>CAUYLG010053293.1:0-623329 GCA_963573385.1 Cacajao melanocephalus | reverse complement strand
CTTGTGGGGATGGGACCAGCCGAGCCGGACTCAAAGGGCACCCAGTCGCGTATACTCTGAACTGAGAAGCGTCGCGCCGTGCTGGGGCACCGGCAAGACAGCCGCATCAGCCAAAAGAGACACGCTGGCAACCTGAATGGCTCCTCCGTTGGGTAGCTCCCAGCTTGTTGGCAACAGAAATTCGACGGAAATTGCGGTGTCCACACGCTCTCTGCGCTTTCATTGGGAGCTACAATCCTGAGCTGTTGTTAATCGGCCAGCTTGGATCTCTCTCCGCCCGGTGATGAAGTTTTTTCTGTTTCTTTGTTTTCCTTTGGCGGATGCCCCTTCCCCACAGAGCTGGACCTTCCCAGTTCGGCTGTGCTTGCTGTGAAACTCTCAGTCCTCAGCGTTTCCAATTGCTGTTCTCCTTGTGGAGATGGGACCAGCCGAGCCTGACTCAAAGGGCACCCAGTCCTGTATACTCCGCACCGAGAAGTGCTGTGCCGGGGCGCCGGCAAAACAGATGCGCCGGCCAAAAAAGTCGCGCTGGCAACCCGTGTGGCTCCTCCGCTGAGAATCTCCCAGTCTGTGGGCAACAAAAATTCGTCTGAAAGTGCGGCATCCACTCACTCTCTGCGCTTTCACTGGGAGCTACAATCCTGAGCTGTTCTTAATCGGCCATCTTGGATCTCTCTCTAGCTATCTTAATTGATGAAAATGTCTGCCAGGTAGCCTAATTGGCAAATCCAATGATTATGGTCAAATGATCATATTTGATCAGTGAGACTGACAAATCTGACTTAATTTTTATTAGAAAAAGCTGAATTCACATTTTAGTTCAAATAAATGCATTAGTAAACATTTTGAGAAAACTTACAAAAACACATCAGTAAGTTATGGAATGCATCTTTTATGATACGTTACTAAAACAATCAGAATAAAATGTGCTAGTAAAATTAGTTTATTCAGCTCATAATAGACATGCTATTTCTCATTACTTAATTAGTAATTGTGTATAATATATAACTTATTTAAGAAGTGAGAAGTATGTTAGAAGTCATGATATCACTTTGATAAATATGGTTCCATGTGTATCACACAATTTAGTGTTGGACTTTAGGAAAAAATTAGGTAATATTAATATATAAAAATATTTATCAATTTTCCTAGGTATCATGATCAAATTGTTTTCATATGCTTAATGAAAGAAGAACTTACACACTTGCTAGGAATTAAGTGCTTTGACATTTAGATTATAATTTATTTTGTTATTTTTATTAACAGGATGTAGAAGGTATTCAAAATCTTTTAAGATGAAAATGATGATTAGTGATAAATATTTTGATATTATTTGATTATGTAGGCTATAACTACCTTAATAAATGATAAACATAGTTTCTGAAAGAAATTATCTACAATTTTTACCCACACCTTTTATTCAGTGTATTCTACAGATTTTGTAAAGACAGGAAAACGTTCAAACTAAATTTAAAAGAGTGGGCATCACTTACATTTGCTTAGGGGCTTTTCTTCCCGGGTGTTGACGCCTCCTAGGGATGAATGAGTGTTGAGGATAGTTGAAAAGAATATCTTAGCAGGCCTGGCATGGTGGCTCACGCCTGTAATCTCAGCACTTTGTGGGGTGGGGTGGATCACCAGAGGTTAGGAGTTTGAGACCAGCCTGACCAACATGGAGAAACCCTGTCTCTATTAAAAATACAAAATTAGCTGGGCGTGGTGGTACATGCCTATAATCTCAGCTACTCGGGAGGCTGAGGCAGGAGAATCACCTGAACTTGGGAGGCAGAGGTTGCAATGAGCCAAGATTGCACCATTGCACTCCAGCATGGGCAACAAGAGCGAAACTCTATGTCAAAAAGAAAAGAAATGAAAAGACTATCTTAGCTTTGAATATGCAAGGTTCAGGGAGGGAGACCATTTTCATTATTAGGCACCTGTGCTTTGCTCCCATAGGATGCTTTCTAAAGAATGATACATTATTAAAACAGATAAGAATGTAAGAGGCGAGTTCATTATCATTGTCCATTTTGCATGTTGTCTGAATTCTTAACATTTCAACATAGTCCTAAATCATCTATCAGATCTAGCTATACTTTACTCGTCTGTGTACAGTCAGGGAAAGATGAGCCTTCATTAATTGTTTTTTGTTTGGTTGTTTTTTGAAACAGAGTCTCACTCTGTCGCTTAGGCTGGAGTGTAGTGGCTCAGTCACGGCTCACTGCAGCCTTGACCTCCATGGGCTCAGGTGATCCTCCTGAGTAGTTGAGACAACAGGCACGTCCCACCATGCTCAGCTAATTTTTATATTTTTTGTAGAGATGGGGTTTCACCATGTTGCCCAGGCTGGTTTTGAACTCCTGGGCTCAAGCAATCCACCTGCCTCAGCTTCCCAAAGTGCTGGGATTACAGATGTGAGCCACCATACCTGGCCTATTAATTCTTTTAATAATCAAATTGTGAATTATTTTAGCACTCAGGAGAGTTCTACGTGCTGGGCAAGGGAACCATATATAACGTAAGCCAGGGTTTATACCTTTATTTTGTCAAGAAGGAAGGGTACAGTTTTCAGAAGAGAAACAGGAATGGATGATCTTCATGTACTTGTAGGCCCATTCTCAAGTGGATCAGTTTTAGAGTAGATATGGAATTGCAGGATCTGGAAATTGAGTCCCTGTGTTCACATACCTCATGGAAGGCCTTTTTATATCCCAGGTTTAGACATGGTGTACTGAGAAGTCCACTGAGTTAAGGCATGTCCTAGTAATTCAAAAATACTCTCTTGTCTTCACTTGCCTCTAAGCCATCCCTGCTCTTGTTTCTATCTCTGATTTTCATTGTGGTATGTGAGTGGGGGCATATGTGTCATAATCATCTGGGGCAATTTTCAAAGTTAACACAACCCTCTGCCTTCTGAACTTTGTTATGGCTCTGTGGCCGAGGTTCATCCAGTACCTTCACCAGCCACTGTTCCTGCCGGACAGGTGTCATGTCTCCCATGTGACAACTATTGCTTTATTTAAACTTCTGCACTCATCAAAATTGTATATCTAAAACTAAAAATTATTTTTATCTTTTAATATTTTGCTGTTTAGAGATGGAGTCTCCTTCTCTTGCCCAGGCTGGAGTACAGTGCAGGATCATAGTTCACTGCAGCCTGGAACTCCTGGGCTCAAGTGATTCTCCTGTCTCTGCCACCTCAAGTAGCTGGGACTATAGGCTTGCCTGGCTTACCACACTCGTCCTTGCCTGGCCCACTAAAAAAATTTTTATTTGTGGATGTGGTTTCACTGTGTTTTCCGGGTGGATCTCCAACTCCTATCTTCAAGTGATCCTCCCACCTCAGCCTCCCAAAGCATTGAGATTTCAGGGGTGAGCCACCACACCTACCCATTTTCATGTTATAAAATGTTTAACGCTTTCCTAATCCTATTAACAAGAAATAAAATCATAAGCTTTCCATAAGTCTTTGCCTTTACAAATAAAGCTCCTTACAGTCTGCTAACTTGATCTTTTTGGACTCATTTCCAACTATTTTTCCTTAAGGATTCACATTCTTTACATAGTTCCCTAACACATACCCCTTAATTCAGTGATTCTCAAAGTATGATCCTGGCCAGTAGCATCAGCATCTTCTGGAGACTTGTTAGAAATGCAGATTCTTGATGGTCAGACGCAGTGAGTCAGAAACTCTGGGGGAGGTGGCCCAGCAGGCCCTCCACTTGATTCTGATGCACACAATGAGTGAGAACCACTGCCTCAGTTACATCTACCTGCAGTACTCTCCTCCTCCTTTCTTGCCTGCTGATATCCTAGTTAGGAGACTGTGCCTTCCCGGCAGCATTGCCCTCTCTTCTGTGTCCCACAGTACTTTATCATATCTTTTTTACAGCATTTATATTGCCTACATCTGTCTGCTTTTGAAGGTGGAGGCCACAACATAAATTACTTTTGCATCTGCATACAGCACGTACCTCAGAGATAAGTTAATAGGTGCTGGTGAATAAATGAATGTATGCATGAATGAAGGTGGAGAGCATTTTAGGAGGAGTGGTGATCAATAAGGTCAGCTGCTATGGAGAGATTGTGAAGAATAATGAAGGAAAAAAGCTATTGCATTTCACAGAAAGGCAGGTGTTGGTGACCTTTGAAATGCTTGCTTCAGCAGAGTGATGGGCAAGTAGCCCAGATTGCTAGTAGTTAGGGACTTCCAACATGATGAAGACTTGCAAGTTTCATATTGACTATTTATTTGAACATGTGGTGAAAACAAGAAATTTCTTGAGTAAAGTTGCTAAGTGACCTGAGGCCAGTTACCTAACCTGATTGAGCCTGTGATCTTAGAATAAGCAGTAATAATAATACTGTGTGTGTGTATGCTTTTTAATTGAGGGCTTAAATGAGCTAATAGTGAGCCCCTAGAACAGGGATGTCCAATCTTTTGGCTTCCCTGAGCCACATTGGAAGAAAAAGAATTGTCTTGGGCCACATACAAAATACACTAACACACTGACAATATAGCTGATGAGCTAAAAATAAGTTGCAAAAAAAATCCCATTTAAGAAAGTTTACAAATTCGTGTTGGGCTACATTCAGAGCTGTCCTGGGCCACATGTGTGCCATGGCCCCTGGGTTAGACAAAGTTGCTCTAGAATGATACTTGATATATAGTTGGTACTTAAAGGATCATTTTCTTTACACTCTTCCTCACCATTATTTTTCCTTATTAATGCTGTTGAAAGCATTCATCACCCTTTGTAAATTTGTGTAAGATGTGAAATTGTTTAGAATACTCTTCATTCCATTCCTTGTAGAAATTGTGAATTGCATTTGGCCTGGAACTAACATACTTTTAGTTGAACAGTGACTACTACTTTGAATTGAAATTACTTGTTTTGCTTTGTTTGTTTTTTTTTTTTTTTGAGTCGCCTAGGCTGGGGTGCAGTGGCACAATTTCGTCTCACTGCAACCTCTGCCTCCTGAGTTCAAGCAATTCTCCTGCCTCAGCCTCCTGAGTAACTGGGACTACAGGCATGCGTCACCATGCCTGGCTAATTTTTGTATTTTTAGTAGAGATGGGGTTCCATCATATTGGCCTGGTTGGTTTTGAACTCCTGACCTTGTGATCCGCCTGCCTCGGCCTCCCAAAGTGCTGGGATTACAGGTGTGAGCCACCATGCCTGGCCTTGAAATTACTTTTTAATCAGCTAGAAAAGTACCTGAAAGAGTAGTTGTAATAGAACTCTTTTAGTTCCAGCTTACAGATTGTGACTTCAAGTAGACAGGGAGAGAAAGGTAGAGGGGAGAGGGAGAGGTAGTGGAGCGACAGGGAGAGACAGATTTTGTTAGCTCCTGTAACAGAAAATTCCAGGGATAATACAAGCCTCAAGCACTGCCAAATCTTCTGAATCAAACAATATTATCAGTACTAGATATTTGTCAGATCCTCTTGCATCCCAGCTCTTCTCCTTATGATTTGCTTTCTCAAACACATTTTATTAGCTACAAATTTAGAGGAAAGAGAAGAAATTCCCAGTAGTTCTAAGTAAATTCCTGGATTTAATCTCACTGTCCAGACTTAGGTCACTTGCCTATTCTTGAACCAGTTGTTTTGGTCGGGGTACTGGAGTAGACTGGTTTTCTAGGCCTGGCTAAGGAATATTCAGTTCTATGAAATACTGATATTGGTCGGGTATGGTGGCTCATGCCTGTAATCCAAACACTTTGGGAGGCCAAGGTGGTTGAGTCACTTGAGCCCAGGGGTTCGAGGCCCAGCTGAGCAACATGGGAAAGCCCCATCTCTACCAAAAAAATAAAATAAATTAAAATTAGGTGTGGTGGCACACACCTCTAGTCCTAGCTACTTGGGAGACTGAGTCCCAGGAGGTGGAGGCTGTGGGGAGTGGTGATTATGCCACTGCACTCCAGGCCGGGTCATAGAGTTAGAACCTGTCTCAAAAAAAAAGAAAGAAAGAAAGAAAGAAAAAGAAAGAAATACTGGTGTTGAGTATAAGGGAGAAGTTCCCAAAAGGAAATGTAGCTTCTATTACCAGAATGAAGGAGAGTGGACACAAATCAGACAAAAATTTGATACCAGCTTACTATAGAAAAAAGGGCTTTTCAAACTGTACTTCGAGGGTTCAGTCCACTGAGTTACTTAAGCAAGTTGAAGAGAAAAAGGGAGTAATAAATGATTGGACGTTCTCTAATTCATGATTACTCCAACTTCACCTAGAACAGCTTCACTTTTACATATTTTGTATGTGCAACTTCTGCTTAGATTTCATTTGAAAATGAATCTCTTTTTTTTAAATTTTCTTTTCTGAGATGGCATCTTGCTCTGTCTCCCAGGCTGGAATGCAATGGCATGATCTCGTCTCACTGCAACTTCAGCCTTCTGAGTTTAAATGATTCTCTTGCCTCATCCTTCCGAGTACTAGGATTACAGGTACCCACCACCATGCCTGGCTTTGTATTTTTTAGTAGAGATAGGGTTTCCTCATGTTGACCAGGCTGGTCTCAAACTCCTGACCTCGGATGATCTGCCCACCTTGACCTCCTAAAGTGCTGGGATTACAGGAATAAGACACTGTGTCTGGCCTGTAAATGAATCTTGACAATACCATTGTATAGGACAAATTAGCAGATGGTTAGGCCTGTAAAATATTAAAGTAGGTGACATCTTTTCCCACTCCATCCTGATCAACAAGTTCTTGACCTACCTTTTCCACAGCCCCATTGGCCTAACTCATATTCCTAACCCTACAAGATCCAGACCTGACTCCTCCACAGTCAAATGCATGAAGATCATGAAACTAGGCAGCAGTCCAGTTCTCAACTTACAGATATTATGACTTAAAAAAAAATCAGGTATCATTGTTTCAGAGGTACTTCTCCAAAAGTTGTCACAGTTTGGTGACTTGATATGATCTAGTAATTGTAAAGCAGAAAAGTTTGATATATTCAAGAAATTTGATAGATCATGATGATATGTTTATGCTCAAATTTCCAAGTTAGGCAGTTTTAAGTTTATATATATATATATTTTTTGTTTGTTTGTTTATTTGTTTGTTTTTTGAGATGGAGTCTCTCTCTGTCTCCAGGCTGGAGTGCAGTGGTGCCATCTCAGTTCACTGCAACCTCTGACTTCTGGGTTCAAGCATTTCTCCTGCCTCAGCCTCTTGAGTAGCTGGGACTACAGGCACGCTCCACCAGACTCAGCTAATTTTTGTATTTTAAGTAGAAACAGAAATATATGATCTCTACTAAAGTTTACCATGGTGGCCAGGATGGTCTCGATCTCTTGACCTAGTGATCTCCCTGCCTCAGCCTCCCAAAGTGCTGGGATTACAGGTGTGAGCCACCATGCCTGGCCGTTTAATAGTTTTTAAGTCTTCATCTATGGCCCATCACCTAGGTAACTGCTTCCTATATCACACTCTTAGAGCTTTTTTTGATCTACTATTGACTTCCATTAAATATCTGGTCCCCTTTTCATCATCATCAGGGCCCAAACAAAGCTAGTGAGGTGTCTGTTTGTGTAAATAAAGTTTGTTTGTTTGATTTTAGAGACAGGGTCTTACTCTTCTACCCAGACTGAAGTGCAGTGGCGCAATCATTGCTCCACTGCAGCCTTGACCTACAGGGCTCAAGCAGTCCTTCCACCTCAGCCTCCCAAGTAGCTGGAACTACAGGTATGCGCTTCCATGCCTGACTAATTTTTAAATTTTTTTTGTAGAGACAGAGTCTCACTGTGTTGCGTAGGCTAATCTCAAACTCTTGGGCTCAAGCAGTTCTCCTGCCTTGACCTCCCAAAGTGCTGGGATTACAGGTGTTGAGCCACTGCAACAAGCCTAAATGAAGTTTTATTGGGACACTGACATACCTAATAGTTTAAGTCTTATCTATGTATGGCTGCTTTCCTGCTATAACAGCAGACATGAGTAGGTGTGAAAGAGAATGCATAACCCACAAACCTAAAATATCTACTATCTGGCCATTAGAGACTAAGTTGTTGACCTTTGTTGTATATTTATGTGGTTTATAACAGTATTTCCTGTTTTTTCAATTTTTTGAGACAGGGTCTCACTCTGTCGCCCAGACTGGAAGTGCAGTAATATAATCATGACTCATTGCAGCCTTAATCTCCGCAGGGCTCAGGTGATCTTCCTACCCCAGCCTTCCGAGTCGCTAGGACCCCAGGTGTGCGCCACCATGCCTAGCTAATTTTTGCATTTTTTTATAGAGGGAGGGTTTCACCACATTGCCCAGGCTAGTCTTGAACTTCTGGCTTAGGCAGTCTGCCATCTTGCCTCCCAAAGTGCTGGGATTACAGGTGTGTGCCACCGTGCCCAGCTGTATTCCTAATTACTGACATATAGTATACTTATGAAGAAGAATCAGCTAGTGTCCTTATAATATCCTCACTCTCTGGTGTTCTTGAAAGCTTATCTAGGGAAATGTTTTTGTTCTATCTGTGCTCTTTTAATTCTCTGATGATTCTCTCTTTTCTTCTGTACTCTTAATAGTTTAGTCCTCTTCATCTTTAAAACAACCAACCTTTTTTAATGAGTGGGAGGGAGAGGGATTATAGTTTTTTTCACCTCGCATTTGAATGCATTTGCACACACACCTGCATGTACTTAATGCAAAGATGCAAGGTGCCAAGCACACACACACAAGTCAGGATTTTGTGTCATTTTATTTCCCTTCTACTGACTTCTGTCAGTTTCATATTGGCTGTTGTCATAGAAGTCTGTTTTGTAAAGAACTATACGATATGGTTGAGGAGAGCTGATGAAGGGAAATGGAGGAGAAGCAGATCCCCCCGTTTTGGTCACTGGATTCTGTAAGCAGAGCAGCCAGTCATCAGAAGGCTGAGTAGTTAAGCTGTACTTGAAGAAGAACAGGGATAGTAATACCCCATTTCTGCTTTTTTTGCAGTCTAAATGCCCTGTGGAATGAAAGAAAACTTCAATCCCTAGGCTTGTGAATCCCTTATCTTTCCCAAACGTTAAATTAATTTTTAAGGCTATTTATTCAAAGTTGACTTAACCACTAGAATAGGAAAGATCAGACAAATCAGCTGCAAGAAATGAAGTATGAGAAAACCCGAACTCTTTGACAAAGTATTCCTGGGAGTAAATGTGTTGAATGAAGCCAGCGGGTAAATGATAAGGGCCTTTACACTGTAGATGTAAGAAAGCAATTTATCAAGAGTACATGAACTCTCTAGTGCCCACAAGTCAGGAGGAAATAAGAGTGGAGGAGGAGCCCTGAAAAAATACATGTGAAATACTAAAAAATCTGTGTGCACGTACTTTTAAATTCCTCCATTATCATGCGGTAATACTGGTGTAGTAAAATAGGAGTTGCTGAGAATGCACATGTAGTGTAGCCCATACCTTTAGGGATAGGTGTTAGGAAAAGCAGCTGAGAAAGGCCACACAGTGGTTTAGAATTTGAGGAAGCCTTAGGTACATAACTTAGGTGTAGTTATGGCTTGAGCCTACATGTTGGCTGATACCCATTTGCCTGACTCATGAGGTTACATGACCATCCTTCAGGCTTACGTGTTCATCTTGTTTAATTCTTCAGTGGGCATATGTGTATAATTCTGACAGTTCTGAATGCCTTTTATGTTCTCTTAAGGGGTTTAGAGTGCCTCTCACTCCTTATCTCACTAATCTTTGCAGCATCTCTTTAAGCCCTACAGATAAGACAATGTTATTGTTTGAGAAACTGAGGCAAAATGTAATTCTGTTATCAGCAATAGGGTGTGCAGTAACTCAGATATGGATGGGGACTAGAATTTATGACCTTATTTTGGCTTTTATTTTTAGAGAAGAGATGGTGTTTCTTAAATTTCAGAAGTAAAAAACACCCAATTGTTGAAATTTTTTGTTTTATTAAAAGTGTTTACTCTGAGAATGGTCATCCTCAGCTTTTTCTACTGAGATAATACAGTTAGCTGAAATACACCAGAAATTCCCAAATGTTGGTTTCTCATTTGTTTCCATTTTCATCTATACCCTTAGAGCTATTAATGAAGTAACATTTCTTTATAAAATTATGACTTTAATTTTCTTTCTTTTTTATCCTGAATAACTTTCAGAAAACATACCAGTGAACACAAAAGCTATCTAACAGGTAACTAATGAGAGAAATTGGGAAAACTAGGTTTTTGGATAAAACCCTGTAGCTAACAGGACTTGAGTTAAATTACTAGCCCTACACACAGATGTCAGCTTTCCTTATTCCCCCCAAATTAGGTCTTTTACTCCTACCGTCTGAAGAACACCGTCTTCCTCTTCTTTAACCATTCAGGTATTATAAGGGGTGAATCTTATTCACAAAAGTGATACAGATTGAGCCTCCCCGTATGGCATGAGTTTGGAATTGTTTTGTTTTTGGTAGCAGGTAGAGGACACCATCGTTAACTTGAGTTGAACCATAGTTCAGTTAACAAATCAATTAGGCTTTTAGCACCAGCCACGATCATTTAAAAACATCCTTAGTGGCTCTTTATCTTGAAGTTAAATGTGTTTTGTATTTGTTGTTGCCTGCAATTTATAAACACATCAAATTACAAAATAGGAAAGAAAAAGGACAAAACAGAAAGGAGGTGTCAGAGAACTATTTTCTTTGCAAGATCTTGCTTAAACACCTGTGGCAAACATTCATGTGTAGAAATGGAGCCCTGGTAACTTACAGCGATGTTCTAACCCCTGTTCTCTCTCTTCATCTCTTTATTCCCAACACCTCCATCACTGGAACTTTGGCGGTACCACCGCAGCCTTGGATAAGCTCAGCACGCAGCACCTGTACCACCCCACGCAAGTGGAGATTGTGCAATCCAACGTCGTGTTTGACATCAGCAGCCTGATGCTCTATGGAACACAGGCGGTGCCTGTGCGGCTGAAGATCCTGCTGGACCGCCTCTTCAGCGTCCTGAAGCAGGAGGAGGTGCTGCACATACTGCACGGCCTTGGCTGGACTCTGCGGGACTATGTCCGAGGATACATCCTTCAGGTAGGGGGAGGACATGAACACTGGTGTCTGGGGCCTGCTCTGGGTGGGCAAGGGTTAGAGCCCTTGGCAAACCTGGTCTCCTTACTGCTCCTTGCAGGAAGGGCTGCACACCCTCCTCTGGTTAAAGTCATTTCAGCGGGCTTGTCAGGGAACGGGAAAGAAGGAGAGAGAGGAAGCAGGCCACCATCGGGCCTCAGGGTGTATTAGAAGGAAAACACGGCCTCTTGCCTCGGGTTACCTTTGTGTGCACCTTTTTGAATTCAGCTCTCTACTTGGGCTTCCTGGCTTCTCCAACAAATCTTATTATAGCCCTATTAAAAAGCCATGGCTCTTTGAAGCGGGTGATGGGTGTGTGAAAATCTGAAATTACCCTTTTGTTACGGCTTTTTCTCATACTCAGTTTGCAGGTATGGTGTTTTTCTCCATTGTCTGTGTACCTACAGGTACACATTTTACTATTTGTTGTTTCTTCCTCCAAATCAAAGGTAGAACTGTAATTCGTATAAACTTACATAACCGGTAAACTGTCACATCGTAGCCTTCAGATTTCTGCATTCTGAAACACACAGACGTGGTTTTAGATTTGGCCTTTGCAGAACCTGTTCTTCCAGCCTTGAGCGTCTCCTTTGTGTCAATGGCACTTCCGACCTGGTAAGGGCTTTAAGAGTTTTCTGGAAGGCCCACAGCCTTCATACACCCCCATCTCCCATCCCTCCCTTTCTTCATCTCATTTTTGCATTATGTCATTTGTCATTTGCGTTGTATACTTTGCCTCTGAAATATGTTTACGGCTGTCTGTCTTCCTACAATCGTTGAGGGGTCAATGTTGAGAACAGCATTTTGGGAGACTGCAGGATCCAAAGGGGCTACACTGGATAATGAAGAAATACCCCCTCCTGCTGAAGGAGATCTCAATTTGAAAAGGTAGAATCTGAAGCAATTTTTGAAATTTCCTATGAAGATAAAACCAGGAGATGTGAACCCTTCAAAAACAACTGGTTTTGGCTGTACCAGCCTTGTATAGTGCTGGAGATATCACCACTGTTTATTCCCTGAGGCACTGTGTGTTACATGAAGGGCACTGGCTGCCAGCTTGACATGTGAGGAGTAGGGAGCTTCAGTCTCCCTCTCTCTTTAACCTGGCATCAGTACACATGAATTCTTGTCATTTTCCTGTGTGGTACCTCCAGCTGTTAGCTGGAACAGGAGAGCAGTGGAAGGATGGTGAGCAGAAGTAGAGAAAGATAAGGGAGGTGGAATAACCTGTCTGCTCTCAGACTAGAATGACATCTAAATTTAGTGAGAATCTCAACTTGTCTAAGACACAGAAAATTTGGCCCTCAAAAGATGAGATGATAGTGATAATAGTAACAATTATATATTGTGTTTTCAGTTTAAAGAGCGTGTTCACAAGCATTACCTCATTTGCCTCAGGATGGGGATATTTCAGTGGGATAAAGTAGGAAGATAAGTCCTGGATGATTAGGGGACATGAGAGGGAACAAGGTCTAAGAGGAAGGGGCCAGGAAAAATAAGGAATTGGTTTCACAATTCCTGCTTATACTGGCCCCAAGATGCATACAGTGCTACATCCTTCTACAGTCATTTCCACAACATGATTATTAATGTCTGTTTTGGATGGATTTTACCCTATACAAAGAGAAAAACCTCTTACAGTTGTTTGTATGGAACTGTTAGCTTGGCTAACAGTCTTTATTCCAAACCAGCAAGTATTTTGGTCCAATCTGGTACCATCTTTGTTATCTCCACTATGCTGCTTATATGTCTGTCATTAATATTATCTTTCAGTTTCACGTGTATTTGTTGCCTAAGATATGTATACCTGCATACCTATGCAGAGACACAAGCATATACATTGCATCTTTCTTTCCAGACAAATAGGTATATGCGGGGCTATGCTGATTTGCAATTTTAACAACTCAGCTCATGTAGACCTTTGATAGCAGTAAATATAAAGCCTGATAATGTTTCTGTGATACGGTCCTATTTTTTTTATTTTACTTGAAATAAATACTTAGATGTTAATTTTTCCCCAATATTTGAACACATCTCTAATGCAAGTATAAAAAATGTAAATGTACTCTGTATTTCTTTTTGTACGAGGGCCCAGTATTTAGCAGAGGTATCCAATCTTTTAGCTTCATGGGCTACACTGGAAGAAGAATCGTTTTGGGCCACACATAAAATATATTAATACAAACAATAGCTGATGAGCTAAAAAATAAATATAGCAAGAAAAACCCCCCAAAAAACAAAAAAAACAACTCTTACTGTTTTAAGAGCATTTACAAATTTGTGTTGGACCACATTCAGAGCCATCCTGTGCCACATGCAGCCCGTGGGCTGTGGGTTGATTTAAAGATACAAAACTGCAAGAGAAATTTAAGTTTGAGAGGAAAATTCAGTAAAACCAGGAACTAAAATTTATAAAGTCTCTTATTTTAGGGTGAAATATTGCATATAGAGAACATCGTCATTTATTGTGACACTTAAATTATAATTAATTTTTATTTTAATACAGATTTTGACAGTCTCAAATTTAATATAATGTTTCTCCATTCAGAGTCTAAAATTGACATTTTGAGAAAACTGTAGATGATTTTACATTAGAGTAATTCTAGGTTTAGTTTCTGTCTTGTTTTATTGGTAGAATTGATGTAATGTAGGTTTTATTTAAATGATGGTTTTTGTCATTCAGCATTTATAATCTTGTTCTTTGTGAAAACAGTTCTTGGTTTGGAAAAAGAAGCGAAAGGTTTCAGAACACCAGAACTGTTATCACATATATGGTGAGAAAATGCTTGTTTTGTTAAGGAAAAAGAGAGAGACTATAAAATTAAACCCTTTTCTTCTAAAGTAATATTATTTGGTAATCAGCCAGTATTTTAAAGATTGTATGTGGTAATGATAAGGTGTGCACAAGTTACTTTGAATATAATTGTATATGGCATTTTTGTAAAAATAGGCTATAAAATGTGTGTCCGAAAGCTGTGGAACCCCATAATGCACTATTAGTGTACAAGTCGTTTTATCTGGCTAAAACTCAATTGTCTTGTAGCCCTCAAGGCATCAATTTTAGCATTATTGCTCTCAACAACAGTATATTGAATATTATGTCAGTTAAAGGAGAATAATTATCAAGGCAGGTTAGGGTGGCTGTTAGTCTTACCACATATTGACTTGGTTAGCAGTTGGCTATAGATTGTGTTCCTGGGCAAATGAAGATGTACGGTAAGTTGAACTAGTCAAGCCAGGATATTAATTTAACTCTCTGTGGGCTCAAGCCTTCATCCTTTATGTGTACACAGCTACTCCTGCCTTCTGAGATACCTTTTAATGTGGAAGAATGACAGTTGTCTGATCTGATTTTGAATTTTTGGATGTAGGGGGAAGAGGGGAACAGGACTTTGAAAACTATGTGGTTATGAAGAGGTCATTGTTAGAAAAAGGGAGATGTTAGTGATGCTACAGAGTCATTTAAAATGCTGGCACAACAGTTAAGGGTCCTGTACTTTTTAAATAAAATTAATTTTCTCTTATGTGAATATATATTCACAAGCTAGGCAGTTGAGTGTAAAATTCATAAAATAACTTGGACTATAGCCACTTAAGAAGTCAGGTAATATGTAAAGGACCCAGTATTCTCCTGTCTACTTATTAAAGTATTTATTCAGAAGGCACAGAAAAGGTAAGTTAACTTGTAAGCATTTTACAAAAAAAAAAAACAAAAATGGGAATATGCAATTAGATGCTAAAAACTAAATATAAGGGAGAATATGAGGTTTTTTTCTACTACTAAAGATTAATTCTGGCTAGGCGTGGTGGCTCACACCTGTAATCCCAGCACTTTGGGAGGCTGATGAGAGCGGATCACGAGGTCAGGAGATCGAGACCATCCTGGCCAACATGGTGAAACACCCATCTCTATTAAAAATACAAGAATTAGCCAGGTATGGTGGCACGTGCCTGTAATCCCAGCTACTCAGGAGGCTGAGGTGGGAGAATTGCTTGAACCCAGGAAGCAAACATTGTAGTAAGCTGAGACTGCACCTTTACACTCTGGCCTGGGCGTTGCAGCAGGACTCTGTCTTTAAAAAAAAAAAAAAAAAAAAAAAAAAAAAAAAAAAAAAATAATTCACAGTTCAGATCTGTATCTCATGATACATTTATTGACCATGAATAGAAGCAGTAGCCCCCTCTTTTGTACTTTCCCCATTGCCCCCTCTGTCTTTGACCTAGGAAATAAGAATACAGGTGATTATCATTATTGAATTTAGTCATTTAAAAATCAAGTTTTCATAGTCTTTCAGTTTGAACATATAACTGACTTGCTAGGGCTCATCCACCAGCCTGTCTGTGGAAATCTCTTCATTTGCAGGTGGGTCCTGCCAGAATTCAGAGCAGCAGTTCAGACATTCTGCATATTTAGGTAGGGTGTCAGCAGCCTTATGAGAATAGTAGTGATGCCCCTCTGAACTCTCCTGTGTCTTACTAGCACAATCAGGACATTAGAAGAGCATTTCTCAAAGACGAATGGGGCCATCTGTCTTTGAGAGGTCCAACTTTAGATTTGGGAGTAACTACATGCTGGATCCTTCTCTTAAGCTTCGTGATACACATGAGCATAACATAGGCTCTTAGGAGGCCTAGAGTAAGAGCCTGTGAGAGTAGAGAAGTAGCTTTCACCAACCTTTCCCACTTCATAACCTCTTCCTTTCAAGCTCATTCAATGTGTTTAGTTCCTGAACACACTCAGCTCTTCCCCCACATGGGCTATTTGCATGTAAGGTTTCTTCTGCCTGGAATACCCGGCTTGTGTCTCTGCATGGATAATTTCTTCTCTTTTAGGTGTTAGTCAAAGTCTCACTTTCTTGCAGAGGACCATCCTTGCCAATGTAGGTCTTTTCTAGTGTAGCTCTATCTTAGGACTCTGTTTCCTTCAAACTCCTATCACAATTTAAAATCAACCAATTAAGTCAACTGTTAAAATGTTTATTTTTCTGGCTTCCTCACTAGGGAATGCCACAAATGCAGAGCACTCAATAAATATTTGTTAAATGAATGGCTAAGAAAACCTGTTTAACTTGGTGTAGCTTGATGTTTCACCATGGAACTCGTGGAATAGCCAGTAACTTGTTTGTCAAAAGGCCCTTAGTTTTTTCTCCATGTTTCCTGGGGACTGATTGCTATAGCAGCAGCTGGGCTGTTGAGGGTAATAAGAAGAAAAGTAAAGGCTCCCATGCCTTCTAGCTAGTGGCCTGTGTAGAGTAAGTGTTTTGTGGTATCCATGTGGTAGAAAACATCAGTATTAAGCAAACACTTGTATTTAAACAGCTCTTTGCGGAACAAGTTCATAGGTTACCTCTTTTCCTCCTCTTACACCACCATCTTCTACAGATGTTGCCAGTGAATTAACATTTGGTATAGTTGAGGCTTAAGTAAGTTAAGTGACTTTCCCGTGATCACAGAAGTGTTAATTGGCACAGCTGATACACTGTAAGCTTCCTGAAGATAACACGCCTCTTGTTCATCACTGTAACTCACTTCCCAACACCAGCACCTAGCTGAATACCTAATAAGGTGTGTTAAACATTGGAAGGAGGACATTTTGAAGTTTGACTTGAATTCAGATCTTTGACTCTATGGATAATATTTGGATGTTTGTTTTTTGTTTTTAAGACTACCAGCCTGTCTTTCCAGAATGTAGTATGTGAGAATCTGTAGATTCAGAGTGGCATGATTTTGGGGAAGTGGGGAGGCCTGAGAATCTGGAACTGACAAACTAACTTAAGATCTCTTGTATTCAGTGGCACACCATATATGTCTGACCTTGGGCAAAATTGGGGGAAATGAGTTCCTCTTTTGTGTTCCTTTTCTTGCCTATTTCCTGACACTCTATTTCGTTATCTTTACTCCTATTTGCTCTCGTTTCTGTGACTAAAACTTGTTTTCCAGATCTGATATTTATCCCTAATGCTTTATTGTAAATTCTGGTCTTTGACTTGCCTTTCCAGGGTTATATGCCTTTTGTAGTTGAGTATAAAAACAAAGATTTTCTACCTAGTTAGTAAGATTTCAGCTATACCAGGCGCAGGGAGTGGAAGAGAGATGAAGTAGCCTTTCCTGGGTTTATAAAAGCATTTCAAGTTGGATGGCAAAAGGGCTCTGGATATTGAGACAAGATTGGGTTAAATATGGAAAACTTTGCCATTCTCAGTCATAGTAGCTTCATCTTTAAAATTAAGAAACCTTCCCATTCCCTTCTAAAATTAAGATAACCCTCATGTCCCTACCTTTGAGTGGCTAAAAATGAAATGTATGTTTTGAACTTCTTCTCAGTAAGTTGGCATTTTTCATTTGTATCTACGTGTAAAGTTGACTCTAACTAATTATAGCAGAGAAATACCAGTTACTAAACATGTTTCTCTACAGATGTCAAATGCTTAAAAAAAGACAGGGAATGTGTTTTAGGTGTTAGTAAGATAAATTGCAGTTGTTTTAGTAAGTATATCCTGAAATACTACTAGTGGCATAACAAAGCAGAAGTTTGTTTCTCTTTTCTCTGCAAGCCTAGTCTAGTGGTGAATGCTTTCCTTCCATAGGTAACTTGACAAGAGGTAATTTAGGGCCATTGCTATTTTATGGCTCTGCCATTCTCTGGGATCGTAGATTCCTCATCCAGGTGGCAACGCTGAGAGAAGGTGAACGTTCTCTGTGGGACATTTTCATGGGTCAAGCTCAGAAGTGTAGTGGGGTAGTTCTTCTCACACCACTGACCAGAACTTATATCTAAATGGGGCCATGTGACTGAGAGGAGGAGCAGGACTGATGGGCTTGGCAGGCACTCCCAGGGAAAATGAACACAGGTCCATGCCCCACTTATGTGTGGTGGAATAGCTATAATTATTCCTTCTTTTTATAGAGTTGGACCAGAAAAGCTTAATGCAGCAGAGTTGTGTAGTGAAGGCAGATTCATGGGCTTGAATCCTGGCTTCAGTTCTTTATAGATATGTGAAAAAATTAGGCCCATGTCTTTATTCACCTCAGTTCATTCACCTGTAAAACAGGGATAATAATAGTACTTCTGGCTTTGATGTGAAGTTAAAGTAGAATGATTCACATGAAGCATTTAGTAGTGGCACTTGCTAAGTATCCAGCCAATGCTAAATATTAATATGATGGTGAAAAAGATGACGATACAGACTATTATAGACTACCACCAACCTGGTCATTTTAGAACTTTGTTTCTATAAAGTAGCCTTAAATCCTGGATTTCACTCTGCCTCTTTGAGCAGAATGCCTTTCCAACCAGTAGAGCAAGAAGGGTAGCTACTCTTTGAGCAGAATGCCTTTCCAACCAGTAGAGCAAAAAGGGTAGCTACTATTTAATTATCAATAAATAATACGTACATACATACACACACACAAACTTGTATATATGTATGTACATATGAACATACTTGGATATAAATAAGAGGCAGGAGTATTTAGTAATAAAGGCTTTGGACTTCAGAGTTGGACAGACTTGGTTGTGAATCTTGGTTTCACTTTTGGTAGCTCTCTTAGCAGAGAGATTTACTTGAACATCAGTTTCTTCATCTATAAAGGTTAAATCAAAGGATATTTTAAAAGTATGTAGTTTAGTAACTAGCTCATAGCACTCTATTAATGTTAACCATTACCACATTGTGAAGGTGTGTATTTGTATGTGTGCATTTTTTAAAGTAATGGTTTATTGTTTTTAGGAGACTGAGTCTTGCTCTGTCTCCTAGGCTGGAGTGCAGTGGCATGATCTCGGCTCACTGCGGCCTCCACCTCCCCAGTTCGGACGATTTTCCTGCCTCAGCCTCTTAAGTTGCTGGGATTACAGGCGGCTGCCACCACACCCGGCTAATTTTTTAATTTTTAGTGGAGACGGGGTTTCACCATGTTAGCCAGGCTGTTCTCAAACTCCCGACTTCATGTGTTCCACCCGCCTCAGCCTCCCAAAGTGGTGGGATTACAGGCATGAGCCACCACGCTTGGCCAAGTAATGGTTTATTCTATATATGACACTGTTATTTTTTTTAAATCACCTTTGCATTTTCCTATTTTATCAATTCTTCCAATACTTTACAAGCTCTGGCACAGAATGCATGATTACTTTATGCATTTGTTAAAATAATTTTAGAGTCTCTAGGATTGCACCTTATTACATAAAGTAAAACATTTAAAACAGTCAGCCTTTGAAATGGATATTATCTGACCCACAGGTTTTTAGAAAATTTCTGTAGCAGAAAGATCAGTGGATCTAGATATGAATTAATTTAGGTAATCTTTCAAATAGCAAAAATTATTGATTTATTAGTATGTATTGAGTACATAAGAGGAGATCTCTCAGAAAACTAACACTCTAATGGGTGAGCTATAAACAAATGATGGAAAGTTGTATGATACAAATTACAGAAATAGACAGATGACCCAGAAAATTGACATAAAGAAGGGATTATTTGTCCCCAAGTAAAGATTGGATTAACACCATGACCTAAGGAAGGTGTCCTTGCATTATGTCACCAATATGTGAATCTTTTTCAGGAAAGAAGGATCGCATGTGTGATTGGTCAAGATCCCCCTGTCTTTGGTGGGGATATACAAAAAATAGATGATTTAGAGCAGTGTCTCGTGTTTATAGTGTCTGTTTTCTAAGGTACTTGGACCACTCTACAAACACTGTCCTGGCAAGCCTCCTAACCTCCCTATTAGAGAGATAGTTTCACAGACTATTATCCTGGGTTTTAAAGTTACTATGATGGGGAGGCCTCAGGCAGAGGCAAAGCTGGAAGTGGAATACGCGGATTTTGAATCCCTTGCCAAAGCTCTAACTGTTTGAACAGCAATGAAAATAAACACCTTAGATCCAAGGACAAAGCTTGATGTTTTGTGCTCAGAGTGAAAATATTCCTCCCCTTTACTCTTGCAAAATAGAAATATATGGCTTACCAGATTCCAGGATGGAATGCAGTGACTGCTGGAATAGGATTTGTGCCCGTGGGACATGAATTGGGGCTTTTGCATTCCCCCAGGAAGAGCAGAAATGAGTCCACAGCTCACTGGCCAGTCGCCGTTTGATAAGAATCAGTTCAGATTTACTTGAAATGGATATTGTCTGCGATGGCACTGATTAAATT
This sequence comes from Cacajao melanocephalus, assembly GCA_963573385.1. NCBI lineage: Eukaryota > Metazoa > Chordata > Mammalia > Primates > Pitheciidae > Cacajao > Cacajao melanocephalus. The sequence goes on along the minus strand of CAUYLG010053293.1, from coordinate 603,110 downwards.
GTACGATCTCCTGAGCAGCACTCATACATCCTTCTTGTTGAATTTAAAGTGGAAAGCTCTGATCTTTGGGTTTAAACCTTAATTCTAGCACCAGTTAACTCTCTAGCCATACAAAAAGCACAAAATTTCTTTGAGCCTTCTTTTCTTATGGTGCCTTCTTAAAGGGGTTTTTAGGATGAAGAGAAGTAATATGTTAAATTCATTGTGGAGCTCAATAAATTGAATTCCTTAAGTAGAGTCACCTCCCAGTCCCCGTCCCCAACTCTTAAGTTTCTAGAGCAACAGGAGCTTTATCAGTCTGCCAGTTGCCCATACATTTTATTTGAGCTACTGTGTCTTTTTCTAGTATTTCCCCTAATTTGACAGAAGAGCCCAGTGGAAGATGAGGGGGAGTTACACAGGAACTGAAATCCTCTGTGACTCTAACAGAGAGTCATGGGAAAACTCTCAAGGCTGAGTCTTAGTCTGTTTCCTTGGAGTGATCTACACTTCATGTGCTGGTATGTGAAATCTTGAAGGGCTGTGAAAAGTAGAAAATGAATTAAGGATCTGTGTGGGTTTCTGGAAGCTTTTGCTAAATTCATACAGATGAAACAAACATAAATAAAGATACATTTATTTGATTTCTGCATGATAGCCATATGTAATGCTGACAGAACTGGAAAAGAAAATGCAGGCCAATACGTTTGCTAGGAGAATGAGTGACCACTGCCAAATTGAGTTACCTATAGGAAGACCTGTTGAAAAAGGAGAGATTGTTAGGGAAGAAGAGATATATTGTTTACTGAATAGAAAGGATCGAACAAGACTTTTTTTCCATACAAAGAATGCTGTTGGAAAGAGGTATGAGCAAGTTTATGGGGGAGACTCAAATCTCAGTTAGGTGAACAGCTTTGAGCTGTGGTATTGGTGAATGTGGGTAGGCCAGGTCTTGGCCTGATGATCAGAAGCTCTTCTTGATTCATCCGATGTTTTCATTTCACCACTTCTTCCTGAGGGAAGTCACTCGTGATTCTGACTGTTTACAGACCTGTCAATTGTTGCTGATAGCCTTAGATTTTAAAGAAGTAGCTAACTAGCTAGTGATGTCATGAGCAATTGTTTTAGAAACCTACCATTGTGGTCCTGTTGCTATCTAGGAAGTTTTTTCATTTATTGGTGGCAACTGAGTGATCTATTGTGTCCACTTGTCCTCTCTCCCCTTCCCCTTCCCTGTAATCTTCTCTCCCTTTCTCTCTTTTTGTGTCTAGGTAGACTTGAGATGGGGGACTTGCATGACTACAGTAGATCGTAATACATAAGGCCTCCAAAATAAGAGAGTGTAACATTGACTGGAATGTATTTTCTGCCCAAACTCATCTTCAGTTTACTTTGTATTTCTTACCTATTAACCCCTAGATAAGCATTTTTCAGAAACTTTGAGAATACAGGGTTCTCTCTGTAAGGAAATATGTTAATCTTATTTCCTCGTTCTCATGTAATTTTCTCTCTTAAAGCCATAATAATAGTGTCAGAGGCAGCTTTCTAGTTAGTGTGAGTAATGTGGTTACTGTATTTTCTATTTTTATTTTAATGTGCTTTTCCTGATGTGGATTTTTTCCTTTTCTGATTTTAAAAACAGCAGTTGAGTAAATGTGGTTATTCAAAGACGTGTATATTGCATCTTCTCTGAGATGCAACTTCGAAGGAAGGCTCTGTGCACAATAGGAATTTTTTTTCAGATTCCTTAGTAGGATAAATAGGAGAATGTTTGGAACACAGGCCACTGACAGTATTGGTTTATGATCATAGTAGGTCAGGCTGCTCCAGAGAAATTGACATTTAAACAATAGAGTATCACATAGGTTTTGTTTCTAGAGTATCTGTTCATATGAAGTCTGTTTATTTTATGGTGTGTTGGTAAGACATAAAATTAGGTAACCGGGGAAGCACCTTAAATTGCTGCATTCATTTAACTCTTTATAAGTGTGCACACATGTTTAGAAATTTTGAATTAACAACAAAATGCACTTTAATTCCCCTGGAAAGAGTAATTAAGAGCTACTTGTCTCTGTGTGCTGTCATCTCTGCCAGAATTAGAGTTCCTGCTGAGTATATTCCATTGAGTCAGCCATCATTCCATCACCAGCAGGGATTGCTTTTCCACGTATTGACATGTGAGGGAATGTCTGTCTTGCAGTAGCCGTGGGCTTGTGCCAGATTTTGAGATCCATAGAGGCAGTTCTGGGAGCTTTTCAATTCTGAATCAGGGTTCCAATTCATAATAGCTGAGCCAGGGAAACCGGGTTGAATCTGTGGCCAAAACCACGGTAAAAAAAACTTTTCCCCCCTTTCCCTTCTTGCAGTGCTTTATTGCTTTAAAATATGAGTGCCTCTGTCCATTGATTCTCTGGTGACTTTCCGTTGGATTCAAATTGTGGTCTCTTAGGTGAAAAGGTCAGTGTGTTACTCATTCAGCCACACATCGATGGAGATTAACTGAGAGCAGTACAAGACATTTGGATCCCGCCAGACCTAGGGCACCTGAAGGAAGTTTATTTCTTTTCTCTGTAGCCTTTACTATGCCTGCTGCAGAAGAGGATGGCCCTGTCTTCTGGGAGTGGGGGTGGGTTTTGGTTGGCTGTGTGTTAACTGCCTCAAATCCATGGCCATAGGGTGAGTAAGAACCCTGGAGAATCAAACATGTCATCTTTGTAGCATCACCTGATTTAGTGCTTTTCCTCAGGTCTGAGACGTCTCAGGGGGCCTTTTTCCCTTGCAGCACTGATCTTTCAATGAGGTGCTAGTGTCTGTCCTGAGCAATAACAAGGAAAAACCATGAAGTGTGAACAGCTCTTATTAGGGGGGTAAATGTCATTAGCGCCTTTGTAGTCTTCCCTGCAATCTGAATGTTCTTGTCAAAAGAGCGACTTACTGAAGCCTCCTTTAAAATCACATAAATGGGACTGAAGATGCTGAAGTTTTACATTTTAATTAAGCAAGGCCATTAGCTCCCTTTTGCATATAGTTTTTTTTTTAGCCAGTTACACTTGTATGTCTTATAAGGACAATATCATATAAGGCTGTTGAAAAATTATCCACAAAAATTATTTTAAGGATTTGAGAAATACTTGGTCAACTCTAAGTCAAAGTTTTAGATATAGAGACCCTATACTCATGTGCTCAACCATTGTAATATGCATATTGACATATGCGATATGAGAAATCACTTAGCATTTTGAGTTAATAATTAGATCAGTTTGGATTAATGAAAAGTTTGAAGCTTAGAGTGTTTAAATAATGATTTTATTGTTTTCAATACACAAATGGAAATGTTTCTCCAGTCAAAATTCCCCCTAGTATTCTCCTGAAACAAAATTTTTGTATGTAGATATTTGCTTCTTTTGCAAGTCTGAGAATTTCAGAGTAACTTCTGGTTACTCTGGGTTGTAACTTGGAGTTACAAAAAAAAAATCACATTAAATAGCTGCATGGTTGTGAGAGTCAGATACAGAAAATAATTGTTTTTTTTTTTTACTATGTATACTTTTAATAAAAATGAATTGAGACATCTGGTTAAAACTTTGGGAGGTGCATCTAGAAAAGTTACAGGTGGTGAATAGAAATTTGCTACCGATTACTGCTAATTTAAGATGTATCATTTGATATATTCTGTTTATTTAGTGTATAGTCTTCGAAATGTGATCCTCCATTCCTTTTCAAAATTCTGATTAGGTCACAGATTTTATATATATATATATTTCTTTCTTTCTTTCTTTCTTTTTTTTTTTTTTGAGATGTAATCTCCCTCTGTTGCCCAGGTTGGAATGCAGTGGCATGATCTCGGCTCACTGCAGCCTCGACCTCCCTGACTCAAGTCATCCTCCCACCTCAGCCTCCCAAGCATCTGAGACTATAAGTTCGTGCCACCACGCCTGGCTATTTATTTTTTTGTTTTTTGTAGAAATGGGATTTCCTCATGTTGCAATCTGCCTGCCTTGGCCTGCCAAAGTGTTGGAGTTATAGACATGAGCCACCATTCCCAGCCATATTTATTTTTCCCCTGTTTTGAGGATTCAGGAAAATGTATTCATTCAACAGATAATTACTTGAGTTACTGGTATATTAAAAGTGATAAACAGACAGACACCATGCCCCTCTGTTACAGCTTTCAGTTTAGTGGAAGTTGGTGGCTCAAGCTAAGTTAAGGGAAAGGAGAGATCATTGGGTCTGTTCTCTAATGAAAACATGAGTAAGATCTATAATTATTGCAGTCATGAATTATATGTAAAAAGACTCTTTGGACATATTACCAATTTACTTGAAAAGTTAATGCTTTAAGGAATTTTAAACATTTTTCAGCTGTCTTGGTTGTATTTTAATAATATTAATTCAAACTCTGCAATTAAATGACTGACTAAACAAAAGTAAATTTCAGTGTGGCCCCCACTTTTTGAATTAAAAACATTTATATTAGTTTCAGTTAGTGAGATTTTGCTGTCCGTTATGGAAAACCAACTTATTTATTAGAGCATAGACGGTAAGCAGCAAAGATACATTTCTTTCCTATTCTTTAACTAAAATGTTTCGGCAAGTTAATAAAAACCTATTGTAAAATGTCCTTTTAGTGAGATTTTGAAGATGATTTTTAGCCCCATCAGGATCATTTGACAAAAACTGACTATGAAGTTCACTCATTTAGAACAAGACAATCTCTGTGGAATTGCTGTTGCCAGTGTCACTTGGGGAGTAATTGGGCCAATTAAAATGTAGATGTTTTATATTAAGTTGTGGTGCCTGTTAAAGAGTACCAGATTTAGAATTAGGCTGTGTTCCCTTTGTTAGTTCCTTCACTTAGTACATAGAATTTTAGTTCGTCTGATAGCTTGACTGATAAGTAATATATGTATTAATTAAGAAGGTGAATGTCTAGTGCCAGTAGGTTCTTCCGAAAAGTCGTGTCTGATTTGTAGAACAGTGAGAAGAACCTTCAGGCATTACCATCTGCTTTGTCCTCTGTTTCCTGTGTTCTACCTTATACCTGGATCTAGGCTGTTAATATCAATTATGATTGCTAAGGTTCATATTTTAGGATAACTTTGACAAAGAGACGTCTGGAGTATCAAAATTATCAAAGATACACAGTAAAACTTCTTCATAAATGTTTTTCAAGGCACCAGCTGGAAGGAAGCTTTACTGTATTACATTTCCCATATGGAAAATTATCTGGGACCTGAAAAGGGCACACCCTTAGAAAGGGAACACTTCTTAAAAAGGAACTTTATAAAAGAATGCTATAGTATAGGGTTTTCATGTATGATTTATTCACTTGAGCATATTGCTTTGAAGGCCCAAACAGCATTCTGGGTGTAAGTTGTGGTTTCCCAGACCTAAGGAGTGTCTGATAGTTTAAATATCACAAACTTTTTAGATTTGCCCATGTCACAGGTCAAATATGTCTTGCTATGAGTCTGGTTGCCATTTATTTTAGTCAAGGTTTGGCTTTTGTTAAAATTGTTGGATTGGCTTTCTTTATGAAAGATAAATGTACCTTCTCCTACATGTGTTATTTTATATTAATAGAAAGTCAAGATGGTCAGATTTAATAATCATTGTAGTAGAAAAGGTAAGCATTATTTTTCTGCAGTGTTCTTTCTTTCATTTTTTGATACATATATTTTGTAATCATTTTTACTTGGTAGATATTACATAACTATTGAGGAGGGTTTGGGATGATTGTGGTTCTTTTTTTTGTTCACTTGTTTTCTATAGAGATAATATTTCTAAAAGAGTAATATGTAATTTTTAAGAATACTTTTAAAAGATTTTTCAAATAATACTGTAGAGTTTCGAGTGAGATTCAAGGAAACTGTATGTCCTCATGCATTTAATAACATCAAACTTCTATGGTATACATCTAAAAGATAGTTATAAAGAGGTGTATTCACTTTGAAATGACATTCAGATAATTAAAGCATATTTTCCTATAGAATAAGTGTGTGAATGGTATAGACATCTTCTATCCAGAGTAGTTGAAATACCTAAATAATTATGTTAAATATGGAACTTCTAGACGTGTTTCAGGAATATTTTTCTGCTTAGGATGAGCTCTACAATATCCCATGTAATTTTCACTTTATGGGTTGTATGAGCAGGATAGTAGTGAGATTTATAGATGCTAATATGTTGGTAACATTTTAAATAGTTTTGATAAAAGTAATATATTAAATGGAAGGAATTGCCTCTATATAGCTGAACTAACCTTGAGGAGCATACAGTTCAGGAGTAAAACAAACAGGTAATAAAAACTGCTTTTGTTTATAGAAATTGGGTTTAGAACAGAAACTAAAATTTGGCTTAGATAATGTTCACAAAATTTTCTCTTATTTCCTTCCAAAATATATCTTTGGCAGAAATAGCAAAAATTGGAAGATTTATCTGAAAGATTATTATATTTTCTCTTTTCATTTAAAGTACAGTATTAGCTTGAATTCTAATGAAATATATATGGGCTGTATAAACAAAGCTTTATTTAATGTTATAGTTATTGTGGACAGGACTTAAATACAAGACTGAAGGAGGAGGGGAATGTTTTTTCTCTATGTCAAACAGGCTGTACAATTTATGTTTATGAAAAGAAAGGGAAAAATAAAAACAAAATTATGTTTTTGTGAGTCTTAAATTGTGGGGCTAGAAATACATGTAGATAGAATGAAAGCTCACATACTTCAACTTATTAATGATTATCTTTTAAGACCTTCTACAGAAAAGAATTTCGCTGAACTTCACAATAAGAAAGACCACATAGGGTATTTTAGACAGCTTTTATTAAATTTAGTTAGCATTTCTAATTTTTCCACAATGGTGCATGCCTTTAATAATGTCCATTCTGAAATATAGAACGGGCTGTAAAAGTTTTGGAAGAGGTGTAGAAAGGTGTACAAGAACCAGAACACCAAGGGCATTTATTATTGGGTTAAAGAGTTGTATTTCACTGAAAGCTGATTTTTAAAAAGTGAGTAGTGTATACATTAGTATATTAATAGTGATTTAAATTCCTACCATTTTATTATTTTTCACAAGTCTGTGGGTCAGCTGGACATATCTGCAGTGAGCTGGCCTCTTGACCTGGGGTTGGTTGGTCTAGGATGGCTCATTTACATTTCTGGCTATTAGGTTGTTACTGGCTGTTATTGGGGCAATGGAGATAACTGAGCAACTTATCAGGCATCCTTCAGCAGGTTAACTTGGGCTTGTTCACCTGCAGATAGTTGTAGGGTTCTTAAGAGCAGCAAGAGAGGGCAAGTCCAAGTGTGCAGGCTTGGACACTTGTAAAGTGTCTGCTTGCTTTATATTTGCTATCATGCCATCAGCCAAAGCCAGTCACATTACAAAGCCCAGGGCTGGAGTGGCAGATGATTACTCCAGGACATGGATACCAAAGACATGAGCAATTTGGGGGCCAGTACTCTAATCTTTACTCACCTGATTTAGTGTCTTAGGAAGCTTCATTTGGTAGTGGTATCTCTGTGGAACTAAGGAATCCTGAGCCAGGCTTTCTGGTTTGAAAGCTGTCACCGTAGTTCAAGCAGAAATAAGGCTGGCATTCAAGAGTAATGGCAGGGAGGATAAACAGCAGGGTTAGATAAACTTGCTGACTGGATGCACTAAAAAGGTGCTCATAGATTAATTCCAGGCTTCAAGGTTGGGTATATGAGAATCTAGGAAATTGGTAAGGTTGCAGACCTAACTACGTTTGTTGTGAACATAAAACATCCATGCAACTTTCTAAACAATTTCTATTCCTCCGTCCAGAAATATTAATGTGAAAGAGACGGAATCCATGAAATTCCTTTTTTAAACTAATGCTTAAAAATTACCCCTGTGCTTTCTTTACCATCAGCCTTGCAAAGATACATAAATGACAATAATTGTTCTCTTATCTTTTAAAAACATTTGGGCAACCTTGCCATAACCAATAAGCCCAAGAGTTTGAATTTCCTAGTTTTGTTTCTCAGAACTGGGCAGCTACCTAGGATTTTTGAAAACTTAGTTTTATAGGTGATTAAGATTATTTTTATATATAGAAATATGTCAGTTGTGACAAAAGTTAAAAATTTAGAAATCATTTTATCTACAGAGCTACAGAAAAAAAGAGGCAGATTTTTCTTCCTACCTAGATTTAGTTTTAAGAATATGAATATTTGATTCATCCTCATTTTCATCATAACAGATATTGCTACGTGTTTAACCAAAAGATTAAGATTTTTGAATGGTTTGCTATTTTGTTACATTTCAGAGCCAAAGTATAAAAGTTTTGCTTTTTTTCTGCCATTTACTTTATCATCTAGGTTAAACTCCTCCAAACTGTGAATGTTTTTTAAAGAAATCATATCTAGGTTATTTATGAAAATATACAAAAGCCATCTTCTGCTAAGTAAATAAAAAACTAGCTTGATTATGGTTTCTCTGTACCTTACAGATGGATGGAGAACCATTTTTTGTTAATGAGTATACCTACTTATAAAAGAAGATAGAGATACTTGGGGAGAAAGCAATTCAGTGCATTATTTGCTTCTGGAAGACAAACATGCAATTTATAATTTAAATTAAGATCAGAGTTCATAAACTGTTAAGTATGATAAATGACAATATATTTCAATTTTATATTTGGTCTGTTTAAAGAGACAGAATAAGGGAAAAGGTAATGCAGGAGGAAGAGAGGCACAGATTTTTAGAAATGATTTTCTCATGATTCTTTATGATGTGGTTTTGCAACCATAATACAAATCAGAATTAGGTTACACAATTAGATGTCCATTCCTGCATTACTTTTGTGTGATTCTCTCATGAATGGGCAGTCTCATTTACTGTAAAACTAAAACAGGAAGACTTCCACGATGTTAGATCAAGGAAGAAAAACATACTTGATAATGATAAGAAAGCTTAACAGTGTCAAAACTAGTAATCCTCAAAATTTCATCTTCTAATATCACATCTAGCATTCTTTGCATTGAATAATATTTCTCTTCAAATCATAACAGTAATAATTCATTCAGAATAGGACTATTTTAAAAAGCACTTACACCATTATTGGCTTACTTGATGGTCACAAAGTCTACCAGTGTTAAGTAGACACCGATGTTTTTAAAAATGAATTTTAGAAGTCAGACACTTTTGGTAGTTACATTGAAATCTGTTATATTACTGCTAAGAATGGTTGTCTTAAAAGTTGATTTTTTAGATTATGTTTCTCTCTAATAAAATTTACTTCTGTAAAATTTTGCTGGCTGCTATAGGAAGACGTATAAAAACATACATTTTAAAACTCTAGAAATGTTTTTCCTGCCTACTTTCCTCCTTGTTGGCATTTGCAAGATTTTTGAATGGTTTGCTATTTAGTTACATTGTGTTTCCTTTTTATACATAATTTACAAATAGCAGTAATGTTGAAAAACGTAATGTTTAAGTTTATAAACAGCAGATTGAAAGAATGAGTCTGTGAATGTATCATGTAACACAAATAGGCAGATTTTTCTTCCTACCTAGATTTAGTTTTAAAAATATGAATATTTGATTCATCCTCATTTTCATCTTAACAGATATTGCTACATGTTTAACCAAGAGTAACTTATCCCTAAATTTTCTTACATTTTAATACCTATAAGCTATCTTATTTTTATTGGCTTTGATTCAGAATTATTTCTCTTTTATGCTTTATTCCTTATTTGTATTTTTATCATAGATCTACTGACAGTTTTCAACAACACAAAGATTTGTAATGGCTAGAATCTCATTTACTAATTTATTATAAAAACAGAATAATCTAGGCATTAAAAAAAACCTGTGTGCCTGATACTTAATCTTTGTGTTTGTTTCCAGAGGCATGCAGGGTGTTTCCTGTCCAAGACACAAACCATATATTTCATTTGTCATATCTAATGTTTTTCATATCCGGAAATCATGCTCCATGTTATGTTTTACAAGACTTCATAAAAATAAGTGATCCAAATAAAATTTATAGTTAATTTTTCTGTCATAGCAAAATTATCTTTTTTTCTTCTTTTTCCCACAAGGGTGCAGATGGGACTATAGAGTTTAAATTAGTATATATTTACAAATAAAGTCTTAAGCTTTGAAACTAGAGAGTCATTTATTATTTAGAGGTTCCTAGTGGTGTGCTGGTAGCTTTACAGTAGCTTTCTAAATGAAAACAAACAATCAAACAAATCCTGATTTGCAAGTGTTTGCTGGTGAAAATATCCCATGATGGCTGATTTCAGCCTATCAACATGAGTCACTGAACAAGGAGTTGGGAAGAGATGCTTAGCCACACATTATTATATGGTATTTCCACCACATCAAATGTAAGGAGAAGCAAATAATCTTAAGAGCACAATTAATAGTAAAATGTAGTCAAATAATTAGAAGAACATAGATAATAGTAAAATGTTAAATAATTAGAAGTGATACATTTTGAGTATCTATTACTGTTTTTAATATTTTTTCATTGCATGTTTATAAAATTTAATTTTTAATAATTTCTGTGATTGAACCACCAACTCCCAAAATTTCTGAATGTTTAATAATCAGGTCTCATAGGCTGGCATGAGCCAGCTCTGGCACACTATTGCACAAAACCATTTCTTGTGATAGGAAGACAGGTTGTGGTCAGTGTCTGTTGTGGGAGAGATCAGAATTAGGTTGCACAGTTAGATGTCTTGTGTCTGTGTGCCCAGGGAGGAAAAGCAGCCATTTTCAGTTTCAGCTCTTCAGCTCACATTACCAAACACCACCTGGTCCCATAAATTTTGGTATTTATATTAATATAAGGCCTTGAATGAGAGCAAAATACTAGAGTCTTTTAATAAAAGGGCAGGGAAAATATTTAAGATTTTCATGACAAAATTATTCTTTTTTTTTTTTTCTGTTTATGTGTCTCTTGGCTACTGTACATCTCCCACTTGAGCAGTGAAAGGATAAAGTTCTATCTTGACTTCCCATTTAACAGATCCTATAGTCAGTGCTTCCTAATGCCACTCCAGTATCAAGGATAAGCTACTTAAATAGTTTTAGTCAGTAGGATATATTGATAATTTATGTGTAACAGAAAGTAGTAGCTGTGTTGTTACAAAAAAAAAACTGATATCTTTAGAAATTTAATGTGCATTAGCAACTGAGATAATGAAATGGACCGAGTGTGATTTAAGAATCTCATGCAACAAAATGGCAGGATTTTAAGTGCATTTTGTCAAACTTTCCTGTTTAAGAAGAGGATGAGCTTCCTCCTGCATTACTATTGGAAGTTTATTGGTGGTGTTACTCAAGCGTTTTGAATAAAATGATATGTTAAAATATAATTGATTTTTTTCGGGGAATACAGGAGATCTCTAGATAAATTCATTTAGATGGGTTGACAAAACTAACAGTGTGCATGGTGAAGAAGAAAAATTTCACATATTTTGTGTATAACCCTTTGAGTATTAATTCTGACCAGATCACACTGTAAATAATGTTAACTGTCATAAAATAAACACAGCCAGGGTTTGCACCATATGTTTTATAATTATTTTGCAGCTTCTTTTTTCTGTTTGTTTTTACTGAAAATGGAACCTACTGATAGCTCTGTGAAGTTATGTTTATATAAAAGTAAATTACACTTGTACTTTAACAAACTTGGCTTCACGGACCAGTATCTCTAGGTGGTTTTTGTTTAAAAAAAATTAAATGAAAGAAAAGCTTCTCCCTCGCTTGCTGGATTTTTTTTTTCTTTTTTGCTGTTCCCTCAGAAACATAGTCTCAAACAGAAATCTGCTGTAGCGTCTTCTTGCCGCTGTCCTGTTTTTGCACATGTGAAGGAGAAGCCTTTGGAATGCCACCCAGAGGAGGGAAGAGCCTAACCACTGAACTCACAGAGAGTATTTGGCTTAAGTAGCCCTGGAGTGGCATTTCAGACTGAGGCTACTGTGGTCTTCTAGTTTGTTTTTGTTTTCGACCTTCTTACTTGTGAGTGTTTAACACTGCCAGAAATAAAGGCTCCCTTAGAACATTTAGGTAGTTTTTAAAACTGTTATTATTTTCATAATCACCATCTCCTCTTGATCTCAGGGGAGGCTAGGCATCCTTGATTATCTTTAATAGAGCCTTGGAAACTGATAGTGCCAATGGGAGGTGGGTGGCAAGTTTCGTAATATGCCTACCTCCCCCTGCCCCCTCCCGGCTCATTGCTAAATATGTCTCTTGGCAGATCTGACAGTATCCGTAATTATCAGGCACCGTGAGCCCTGACTGCAGAGCTGCTTGTACATGACACCTGTCCAGCTCATGCTCTTCTCCTGCATCTCCTCGTGCCTCGGCTTGCCGTCTGGCCGCGCGTCAGAGCAACAGTCTGCCGTTAGTGAACTCATTTCTCTTCTTGTCAGATTCTCAGACACCAGAAGTTCTGCCCACACAGCTTACAACATACATCATGGTTTGTGGTGCAATCCTTCACACAGTAGGCATTTCATATTCTGAGAGAAATGCCTGCATTAACTTTTTGCTTTGTTCCCAATGCAAAAACTTAATGCAGGCATTTCTTTCAGCATTATGGTTTTCATTCCCCCTGTATGAAGTGCTTTTCCCACTCTTGACAGATTTCTCAGCACAATATAATATTTTCTGTAAAAGCTCATCTTGATCATCGCCCTCTCTCCTAGACAGAGAAAAGACTCGTCAATTTTTTTAGACTCCTGAGAGAGAGAATCCAGGGAACTCCAATTGGCTCTCAGAGAGTTTAGCAATTCTTATGAAGAGGGGAAAGATGTGGAGTAGACAAATATACAGTGATTTCTGGAACTTTTGTTCCAGGAGATGTTCATAAGGTAAAGATGTTGTGAACTGAATTTTGCAGGTGTAATAAAACTTGAAGATGAAACCATATTCAGGGAGGAAATCTGCAAAGAGAGGAATTTTGTAAAGGGCAAGGTGAACAGTAATGCCACTTCAGTAGTTCATGCCTGTGCATAGTCAACCTTAGAATGGCATTTAAAAAAAGAAACAACTTACTTTTTTGACCGGGTACAGTGGCTCATGCCTATAATCCCAGCACTTTGGGAGGCCGAGATGGGCAGATCACTTGAAGTCAACAGTTCAAGACCAGCCTGGCCAACATGATGAAGGTGAAACCCCGTCTCTACTGAAAATACAAAAATTAGCTGGGTATGGTGGTGTGTGGTGTGCACCTGTAATCACAGATACTCAGAGGTTGAGGCAGAAGAATCGCTTGAGCCCAGGAGGTGGAGGTTGTGGTGAGCCGAGATCATGTCATTGCATTCTAACCTGGACAACCAAGCAAGACTCTGTCTCATAAATAAATACATAATGAAAATAAAACCTCAGTTTTGAAAGAGAGGTCACAGATTTGGGTTTGGGGATTTATTTAATGGAACAGTTGTCAGGTATTCATAGAAGGCTGGATTAAGAATAAAACTTTTCATTCTTGGAAACTATAGCAGTCTGCTTAATGAATAGCGTACTCAGAAATTATGACCTAATATTTTTATTATTTATATAATTTTATTCCACTAGAACAATTGGTAATCATCATCTATCATGCAGTTTTGACTAAACCCTTTTTCCACAACAGGGACCAGAATTAGGTAAGAAAATTTGGGAAAATGTCAAAATATATTAAAGCTTCCTTTTAGATACATGCTACTGGTTTTGCTTATGAAAGTAATACAAAATTAATATAAAATTCAAACATTGCAGTAATATATAATGGAAAAATGAAAACCATCCGTAGCCTTTTTTTGTAGAGGTAACAGTTCTCCATATGTTATCATTATCATGTATCTATGGCACTAATTATAATTATTAATAAATGGATTCATTCTGTGCATATTTTTAATATCCTATTGTTTAAAAAATATATCTTGTGGTTGACCAAAAAATACCTACCCATCTCTGCTCAAAATATCCGTGTCAAATCCCTGGAGCCTGTGAATGGTATCTTATTTGGAAAAAAAGGGTTTTTGCATGTGTGAGTAAGTCAAGGATTTTAAAATAAGGAGATAATCTTGGACTCTGTGGGTAGGCTGTAACTACCATCTTGTGTATCCTTATAAAGTATTAGGAGATTACACACAGAGGAGAAGACATATGCAAAGGAGGAGGTGCGGTAAAGATGGCGGCAGAGCCACCAGAAGCTAGGAGAGAGGCATGCAGCAGATTCTTTCCCAGAGCCTCTGAGAGGAGCACAGCCCTCCTCACACCTCGATTGCAAACTTCTGGCCTCTGGAATAGAGAGAGAATATATTTCCATCGTTTTAAGCCACTGCAATGGTAGTAATCTGGTGTGGCAGACCTAGGAAACTAATAGAGGCCTCTTTCCATGTTAGGATAGAGAGATTTCATCCATTCTTTGAACCTCCATATAATTTCCCATTATGTGGATATACTATAATTTATTTAATCACTTATTTAAAGAGGGTAGGGTTGTTTTCAATGTTGGGATTTTTCAAACGTTGTAGGAAATATTCTTATATGTGTGTATGACTGTGTATGTTTGTTTTTGTAGAATAAATATTTAGAAATAGATTTACCAGGTCGTTAAGCAGGTACTTCTAAATCTATTGTATTTTGGGTAAATAAGACATCTATCACTTTGATAGGAATATTTATGCTACTCTATCATGACTCTGGACCATAAACAAAGTAGATAACTGTAGAAACTGTCTCACTGAGTATTAACATTTAGAAAATCAGCAGTGGAAGTTGTTCTCTCAACTCAGTGTTCTGAAAAGCCTAAAAACTCAATATATATTGAGTTGAAAATTTATGAGAATAAATGTCCTCAACAATTGTTTTCCCACCACAAAACAAGAGCTGTTAAAGAGAAGAAAAGAAAAAATAAGAGATTATATTCAAGAACTATTCTCATTTTAGAAAATAAGTCATATATTGTTAATGGAGTTTGTAACAATTATCTTAAGTAATAATTATTCAGAGTTTTAAAAAACAAACCTCAATCATTTCTTTGTCATAATTTTTCTTATTTTGCCATTCTGACACCACAACTCTTCAGTCTCTCCTCACTCTCGAGTCCATTTTACTCTTGGTAATACAAGATGCATTTGGCATCTGTTCTGTTGTTAAAGCCCCCAGGAAAAATTATAAAGCTGTTCCTGCAAATTCATCATTGTTGTTAAGAACTGTAATTTACCTCATGGTTATCTTGTCCTTTTTCCACCTCTTACCTGAGCTCCAGGATGACATTGCCTTCCTGGGTGAGGCAGTGTTGGAGCATCTTGTCTCTCCCACCTTAATTTGTAGCGATGCATTGCATTTGGGTGACAGGCAGTTGTTCGTGCTTGAATAACTCAGGATTTGAATTCTACAGTTTGTGGCATCCATGTAATGCTTAGCAGTAGGTACAGCTGTTAACTATTCGCTTATAAATAATCTTTTTTGCCTCTCAACCTGTCTCCCAGGTAGTGTACCTGTCACCATTAATAACTCTTCAGCATCTCCCTAGTGATTTGACCTATCAGTTGTCGTTCACGGAAAAGTAGTGCTCTGGCCTGCTATTGAAGCTTATGCAGGTTCTTTCAGCTCCTAGGTCATCCCAGCAGCCATATACTTGCAGGAAGTTGTGTCTGTGGGCTTCACACGCAGGCAGCTGAACACCTTCTCATAGGGTTTGAGAAAGGTGGCATTATGTTTTGAGCAATAGATGATAAGACTCCCATTTAGACCCCAAAGCAGTGCACAGGGGTAGATGGGGGACTAGGGGAGATGGGTGGTGAAGATGACCAACAGCAAATACAACTTTCCTGTTTCTTTGATGCTATACTTGTACCTAATTATCATAGCATCATCATCCTCTGATGTTTGCAGACTAAAGGTTGGTGTATTTGATTAGGTTAGTGAATCTATCAGGTATGACATTCTGCCTGTTTCTGAAGCTTAAGAACGCGAGGCCAGTAGCTATCATGCAGAAGATGTGAACTGCCCACCAGTCCTTTAGCAGTCTGGAATTCCTCTATTTGGACATGTGCTCTCTTGCTTCCACTCTCTATTCCTGAAGTGTGCTGCTTCTAACACTTCTCCAGATTAATTCCTACCTGCATTTAGGTCTGAACCTAGCCATCACTTTTTCAGGAAACTGCTACTGCTCTCTCTATTTGACATTGACTGTACCAACTAAAATGCCCATATGGCAGTTTTCATTTATTCCCGATTATGCTCTACAATAACTGTTTGTTTACTTGTCTTTTTATCCTACTGGATTGTAAGTTTTTTGATGGATGGTACATAGTGTTGTTTGCCATATCCACATTCTGGGCACATCATGGAATCTCAATAAATTTATGTTAAGAGAATGAGAATTTATTTTTTATGAACTCACTTTCCATTGACGTAACATGGTCACATTAATGGGGAGTTCAGGCAATACATTATGGCACGTGTTATCTATTGTATACTGTGCTGGCACCAGTGGTTCAGATAGGAAAAAATTTCGATTGTTTTTTACCCTTTTAGTGAGTGATTAGTGTACATTTCTTTGTCTGAGGATATGTCTTGGCAGTATAGGATTTCTTTGGACATGGCTCAGGCAATGGCCAAGAGTAAGGTATATCACAAGGCAAAAAAAAAAAAAAAAAAAAAAAAAAGGCATTAAACTGTGTCAGGAAGTAATCCCAGTGTCTGTGGACACAGACTAGGTTTTTAAAATAAATCTTCTAAGGAGGTAAATCAGTTAGTTATTATGTTGGTTTGGTTTTCATTTGGAAATGAATTTACCCTGTGAATGATCTTTGTTATCCTTATGTCACTGGGTATAAGGAATTAGCAAATGATCACATTTTTAATAACCAGAAAAATGCCATATACTTTGCCACACAGATATGTACACATATGCCTTATATACATACAAACATACATACATATGTATGTGTTTATACATATAAACATACAAACATACATACATATGTATGTGTTTATATATATAGCGATCTGAAAAGACCGAAAAGAGTAAGAAACTTAGCATTTTAGGGAGGGTCAAGAACAAAAACCCAGAATGAAGCATTTTAGTTTACTTTTATAAGGATAAGGACAGCTTATGTCTATAGGAACTTATATACACTTTCTGGTAGATAGAATAAAATATATTAAGAAACAAAAAGTATTTAGTCGTAAGTTCAAGGATAAACTCTTAATTGTGCTATATCAAATACACTTTTAAAGTTAAACGGTATTCTAAAAAGGAAGATATGCCTTTAGTAAAAAAAAATTATATAAAGGATTGTATGGTTGAAAGTAAGTCTGATATTGGGATATAGTTCTAGAAATAGTCTATGCATATAAAACACAACATATCTTTCTGTGTGTTTGATAAAAATGGTGAAGAAGAATATAGTGAGCACATTATTCTGCACTTTTCCTTTTTCACTTAATAATATATCTTGTAAACAATTTCATATCAGCATATAAAGAGCTACCTCATTCTTTTTTAACAGCTGCATTGTATGGGGATGTATCATAATTTATATGCCTCTTCCTTCATTCACTGATAGACTGGGTGTTGAAACAAATTTTTGATCTTTGGTATTCTGGTTGTTGATAGGGGATAAATGGTAGTACATTGCTTTTATTTGCATTTCTCTTAATAAGTAAGGTTTACCATCTTTTTATGATTATCAGTCATTTCTGTTTCCATTTTTTACTAAATGCCTTTTCAAGTTATTTCTGTATTTCTGTTGCTTTGTAAATCCTTTTCATTTTTAGCATATTTTTGTATCTAAAGAGAATTAGCCCACAGTGTATTTCTGTTGCAATTACTTGTTTGTAGTTGGTTTTCAGCTCTTTACCTTGTTTTTGTTTTCACTTTTCATTTGTTTTGTTGCATAGTTGGTTTTCTTTTTTTAAGTTTTATGTGATTTTATCATGTTTTGATTCCTGAATCTGGCTTAGAAAGATCTTCAAGTCCTTAAAACAATGTGAACTTGTTAATGTTATCTAGTTATCAATGTTATCTACTAGCATTTTATGTTGTATTTGTATTCAGGGAATTTCAATCTCCCTCCCTCCCTCTTACATAAAGGACTCTGTGGTTGAAAGTAAGTCTGATACTGGGGTACAGTTCTAGAAATAATCTATGCATATAAAGCACAATATACTTCTGTGTATTGGACGAAAATGGTGAAGAGGAATATAGTGAGCACATTATTCTGCACTTTTCATTTTTCACTTAATATTCCCTCCCTCCCTCCTTCCCTCCTTCCTGCCACAGAGTTTCACTCTGTCACCCAGCTGGAGTGCAGTGGTGTGATCACAGCTCACTGCTGCTTTGACCTTTCAGGCTCAAATGATCCTCCTTATGAGTAGCTAGGACTTAGCCTTATGAGTAGCTAGGACTGCAGGTAGGCACCACACCCAGCTAATTTTTGTATTTTTTATAGAGACAGGGTCAAACTATGTTGCCCAGGCTGGTCTTGAACTCCTGGCCTCAAATGATCTTCCCATCTTGGTCTCCCAAAGTGCTGGGATTACAGGCGTGAGCCACTGCATCTGGCCTGAATTTCAATCTTACTGAATAAAGTTTTTCAGCCAGGATTATTATGTTTCTTAAGGTAATTAATGTTGTCGTATAGGGCTTACTATTAATAAGATTTTTTATTCATCTATTTTTTTCTTCCACTGTATTGTTATTTTAATGATGTTTATTTACATAAAGTATGTAAAACATGTTCAATAGATTATTATACATAGGAACATCAGAGTCCTAATTAGCAAATAGAATATTATATTTAAGCTCTTAATATTTTAAGGTATAATACTAAATGTGTATTTACAATAAGAAATCACCCCCCAAAAAAATCTGCATTTAGGCAAGCATAAAAAAAAAAAAGAAATCACCCCAAAAAGCAGAAAATGGAAACACGAATAATGAAGAGTTGGGCCATTTCCTTCTGAATTTCCTTAAGGAACTTGTCAGAAATGCTTGCCTAGAAATCTTGCATGTTTGCACCCTGGCTTCTCCTCTCCACCTGGGATGTTATCTTACGATGAAACTCCTAAGGACCTAGGCAAATGAGAGACCTGAGCTGAAGCTCCATTCGCTTCTGGTAAATCTGGTGTCTACTAGTAGCTCATATTATACCTCATTACAGTTTCCTCAGTCATTAACACTGGTAGCAGTCAGTTCTAGGACTGATAGTTTCAAAGGGGTCACCGTCAACTGTGTTGCTACTGGCTTCCTTGTCATGTTATTTAACTTTATTGTCTTTATTATGATTCGCTTCTTTTACCATGCATGGTGTTCTCACCTCAAGTGCTCATTAAGTAGTAAAGAGGAAAAGGTGGAGATTGAAGAAGCAGCTTATTTCACACCACAATCTCATACAGTGTTGTTTTGTTTTTTGGACGAAGCTAAAATCTATTCGAGTTATAAAATGAACAGTTATTTAAAGATTCTTTTAATTCTTTTTGTATTCTTTTTCTAGAAAGTTTATACCTTTCTTTTCTTTGGTCATACTTTGAAGAGGGTTTTTCAAGGCAGCGTTAGGACCTGCCATCGTTTTATTTTAAAAACCCTTTCCCTGTTGTATTTGTGAACGGAGCCATTTTCATTGTTGCCGTCTTGAAAACACACAAATAGACACTGAAACTTGATACTCATGTTCTCTCTCACCGTCTCTGTTTCCATGTTTCTTTTTCACTTTTCTCAATCTTGTGATGGAGTAAATAATTAAATGATGGCCTAAGAGATTGGTGGGAGTGAGCTCATGGAGCATCCAGCTTTCTTTATGGGGCATAGACTGGCTTTTCTTTTCCCATCATGGTTTTAGGCTTGATAGATGACTTTATACTTTCCGGACAGCAGGGGGTTAAAACAGAGTGGTGGTTTTGATTTTTGGCATTTTTCAGCTGCTCCTCAGGAGAATATAAAGTGCCTGTGGAGCAGGTCCAAACCAGTGGATGTTTAAGGGAAGGGGGGAAAATTAGCTAAGAACATTCTTCTGTGACTTAGTTGCCTTCTGTTGCATTAAATGGTTGGAAAGGTGAATAAGTGTTGTGCTTTACAGTTTTTAACATTAAAACTCTTTTAAAAAGCTTCAAACCTTAAAGATTATGAAATGACCTTCAGGCCTCTTGGCTCCCACCGTTCAGGTTATCACGTCTGGGTCACACCCTCCCCCACCCCTGTAAAAAGTCTAGAGTGTAGTGTGAAAAGCATCAGAGAGTCTCCTTTTGCCAGTTCAGCCTTTTAGTTGCTTGCCAGCACCTTCATCTCTTCATATGTCTCTAGCTAAGGTCTTACATGGAACAAAAACCCGACAGCAATGGAGACCAGATGCCGGTATTTCTTCTCTGTCACTTGGCTGCTGAGCAGATGGAATTTATATCAATCGGGCATGCTAGGAGGAAGAGGCCGTGGCAGCCAACATGTGGAACTGGGGCTGAGTGACATTTCTGCTAATGTTTTGTCCTTGTAGAACATTATGCTTCCTCTTTGCTTATGAGCTGTGGTTTTCCTGACTCAGACGAGGTTCCAGCTCCAGCTGGAATGGCTGTCGCTCTTCCCCTCTCCCCCTGCCCCCCTTTTCAGGGAGTGCTGGGAGCTAAGGAAGAGTAGTGGGGCCTGCACAATGGAGCTCTTTATTGAAATACCTGACATCTGCATGCAATGCACCAAAATCATCTCAGCTCAAGCAGAGGAATGTGCTGGGCATTACTAGTCACTTTTTGTCTAGTGCTGTGTGCTTGTTTGATTTATATAATGAGTGAGTGCCTCTGGCAAAAGAGGATGTCGAGCATGTTACTGGAGGAAGGGAACTTTTTAATTTTTTCCAAGAACATTGTCACAGACAGGCCTAATACTCATATAAAAATAGGAGTATTTAAAAGCAGTTGCAACTATCCCCTGGATTTCTTGCTATGGCTTAAAAAATGCACCTCCCCCCCCATTTAAGGTAAAATCAGAAATCAAAAATCCAATTTAACATGATATGGAGTTTTAATGTTGCTGACTACTGTTAGTAGGAAGTAGCACTTTTAAGGAATCTCATGTTACAAAGAATCTCTGGAAGGAAAACGTAAAACACATGTAAAAAAACCATGAAGGCACATACATAAAAAGAATTATTGGTGAGTCTTTAATTCTCATTCCCTACCTCAGAATAGTACATTACCCTTTTCATACGTAAGAAATATGTATATGTGCACAAATTACATTTTCTTCTCTAATGATGTAAACCATTCACATTTTACCTATTTATGGCAGGTAAATGACGTACTGCCATGTTAACACATTATTTTGTAAAGCACTGAAGTGTCATGACATTGCTGCTCACATTGCAAAATCAGCAACGTTGTCCTCATTCCCACTTAGACCTTTTATTTCCAGTGGAAATTTGATGGAAGATTTTGGTTGGGTTGTGGAGAGATTTGGAGGACACCAAGTGGAGTCCCTTCTTTTTTGTCCCTTTATTTTGAAAGCAGTTTCTGGCAGACCTTTCCTGGTCTCTCCCAAATATATTGGCCATATCTGTCATATCTTGAGTCTTCTAGAAAACTCCCAGGGCAACCTAGCCGTTTCTTTATCTTCAAGAAACCTAAACTCTGTTTCTTTGTCACTTTTTTTAGTGATCGTCCTGTCTGATGTATTTCCTCTTATGTCTTGCTCCGTGGTGTTGGGATGGCCCCACAGCTCCCTTGGGTTTGAAGTAAACCCATGTAAATTAATTAAAGGCTGGAGTAAAATAGTAATATTGTTATGCCTCAAGAAAGACCCAAATCAGTCATTCTTGTAGGAAATTCTTCAAAATTGCCTTGGACTTCTGTTTTTCTTTGCTATTTTTTTTAACCCATGCTTGTGCCATACTAAAGATAGGATTTTTATTTAAATAAAGTCATTCAAGTGGCCTGTATAAGAAACCTATAGTAACACAGCGTGTATGCCCGTAGCTTATGCAGGTACAGTGGAACCTGGAGTCACAAAGTACAGTTACTCCTCACTATGTGAACTTGAGCTGTCTGTACTCAGGAATGAAACAGAGTCAGATAAATTACTTAGATTGGGCTGTTGGGATGAAAGGAGTCTCCCTTGGTCTACACTCTCTTAATGTGCTGTTCAGAGAATGTCCTATCTCTTGCTCTCAACCTCTTGCTATCTATGCTATCATTGTCTAAACACAGGAAGAAGACAGATTTGGGTAGTGAAAAATGTCTGTGCATGGAACTACTTGCAATATTCCAAAGGAACAGGACTCTCTTGCTCTTCATTCAGACTGATTTTACACCAGTTCCTTTCCTTCTCAATTTTGTACTTAACCATTTCTTCTTTTCTCATTGAATCTGGCTTCTTTCTTGTTCAAGATTTTCTCCCTTGCTTCTCTCCCTTGCCCTCAAAATCACTCATGTAATGAAGCACTGATCTTCGATGTTTCTTTTCTGTGATCCTTATGACAAGAATGCTTCAATCTGGAAGAGCCCAAATGTCTGGTTGGTGTTCCGTAGTGTGAGATGATTGTTTTACCCTTACCTGAGAGTCCCATCAAGAAGCATGGGAAATGTTTCCCCATAGGCCTCCTGGGGATACTGTGTGTATAGCTGAAGGAAAAGGAAGCATTTAGCTGAAGGAAAAGGGAGCAGACATCATCCTGCAGAAGTCAGACATCATCCTGCAGAAGATTATGGTAGCCAATATGTGTTGGTATCTGCCCATTAGACTTTCTCAAGAAGGATTCTTAAAGATAATTTGATTTGGTCATTGGATTCTTGCCATATTTGGTCCCAGGAACTTATGGCACGGGTCCCTGCCAGTGATGTCTGTTGACTGTCTCATGGGTATGATCATCTGTTCTCCACTGGGATACAGCTCCTTTAGTTCTACCTGGAAGGAGGCCAAACACAGTCTTTGATATTATGTGTCAAAGTCTAATTCTTTCTCTTGCCAGTTGTATGACTTAAGCAAATTTACTTAACCTCAACGAACCTCACTTTTCTCTTCTGTAAAATAGAAATGATAATGTCTACCTTACAGGATTGCAGAAAAAGTGGAGAAAATGGTAGTTAAGTGCCTAGTACCTAATGAGAACTCCTCAAGTAGTAGCTATTTTTGTTGTCATTGTCTGCTAACAGCATGGCAGCCTTAGACAGTCTTTCCATCTAACCTCATGTTTCACTTTGCAGCAGCCCCAGGTCTAACTAAGAGTGTGCTTCCTTTGGAGTCCAGCCGTTAGGGTCATTAGCCACTACAAAACGAGAAACTCTCCCAGAAGTGAGGATTGTTTATACCTGTCCAAAGGAACACAGCCATCTCTTCTTTGAATCTCTACATCCTAAGAGGTTATCTCCTAAATCTGCTAAGGATGATTTGAGACAAAGGCTCCAATTCCTATCTTTGGACTTTACATTAGAATGTTCAGAATCCTTGTCCGTGGACCTTGAGCCCTTCAACTAGCTCTATACCTCTTTCCAGCTCTAGACAAAATTTCTTCTGGAAGAATCACCCCCTCATACCTATCCCTCCCCTCTATTGCTCATGGACTGCACTGGGATTTATTATGCAAATGAAGATCACACCTCCGAGAGACACAGTCCCTAGACACCACTCTCTGTTACATTTTGGTGACAGCTGAGAAGGTAGGGCCGGTAAAGGAAGCATTCATCCCTATTTAAAAGAAATTCAAGCACAGTGCTTGCCTCTGTTTCTTTCTTTAAATTAATCTGACAATTCTGGCAAGCACACCTCTTCTTGGCATAAAGACATGCTGGTAACACGTTTAGTTTTTGTTTGTTTGACCCACCAAACTATATGATAAAGGCATTTGTTTTCTGGTTTTATTAAAATATGACTTTTGCACCTTTACGACCAAAATTTCATGTAACAGATTTTAGTAGAATATGATGAATATGAGTAAGGTGGGGGCATTTGCCCATTATACCTAAAAGGCATGTTTTCTATTTTATTTTATTGCTATTATTTTTAGAGACATGGTTTCACTCTGTTACACAGGCTGGAGTCCAGTGGAGTGCTCACCGTAGCCTTGACCTCCCGGGCTTAGGCAATCCTTCCACCTCAGCCCCCTGAGTAGGTGGGACCACAGGTTCACACCACCATGACCAGCTAATTTTCTATTTTTTATATTTAGTAGAGGCAGGGTCTTGCTGTGTTGTCCAGGCTGGTCTTGAACTCCTGGGCTAAGTGATCCTCCCCCTTTGGGCTCCCAAAGTACTAGGATTACATGTGTGAGCAACTACATTCAGCCATATTTTTAAATTTAGTTTTCATTGTAATATTTTTATAAGGAATTCAAGCTACACATAAGTATATATAGTAGAAAATGTATACACACATCTGTTGTCCCTCCTTTCCAGATTTCACTCTCAAGATGTCACTGGTGGGCCCAATAACCAGTTTGTGTTCCTCTCAGACCGTAAGTTTTAAAACATTTGGTAGAAACTCTGGCATGAGATATTTGTGCCAAGTGCCATTTTGGATTGGGTTACAAATCTGAAGTATGGCAATTATCTAGAACATTATTCATCTTAGAAAACTTAGGACCCTATGACTTGTTACCCTGCTTTAGAAATAAAAATTTATATGGTTACATCAAACCTACAATTTACTGTGTTTATATAAACACCCCAGGCATATTTTCTTTCAAAAATGAAATGAATGACATGTTTTTTTTTTTTTGGCCTCCTTTAAGCTTTGGAGGAAGGAAGTAAACTATTGAACTTTATGCTATTGTAAACGTGATCCTTTGTATCACAGGACACTAGGTCGGGTGTGTACATTTACTTAAGTTTGTGTGTACTTGTGTGCACGTGTGTGTTTGCAATTAATTTGTCACTGAATTCCAATGTATAAAAATTATCCTCCCACTGCCCCTTCTTTGTGGCAAGCAATGCTGTTTAAAACACATACTCATGATCAGAATTGGGCTAAAATATTTGGTAGAGCTTTATTTACTTAATACGAGATACCACAAAAGCCTTAATACTGTAAGACAAATATTGCAGTGAACGCTAGCATTTCAGTATATAGTAGCGTGTCCGTGCCTTTCATTTTGTTAAGATTGACTAACATTTAATTGCCTTGCCTATGTTAAAAAAGGAAAGAAATTACCTTATAGGGATATGCAAACTCCTGAGATTTCTCAGCTGCGAGCCTAGCCAAGTTGCCCTCCTTCAACTGGCTACTTCACTCCTTAACACACAGAACCTTATACACAACAGTAAATAACCCTCAATAAATTTGAATCTTATCTCAATCTAAAGACACCATCATCATTATTGGGGAATGTTGTTAGTCTGCAAAACCTCAGTCAGTTTAGAACAACACAGCGGTATCCAAACTTTTTGGCTTCGTCTGGATATTGTTACTGCATGTGTTGCTGCTGCATTCCTGGGTGCCGTTTATAGAGTGATTCTTAAACATTGGTTGTGTCTCAGTGCAACTAACCAGTTTAAAGCCTTTTGTGATTTTGCTCAGAATCAAAGAAACCAGAAATATCGAATTAACATTTATCTTATTTAGATTTAGAATCACCTGAGTATTTTACTACATTTGGAATAAGAGATGCTTTTCATATGACAAATTTTAAAACTATCTGGATTAAAATATCTTTTTATTTATTCACTTTTTTATTAAGATGAAACTGTAAATTAATAATTAGTCTCCTATTAGTCTTAAGAGATTTTTCAACTGACCTTGGATTTTAAGATTAAAAAAGAAAAAGAAGCACACATTTAACTGAGTTTGTTTTGTGTGCTTGTTTGTATATTTAGACTGTGTGTACTAGAAAGAACTTGCTTTGGGATAGAAATAAAGAATCTTTGAGTTCTCAACCTGTATTCAGGGGGCTTCTGGGTACCTATGAACATAATTTGGACATTGATGATACATGAATAATATTTATCTCAGTTTATGTCAGGTCTCATGAGTTATCTTGAGAACTGCATAACTGTTACCCATTTTAAACTCATTTCTTTAGAAGGTTAGTATAGTTAGATTTGTTTTTTTAAAGTTTCCCCATAATCATTGGGGCATCTTAGCATTTAACTTGCAAATGTACCTCACAGTTCAGATACCTGACATGGCATCATCACAAGGACATTATCTACACCAGCCCTGTCTTGGTAGTATTTAAAAAAAAAAAAAAAAGAATAACACAAAGAAAATACATGTTAATATGGCTGAATATTCATTAGAACCCTGCGGCCTGGGGCTGGAAGCACAGTTAGGCTGTGTGTTTACCAGGCCACCCGAAAGGCAAGAGGGCATAAGGCACTTAGAAACAGTGGCACAGCTCAAGCAGTGTTGTCTTTGAAAAGTTTTCATTTTCCCTTGAATCAGCTACAGTCTCTTACTTAAGGTCACTGCAGTTTGCAATCTTTGGCAGAAGACTTCTTCCTTTTTTGGTAGTGGCAGTCTGACTTTTTTTTTTCCCTTTTGGAAGTGTTTTCCTCTCAAACTGCCATTATCTTCCAAACCTGTTTCATGTTATCATTGTCAGATGCCTCTTTTCTGAATTTCTTAGAACAAAATGCAATGATATATATATATTTTTTTCTTTTTTTTAAGCATGGAATTGAAAGTCATATGGTTATAATTTGAGAATGTCAAGGTTGATATTTTTTCAGAGGTTTAAAAAAAAATTTTTTTTAATCGTACCTTTTTCTCTGGGCAGTGAACTCGCTGCAGAGACATCAAAGAGAATGTGTACTGGATCAAGGTGATTTTTTTTTTCACCACATCATTGCCAGCTGTGGTGTTTATGATTAGAGACAGGCGTTCCAGACACCTCCGAGTCCTCACTAAGCGTCAGATCTTTAACGGGATCCATCCCAACTGAGTGACACTAAACAGACAGCCAGAGGGGAGTTGGTGGGATAGAACAGGGAAGAAAGGGGGGGTTGAGGGTGAGGGAGGCTTTGGTGCCGTGTGCACTCACCAGCCAAGCTATATAACAAACTCTGCTAATGCCAGGCTGCAGGCTGCCCAGAGGCCCCATAGCATTCCTTTCAGCACAGCTTTCATTAGCCAAGGGGATGAGTAGAGCCCAGCAAACACAGTCATTGATCCTCTTCTCACCAGGAGCAGGGATGCAGTGTTCAGGTCACAGCCCAGTCAGCTTTGAAGCAGCTCCATTTCAGACCACTGACAGCCACAGACTATTGGCTTCTTGGAGCTGACGCGATTCCCTCTCGGATCTCCATGCTCTGCTCCATGCAGCTAACGTGTTGAATTCCCTCTGGGTATTGCTTCCACTTGCAATATTAACACTTGTTCAGTGGTCCTATTGACACAAGAATTCTGTAAATAACCAACAGTACTGATAGCTGTGCATGAAAGGGAGTTCTCTTTCCTGCCTTCTGTTCCCTTCTGGGTCAGTGTAACTGCCAGATAGTTTACCAATTCAGAAACCAAAATATATATCTGGAATCAGTATCAATGCAATGGTTTTGAATTCAATATTTAGGAATTATTAAAATCAAGATGATTTGCTTGTCCAGTGATTGCCATTAGCAATGAAGAAAGAAGTTTTTTTTTTTTTTGATAACTATTTGTCTCTCCATGTGAAAGTTTTTTTTTTTTTTTAATTCTGTCATCATCAAGATGTGGATCCCTTGCTAACAACAGTTCCTGGTGTTGATAGAAATTAGGATCCCTTAGAAGAAAGATGTTATTACTACAATTCAAAAAAGAAACAAACATGTTCAGCTGTTGGTGGGAGGACAACTGAAATTTGCACGTCGCTCTAAGAGAGGAGAGAAAGTTTATGATACAGATAACAGATGGCTAGTACAGAGCTGCTTTTCAGAACCTCTCTTTTATTACCAGAATTTTATTCCCCCCACCTTTTTAAAAAAAAAATGAAACAATTAGATTTCAAGGTTGGGTGAAAAACACGTAATGAAAGATTCTGGCTTTTGCTCATCATTCTGATCTTCCTGCTCTGCATACTGAAGCCCCACTTTCTTTTGTTGTCCTCCCAATGGACTTTCAGCTACTCGGACCAGTCAGGGGTATGTTGGCAGCTATCCTCTTTGAACGGTAGACCGTACATTCGTTCTTTGCACGGAAGGAGCATGAAAATTTGGTTTGAAACCTAGTAACTGTCAGGCTGTATGGTCTGGAGACAATAGAGGTATTTCATCCCCTGAAACCAGATGTATCTCAAGTAATCAGGTGAACCTGCCTTGCTGGCTGGTGGTGCTTCACTGAAGGATTGGACTAGGATGTGGAAATAGGACTTTGGTGGTTCAGATTTCCACTGGAAAAGTGTGATATCCTGCCATCTCAGAGAAGAAAGTGGCAGGAGATGTCCACATGTATAGGTGATTCCTGCCTATCTGGCTAATAATATTCTTGCTAATATTCTTGAAAAGAAATTAATCATGGACCTTCACAGAAGCTAACATTTCATCTCATAGGGCATAAACACCTATGTAGAGTAGAATAACAGCATAATGTTTTGAAGCCCATGAATTTGCTTACCCATAGGAAGTTCCCATAAGAAACTCCCTAGTTCATCATTTGTAGTATTTTACCTATAACTCTAATCCCCAGCCGCATGACTGCCCTTCTCTCTTCTGAGTTGTGTGTCAGTCTTCAACCTACAGTCCTTCCCAATTATGGCTCATCTAAAACTTTGAATAAAACTAGCATCTTTCAAAGAAGAGTCTAACTTTATTCCTGGTCCTATACCCCTCTGTGTTTCATTGTACTGGAGAAATTTCTTATTTATTAAGAACCTTTTCTCATGTCTTAGACCCCTGTCTTCATAATAAAGTTCTCAAATTTTGAGGGGAAATAATAATGAAATGATATTACATACCTTCCATTTGCATAAACACTTTATTTCTATGTTTTTCTTTTTTTATAATTTTGTTTGAGACAGTCTCGCTTTGCTGCCCAGGCTGGAGTATAGTGGTGTGATCTCAGGTCACTGTAACCTCTGCAGGTTCAAGTGATCTCATGTCTCAGCCTCCCAAGTAGCTGGGATTACAAGAATGCACTAACATGCCCAGCTAATATTTCTATCTTTAGTAGAGACAGGTTTCACTATGTTGGCCAGGTTGGATTCGAAATCCCAGCCTCAAGTGATCTGCCCGTCTCAGCCTCCCAAAGTACTGGGATTTCAGGCATGAGCCCGTGTCCAGCCACATCTCATTATTTTTTAAAAGTTTATTTTTTCTGAAGAAAGTTACACTTTATGCCAGTGCTACCCTTCTCCAGGAAAACACACTAACTGATGTTTGAGATGATTGTTTTATTTGATAAAAAATTATTCTTTTATATCAAAAAGATTAATAGTTTTTTATAGAAACCCCTTAAAACATCACAGTTTTATAGTGTACATAAAAGGTGCATTTATCCACATACTAACCTCACAAATAAGTGTATAAGTAAAACAACAAAGTAGTTTTATTGGATGTGTCTTTGTCATCATGTGACAATTTAGTTCAGTTGTTTATTTAATTACATCATGCTCAGGTTCTGTTTATGTGTGTTTGTGTGTGCGCATGTGTATATGTGTGTTTGTGTGTTAGCTTTATTGGTCTTCAGGACTGCTCTGTGTCAGCATTATCCCATTTTACAGATTATGTGACGGAGGCAGAAGAAAGCTCTCAGTTTGATTACAAGTTGTTGGCTTGAGGATTATTATGACTCATGATGTTTTAGTGTCCTCAGTAACATCATGAGTTTTAAATTACTCAGAATTTTATTTACCGTATGCTGAAATAGCATGATTTTTAAAAGTACTCAGTTCTTCTGAGAGAATAGAAGAATTTCATCAGTAATTTGATGATCAAGCACCCTTTTAAGGATTTCATTTCCTTATCACTTCAAGGAAAGAAAAAATATTGAGGAGGGTAATGCTTGTGAAGTTTTGTTCAAGTAATAAGATGTTTGTGTGTATTCACATGTGTATACAATAGATTAATAGATATAATAGATCAATAGATTAATCGCTTGATTCAAACAAAATGTGTCACATAAATTTTTGATTCTATTGTGTATGTTTGCATTAGTATTTTAAGTATCATAATGAGATTTTTATGGAGAGCACTTTTGATGGAATTTTAAATGAATGTTTTAATGTATTATTGGCTGGTGTAGACACACAAGTACATAGATTCTTTAGTGTGATAGCCTTGTGCTTGTTTGGTGAAATAGTATTACTTGCATAATACGGGGGAAAATACCTTTGCTTACTTAATCAGCAAAAGTTCTTGATTCTTCTGTCCCTGGATTTAGGTTTAGAGTATATTTATTAGCCAGGTGCAGTGTGGCTCACACCTGTAATCTTAGCACCTTGGGAGGCTGAGGCCCATGGATCACTTGAGCTCAGGAGTTCAAGGCCTGCCTGGGCAACATGGTGAAATCCCATTTCTACAAAATATACAAAAATGAGGTGGGCATGGTGGCTTGCACCTGTGGTCTCAGCTACTTGGGAGACTGAGGTAGGAGGATCACTTAATCCTAGGTGGTTGAAAGTGCAGTCAACTGTGTTTGAGCCATTGCACTCCAGCCGGCATGACAAAGCAATACCCTGCCAAAAAAAAAAAAAAGCAAATTTAGTGCCAGCCATGGGGGCTCATGCCTGTGATCCCAGTGCATTGGGAAAATGAGACAGGATGATCCCTTGAGTCCAGGAGTTCAAGACCAGCCTAGGAAACATAGCAAGACCCTTTCTCTACAAAAGATTGTAAAACCAGTCAGGCATAGTGTCAGGCACTTGTAGTCCCACCTACTCAGGAGGCTGCGATGGAAGGATCCCGTGAGCCCAGAAGTTTGAGGCTGTAGTGAGGTATGATTGCACAGCTGCACTTCAGCCTGGGTGACAGAACAAGGCTCTGCTTCTTAAAGAAAAAAAGGAAAAAGGAAATTTAGTGATCTCCATTAGCTTTTCTGAGAAAGCTTTTATATTAAAGAAAAGCTAAGTGGCTTTTGTTTAATATAAAAATTAGTTCCCAAATTAGCTCCAAATTTTGCCTATTCTTCTCTCTGCCTTTTGTGGAACAAATGTGTGTTTCCTGACAGCCTTCAAGTATAACCCATAGGTCTGAAAAAGTATTTCAATGAGAATTGCATATTGAGATCATCTGGAAGGAATTGCAACTTTTTGCCCGTGTAAAATCTTACAGTCATTACTCAGATTAAAGACAGTGAAGCCAGCTAGCTCAGTGAAATTCTCAGTTCCCTCACTTTAGCACCAAATACCACCCCAGCAGTGAATCACCTGAGAATTTCATCCATCACTCATTGATAAAATTTGATAACATTTGTAGGTCAATTTATTCCCCTGAATTTTCTCTACACCTTCCCTATCCTGTAATGTGTGCCATACTTTGAGGCAGAGGAAATGATTTCAAAAATCTGTAAAGGCTTATCTATTGATTTCTGACCTATGAAAAAGAAATTAACCAAGTTTTAGCTCTTGTATTTGAGGAGCTGGTGCAAATATATACAGCATATAGCTATGTCAGGACTCAGTGAATTTCCCTGATTGAGTGGATGACACACCAAATGTAAGAGTAAGTGAAAGAAGAAAGAGTATCTGAAAGGAAGTCAGGTCCCTCTGTGCTTCCTGCCTTTTTATATCTTAGTTGTATTACACAGGGATGATAAGTGGATCCCCTCACTTTCTTTTCATAACCAAGTAGGATACTTTCCTTTTGGTAGCTATTGTGCGCCTCTAGGAAAATCACCAACTAGGCAGAAAGGAAACCAGGATGCAGGCCTAGCAGGAGGCTCTCCACCCAGTGAAGAAGTTGGACATTTTCTCTTTTATAAAGATGATGGATGATCTGTGGAAAAAGAACAGTGGGCACTGAGGCCAGCTTCTCTAAGACAGCTTGAGTGAATATGTGGCTAGCGCTTCCTTGATTAACAGAGGTCTCCCTGACCGTGGCAGTGTGTTGTGACTCAGAGCCTTGCAGGGATGAATTGTTCTTGAACAGTTTCTCCAACGTCTGAGGTACAGACAGGTCTTTTTAGCCATTTGTTAGACACCAGAAGAAAAAAATTGTCTAACCCATGTAAGACCTGGAAACAGCCTAGAATATTAAAAAATACTTGCACTCAAACTCACCTTAATTTTAGAACCCAAAATCTGGACAGAAGAATCATGTCAGCTAACCATTACAGGTTGAAAGTTCATCCAGGTGACCTCTGTTTCTTAGAATTGTACAAACGACCTCTACATATTTCTTCTTTAGTAGTTAAATGACTTTATAACTTGGAGCTTTGGAGATTCTTTTAAAATAGCCAGTAATACAGCTTTCTTTGGCCAGATAACAATTTTCCTGCCCTGCTGAATAGAAATTTGACAGGTTTTGGAACCTTGTACATTGGTATGGAACTGAAACGATCTTTGAAGCCTACAGAATTACTTTTACCCAGGTTAGTAACTTTGACTTACTCTCAGTTTAAACTGTTCCTTTTGTTATCATCCTGGTTTTCTGTAACTGAGATGGATATGCACAGAGCAGTCAGCTGTTTCTTAATACTGTTTTTAGAAAACTTTGTGACGTGGTACGGATTCTGAGTATGTCTGATACCAATGTTATTAGTGAAATTGACCGAGTAACTTACGTGTGCAAGGCCCTTACTCCTGACAGTTAGAGACATTTATGTGTTTCCTGTCTTCAAGAACTGTAGACAACGGCTTCCTTGCATGAAATGATTATAGTACATTTACAAACATTTATATGGCAATAAGTAGAAATGTATATGTTAGAATTTGAGGACTTAAGTGTCTAGGTGACCTGTAAGAGAAGATACCAGAGCCAGGTGGCTTTCTTTAAATGACAGCTTCCCTGAGAGGATGAGACTTGTGCCTAGATATCAAAGGTGCTAAAGATGAAGTGGGCATTGGGGGTAAGTTTAAGATGTGTGAACCATGGGCTGAGCATGGTGGCTTACACTTGTAATCTCAACGCTTTGGGAGGCTGAGGCCAGGAGTTTGAGACCAGCTTGGGCAACATAGTAAGACTCTGTCTTTACTAAAAATAAAATAATAAAAAAACCAGCCAGCTATGATGGCATGCACTTGTAGTCCCAGCTGCTTGGGAGGCTAAGGCAGGAGGATTGCTTGTGCTCAGAACTTTGAGGTTACAGTGAGCTGATTGCACCACTGCAATCCAGCCTGGATGACAGAGCAAGACTGTGTCTATTAAAAAAAAAAAAAAAAAAAAAAAAAAAGATGTGCAAAACATATACAGAGCAGAGAAGTAGACTGTTTTGTGGGTGGAAGGCAGAATATTCTGGATAGAAGAAAAGCAGAAGTTGAAAAATTACTTTGTTTAGCAGGGGATTACATAGTGTATGAAAGTGTGGATTTGGGCCCCTGTGCATAAAGAGCCAAGAACCAGTAAGAGTTTTGACCTATGTGGAACAATAGGATGAAAATTGCATGACCAAAGAATTATTCTGGCAATAATGTGTTAAGTAAATTCAGGTGTGAAAAAATTAGAAGAATTTTCTTCAGATGTTCAAGCCGACATATACACGGCAGAAATAAAACAGAATGGATAGTGATTTGAACATCTTGTAGTGAGAGAATCAAGAATTGTGTTGTTTTTTACTGAGCATTAATAGTGAGAGATTGAAAGACTATGTCTCTTTTGTTGCTTTGTATTATTAACTGTAAGATGTTAGTGATACAGTCTACCTAAGTAGGTGGCAAGAATTCTACATACTAAAACCTAAGAGTTGACTGATGTCTTGGAAATGTCCGTGATAATCAAGTCCAAGATGTCCTGAGGATCTATTGAGCAGAATAAGTAAGTTTCCTGTTAGGCTTTATAGCAGCATCTTAAAATTTGTTAATATGTTGAATTATGGACGAAGAAGCAATGCAGATCTTTGTTGTAGTACTTAAACTTTATATGCTGCTGTTACCTGTTTTATATCTCTCACTAGATTTCAAATTCCTTAGTGGCAGAGAAACTATTTCTTGCTTATCTTCATATACTCTGTGCCTAGTAAAATGCTTGATGGGTCATCAATACTCAATGACTAAAATTTTCTGTAATTTGCATTCTCATTGGTAGTGAACTGTTGTAATAATGAACTATTGTTATGTACTATTGCATAAGTATAATATAACTCCGCTTTGGAAAGCTCTCAATAGTTTGGCTGCTTTAAGCAAGCAAGAGAATATTTTCAATTATTTTTAGGTTTGCACTAATGCTATGTGTAATTAAGGTTCATTTATTCATTACTAAGTGTTTATTGTAGACCTACTGTATGAGCAAGTTGTTGAATAGAAAGCTTAAAGAAGGAAATAGGCTGGGCACGGTGGCTCACACCTGTAATCCCAGCACTTTGGGCAGCCGCGGCAGGCAGATCACCTGAGGTGTAGGGAGTTCAAGACCAACCTGGCCAACATGGTGAAACCCTGTTTCTACTAAAAATACAGGCCAGATGCGGTGGCTCAAGCCTGTAATCGCAGCACTTTGGAAGGCCGAGGCTGGCAGACACGAGGTCAGGAGTTCAAGACCAGCCTGGTCAACACATTGAAACCCCATCTCTACTGAAAATACAAAAATTAGCTGGGCATGGTGACACATACCTGTAATCCCAACTACTCAGGAGGCTGAGGCAGGAGAGTCATTTGAACCCAGGAGGTGGAGGTTGCAGTGAGCAGAGATGACACTGCTGCACTCCAGCTTGGGCAACAGAGTGAGGCTTCATCTCAAAAAAATAGAATAAAATAAAAATAAAAATACAAAAAGTTAGCCAGGCATGGTGGCATGTGTCTGTAGTCTCAGCTACTTGGGAAGTTGAGGCAGGAGAATTGCTTGAACCCAGGAGGCAGAGTTTCAGCAGAAATCAAGCCATTGCACTCTGCACTCCAGTGTGGGTGACAGAACGAGACTCTGTCTCAAAAAAGAAAAAAAAAGAAGGAAATAGACACCCTGCCCTCAAGAGTCTTAGAGACAAGGGAGAAAGATGAGATTTCTCTATAAATAATTGAACTGTTTGATAGAAAATAGTATGTACAATATGAGATATCTGGATATAAAGTGCTTTAGAAGTTCTTGACAGTAGGAAAGGTTCCTTTCATTCCGAAAGGTCAGGAGGGCTTTACAGAGAAGTGTAGACGAGGCGTGGTGGCTCATGCCTATAATCCCAGGACTTTGGGAGGATGAAGCTGGCAGATCACTGGTCAGGAGTTCAAGACCAGCCTGGCCAACATGGTAAAACCCTGTTTCTTACTAAAAATACAAAAATTAGCTGGGTGTGGTGGCGTGTGCCTATAATCCCAGCTACTTGGAAGGCTGAGGCAGGAGAATTGCTTGAACCGAGGAGATGGAGGATGCAATGAGTTCAGATCACAGTGTTACACTCCAGCCTGGGCAACAAGAACAAAACTAAAAAACAAAATGTAAAAACCAGCATGGCCAACATGATGAAACCCCATCTCTACTAAAAATACAAAAATTAGTTGGGTGTGGAGGCAGGTGCCTGTGAGCCCAACTATTTGGGAGGCTGAGGCAGGAGGATCATTTGAACCCGAGAGATGGAGGTTGCAGTAAGCCAAGATTGCACCATTGCACTCCAGCCTGGGCGACAGGGTGAGACTCTATCTCAAAAAAAAAAAAAAAAAAAAGAAAAAAGAAAGAGAGAGAGGGAAGTGTACTTTATCTGAGCCAGTAAGAATAGATAGAATTTCAACTTGCCAGATGACACAGGGCAGAAAATCATGAGACCTGTTTAGGAAACAGCAGATAATTTCGCTTAAGCATGGGATTAAGAAGAGTTACAGCAAAAGAAGCTAGTTATATCCAGGACTTTCCTTGACAAATAATGGTTGTCTTCCTGAAGGTCTTTTGAGGTCCCATCCAGAACTGAGTGGGTGGCCTCCATCTACTCTCACATAAGTATTTTTGTGACTTTTCTAAAAACTTGTTATGCCTGTAAAAAGTTAGTGAAACTTGGTATGTTTTTTTTTTAACCTACACTTGACCATTAAAAAGGTAAAAACTTTTTTACAGTTTCCATCCAAGTTTTAATGAGAAAAGTTTGCGATAGATTTTTAAAAGCTTTCGTGGCCCAGTGTCTGTGCCAGTTTCGTCAACTGGCTTTTCAGAGTCCACTTCTTACTAAGTCTTTGGACTAAAAGTGAAAAGAGCTACCAGAAAGCTACAATTATGTTGTTTATTTGAGGAAGTGTTTCTGGTTGCTGTACTCCAGAATTTTTGAAAGAGATTGTAAATGTAGTTAGTGAGACTTTGTGTACCTGTGACTACCCTACAAATGTGCTAAAATGAAACTCTGGCCTCACAGCTTAAGAAACTAACTTTTCTGCTTGGGGTGTTAATACTATTATGAATGCTGAAATGAGATTCAAATTACCTGATAGAAGTTCTTAGCACTGTGATTAAGAGATGAAGTTAGGTGAGAGAGCCACATATGATTTTTTTTCTTGATCTTTAATGTAACTATTATTGATAAGGACTTAGAACCTTTCTGATTCTCTTTAAAAAAAGTTTTCTCTGTAAACTTAAAGCGCTACTTTCTTTTAGAACAGCTTTAGTGTTTCAAGCTTAAAATCTTCTCTCTTTAAATCCTGGCTGCATATTTTGCTTTCTCCTTCCAGGCAGAGTTTTCTCTAGATCTTGGTTGGCTCTGAATCCCAAGAGTTAAGACAACGTAGATTCTATAAATCAGAAGACAGCTTCATTATCAGAGTTATGTGTTTTTACCTTCATGGATAGCCAGTCCTAGTGTTGGTGCCTGGCCCTGCCTTATCGTGTAACCATCAGTACTGCATACTGGAATGTTCTTTGTTTGGACTATTTACTCCTTCTATAAACAAAGATTAGAGCAAAAAATGTCAGTACTGGGCCCCAAGCAATGCGGACTGTTAGTGGAAAATTGCAGTGGCATGGTGTGGGATGTGATTTGCTACTCATGCAGGGTGGCGCTAACTTGATGGTTATAATTATTTCTAAGTTCTGTGCTGCATCTGTTTTATACATGTTATCTCATTTGTTCTTCCCAGTACCCCTAGAAGATAGGTTCTATTCTTTCCATTTTACAGATGAGGAAAACAAGGCTCAGAAAAGTTAGCAGTATTGCCTCAATTTATGTTGTAAGTGGCAGATAGTTGTGTTTCAAACCTGGACGTTTGACTTCATAGTCCTCTCTTTTACCTACTACATGTTAAGAAATTCCAAAGACAATACTGTTTAAACTAGTGTTCCCTGGAATTTGAGCTTCTTGTAACCATTATATAGTCCCACAGTTTTGTGTTTGTTTTTCTTAAGCTGTGAGGTCTTTCTGTGTTGCCTATGCTGGAGTGTCGTGGGTGTTCACAAATGCAATTACAGTACACTGCAGCCTCGAACTATGCTGGCCTCAAGTGATCCTGCCGCCTCAGCTTCCTCAGTAGCTGGGACTACAGGCACGTCCTACTGTGCCTGGCTGGTCCCACAGTTCTAACTTGTTTGTGCAGGGTGAGAACACATTTTTAGTATTGAAACTTTTATTTATTTATTTATTTATAGTTTTTTTATCTAGGATCTAGAGATAATGAAGTTTATCAAATCTTGACTGATCTCCAGTATTTTCGGGGTCTGTATCTTTCTTGTAACTTTCAGAATCTACTTTATTTAAGAATTTACATTTTAATCTGAATTTAGAGAAGAAGCAAAGTTATTAACCAGTCTATTCTGGGAGTCAGTATGTCACAGAGGTTCATCAAGCATCTTGTGTAGTTTGGAATAGATGTATTTGTGAAAGAGGAAGACAGTTCTTTCAGAATATGTGGACTCGGACTCTGGAATACATGCATTAGTACGCGTATGAATTCTGGAATACATGCATTCCAGAATTTGTTTTTCTAGAACCTCTAAGAAATTTGATTCTCAGTAAATGGTATGACAGCTTTTTTTGGAACATGCTTATTTATCACTTATCTTTATAAGCGTTTTTACGTACAGTATAGGAAAATAATCCTTATTTCACAGATGAGGAAACTATGACTTAGAGAAATGAGTGCAGTTGCTAAGATGACATCTAGTAAGTGCAGGTGATGTGTTACTACTTAAATTTGCCTTATGGATTCAGACTTGCCTGTAGGTGCTGGGTATGTTTATAAGATCAGGGTATATTCATTTCTTGAGTAGAAAAAGTATGTTTTCTGATTCACTACAACTTTTTTTTTTATTGAACTATAATTTCTGGATAAAACCTCTTGAACTTAATAACTATCACCATAAATATGTTTAATGGGTTTATTGGCATGTTGAAAATTGTATTGTGTTGGCACATGAAGAGACCCACATAATTGCTAAGTAATGGTCCTTAAGGTATTTATAAAGGTGTTACTGATTTGTAGTTTGTATATCCATATAGATTTATAACATTCTGGTGACAAATAAAAACTTGAATAAATATTATCATGTCTATAGATATCAGTGATAGTAAAAAGTTGAGATATGCCTTATTTAGGTCAACTCTCCCAGATTATCATTAATCAGATTTTCTTTTGAGAGACTGCTTGACCCCATTTTTCTACTTCTTGAATTTGTCCTATCACCATCTGATTAGAGACCTAGTTCTCAACCGATGACTATATTGCCTGATGTTGACCGATACATGAGTGTCCTTTACCCCTTCCTCACTGCCTTTGTGCCCATGTATTTTTTATTACTGATAAAAACAAACAAACAATTTTATTAGAAAAACAAAAATGAGCAAAAAAAATAAAAATAGTTAGTTGGAGTGGGAGGGCATGAATTAAAAGTAGGCACGGATTGTTAATTTGTCTCAGACTTCTGCCCATCTGTGGTGTAGAGTTTGGAGCTGGGCCCAGGAAGAATGATATTTTGCTTCATTTTTAATCCTCAAAATGTCCTCGTTCTTAGCTATACCTAGCTTTGCTTAGAAATGGTGTTTGTTGTAATGTTTTGGGAAAAATTGTGGTGGGGGGGATGAAGGAGGTTGGTAAACCATATATATTACATTTTAAGTATGTTTTTCCTCTTATGTTCTTTTCTGTTTTTCTTTCAAATACCCTCTATAGCAAACTGTGCACAATTTCTCTTTTTCATATGAAAATTTATTTCAGGGCAAGAGACAATTCGTTTAACTGTCATGAATTCATTGAATTTCCCTGTGCTTTTGGAAAGTCTTGTTGGTATGGTTTCATTGACTGAGTTACAACCCTGTAAATCTAGGGTATGTTAGAATATGCTTGTTGTAGCTCTTCCTTTAGGTCACTTCATGAGGCCACATGAATCCACCTTGTGATATTTACGCCTTTGTTTTGCCGTCTGTGGGATTAACCCCATCTCCTCATCAAGTAAAAGCCTGTATGACAATTCACAGACTTTCTTTTCAGCAGAATAAATCTTCCTGTTGATACAGTCTTATGAATTGAAGCATCTTTATATTTTTATGTAAAGTATGATTTTCCTGCAATTCTGGCTGTGACTTTGTATAGCTTTCCTGCATGATTCTATGGCCTCCTCAGACCTGTGGAGAACCTTGATTATAAATCTAAGCAGACAGAAAGTTAAGTGCCAGAATGATATTCTTCAAGTGAACCATTCACCCCAAGAAAAAGAGGGGGAAGAAAAGCTAAACAAAACAAAGTGTGGAAATATGTCTAAACCACTGTTCCCAAGGGGATCCCAAAACCATTTATTCTATGGAATGTTAGTAACTTTTGTGCTTTAAAAGTTACAAAGGTCTAATGAGTTTGAGAAGGCCTGTGTTAAAAAAATACTAACCCAGTCTTTTATTCAAAACTTTTTAGAAACTTCTTTTTGTTGTTAGAGATAGAATCTTGCTCTGCTGCCCAGGCTAGAATGCAGTGGCATGATCATAGCTCACTATAACCTCAAACTCCTAAGCTCAAGTGATTCTTCCAAGTAATTGGGACTACAGGTATGTGCCACCATGTCTGGCTAATTTTTCTTATTTTTTGTACTGGTAGGGTCTTGCCATGTTGCCCAGGCTAGTCTCAAATTCCTACCCTCAAGTGATCCTCCCATCTCTGCTTCCCAAAGAGCTAGGATTACAGGCATGAGCCACTAGCCCCTACTCCCCCAACCCCAACCAACAAAAGGATATGTTACATTTCCTAAACTCATTTATCTGAGGAGACCTTTTTCTTGGGACTGGCAGTCAAACAAACCCTTGCAAATTAGAAATACATTTTAAATATGCAAGAAAATGGCAAAGTGCCTTGGTATTCCCCAGGCCTAGTCACTTATTCTCTGTTCTTTATCAATTTAACCAGTGGAGTAGAGGCTGTAGTTATCTGTGGGTGTCTTTAACAGTCCGCAACCCTACCAGAGGTCAGGGTAACACAGACCTTAGCTTCCTGACCTTCCTTTGAGTGTTGATTACTTTCAGTTTTTAAAAACCCACTTAGCCATTCATCCAGGCCCTAATGGGATCGGCATTTCTGTCAAACCAGTTGTGGACAAAGAGTTTGTAGGGCCCTTATTTATGCTTCTTCGATTTTGTATGTATCTCAGGGTAAGTGAACTCTAGAGAAATACTCTATGTTTTGCAGACTGTGGGAGATTAGGGTTTAGTTCTGAAAGCGTATATTAGGCTCTGCAAGAGCTACTTAACCCTAATGAAGTCATCTGAATCTAAGATTTTATATATCGTTCATCCTCCATTTATACATCCAGCCATCTATCCATCCATCTCACTGAGTGGTTATGAGGATAAAGTTGTGAAAAGTATTGAAAAGTTGTAAACTTTGAGAAGGTTATATAAAAGGCATTGGTATCATTATTATCATTAGTCAAGAGGTGTGTTGAGGAATGGTTTTCATTGCTGACTCATAAGTTATTTCCCTTGTTCCTGAAGATTTTTGGTGAAAAGTATAAGCATTCCTCATTCATATGAATAATAAAAAGACTTCCTTCAGAAGAATGTTTGGAAGGCTAATAGATTTCTGTTACTGTACAATCATAATAGTATTAGAAACCACGTATATAATTTTAAGAGCTTTACTTATATTTGCTCATTTTATTACCAAACCAACTCTCTGTAGTATGATTACTAACTTTCTTTTACATAGAGGGAAACTAAGGCACAGATCACTTAGGTAACTTGTTCAGTATCATACAGTTAAAAGTGGCAGAGTTGAGATTTGAACCCACACAGTCTAGCTCTGGAGTCCATGCTGTTAACCACTGTCTTAGTGTAATTTATAACAGTATACTAAAAAAGACACTGCCTTGTAAGAGATTGGTTCAAATACTGATGGTTAGTTATTAGTCGTGGGACATTAGACAACCCAGTAACTACCTATCTCATTCCTGTGAAAGGACTTTATTAGGTATAAAGCACCAATAGATAGTAGTAGTGTAATCTTAACACAGAGTCCTATTTTGCCACTAGAAACGCTTTTTTCAAATCCATATTTTGAAATAATTAAGCGATGATCATTATTTTTATTCCCCTGTGCCTCCTGCTCTATCCGCCCTGAAAAACTGAATCCTTTGGCCAGAATTTGCAAGCATATGCAAAAGATTGGTTAGCATAACTCAGACTTGCATTTATGACTGGATGGGCAAGGATAAAGTAGACTCTGTAATTGTTTAGTTATATATGAACTATATATATACTTCAGGTGAGTGAAATTTTTTTTCATTCTAGATATTTTTTGATTTATCTGCTTTGGGTTTGCAACCTTGAGAAAATAAAATGAAAACATTGTTTGTTCTTGCCATCAGCTTTCATATGGTTACAGAGACAAGTTGTATACATTTAGAAAATTAAAAATGTAAGTATTAAATAAGAATGCAAGAGTTGGCAAGAAGTCAAGTGAATTGGATACTCATTACATGCTCAAGGGTTGGGGACAGGCAAGGTTACTAAAAACTGGAGCAGGCTTAAAGAGACACATCAGACTTGAGTTTTGGTGGATGGGTAGGATTCGGAATGGTGAGGAGAGTATTCTTAGAGAGGGGCAGAGGGGCAGAGGAGAGAGGGAATGTAGTGGAAACCTGGGTAGAGTCAGCATGCATGTGGCTAGAGACATGTTTCAGCCAGTGGGCTGGGCTACAGGAATTAAGGAGTTGGGAGCAGCAGGCTGCTAGGCTCAGACTCTGGGAGTTTGTGAATCCCCAGCTATGAAATGGGATTGCTGAAGGTTTAAAGTGGAAGAATGAAATCTAGAAAGCTGAGTTCCAAGAGCCTTAGTATGATAGTAGTTAATTGAGCAGTTGGATTGAAGATTGAAGATATTTTCTTAGCCAGAAGAACCAATTAGAAGGCTATTTAAGAAATTTTTTAAAAGATATTTAGTGAGGGCCAGACACAGTAGCTCACACCTGTAATCCCAGCACTTTGGGAGGCTGAGGCTGTCTTACCAGTTGAGGTCAGGAGTTTATGACCAGCCTGGCTAATATGGTGAAACTCCATCTCTACTAAAAATACAAAAAAATAGCTGGGCGTAGCAGTGGGTGCCTATAGTCCTAACTACTTAGGAGGCTGAGGCATGAGAATTGCTTGAACCCAGGAGGCAAAGGTTGCAGTGAGCCGAGATTGTGCCACTGCACTCCAGTTTGGATGACAGAGCGAGACTGTGTCTCAAAAAAAAAAAAAAAAAAAAAGATATTTAGGGAGGAGCTATATTTGATGGTAGCGAAAATGGGAAGAGAAGGGATGGGCTTGAGATATGTCAGAGGAAGAATTGATGTGATTTAGTGTGGTATAATTAAAACGCCAGGTCATTTCATTGTAATATAATTAATATTTAATTAATTAAAAGTAGATTAATACAAACTAATCTCTAAATATAGGCTCTGGAATCAGACTGCTTAAGTAAGCACTAACTTCCACATTGACCTCAAAAAAGTAACTTAACTGACTAAGCCTCAGTTCTCTCATTTGTCAAATGAGAATAAAAATACCCATCTTGGAAGATTTACATAAGAATTAAGTGCGATATAATTCTTATTTATATAAGAATTAAAAACCTTGGCATGATGCCCAACCAATAGTAAGAGTGCAGTATATTTTGACTATAATCATTAGTATCTATATTTTAAAATGGGAATTTGATTACGTTGTGTTTTTTTCTAAGTACTGAACATATCTGTTCTTATGGCAGGTATAGTAATAGTATTAACTAATGAAACAGTTATTAAACATCTTCAATCTGTCTAGCATTTGTAGAATTTCTGTTGTTTGTATTCATATTTTTCTCCTATTTGATATCCAGTAGCCCAGAGAAGATGGTAACAACCCCTGACAGACACGCACCTTTTCTGGGGGCCACGGAGAATAGGGCAGGAGGACTGAGAATCAGTGGTAGAGATGGACCTGGAATCCAGGCTTCTTCGTTGTCAGTAAGGTCTGTTTCCCAGTATCAGGCATCATAATTTAAGGTAGGAGACAAAAGAAAACAGAGAATTTCTCATTTTTTTAAATTATAGATTTTATTTTTATTTATTTTTTATTTTTCCATAAGTTCCTTGGGGTAGAGGTGGTATTTGGTTACATGAGTAAGTTCTTTAGTGATGATTTGGTTCACCCTTCACCCAAGCAGTATACACTGCACCCTATTTGTAGTCTTTTATCCCTTGCCCCCGTCTCCCAGTCTTCCCCCAAGTCCCCAAAGTCCATTGTATCATTCTTATGCCTTTGCATCCTCATAGCTTAGCTCTCACATATCAGTGAGAACATACAATGTTTGGCTTTTCATTCCTGAGTTACTTCACTTAGAATAATAGTTTCCAGTCTCATCCAGATCACTGCAAATGCTGTTAACTTATTCCTTTTTATGGCTGCATAGTATTTCATCATATAAATGTATCTCATGGTTTCTTTACCCAATCATTGATTGATTGGCATTTGAGTTGGTTCTATGATTTTGCAGTTGTGAATTATGCTGCTATAAACACGCATGTGCAAGTATCTTGGACAACAGAAAATTTTTTAAAGTCTCTTTGCCTATTCACAGGTGTGACTGGCTAACCTGTTTTTTCTGTATAATTGTTCTTTCTAGGGTATACAGTGTGTCCTGTATTATGGTGGATTTTTTTAGCCCAACCTTTTTACCTCGCTAATTCCCACTTTACGATCACCTTAAATGCCACCCAGTCTAAATGACTTTTGCCTTTTTTTCTTAGCCACCATATATTTTCTTTAGAGCAATTTTTATGCTTTGTAGTCCTATATTTGTTTACCTGTTTGTTTACTTAATACCCATCTCCCTCACTAGACTTTAAGGTCCATGGGAGCAGAGATCATTTCTGTTAGTTATTTTGTGTGCTTGATTTCCAGTATAATGTGTGGCATATAATAAGCAGTCAGTAAATATGAATTTGAGAATGAATTAGAGAATATGTAGTATTCAGACATATGTCAAGGGGCATAGTCTCTGCTTTTGCTGATAAAGCCAACTTG
The DNA here is from genome assembly GCA_963573385.1 of Cacajao melanocephalus. Classification (NCBI taxonomy): domain Eukaryota; kingdom Metazoa; phylum Chordata; class Mammalia; order Primates; family Pitheciidae; genus Cacajao; species Cacajao melanocephalus. The sequence goes on along the minus strand of CAUYLG010053293.1, from coordinate 558,733 downwards.
AATTAACATTATTAAAACTCTCAGTGCTATACTTTCATCATTTAATATGGACAGAATAATAACTGCCTGCATCTACTTCACAGAAATGTTTTTAGGATAAATGAGATATTCAATACTGTTTTCTGCAATATCTAGAAATTAGGCCTACATCATAAACTGGGTATTTAGGGAACTCCCTGTTCCACACTTTGAGATGACAAGAAAACCCCTTTCTGTTATTAGAGCTCCCAAAAGGCTACCAGAGTGGCCATGCTTGAAACAACACAATAGTGACCACAAGGGTGAACAGATTCCCTGAGCCCTTCACCTTCCTGCCAGGCAGTGCCAGACGCTGAGGAACATGTGGATCACAACCTAATGTGTGGAATTACTCTGCTTCAGAAAAAGAGCAGCATGCATGTCTAATGACATGTTGATGATGGTAGTAGTACTTGCTGTGAGGCTGCTGATGTGATGATGGAACCAAAGTTGTGAGGTAAAAAGATGCTTTAGAAACAAACAACTTCCAGATCCTAGCCCTATAAAGAGCAGCTGGGTGTCAGGTAAATACAGCATCTGTTTGAATGGACGTGTTTGAATAAAGTTTTCTCACCATAGCCTAAGGCTTCTAAAGAGCTTGGCAAAGTATTTTGATTGTTGAGATCATCCCCTTCCCACCTGTAGAAAGGATATGGATCTCCTACTCCTGATAAACACAAGAAAAAATATATACCATAAATGTTTAGATGACGAAAATTATCTTAAATGTTTAAAGAAACTGCTGAGCATAGCTTAATCATTTTATTGAGAATCTTAGATTTAAACCTTAAATGTCTGTTCTTAGGAATGAAAGAGTCAAGTTAAACTGCCTTAAAAATGAAGTGCCTCACAGTTGTATTGTAAAATATCAACTGACATTAAGGTAGTTGTGCTTAAGCACAACTTTGGGCTCTTTTGAATGTTTGCATAGAAACAATAATGGTGCTATTTTTAATAGTCCAATCCTAGTTCTAAAGAAATAAACCATATACTTTGTGCATGTGTCCTAAACAGAATCATCTAGGGAAAAAAAATGTCGACTCTGAATTCTTTTTCTTAGTAAAAGAACAGAACTGCATTGGATGTGGGTTCTGGTATCATTATGTTTTTTTTAAAAATGAAACATTCTAAAGGGCCAGGTGCAGTGGCTCACGACTATAATCCCAGTACTTTGGGAGGCCGAGGTGGGTGAATTGCCTGAGATCAGGAGTTCGAGACCAGCCTGGCCAACATGGCCAAACCCTGTCCTACTAAAGATACAAAAATTAGCTGGGCATGGTGGCAGATGCCTGTAATCCCAGCTACTCTGGAGGCTGAGGCAGGAGAACTGCTTGAACCCAGAAGGCAGAGGTTGCAGTGAGCAGAGATTGTGCCATTGCACCCCAGCCTGGGCAACAAGACAAAAACACCATCAAAAAAAAAAAAAAAAAAAAAAAAAAAAAGAAACATTCTGTAGTAGGAACCTGCGTAGTCGAAGGTAGTGTAATACTCCTAAGAATCTCAGCCATTTCCTACATCAGAATCAGTTTTGCTGATTTGAGTCAAACTGATATCTGAGTCTTCCTCAGCCTTCAGGGAGCCATGAAATCAAGTACAAATTTCTAAGCCCCAGCCACTGGGCCCTAGCTAGCCATGTTTTATGGAAATTAGAGAAGGTGTTCTTTCTGAGCAGATGAAGCCCAAACCAGAGCACATGGTTTGTCCACGGTGAGCCAGGACTGAACTACATTTGGCTGGACTTGCTATTTTGGTGGCACTTTGTGCAGTGCATACATTGAGCACCCTGTCCCCAGGTGGACTGGACCTGCATCTCTAGCCAGAGCGCCAGGAACCATGTTATTGTTCAGGTTGACCTTCACGTCACAATGCTGGTGCTTTTGAGTATGTGATCTGCTTAAGTCCACAATGGTCTTCTGGCCGTTGAGCCCCAAATCCTCAGAGTTGTTGGCATGATTTCACTATATGGAACAGAAAAGCATTTCATTTTATGTTGAATTTAAATAATACCTGGGAATATTTGCTGCTGATTTTTTTCCTCTTGCTGCCCTCTCTCATCTTAGACCAAGAAAGCCAAGTAGGTTAAACTACAACTATCCTCTTTTAGTATCTGCCTAATAACGTAGATAGACATTGATGATTCATCACCACCTTATTCAGGCTGTAATAATCCCCTATCCCCTTGGATCTCTGCAGCAACCTCTTAACTGATCTTCTGTCCACTAACCTGTTCTTTCCTCCAACTCATGGAAGGTCACACTTGTTAATGGTACTTCGTTGACTTTCTCCTGGGTTGAAAGAAAATCCATGCTCTTCTAACACAGCCTGCCAAATCTTGATCACAACCCCACAGGACTTGCCAGCCCTACATGACCTGTCTCCCTTTCCCTTCGTCTCTGTATCTCCTTCTCTCTCCCTCCTTCACTTGTTCAACTTCAGTCACACTGGCTTCTTTGCTGTTTATTCTCCCTAAAAATCTTTGCCTTCACATCTTAGATCTTAACTCAGAAGTCCTCTCATTGACTCTTTTCCTGACTACTGTATCTGAATTTTCAGCCTTTCCTCAAACACACCATTTCAGGTCCTCTTTCTTCACTTTGTTTTTTCTTCCTCAAAAATTCTTTTCTGGCTGGGCACAGTGGCTCACGCCTGTAATCCCAACACTTTGAGAGGCCAAGGTGGGTGGATCACAAGGAGATTGAGACCATCCTGGCCAACATGGTGAAACGCTGTCTCTGCTAAAAATACGACAATATGCTGGGCATGGTGGTGCACGCCTGTAATCCAGGCTACTCGGGAGACTGAGACAGGAGAATCGCTTGAATCTGGGAGGCAGAGGTTGCAATGAGCTGAGATCACAACACTGCACTCCAGCCTGGTGACTGAGAGAGACTCCATTTAAAAAAAAAAAAAAAAGAAAAGAAATATTTTCTAACATAGTGCATATTTTATTTAGTGTGTGTTTCTTCCACCAGGATTTTAGCTCCACTAGGGTAGGGGTTTGTCTGTTTTATTCACTGTTGTATCCCTGTACCAAGGACAAAGCCAAACATGCAGCATATGGTCAGTAACTATTAGTTGAGTGGAGGACTGAGTGAACTTGACTCCTGCCTGCCTCTCTACCCTCGTGTCATCAGACTTCTTCATGTCCTATATGCCTGCATCTTTTCCATCTTTCTGCTCTCTCTAAATATGCCGCGCTTTCCCCCACCCTCTGTGCCTTTCTCCTTGCTGCCGCATCTAAGATGGTTCATCCTCACCTGCTTGGCTCATCTTCACAGGCTTGGCCCAGAAGTCACCTCTGCTGGAAGGTCTGCCTTGCCCCCTGCTGTGCAGGTAGAGTACCCTTTCCCAGCAGGGGAGCAACCTGAATGCCTTGCTTTTATCCTTTTACCTAGCTCTTCCATTAAACCACATAAACTTCTTGAGGGTCTTATTTGGATTTGTATTCTCAGTCTGCACATAGCACAGTATAGGCATGTCTTAAATGTTTATTAACTGAAGAAAGGAGGGAAAGAGGCCACTGTAGAACTGGAAGAGTATTTCAGGATTTCGTTCATCCTTAGTCTACCTAGTGTACCTAACATGTTGCCACGTTTATTATAGTAGGTGCTTGGGACAGCTCTGAGTGAATGAGTTGTGTGTTCCCTCTTACACATCCCCACCCCTAATTAGAAATTCAAATTATTTTTGTATCAACATTGTACTTTGAAGAGATCTTCTCAACTGATGGCTTCTAACTTCAGGTTGTTGGCCAGATATGGATGTGGTCAGTTAAGGCAGATATAACTGCTTTTTGATTCTAAAACCTGTCAGGATGCACTGGCTGGGAAATGGATAGAGCACCTTAGTGTGTTTTCTGAGAAACAGATCAGTGGTTTTCCTTACCTGTGTGTTGGTAATGAATGAGTGCTTTCTCTGTGTGCGTACTTTGTTTTTTCAAAATAGGACATGAAAATGAAGTGGCTTAATCGTTCAATTACAATTTCCTCTATGAATTTTTTGAATAAAAATGAAGTAAAGCAGAGAAGCTCTAAGTTTGTTTCATACTCTGCAGTATGGATGATCACCAGGAAACATTTTCTTAATGGTACCGTAATGTTCTGAATGTTATTTATACTAATGATCAAGAATTTCATCTTAGTGATGCCTGTAAAAAACTTAACCTACATGTTAAGTTGACTTAAGACACACTGTTTCGGATTGCCAGTAAAGATTTTAGCAGCAGTTTTCTGTGACTGATTTGTAATGATGCTTACTACCCATCATTAATTGAGTAGACTTTATGGATAGCTATAGGAGAAAAAAAAGTGGGCAGGCCTTTGCCGCCCTCGAAGGATGGAGCTTTTGCTAGTTGTTTGATGCATGATGTGTATTCCTAAAAGACTGGAAAAGCATCATGTGATTTCTCAATGGACCATACATCACAGCAGGAACACCTTTACAACCTGTCAGGTAAACACATATTAAAAGTTAAAGTTAATTATCAGAGTGTTTTTGTTGCTTTGAAGAAGCCATATGCAGTAGAAAATTCCTCCTATTTTCACAACCAGGACCAATCAGTTGAAGTGGTGAATCTTTAGCAAAACAAACAAACTACATGTTTTAAGCATTTTAAACTTAAAAGATAGAAATGCCTATTTATTTTGAGATTAGCCAAGGCCTTTACTTAAGTATGCATGGTTATGCTCATTAGAGTTCTGACTTCTTACATATACTACAACAGTAATGTATCACTAAGATTTTCACCTCCAATTGCTTTGAAATGAACCTGGCACTTAGACATGAATCAGTAGTCCTGAGTGTGCAATCCTCCAATCCTTCAATATTTTGCAGTTGTCTTGCCCATACCATGTGAGAGCAGGATTTTTTTTTAAGAAAAAAACAAAAAACAAAAACAAACAAGAAAAACATTATGAAGACTCCATAAAGCACTCAGCTTCGTTTTGATAGAATGAACTTTTTTTACAGTCATATTTCATTGGTTTTTATATTTCATTAAATTATAAAATTGTATTTATAGATGAAACTGTTGTAATCAGGTCTGAAAAAAAATAACTGACCCTTGGTAAATCAATTTGTAAAAGAAATAGTATGTGAACATACTGGAGTATAGCTTATTAGTTTTGATTATTTAGTATGCTGTGAACATCAATATATTTTAAAGAAGGAAAAATGATTCTGATTAATTTGGTGGCATAAGCACACATGTAGTAGTAATTTTTTCTTTGTTTCTGTATAACTTATAAAAAGATAGGATCTAAACCGCAGTGAAATAGCCCTAAGAGACTGGTAATCCACCCCTAATGAGCGAGTGCACCTACGCGCATTGCAAGTGAACAAGGTATGGTACATATCTTCAGCTGCTCACTTCACTTTTTCTATTGGATAAACTTCCATCCTCTTTCATTGTAATATGGCCCAAACTAAATTCACTGTTTTCTTAAGCCTTCTTCCCATTTCCCAGGCTCTCTTAGAATTACTGCCATTTCCCCAGCTTTCAAGTTATCCCATGTAGTTAGAAAAAAATATTTTGAAGGAATACTGGGCGTGCTCTAGTTTGGTGTGTGTTTTTTTAAAAATTATTTTGACCCTTACCTCTGCTCCTCTTAAATTTTGTCATGATCAGATCTTGTTGTTTCTGAGAAGTGCATGTTCCTCTTCATTTGAATGGCCTCCCCAGCATGAGACCCTTTCCACCTGTTGAGCATATCACTGCAGTAGAAGGGTGTTACTTGATTAGCAGCGTTGCCTCCAGCCATTTGTACCCTTAAAGCTGTGGCCAGATCCTTTTTTCATAAATCCCACGCTCATCACTTCACTCTCCACTCAGGATTCTCAGCAACTTTTCACTGACTGCAACATATAATATAAAAAATACTTGTCTTTGCTCTCGGTGCCATGGGTCCGTCCTCATTTCAGTTATCAGTCTCTGCTCTTTTATACCCTGTGGGAACCCACCACAACCATGTTGTCTCTCTGCATCTCTGTCCTCTAGACTTGTACTCCACTTCCACTCCTCTGCTCATAGGGAGCCATATAGTCTGTAGAATCTTAGGTCTTAATATGCCACTGTTTCAAGTCCTAAAAGTCCTTATTCAATTCCGCTTGACTCTCTTCCAAGAAGTGCTCCTACACAAACCTTTGAGCACCTAGAGCATTAGGGAATGCTCATTCTGATATGAAAGCAGCTGCACTGCATTTTATTGTTATGTGGTTGTGTTTATGTCTTCAACTCTAGACTAAGCCCTTTGAAAGTTGGGACACTCTGGTAAATGTTTCTCTTTTTGTAGCTTCTCTTCTTTAGGGAGTGTAGAATACTTTCAATCCAGCACAGCTGTATGGAAGACTCGATTGAGGAATCTTAAGAATCACTAGGCCAGGGTCCCTGCCCTCTAGGTGTTCACAGTCTAATGGAAAAGAGATGTGTCCTTAAATATACACACACACACACACACACACACACACACACACACACACAATACATACATGTCTGATATAAAGTGAGAAAACTCTAAAATTTGTACTAATAAAGGTGTGTATTAGATGAAAGTTTTGGGGAAGGTGAGTGGTATGATTTGGCTGTGTCCACACCTAAATCTCAACTTGAATTTTATCTCCCAGAATTCCCATGCATTGTGGGTGGGACTGGGTAATTGAATCATGGGGGCTGGTCTTTCCTGTGCTATTCTCCTGATAGTAAGTCTCACAAGATCTGATGGGTTTATCAGGGGTTTCTGCTTTTGCTTTATTTTCTCTTGCTGCTACCATGTAAGAAGTGCCTCTCGCCTCCCACCATGATTCAGAGACCTCCTCAGCCACATAGAACTCTTAGTCCAATTGAACCTTTTTTCTTCCCTGTCTCGTGTATTACTGTCTTTATCAGCAACACGAAATGGACCAATACAGTGAGTTTTCACTCTAACAATGGGGAGAAAGGCCTTTGCTTTGTAGGCGCTCTTACTTGAATTACATTAAATCAGACATTTGCACTTGAGTGTTATTGGCAGAATAGAAAAGTTATGCGTATTGTTTTCTTGCAGAAAAAATTTTCAAGGAAAGGAGAAATAGTATTGTTAACCAAGTAAGAAGTAAGGAACTTAATAACTTGATCAGGTTCACATAACTAATCAGTGGCAGATGCACGAGGGCTCTTATTCTACTGCTGGTCGTTTTGAGCAGTAAGTTCTGCCGCCTCCTCGGGTTTTGTTAATATTCTTTTTAGTCACCTGAACATATGAAATTTTTAAAGGGTAAGAAACTTTTTACTCCCCCTTATGTAACACTCGTATCACTCAAGAATGTTTCCTTTTCAAAGTACTTCAAACCTGCCATGGAGTTAGCCTTTGGGGAGGAGAAAGGCAGGTAACATAAATATCAACTGAGAGCCTTTGAAGATGGGTGATGTGTTTTTCTCCTTAGGATGTCAAATCACATATCACCACATGTGTGCATGGAAATGAAAAATGTCAGAAACACATTTATGTAAACCATGGATCATATTTGCATATACATTTCAACTCAGCCTTCCTACCCTGAGACCAGCAATGATTGATGCTTTATATTTTGTCTTTTTAAAGATTTCTCTAGTCCTTGAATTTTACTGCATGTTAAAACTATTATCTCATTGAAAGGTAAATTAGATAATAAACTATAGGCCTATGCTGTCTAACACAGTAGCCACTAGCCGCGTGCGTCTATTTATATTTAAATTTAATTAAATTAAAAATTGATTTCCTTAGTTGCAGAGCCATATTTCAAGTATTCCATACCAAATTGAGATGCACAGTAAAGGTAGAATACCAGATTTTAAAGATTTATTATGAAAACAAAATTTAAAATATTAACAAATCTTTGTATTAGTAATATGTCGAACTGACAATATTTTGGATTGTTGGATTAAGTAAAATACATTATCAAAAGTGAATTTTACCTCTTTTACTTTTTTCTTATTGTTATTTAAAAGCTTAAAATTACTTCTGTGGATCACATATTTTTGTTTGACAACACTGAGAAAGTTCGTATGTTAATTTTTAATTCTGCTGTTTTAGTATACAGGCCATCTTTTAAGATTGTTTTGATTTTGATCTAGTATAGACTTTAATCTTTGGTCCTTGATTGGCTAGTGACAGGCAAACTGAATGATCAGGATTAAGACTGAAATATTTCATGCATGCTTGCACTACAGCGTTTCTTTTTATAGGAACTTACAGTCAATACAGTATCTAAGGCACTACTTAATCTGTCATATTTGCAGCCTAAGCTCTGAATTAGATATTTTAGTGCATGAAAAGATCTCCAGACTAAATCCATTCATTTGTTAATTAGAGAAAATTTTGTTTCCCACTAAAACATTTGACTCACTAGTGTTTATGTAGAGATATGTGAATATTCCTACAAACGTTGCTTAATTTATTTCTGTGAGTTCAAACTAGGTTCAGTATAATTTTTCTGTTAGTGTAAGTATAGGCCTGCTAGTGTTATGTAAATCCCATTTAGCTGTTAGTACTGTTGTCACCTCTCTGATTACTTACAGAGGTCTCTAGAGCAGAAAACACGCTACCTAACTTACGAGTTGTTAACATTTTATTTTTTAATGTTATTTGGAATATCAAGGTATAGTAGGTTGGGGAGAAAAACCCCTTGTGAATTTGATAGAAAATTGGAAACCCAAGAAAAAGGCCATTGTTAAGGTTTTTGGCTAATCTTACTGAAATTGTTTGTAGTAACCCACACTGCCACATAAGGAAAGGGGAAATGGTGCCTTTTTGCATGCCATGGGGAATAATGTAGCTTGGTAATTCGAAGATAAAGCAAAGAGCTCCAAAGATTGGGCCAAAAACAGTCGTATTGGGGTTTTTGCTGAATTGAATTGTACTGCTGCCTGAATATTTTCCAGGATTGAACCCTCTCTTCTAAACTTAAATCTTGTCCTGTTTCTCCATCTATGGTAAAATATCCATGGAAACAAAGTGGTTTCCTCATGGTTTGCTTACTGATCCTGCGTTAGGAAAGACCACACAGACATTCGAGGAAGAGAAAGAATATTTCATATGGCTGCTTTCCCTATTAAGGGGGACCGAGAGGAATGTTTATTTCTGAATAGCTTACCTTCACTCCAAGAAATCAGCTTTTGGGCTTGCACAGCAGTGGACATGTTCCTGGAGGCTTAAGAGTGACAAGAAATGACTGTTTCTGAAGATAGCTTGTCACTTTTTTCTCACAGGACTTGGCTGGGGTTCAGTGCGCTCTTTGGTCTTATTTGAATGGTATTTTATAAGTCAGACAAAATAATATTCAACTATTAATATTGTTCTGCTAAAACAGTTTAGAATAAAGATTTAATGTTCTCTTTTCAGTGAAGAGCTTGTGCCCACTGTGCAGGACTGTAATAAAAGAGAAACAAATGAGGCAGCTCAAAGTTACGGCTCTCCATGGCTTTTAGGTCTCTCATACATTTTTATAAAACATACATCAGAACTTCTGAATTGTTAAATTGGGTTATTTTTAAATGCAATTGTATTCAAATAAGGACCTGAGAGTAACACCACTGGTCCTGTTAGGTGTCAGTGTTCAGAACTGGCCCCCAACCCCGGCCAACAGACTTACTGCTATTATTACATCCTCTCGTCTGTAGTTAGGAGAAGACCTTAGACGCCCCCAAGACCGTGCTTCCAGTTCTTCAAGTAAACTGAGTCAGCCCCAGGCTTACTGTCTTGCCCTTAGGCAAACAGGTAACTGAGTTACACATCTCTTTTCTCATCTGTAAAAGGGGAATAGAGAAAGTGTCACTTCTGAGATTCCCAGTGGATTTAAAAGGCAAAAATGAGATTAACGATATCTATGTCTGAGAGTGGTGGCTCACAACTGTAATTCTGGTACTTTGTGAGGCCAAGATGAGAGGGTGGTGTGATCCAAAAGACCAACCTGGCAACATAGTGAGATACTATCTCTATAAAAAAAATTAGGCATGGTGGCATGTGTCCGTAGTCCCAGCTCCTCAGGAGGCTTGCAGGAGGACTGCTTGAGCCCACAAGTTTCATGCTACAGTGAGCTGTGATCCCACCACTCCATCCTGGGCAATATAGAGAGACCCTGTCTCTACCAAAAAAAAACTGCCCGTGAATCTCCCACATTGCTACGGTTTAATAATTTGCATCCCTGGCGGCCAGGTGGTGGTTCATGCCTGTAATTCCAGCACTTTGGGAGGCCTGGGGTTGGGGGTACGACAGATCACGAGGTCAGGAGTTCAAGACCAGCCTAACATGGTGAAACCCCATCTCTATTAAAAATACAAAAAATTAGCTGGGTGTGGTGGCATGCACCTATAATCCCAGCTACTTGGAGGCTGAGGCAGGAGAATTGCTTGAACCAGGACCCGGGAGGCAGAGGTTGCAGTGAGCCAAGGTCACACCACTGCACTCCAGCCTGAGCTACGGAGACAGAGCCTGGGCTCTGTCTCAAAATAATAATAATAATAACAAGAATAATAATTTACATACCTATAGAAACCCAGGAGAACTTTAAAGAGCAGAGAGTAAACTTTAGTGCAAATATTTGAGAGCCTGATGTATTATTAAGTGTTTTTGAGGAATATATGTTTGCTGAAAAGCTGAAAATTAGGGTTTATGTAAGCATCACTCATAATTTTTTGAAGAGAATCTTGCTGATGACATTGTCCAAACATAGTACTGGGAAGATAATAACATGGGTATGCACTGGTTTGGGTGTCAGAAGATTAAGTGCAGGGTGTGCTTCAGTATTAATTCTTCTTGCCCTAACCTAAAAATATGGCCAAATGAAGAAGGAACATCGAGTCCCACAGAACCTGGAATGATATTACTATTCTGATTTCAAGAAGAATAGGTGCTGTCCTAACACTTAGAAATGACCAGAATTTAACACCCAGGTCATTTTCCTCTGACCTCTTCCTCTCTGGCTAAAACAGGAGTGACAGAGGCCAAGATCATCAGAGGCAGATGGATCCCTATGGCAGGCCGTTTTGACTCTACTAAGTTCTTTGCATTAAAGCAACATTCCTAAAACACATTAGCCTCCAGCACAGGAGTGGAAACACAAAAAGCAGGAAGCCTGCTGGAGCCTTTAGGGAAATCTTGAGTGCTTTGGGGTGATTTATTTTCAGAAGATTCAAACTAGATCAGCTCAAGAGAAGATGGGAACATTGAAGATGGTGGGGAAGCAAAGTAACTGACTTTCTTTCCCTCTCTATAAATGGTCTCCTGGAAAGCCATCACAAGTAAATGTTTTATTCTACAGTACCTTGGGGGTATGAGTGGGAGATTGAGAGGGATTGTGGACTGCCTGGAACATGCTTTATTCTTTCTGTCTTTTCTTTTTGAGACAGGCTCTCGCTCTGTTGCTCAGGCTAGAGTGCAGTGGTGCGATAATAGCTTACTGCAGTCTCGCCCTCCTGGGCTCAAGCAATCAGCCCACCTCAACCTCCCAAGCAACTGGAACTACAGGCATGCACCACCACGCTTGTCTGTTTTTAAAAATCTTTTTGTAGAGACAGGGTCTCATTATGTTGCCCAGGCTAGAAGGTGCTTTGTAATTTTAATTTTTTGGTAAGCCCCAGCAACGTGAAATGAGTCCAGTGGGTTGTAAGACCAGCCCTGACAGACCCTATATGATGCCTTGACTGAGTTAATGCAAAGTTGGTCTCTTACTAAATTAAGCAGAAATTCTAGAAGGCTGTGTCTGTGTGTTGGATTTGGCCTCTAAAACCAGAATGACCCACAAAACAGGTTTTTGAGTAACAGATACTTAATGAACATCCCTGACCCAAGTTTACAAAAATGCAAACTGGGCTAGAAGAGACTTAATCAGAGCAAGAGGAAAGCCCAAGTTAGTGGGAGATGAGTGAAGTCTCTTGTACCCAATTGTGAATGGGCTTCTTTTTTCAATTCAGAACAATTGTGTTGGATGGTTATGAGGAATGGTCATTTAGACCAAAGCCGAACTCCCTTTTGTTCACTCAGTGAAAACTACATTATTGGGCAGGTTCAGAGGAAAAAAATAGAAATAAGTGTGTGTGTGTGTGTGTGTGTGTGTTGTTGGAGGCATTTTTCCAGAAGCACAGGAGTGATGTGTTCTTCTGTTAAGGGCATATGAAACCACTGCAGTCCTCTTTTTGTACAGTGGTTGTAATTATAACCACAGGGATACTGTGTTCTCAAACAAACATTCAAGCTCCCTGATACCAGGTTGCCTGAAGCCAAGCTTCACATATGGATGCGTATAACAATGCCTCTTAGTAATCTCCCCCATCACTTGTCATTGGTCTTCCCCTCTGACAGTGGAAATGTCTTTATAGTCTGTGCCTGGCATATTGCTTTTGTTCATCTTAGGTTCATTATGTCTGTTTTTAAACAATGAGGACATACAAGTCTTGGCCCAGTGAAATGCAGCATCTGAAACTTAAGAGCTTGGTAGGGTATGCACATAAACGCTGTCCTTCAGAAATTTTTTGATGATGCTATTGCATGCCATTGGAACAGTTGGAAAAAGGAAAATTAGATCCACTTGCATGCCAGCCAGCTCTGTTTTTAACACATGATTATTTTATTGGGGTGTACATTAATTAATCCTGAAATAAGATCCTGTGTGACATTCAAAGTTGTTTTGAGTAGCTCAGAGTTTAAATATTTTAGTTTTACAACTCTGTTATGCTGGCAGCCAACAATGGTGTCTCAGTGAAGTCAGCATATGAGCCCTGCTTGTGATGACATCTGGAAAGCTTGTTTTATCTATAAGCACACTTGTAGACAAATGAAAGCAGACAGATGTAAGGCTGGGGTGGCATCTTCGCCTCGAGCACTTTCTGGCTGTACATTTTCCAGTATGTCAAAAACAAGGTGCTTTATTTCGGGGGTGGAATAAAAACATTCTGTCACATCCCTACACCAGCGACTATGCTGCCTTTTCTGAGCTGTGAGGTGTAAACAGCATAGATTGTTCAAAATGTAATGAGAGAGTTAGTAGTCAGTCAACAGGAAGAAGTTAGTAGTCAGATGGAGGTGCCTGAGCTTGGAGAGGACATGACACCCTGGCAAAAGCCTTGGGGTCATTTTAAGAAGTTAATCACAGTGACTTTCTCCTGGGAGAGCCAGAAATAATAGAGGAGTTGGCAGGTGATTTGGAGTTCTGAGTAGATTTTTCTTTTGCCATTATCTTTATCAGCCAGGATTTATTAAGCAACCATGGTATATAGAAAAGTCTACAAAGTAGTTTGGGTGAGTAGAGCAAAGAAAAGCTTTAGGACAGGATCATGCTTGAAGATGAGTGCCTAAAAGTCTGAAAGTCTGTGACATCTTCCGTGGGTGACTCTCAAGTCCTTTTGATCAGGGACAATTCTTTAGAAAATTTTATACAGGGGCACCTTGCCTTTTATCCTACTCCCTTTTTGTTACTGTAGAAATAAGTATCCCTCAAAATAATCTACACATACACATGTGTATTTGCTTGGATTTGAGTTAAACAGGTGCTTTCCAAAGTTCTTGATCCTGCAGTAGCAATAGAATTAGCTGTGTGGGGTACAAAATTAATATTTTGACCTCTGGAGATTTATGGCTTCTTCCTATTTCATGGCATTTACTGTATATACCATTCTGTATACCATGTAATCATTGCTAATTATTGCTAAATATGTTTTACCAAAAGTTTGGGAAACCTGGATATGATCTTGTTTAGCATCTGTTTAAGGACTGGATTGCCTACTTGCAGCCAAAACCCACAGAGCTTTATAGTATTAGAATCCTGTGTCTTGAAGAAACCATACAGATACATGTAATTTGAGAGCAGTGAAATAATGGAAATGAAAGGAAGGGAATAGTCTGTAAGGAAATGAAATATGGTCAGTTGCTTGTATCAGGACAGAAGTCTCTTGGTTTCAGCAGTGTCTTTTTCAGTGGCACAAGGTGGTAGAGAATATACTCTTTTTTTTTTTTAAGCAATAAAGTTGCATTATGGTATTAACAGGGGAAAACACAGTTGTTCATTTCCTGTCCCATTCCCATCACACTATCATCAATCCTTTCAGAGTGCATGGTGTTGAGATCCACTGAGCCCTGGTAAGTGCCTTTGTGTGTACAAAATGGCACTTTTTGTTTTACATACTGTTAGATATGGCGGAGAAAATACATGTGTAATCGAAAATGGACAGCAAATTGCCATTTGTACCTGCAAAGACTAAATGGTCCAGACAGATGGATAGTTGGGGTGTTAGTCACACGCGAGTAGACTGATGGGCTGGCCAAGGAAAGCCCCGGACCTTTGCATGACTTCTCACTTAAAGCTATCTAAAGGGTTCAGCGACTTTTTCTAAGACCCCAGTCTGGTCCGGAGAGTCCTGGAGTCTGAAGTTTGTAATGATACAGAGGTTGATTCTTCTGAATTTGTTCATTTAAATTAGAAACACAGAAGGAAGGAAATCTTTTCCTGTGATCCCAGTTATCCCTGATAGAGAAGAAGTAGCAGATACTGTAAATTATCTGCAGGCTGCGGGGTTTGGCAGTAAGAAAGACTATATGTCTCTTCATCCTTCTATGAGTGTTAGAGAAACAAGAATCTTAGAATCAGTGTCCGCAATCCCCTTTATCAGTGCTAGCTTACAATTTAAACTGTCAGAATAGACTTTAATTCCTTCTTTTGTTGTTTAATATAAGAAGATGGGTTTTTTTTTTCCTATTTGAGTTTCTATAGCTGAATATTTATAGTATTTTTTTAAAGGTTTCCCAACACTATTGGGTTGACACAATGGGATATAATAGCCAGCAGAGACCTTGCACTGATACCTATTTGATTTATTTATAAATTAAGTTATTCTGCTAAATCTGCTGTAGTACTATTTAGTTATCTTGATTCAATCAGAAGTATCCTTTATAATGCAATCTGCTGGAAGACTATGTTTGGCCAAGATTAAAATTGTTCTTTTGGAAACATTAAAGCAAAATTATGGATCTATAAATTCCCCCATTGTGTCAGTGAACATTAGTTATTATTGACATGTATTGATCTTCTATTGTTATTGTTAATATTATTATTACAACAGTTTTTAGTGTCTAGCATGTGCTACATACAGTGCTAAGGTTTTAATATGTGTTTGTAGCTAACATTTATTGAGTGCTTATTCTATTACACATTCTTTGGAACCCAGATTATCCAGTATAATTCACATAATGATCCCCGTGAAGTTGGTACTGATACTATAGTATTACTCTCATTTTGTCAACAAGGATGTAGGTTCAG
Organism: Cacajao melanocephalus; assembly: GCA_963573385.1. Lineage (NCBI taxonomy): Eukaryota > Metazoa > Chordata > Mammalia > Primates > Pitheciidae > Cacajao > Cacajao melanocephalus. The sequence goes on along the minus strand of CAUYLG010053293.1, from coordinate 543,451 downwards.
AGAAATTAATTAACTTGTCTAAGATTGTACATATTCTTTGCATATTGGACTGTCTGTGTTTATGTATAGGCATTAATTTCATTCTCAGTGTAGATATATAATTTCTATTCCAAATATATTACAACCACAATATATCTTGTACATGTCATTTTTACTCAGAAACTAACAACCTGTTGGCTTTAAAAATTATTCGTTGAGATTGAACATTGCTTCAGTTTCTGAAATGAAAGTAACCAGTTCCTAAGTTAGCAGTAACATCAGCGATGAGATGGTAGTGACTTAACAAGTTGGATGTTCATCAGGCACGGGGTTGTTTGCGTTTGCTAGAGAGGCTGTGCAGTATATTGAGAAGTCGAAAAGTCGGCAGTTCCAGGCTGCCAGAGTTTGAATCCCACCTCTACAAATTGTGAGGTCTTTGACTCTTCATGTCCCATGTTTCTTATTTTTAAAATGGAGGTGATAATAATAAAAGTACCTATTTAATGGAGATGTTCCATGTATTGAAGGAGCTAAAATATGCAACGTATTTCTTAGAATGGTACCTGCCACATATTAAATACTGAATATCATAATAGCTGCCATACTTACTTTATGATAATAACTTAAGCTGATTCATGGGGGACCACAAGCAGCTTACAAATAATTTTCAAGATTTTAGAAACATTTGGAAACTGTCAAAGGTAAGTATTCTTCCAAAGGTTAAGCTGTTACAGATAACATTTTACTATCTTTGTGCTGAACTGTTAAAATAAACAGATAAATAATCTAGCAGATATTTTACCCAGTGTGCATAAAGAAAGAAGTTAGATCTTAAATGCAAGCAAAATTATATTAGCCTAAATTAAGCACTTGAAAAGTTTATTTCTGTACTTTAAAAATAAGTGCTGGTGGGGCACGGTGCCTTACCTCTGTAATCCCAGCACTTTGCGAGGCCAAGGCAGGTAGATCATGAGGTCTGGAGATCGAGAGCATCCTGGCCAACATGGTGAAAACCTGTCTCTACTAAAAATACAAAAACTAGCCTGGTGTGGTGGCATGTGCCTGTAGTCCCAGCTACTCAGGAAGCTGAAGCAGGAGAGTAAGTTGAACCTGGGAGGCGAAGGTTGCAGTGAGCTGAGATCGTGCCACTGCACTCCAGCCTGGGCAACAGAGCAAGACTCCAACTCAAAAAAAAAAGAGTGCTAACCCAGTGATATCAGGAACTTTCCCCCCAAAATTGTAAATTATAGGACTGTTATGCTGATCAGTGCTACATAAAAAGACTCTTACAAGCAAATGTAATAAAATGTTAATTGTAGAATTTAGATGGTAGATGTGTAAGTGCTCACTATACAGTTCTTTAGACTTTTCTGCATATTTGAAAATTTTGAAAATAAAATATTAAAGGGAAAGACTCTTACACATCCCTATAACTGAAGGGAAAATGAACCTTTTTGAAACTTGACAGCTTTTCCTAGGCCCTGTATTCTTTGGCATGAGAATACAGTGAATACATTTCAACTCAGCAGTTGAAGTGGTCTGAAACACACACATTAACTTGCCCTCCTAAATCCCATTTTAGTCAAAGTTGGGGATAAATTTCCAACCACCAAATTTTTCTTTTCTTTTTCCAGACAGAGTCTCACTCTGTTGCTTAGGCCGGAGTGCAGTGGCACAGTGGGCTCACTGCAACCTCCGCTTCCGGGGTTCAAGCAGTTCTCTTGCATCAGACTCCCGAGCACCTGGGATTACAGGTGCATGCCAACACACCTGGCTTATTTTTGTATTTTTAGTAGAGACAGGGTTTCACCATGTTGGCCAGGCTGGTCGCGAACTCCTGACCTCAGATTATCTACCCACCTTGGCCTCCCAAAGTGCTGGGATTATAGGCGTGAGCCACAGCACCAAGCCCCAACCACCATGTTTTTCTTTTTTGGCGTCCTTTTGGTTTTTGTGAATTGAAGTCCCATTTGCCTGTTGGTCATCTATTTAATATCAGGGTCATGCTGCTTTTCTTTAGTTAGAGCTGGAAGAGCTTTGAGAGATGAGAATACGGGGAGCCACAAAATAGTTAACTTCAATTTAGAGGTACTCTTACACACTGACATTCCTTTTTGACCTAGAAGAGTTTGCCAGCAGCTGTATGGTTAATACGGAGTTCACATTTTCTGAAGCTAATAAGCATCTGTACACTCTGTGATCTATACTTATGACATCTAACGGTCCTTTCATCTTATAATTTGTGTTAAAAGATGTTTTTAACCTGAATATTCTGTTACACTAACACTGTTCATCGAAGAATAAGATCAGAAATTAGGTTATAGATGACATCTAAGAAAGTCAGTATTTTATAACCATGTGGAAGAAATATTAAGCTGAAAATGTTTGTATTTCGTGTCATTCATGTCATGTGCCTTTTTGAAGAAAAAGTGCGTTTGCTCATTAACAGCAGAATTACGGTGATATCCCCTTCTTCTCAGATCACTTCTGGTATCTTACTTTTTATTCCGGGTACCATCATGTATGAGAAGCATTGAACAATTGAAATGCAACCACCAATCATGGCCAGGGTGGTGAAGGGTCTGCAGACCAACCTTGGGAAAGCCAAACACCCCAGTGTTTGTGCTGGAGAAAAGCCTGCCAGAATGGAATCTCCCCATCTGTAAGGGTGTCCACGTGGACCAGGAAGCAGATTGTTTTTGTTAATACCTCAGAGGACCGAAATTTATAGGAAGGCAGATTTCAGCCCAGTGGAAGGAAAGACATAGAACAGTTAGAGCCATGAAACAATGAAATGAACTACCTCATACTGTAATGAGCCAGATACAGCTGGGTTTTTTTTCTGCCTGACTACTCCTGTCATCTGTTTGCAGAATATGGAAAGATGCTGGGGCCCACTCAAGTTTTTTTTTTCTAAGGAGAAATTATAGTTTCTAAGCACCTACAAAAAGACATGCTGAGAAGTTCAAATCGGGGGTCAGGTCCCCCCACCAGAGGAAAGTATCCTCTTTGTTCTAGGAGTCGCTTCTAAAGTAGGAGCTAAAGGAGGTTTCCTTCCAGGCCTACTCTGAGGATTCCTGTCCTTTTGAAAGCATTCAAAAGAAAACACATCTTAATTAAGGATTATGAAACAAAGACATAGAGATATCAAATTTTTCATAGGAAAGAAAATTATATAATGTTAAAGCTGAAATGAAATATAATTATATATTTTTCCCCATAAATATTTTTTAAACATTTTTAGGGTTATAAGGAAATAGTCTAGATATGTTAAATGTCTAAATGAAGTTCTTAGCTTTTCAGTAAGAACAAATAGCTAAAAATTTAAAGACGGGAAGCTTACAAAACAGATACAAGAGAATAATAGAAAACTAACTCCTTTTTGAAAAAATGTTTAAGTTTGACATTAATAAATGCCTATCTTATGAGACAGCTTTGGCTATTATTTTTAAATCTTGATTTGTTAAGAAAATCAAGGACTTTTAAAAAAAATGTCCTTGTCACATTTTTATTAAAGTTTTTAAAAAAGCCAATACTAGACCCTAAAAGAGTGTTCCAAAGCTGCATGATACTTTTTAAATTTTCTCTTTTTAAAGACAGGGTGTCACTCTGTCACCCACGCTGGAGTGCAGCAGAGTGATCATAGCTCGCTTATCACCTCTATCTCCTGGCCTCAAGTGATCCTCCTGCCTTGGCTTCCCAAAGTGCTGGGATTACAGACCCCAGTGATACTTAGACTGTTCTTCAGGGAGAGGTCTTTTTCTCTCTTCCTCCTTTTCTTCCTGTTTTCTCCTTTTCTACCCTGATGGAGCAACATGGTGGTTTTGGGGACACTTGTATGTAAGTTCTAATTGAATATTGGGGCTCCTCTTGAAGGCTTCTGCTACTTTACCTCTTTTCTGAATCCTACATTACTTCTGACCCCTCCCTGCTAATGTCTTTCCCTACTACAGACACATGTAAAACCCACAATTTGGACAATTTTTGTACATTTTGAAACCTTTGTTTCATTATACTTTTTTTAAAAATATGATTTCAGGAATGATCACCTTACAATACTAAATATTTGTAGAAAATGACAGAAATTTGGCGTGTATAGGAAGACCATTGGATTGTGGTAGATTAATTCAGCATTCAGTCATTTGACATGTATTTTTGGGGTGCCTTCTATGTGCCAGACAAAGCTGAGAGGTTCTAGAAGTTAAAATGGTGAGCTAGATAAACCCATGGTTCCTGCTTTTTTGGCGCTTACAGACTAGGGGAAGGAGACAGTGTCAAACTGCCAGAGGTTTTTGTTTTGTTTTGTTTTGTTTAAACACACACACACACACACACACACACACACACACACACACGGACAGGTTAAAAAAACAAGTCATCTAGGGCACTTCTGGAATCACTTCCTTGGCAAAGTGAGCTTTGAGCAGAGGTCTGAAGGATGAGTTGCAATGAATGAGGAAAATGGTGATGACGAGGGGTTATATACTTGGAAAAGCATGGCCTGCTGGAAGAACTGGCCACAGCAACCTAAAGGGCTGTGTACAGGAGAAACTCCAAGGTAGTGTGGCAGCCTGGGTTTAGATATGCATTCCCTCTCTTTGCTCTGCTGCTGTTTTTAATACTCCTTCTAGAACTTCCCTAGGATTATCTTTCACAGGGGCGTAGATACTGTTTTTATTGTAATGAATCATCATCCTTTATTATTGCAAGTGATGAAGGCTTCTAGTAGCAGTGGAACTAGGAATGGCATCAGTGTCTCAGCTCTTGATGGCAGATCTTTAGGGGGAAGCCCTTTCAGTTTTAATGGTGGATAAAGCAAAACTCCTCTTTCTCATCAGCTTCCCCTCCAGGCTTCCCTGGTTAGGGAGTTGATAGGAGATCTTTTGGACATGGGAATTGCTTCACTGTTGACAGAAAGACATGGTGCATTTGATTAAATTAAATTAGGAGCATGTGTATGCTTGACAAAGTGAGCTAATGAAGGAAAATGCATCAAAAGGGTTTATGGTGAATTGATTAAAATTTTTCTTTCCAGAAAGCCCTTCCAGCTTAAAGCTTAGAATTATAAGGCTATGGGTGCTGCTGGGCCCCTCAGGTTCTCACTTCCCTTTACTGTAGGCGATTTGGAGACTTGACTTTTCTTTGAGCAGCTGTTCCTTCTTTAGCATACTCTGTTGCAGGCGAAAGTATTCCCAACCTGCTATCTGAATTGTATGGAGGAAAGAGGATAAAAGACACTATTTGATTTATTAATTTCTGGTGGATTAGAACTACAAATGTTTGCTATGTTTTTAATTTGAGAAGTAGAGAGAATCACAGCAGCTTTTAATTATGCATTTTGTGTAATGCAGCTCTGAATAGAGCAGAACAAAATTAAAATTGTGGATCAAATACCGAATCTGAGTGGATGCTTAAGTGAGCTGTAGCGTAATGCTAATGGTTTTGCGTCTTCCTGGCATTATGTCAATAATGGCTGTAATCACATTAAGTAGAGAGCCCATTAGCTTTTTCTTTGCAGCAGCATGCACCATAGCAACATACTGTGAGTTTCTGAAATAACTTTTGACGTTGTTTTAAAACACATTGCCATGTTTAGGGTAAGAGGCAAGTATGTAACACATGTACAGGTGAACACAGGTGTTTTACCCCTGCAACTCTTTTTTGCACTCACCCTGTCTCTCTCTCTCTCTCTCTCTTTCTTCCTCCTTTCTCCCAGGAAGTGAGAGGGGAAGGAAAAGTAACTTGAAAAAGGAGTGAGGTTCTACCTTTACTGTCCAGACTCCTTTTCCTTTGTGTCACTGCAGAACAACATAGCGCTTGCGAGGCCTTTGGAATATATCCATACAAATCTTAAGAGAATCATGTATTATTTCTGTTTTCATGCTGCTGATAAAGACATACCCAAAACAGGGAACAAAAAGACGTTTAATTGGACTTACAGTTCCAACATGGCTGGGAAGGCCTCAAAATCATGGTGGGAGGTGAAAGGCACTTCTTACATGGCGGTGGCAAGAGAAAAAATGAGGAAGAAGCAAAAGCGGAAACCCCTGATACACCCATCAGATCTTGTGGGACTTATTCACTGTCACAAGAATAGCATGGGAAAGACCTGCCCCCATGATTCAGTTACCTCCCCCTGGGTCCCTCCTACAATGTGGGAGTTCTGGGAGATATAACTCAAGTTGAGATGTGGGTGGGGACACAGCCAAACCATATCATTCTCCCCCGGCCCTGCCAAATCTCATGTCCTCACGTTTCAAAACCAATCATGCCTTCCCAACAGTCCCTCAAAGTCTTAACTCATTTCAGCATTAATCCAAAAGTCCACACTCCAAAGTCTCATCTGAGACAAGGCAAGTCTCTTCTGCCTATGAGCCTGTAAAATCAAAAGCAAGATGTAATCCCAGCACTTTAGGAGGCCTAGGTGGGCAGATCACGAGGTCAGGAGCTTGAGACCAACCTGGCCAACATAGTGAAATCCTGTCTCTACTAAAAATAAAAAAATTTGCTGGGCATGGTGGCACATTTCTGTATTCCCAGCTACTCTGGAGGCTGAGGCAAGTTAATCACTTGAACCCAGGAGGCAGGGGTTGCATTGAGCTGAGATTGCACCCCTGCACTCCAACCTGGGTGACAGAGTGAGACTCTGTCTCAAAAAAAAAAAAAAATCAAAATTAAGCTAGTTATTTCCTAGATACAATGGGGATACAGGTATTGAGTAAATATAGCCATTCCAAATGGGAGAAATTGGCCAAAACAACGAGGTTACAGGGCCATGCAAGTCTGAAATCCAGCGGGGCAGTCAAATATTAAAGCTCCAAAATGATCTGTTTTGACTCCATCCAGGTCTCACATCCAGATCATGCTGATGCAAGAGATGAGTTCCCATGGTCTTGGGCAGCTCCACCCCTGTGGCTTTGTAGGGGACAGCCTCCCTTGCGGCTGCTTCATGGGCTGGTGTTGAGTGTCTCTCTGTGTGTTTTCTGGGTGCACAGTGCAAGTTGTCAGTGGATTTACCATTCTGGAGTCTAAAGGACAGTGGCCCTCTTCTTACAGCTCCACTAGGCAGTGCCGTATCAGGGACTTTGTTTGGGGGCTCCCACCCTACGTTTCCCTTCTGCGCCACCCCAGCAGGGATTCTCCATGAGGGTCCCGCCCCTGCAGCAAACTTTTGCCAGGGCATCCAGGTGTTTTCATACATTGTCTGAAATCTAGGCGAGGTTCCCAAATCTGTGCACCCACACACTCAACACCATGTGGAAGCTGCCAAGGCTTGGGGCTTCCACCCTCTGAAGTCACAGACTGAGCTGTATACTGGCCCCTTTCAGCCACAGCTGGAAGGGCTGGGACACAGGGCACCAAGTCCCTAGGCTGCACTCAGCACAGGGCCTAGCCCACGAAACCACTTTTTCCTCCTGGGCCTCTGGGCCTGTGATTGAAGGGGCTGTCGGGAAGTTCTCTGACTTGGCATGGAGACATTTTCCCCCTGGTCTTGGGGATTAACATTAGGCTTCTTGCTGCTTATGCAAATTTCTGCAGCTGGCTTGAATTTCTCCCCAGAAAATGAGTTTTCCTTTTCTATTACATAGTCAGGCTGGAAATTTTCCAAACTTTTATGCTGTGCTTCCCTTATAAAACTGAATGCCATTAACAGCATGCAAGTCTTAATTTCTTTGCTGCTTAGAAATTTATTCTGCCAGATACCCTAAATCATCTCTCTGAAGTTCAAAGTTCTGCAGATCTCTAGGGCAGGGGCAAAGGGGCACCAATCCCTTTGCTAAAACATAACAAGAGTCGCCTTTGCTCCAATTTCCTTACAAGTTCCTCATCTCCATCTGAGACCACTTCACCCAAATTTGATTGTCCATATTGCTATCAGCATTTTGGGCAAGGCCATTCAACAAGTCTCTAGGAAGTGTTAAAATTTCCCGCATTTTCCTGTCTTCTTCTGAGCTCTCCAAACTGTTCCAACCTCTGTCTGTTACCCAGTTCCAAAGTCGTTTCCACATTTTCAGGTATCTCTTCAGTAGCGCCCCACTCTACTGGTACCAATTTACTGTATTAGTTTGCTTTCATGCTGCTGATAAAGATATACCAGAGACTGGGAACAAAAAGAGGTTTAATTAGACTTACAGTTCCATATGGCTGGGAGACCTCAGAATCATAGTGGGAAGTGAAAGGCACTTCTTACATGGTGGCAGCAAGAGAAACAACCAGGAAGAAGCAAAAGCAGAAACCCCTGATACACCCATCAGATCTCCTGAGACTTACTCACCATCATGAGAATAGCACAGGAAAGACCTGCCCCCATGATTCAGTTACCTCTCCCTGGGTCCTTCCCACAACATGTGGGAATTCTGGGAGATACAACTCAAGTTAACATTTCGGTGGGGACACAGCCAAACCATATCAAATCATTAGTACTGTCTGAACATGCTCTTTTTCTGAGCTTCTTACTGCTGTAGGTGAAACCAAGTTTTACTCCTTATAAGCTAAAATTTTGTCATATACAGTAACTAGTTTGTTAGCAGTGTTTAAAATATAAAAAGCACGCACAGGTATAAAATGTAATGTCCCATAGCCCATAAGCTGAAAAGCTCATAATTAATTTAAAAAATCCAAGATTTTAACTAGATATATTCATTCAGCAAGCATTTTCATGGGCTTGCTGTGAATATAAGGGTGAAAAGATACTATTCCTGTTGTCATGCAGACTGACAGTTACAATGCTATGTGATATTTGTATTATTGGGGACATGGACAACTAGAGGTATATGAGTGTGCACTTTGCTTTCAGATTTGGTCCTAGATACCTCCCCTCCCTTTCTTAGCTGTGTCACCTTGAATAACATTTTAAACCTTCTTAAACCTCAGCTTGGAGACGGTAATAGTACCTACCTTCTGGTGGTTGTTGGATAAATTATTCAAGATACTACATATAAAATACCTAGCAGAATACTTGGTGGAAAACAAATGTTCAAAACATATTAGCTATCGTTACGGTAACATTAATAAGAAAAGGAGCCTCTGAGTGTCTTGGGCAGTGAAGAAAGACAAAAAGAGGTAGGTTGCATTCAAAGTGACACTCAAGAAATGTGAGTAGGGTCAGGCATGGTGGCTCGTGCCTGTAATCTCAGCACTTTGGAAGGTCAAGGCAGGAGGAACACTTGAGCCAAGAGGTCAGGGCTGCAATGAGCTGTGTTGGTGCTACTACACTATAGCCTAGGTGACAGAGTGAGAACCTGTCTCAAAAAAAAAAAAAAAGAAAGAAAAGAAAAGGAGGGAGGGAGATTTTCAGGAACACAGTAATAGAACAACATGCACTACAGGATAGAACTGGAAGATGTGATAGCATGTTCCAGGATTTTGTGAATCAGTACTTCTGGAGCATAAGAACCTGGTCAGGCACCTGATCATGAAAGACCTTATTATTCAGAAGAGGCATTTGGAGGTCATACTCTGTGCCAGTCATCTCCTAAGTGGAACTTTTTTTTAGATAGTTAGTTTAGGCAGTTTATTGAGATATGTTAATAAAATGTTGAATTTCTGTTTATTTTTTCCTTCTTTTGTTATAATTTGTCTTATAATATTCATGGTATACATGTTATATATTTATAAGGCATTAAATATTGATACCATAAGTACAAGCATATTATTTGAATGTGATATTCAACCAGTATACAATTGTAGCCCAATAATTGTTTTTGTGGCTGGTGTTTGTTCTAATTAGTTACAGCATGTTGGCATCTGTTCAGATTGATTGTTGCCTTTTGCCTGGCCCTACTAGTTACTAACACTTTTTTTTCTTTTTTGAGATGGAGTCTCGCTGTCGCCTAGACTAGAGTGCCGTGGTGTGATCTCAGCTCACTGCAACCTCTGCCCCCTGGATTCAAGCAATTCTCTTGCCTCTAGCGTCCCATGTAGCTGGGACTACAGGCACCTCCCACCATGCCTGACAAAGTTTTGTATTTTTAGTAGAGATGGGGTTTTGCCACGTTGGTCAGGCTGGTCTTGAACTCCTGACCTCAGGTGATCCACCTGCTTCAGCCTCCCCAAGTGCTGGGATTATAGGCATGAGCCACGGCGCCCAGCCTTGTTAACACGTTTCAATCTTACTCCTGTAAGTGTACCAGGGTGGCACTGTGTACTCATATTTTGTCACCGATCATGAGCTCGTTGATCACTCTTCTGGAAGAAACTTTGGGCAAGAGAGTGAAATGATTAAAAGTCATGTGTTAGAATTCACTGAATCATCCTGAAGGCTAAGTTGGTATTGAGAAAGGCTATGGGAAGAGCTATTGCTTCCTGATTTGTTTAGGTGTAAGCACATAGATCATAGTTCATTCATGGATATCACCTATCTTGATGGAAGACTTGTGAAAGAATAGCATGATTAGTTTAAGTTTTTCAGGATTGGTAAGTAGAAAAGATAGGATTTGAATTAAAAAAAAAATGCATCACACTATGTAATGATATAGTTAAAAAAATACAAAGACAAAAATTAAAGACTCTTCTTTCAAAATATTCTGAGAAGAAAGGAAAGCAGATATGTTTAGGAAAATATTTAATCTTAATATTTAAATATTAAATATTTAAGTACTTAATACTAATGGAAAGTGGCAAAGGCACACATGAAGGGCTTTACTTGTAGGATTCTTTATCAAGTAACTTCCAGCTACATCATCCCTCTTCCACAGTGGAAATGGCAGGGGAGATAGAACATACCATCAATCTGCAAAGAGATGCCCCTTCTTCTCTTTGTTCTTTGTTTTCCTGTATGGTGTTCTAGTTGTTTAATATTGTGTCTCTTTTGTGGTTCAGATCCTGCATGACCCCAGCTGAAGTTTCTTCCCTTCTTCCAGGCTTGATACTTAAATATTAAGTATTTAAATACGAAATATGAAATAATGTGGGTAATATTTAGTCTTAATCCTAATGACCTGAATGGCACAGACACTGTGCACTTGGAGCAGACGCCCAATTATTGCCCTGTGTGCCATGCCACTCCTGTGCATATTGTCTGAACATCAGCCTGGAAAGAAAATAAATAAATACATTTTTAATAATTATTGATTTATTTGAGGCTCTTAAAGAGCTGTTAGCTATTATTAGGGTCTACTACCTGACCCCTCCCATTTTTAATCATTTATTTTTGTCTTCTTTTTTGTTGAGACAGGATCTTGCTCTGTCACCCCGGCTGGAGTGCAGTAGCATGATCTTGGCTCACTGTAACCTCTGGGTTCAAGCAGTTCTCTTGTTTCAGCCTCCCATTTAGCTGGGATTACAGGCATGCATCACCAAGCCCAGCTAATTTTTGTAATTTTAATAGAAACAAGGTTTTACCATGTTGGCCTGTCTGGTCTCAAACTCCTAGCCGCAAGTAATCTGCTCTCCTTGGCCTTTCAAAGTGCTGGGATTACAGACGGGAGCCACCATACCTGGTCCTATTTTTGTCTTTTTCAGTTGTGAATTTTGTAGTCAGAGGAGGAATTAGAAAATAATCTCCTATCATCGTTAATATGTAACCGTCATTTGCAACAAATAGGAATTTAATTCTGATTTTGTCAGTGGAGTGAGATGGCATCAAGTATACCCTTCATTTGGATAGATCAGTCAAGAATTTAATAGGCACTTGTATGCTCACAATGGCGAATTTTCAGTGTAGTCATTTTTCTTAACTTTTCAAAATGTTGTCAAAACATGCTGTCATTCACCCTCATTCAATCTCCTGAAACTTAACTTCTTTTTCATTTTCTGTAAGAAGATCCATGTTTCCTGTTACACACAGTCAGCACACTCTTAGATTCTACTAGTCTCCTTGCACACCTTTCAGAACAACATTGCTTTCAGGAGTGAAAATGGAAAGAGAGGCCAGTGGAGTATCGTGAAGAATGAAGGAAATGGGTGGGCTCTGGGGGAAATGGTCAGTTCCTCAGAAATGGTCAGTTCCGGAGAAGGAAGAGGATAGGTCTAAAATTTGGGCATAAAAGTAGGAAATCAAACAAGACTGGAAGAAGGGAAGAAACTTCAGCTGGGGTCATTCAGGATCTGGGGCACACGAGACATAATATTAAATAACTAGAACATCATACACAACAGCAAAGAACAGAGAGAGGGAGTGGCATCTCTCTGTCAAAGGAGTAGAATGTGAAGACCAGGAATAAGCAGTAATAGAAAAAATGACCTGGTCTTTGGATCTCTTTGCAGATTGATGATATGTTCTGTCTCCCCTGCCATTTCCATTGTGGAAGAGGGAAGATGTAGCTGGAAGAAACTTGATAAAGTATCCTACAAGTGAAGCCCTTTATGTCTTCCCTTGCCAATTTCCACTACGTGGAGTCTTTTTCTGGTGTTAGATGGGGCTTCTTTCTTCTCACTTTACTCCAAACTTTGTCTTGTGGCCGTTTGTGTTAATCATTTTGCCATTAGGAGTTATAAGATTGGGTCTTAGTTTCCACTTTACACCAGTTGACGCTTAAAGGCAAACATTTAATTCAAGCTTTGGAGAAGGTAAAGAAGGTAGAGGCATAGGTGCTTTATCTCGATATAAAAGTTCGGGGCAGAGTCTCAGGAGATTGCTCCTGAGCTGTTCTTAGATGTATCACTTTATTAATTCTTATAATAAAGCCAAATTGAATTGATATCAGCACATCATGTTCTAACTGGCTTTAATAACTTTTTTCTTTGGCTGGTAGATGGAGATGGTTTTGAGTTATAAAAAAATAACATGCGTGAAGAAATCCTGGGTTAGTTCGGAGACAGCAAGAGGATTTCTGAGAGAATGGCAGAGGAAAAAGCAGTCCATAGACTTGCCGATGGACACTCATTAAATGTTAATAGGAACTGCATGTGATGAAAGGCAGGAGGCTCTGAATTCATCTTGTAACTGTATGTCTACAACTGGGGTATGGGAATGACATCAAGGAAAGGCATTAAAGAAATTATTTGTTAGGAAGCAGAAGCAAGAGTTTGTTTACTTTCATATGGAAGCGAACACTACCAGTATTTGTGAACTGCATACACATGAGAAGTGAGCAGGCTTCCAGCTCAGTGGCAGGTGCATGATGTTTTTAGAAACCAAGTAACTCTTATACTTGAATAAACTCCCAAGAAGGTTGAGAGCCCCTGACATAGTAGGTGTGTAAAACCACGTAGCTAACATCAAGGCCTGTTGCACTTTTGTAATCTCCTTGAATCATTGGAGCGAGCAGTCCCTGGTGATCTAGCATGTCCAGGGTTCTGTGCCTTGATAGGGAGTTGCACCTGTGATACCCAAAACCTCCTTACAACTCCCCCCACCCTACTCCCCCACCATGTAGTCCTAGATCATTGGAATGCAGGCGCTGGATTGAGACGTTTATTCATAGCAGATTAAGAATCTAAGTATCTGTGAGGCCTCACTTAGGAGGCTCTTAGAGGATTAATAAAATATTTACAAAATAACCTATGCGATTGCTTCATTTTAAAGATATTTGGCTCTAATCGCAGCATAAATCCTCATTCAAGTGGCTTCTCTGTTCTGTGAAGGAAGTTCTGTACTTGTTCTTCTGGAGAAGCAGAAACAGACTCCTGCCATACTTTAATTAAAAACATGGAAGTGCCTGGTTTCTCTGCACATGCACTTTCTTTTCTTACACACACAGCTCCAACTAACAGATCAACATAGGGATATAAAATGATCATTTATTAAAAAGACTTACTGATTTAAGTTAACGGCATTTACATGTGAAATATTCATAAAATTTATTCCATTATTTATGATAAAGAATCTTATCTCTGTATGTTTTACCTATAACCTAGAGAGCCTTAACTGACCAAAGTATAGTTTTTCCAGTAATTAAAAATGAATATTGATGTAATTTAAAAATATTACCCTTAAAAGTCTATTACGGTACTTACTATATACTGTCTTATCTGCTTTCTTGATAGATCACATTGTATAGTCATATTTCTAGATGTGGGATCAAGATTTCAGTTAATCCTTGAGTTTATGCTAAGGCCACAAGTGTCTCTTATCTGTATGATCAATCATTTATGTAGTGCCTGCCATGTGCCTAGAATTCTGTGAGGCCTTTCACGAGTACTGCTGTGTCATTTCATTCAATCCTGACAATAACCCTAAAAATCAGGAATTTCCCATCTTGTTTTGCACCTGGGAAACTGAGGCTCAGGTTAGCCACGCAGAGCATAGTAAATAAAAGACTTAGTGTTGAAGCACAGCTCTGTGACTCCATACCTCATATAATACAGGATTGCATTGTATTTTGTTTTGTTTTGGTTTGGGTTTTTTGACAGAATCTCATCCTGTCACCCAGTCTAGAGTGCAGTGGCATGATCTTGGCGCTCACTGCAACCTTTGCCTCCCAGGTTCAAGTGATTCTCGTGTCTCCGCCCCCCGACTAACTGGGATTACAGTGTGCATCATCACACCTGGCTAATTTTTGTATTTTTAGTAGAGACATGGTTTCACCATGTTGGCTAGGCTGGTCCTGAACTCCTGGCCTCAAGCAATTCACCCGCCTCAGGCTCCCAAAGTGTTAGGATTACAGGCATTAGCCACTGCTACCAGCCTTTTTTTGTTTTGATTATTTTTCTATTCCATTCTACCTCCATTTATTTCCAAGAAGGGAGAATTTCAGGATTGTTATAATCAGAGCTTAATCCTTAGTTACCTGATGGTCAGTGATTTATAATAACACTGATCTTTTACCGAATTTCCCTTCAATGATGTACTGTTGCTCCTGTTATCTTGCTGCCTTTTAAATTATGGCTTCTCTAGATTATAACTTTAAAGTTGGTGCTTTGATATTTGTTACCAACTTTAATATGTATTAGATGACTTGAAATTTATCAGAAATCTGTATTAAAATAGTCTTTAAGGCAAACAAAAAATTACCTGAAAACAGTTTGCTCACTTGGATGTGTGCTCTCCCTCTCTTGGAAATAAAATGGAAATATTTTTACCCCTTTCATTTTCTTTCTCAAAGCCCTTTCAGAAAGGGATAACATAGCTGGCAGCTGCGGCCATGAGAAGTCTGCGCAATCTGTTGTTTATATACATGAAAAATATATGCCAAAATATATGCATTTGCTATGATTTTTTCTTTTTATTTGTTGATAAGGTGCATAAGCCCCAACTTTCCACTTGACTGACTTGTGATTAATTGGGATGTCTTTGTTCTCTCCAGTGTCAGATCTAAAAGCCAGCCTCCATCTTCACTGTATGGCAGTGCAGCTGCTGTGTGCATGCTGTTTTCTTTGTTGCTATGTATGTGGGTGCCTCAGGCCCAAGTCCTGAGTCCCCATTCTCCCGCCGTGCATTGCTTGTGTTTCTGTGGAGAATTGTAATGTTCTTGGATCAGGAACTTTTACAAGTAGGTGTGTTCTTCCTTGTTGGCTAGGAGTGATCAAAGACCACCATGTTTCATTTTGCCCAGAGCCTTTGAATACCACCCCCGACCCTCAGTAAAATCCTTTGCAGAGAGCTTTACCCTAAAGACACAGAAAACAAATGCAACACCTGTGACCTAAGAGCATTACTTACAAAGGCCTGGAAACTCCCTGAATGCTGTTTATAAAGTACACCCTCAGTTGTGTTTCTTGTTTCTTTTCTAGCTACATGTGAGCATGAAACTCTTTTGTAGAGTTGGAGGAAGGTCATGGTAAAAGAGAACATGAGTGTACATGTTAGGACGCACGCTAGGACACAGGCCGATTCATGACACTGAATTCTGACTCATATCCTAAGGGAGAGGAAGTGCATGTATATGGGTGTGTTTTGGCTTCTGTTTAACTCTATAGTTTTTTTTTTCTTCCTTAAATAAGGATTTCTCCTTGATTAGTGGTGTTATGCACAAGAGACTATAGGGTTTCTGCACTTGCCTCACCCTTGTGAAGGGGAAGGAATGTATTTTCTTTTGCCATATATCTCCTCAACAGGGGTGCTCTTATTAAAACCAGGAAACTAAACAGAAGGACGATGCATGTATTTGCTCGTTGTCCTCTCCTCACTCTGGACTTGAGCTGAAATATAGTTTCTGGGCTTCATGTGTGCACTGAGTGATGGAGTAATTAAGTGAAGTAAATGCATGTGAAGTGCTTGTTCCCTTGGTACCTTGCACATAGTGAGTGCTCAGTAAACAGCAGTTATTACTTTTCGTAGGAGCCAAATTTATATCACACCTCCCTGTCTGTAATACATATTTATGATAGCCCATTAGTTAAGTCTGAAGGTCAATGTTTTCTTTGCCAAAGGGCTTTAGAAAATGTTTTGTGTACACTTCTACATGTAGTTGGTGGATTGTTTTTTAAAAATGCTACCTACATTGATTTCTTCTTCCTAAATTATCTCATGATTCTAGCAGATTGCCATAAATAAATAGGACATGTCATACTTGTAGGCCAAGAATTGACAACCCAGTTTCAGACAACAATGAAGATTTTCTACCCTATCTGAATACAAAATCAAAACCAAGAGATTTGTTAACATTCCAATATTGATTTTTGTTATTAGAAATGAATTCTAGAAGTAAATGTTGAAAGGGACTACAAAAGCTGCTTTTCCAGCCTCTACTGGACCAGAGGCCTCTTTGGGAAACAATTAGTTTCATCTTCCAATAAATAACATTTGATATATTAAATAGTAATATAATGGCTGCGCTCTAAAGGAAATGAAGCTAGCGTGGTTCCTTGGCTTCTATGAGCCTTAATCTCATGTATCTGTTATTGCACAATTTATAATGGTAGGGTTTTTCTCCCTTAGGACAGACTAAGTTTTCAGTAATGTTATTATTTTTTTTAACTCAACCTAACTGGACACTGTAGAGGACACTAATAAATCACACCTCCTATGCTCAAATACAGACAGACATTCTACCTCTTTCTCCCACCTACCCACCCATTCCTGGATCGAGCAACAGAGCTGAGCTGAAGGCCACCTGGAGCCACCATTACAGAATCTCTCTTTGTGTTGGATGGCAGTGGGGGTGCAGATCTGAAACACTAGTGAATCTAAAACAACAGTGGGAAGGCATGGAAAAAGGGTTAGCAGGCATGAGACTGCCCTCTTTAGAGAGGCCTGCTTGCCAGCTTGGCCCTTGGCTGGCTTCTAGAAACTTGGATTTTGGGAGTGTTCCCACCCTTTCCTCACCTGATAAAAGAGTGGCTCATTGTTCCTACACTGTAAATAATATGCTTTATGCTGAACATACGCTTTTCTTCTGGGAATCTAGAATGTTGGTTCACGCTAGGCAAAGCATGCCTGTGCCACCACTCCCACAAAAACTGTGGGCACTGAGTTGCTAACGAGCTCCCCTTGTAGACAGCACCTCCCACCCCTTGTCACAATTTAGCGCTGGAGGGATTGTGTGCATCCTGTGTGACTCCTCTGGGAGCACCACTGGAAGTGTGCACCTGGCTTCCTCTGAAGTTTGCTGCATGCATGTTGCCCTGTGCTGATACTGCTTTGTATCTCATTGCTATCGTGAGTCCTGTGAATGTCGCTCATCCTGGGACTGATCTGAGGGGCCAGGGCCCCCAACACAGTAGTCAAAACTAACTTACATAAGGTTCCATATGAGGAGAAAAGTCAGAAATTCAGAAGGTGTGCCTGAAAACTTTTTCCGTTGACACCCCTCATTCCATATGATCATATTCCTAAAGACTATTTTATTTTGTCATTGAATTTAGTCAGTGAATATGTTTGGAATATAATGGAATCAGGTGGCCAATTCTTGAATATTTTCACATTATTGCAAATTCATTCATTGTTCTCTACTTCGATTAGAACTGAGGGATAAAGGAGAGAGGGTTAACACAATGTTCATTCTCTGTCTCTCACTCTCCCCACCCCCAGCACATATACTCACACATTTTCTCTGCTGTCTACTATTTTAATAACCGGAAACCAGTACTAACTAGAGTTCTTCTTACTGAAGTAAAGTGACCATTGACCCTCGCATGGAAATTCTTTTTGAGTTAACAAATTAAAATAAAAATTACCTGAAATTAGAGTTAAATGTTTTGATATTCCAGTATCCTACTTCTTGGATATTTTTCATGTCTTTTCCTACTGTACCAACAGAGAATTTGCCAGAGTTTTTCATATCTATCTCCATTTGAAAGGACTCTTTACTTGCTTCCTTGTCAGGACAAGGGAATATCATCCACCACAGCATCTGGGGAGAAAGGACAGGACAGAGACTGGATGCAGGAGTGGCTGCTAGCCACCTTGACTTTACCTGCTGCTCTTGGCCTGGTAGGACTCTGCTTTTGTCTGCAAGTTTTCACCTCACATACGCTTTGCCTTTTTGATCTAGTAGGATAGCCTAACTCTGGAGAAAATTGAACATCAAGCAAATAGAATGTGTGAATTTATAGTCAATGTCCATATCAGACTCCATAAAAACAGATGCTGAAAGAAAGATTAGATGACAAAAATGTTGCCTCCTGACTTGATACGTAATGACAACAAGTAAAAAATGAAAGGTTTTCCACATTCTTTTGTCTTTTGGGTTTTTTTTTTTTTGCTATTAAGAAAATGTTTATTTTTTTTACAAAGAATACCCCCATCTGGGGCCACATTGTTTTCAATAGTGAAATTTTGACCTGGATTTCATGTTAAACTGGCATAAGTCCTCAATAGGTAGTTGTTATTTAGTAGTACCTTTTCTCCCTCTAATAGATATGATGAGCAAAGAACAAAGTCCTCCTGGTGATTTAGGAAATCAGCTATCTGTTGATCCTAAGCAATGGCCTGAGCTCTTTTTTTGCACTGTGGTTCACAGAGAGAAGCAATTCACTAATTATAAAAGTTAATACATAGTCAAGACAAGCTTTTTTATTCCGTGGAACCATTATAGCCACAGATTTGGAAATAACAAATACTAATAGGTATGAAAAGTAAAATAAGCGGAAGCCTTTTATATTTTATAACTTGGATTGCTTGAAGGTCCTTGTATAATATTTCTTTTAAAATATATTTCATATCCATTCATTAACATTGCTTTATTTTCTATGCTTTCCCTTCCTCCCCCATTCTGTGTATTTTCTTTTTGGTATAGGACCAGAGCTCCATATTAAGAATTAAATGGATATATTCAAAATTAACTAGTCTCTACTTTCTTGTACCTATGCGTTTATTTTCTCTTGGCCATTTTAGTCTTACCAAGTCTTCTGTAAAAGATGCTCTCTATCACTTCTCCCTCTGTCCCACCTGCTGATGCCAATATATCTCAAACTCTGGCCAGGACTCAGCTACATATTGCTTTGGTTAAAGTATTTTAAATGTGCTAATATTCAGTTTCACCACTGGATAATTCAATTTTTGGCCACAATTGGAAATTGCCTCTAGTCTGTCAGCTTTTAAATGTATATTCATAACCCACATTTGCACTTTGGGGCTCCCTTTCTCATACTTAGTTTCTAGTCTCTGCGTTTCTTTTTCCTTCCAACTTATTTTTCTGAGATAGCCATTCTTTTTCTCTGTTGCCATTTATTTTTACATTTTAGAAAATTTAAATTTTTGTCCTTAAAACTATAAACAATTCTGTAACAAAATGAACTCAGAAGCATAGGCCTAACCAAGGTCTTAAAATATTTTCAGAAAAATGAATATTTACTTGCATAAGAAAATATTAATATTCTTATTTCTGACTGTATCATATAAAACTGGATATCTGCGTTTGCAAATGTGACTGCGTAATCGGACACTGGAAAACTTAGGTTTTAGGCTCACACTGACTGCTTTTGTTTTATTTTATTTTTTAGTAAGGATGTCTCTAAAGAAGGTAGTCGGGTTTACAGAAGTAACAAGTGGTTAGTTTTCAACAGAAACAAATTAGTATAAGAAAAGCATAATTCGTAAAAATTGTGTTGTGTGGCTCATGCCTGTAATACTAACACTTTGGGAGACTGAGGCAGGGGGATCACTTGAACTCAGGAGTTCTTGATCAGCCTGGGTAACGTAATGAGATCCCATCTCTAAAAAACTAAAATATAAAACTAGTCGGGCATGGTGGCATATGCCTGTAGTCCTGGCTCCTTGAGAGGCTGAGGCAAGAGGATCACTTGAGCCAAGGAGTCAGAGGCTGAAGTGAGCTATGATCACACCACTGCTTTCCAGCCTGGGCAACAGAGTGAGTCCCTATCTCTAAAATAAAAAAAAAAAATTGTAAATTGTAAATGTGATGGTTTTAGTGCTATCCAAGCTCTGCTCTAGGGGTAGAAAGATGTGTGTTTTGGAGCCTCTGTACTGAGCTGGCTATACTGTAAGGGATTATCTAAGATTACATGTGACACATAGATATAAAATAGAATGTGATAAAAACCACAAGAAAAGCAGAATGGGACTTCTGAACAGATCACAGAATTCAAGAGAGAGATAACATTTGATAGGTGGGCCATGAATGCCTCCCAGTAAACTCATGACAGAATTCTAAGTAGAAAGGGCAGCATAAGCAAAACGGTGGTGATGGAAGCAGATAGCATGTTCACTGAAAGTTAAGGTCTCCAGTTCTGGTACAGTGTCAGAGTGTGTATGTTAGAACTAAGACATAAAAGGTAGATTGGGGCAGCTCTTGAATGACAGCACTAAAGAATTTATGCTTACATCATTTAGCAAAGGGCACCATTGAGGTTTTGTTTTGTTTTGTTTGAGACGGAGTCTCACTCTGTCACCCAGGCTGAAGTGCAGTGGCATGATCTCAGCTCAATGCAACCTCTGACTCCCGGGTTCAGGCAGTTCTGCTGTGTCAGCCTCCTGAGTACCTGGGACTTACAGGCATGAGCTACTGAGCCCGGCCGAGGTTTATTTTAAAGGGAGGAGTTGTAACGTTGTCAGAGGTGCACTTTAGAAAAAGTGCCTTGACACCACAATGTAGTCAGAATGAGAGTGGGGTGAAAGGAGTGAATGGGAACAATAAGCACCTATCAGAATAATCCAGTTAGGATGTAATGTGAGCTATTACTAAGCTTGGGAGAATAGGTTATACAGAGACATGCAAAAGACAGGTATATGAAACTCTCTTAACTCTTCGGGCCTGGATTTCAGAGAAGTATTGGGAAATAGAGAAAGCAGGAGAGGACACTGATGGGGTTTGGATGGGTGTGGGCAGGCAGGTGTGCCTTCTGTGAAAGATGTCTCAGTGGAGTGCTTGACTCAAACTACTACTTTGAATCCTGGCTTCAAACATTGCTCACTTTATGATCTTAGGCAAATTACTCAACTTTGATGCACCTCAGTTTTCCCATCTTTAAAGTGGGTTTGATAATAGTACCTCAAGCCTGATTTGGGTATAGATGAACATAATACGTATATATTACCTAGCTTCCTGCTGGGCTCATTGTCAGGGCTCAGCAAAGTGTAGGTACTAGTATTTTTCTTTCATTTTCTTTGCTCTAGCAGGTAAGTTACTCCTAATCCCATTTCATATATGAGGAGACCAAGGCACAGAGTGTATTGTTTAAAGCTGTCCTTTAGCCTGAAAATAGCGTTTTAGTTAAAAATAGACCTCTGTGCCTTTATGTGTTTTAGGTTTTGGTTTAGTTTAGTTTAGTTTAGTTTTCAGAATTCAGATAGAAGTTTCTTTTGAGCAACTGATTACATTGATCCATAGGCCAGATCCCTAAAGACATCCATAGAGTTGAAGTGTTCCTTATAAAATAGATTGAACAGATGCAGGATAGAAATTAGAAATTGCAGGAAGGGAGGGGAAGACCAGAAGAGAATTCAGGAATTAATAAATATAAGAAGCTATTTGCAGAAGATAAGATGAAGGAAGAAAGTATGTGCACGCACACATATTTATAATGGTTCGTTATTTCTGTGTCTAATATTAAACTGGCTGATTTAATTCATTTATTCACTCCATAGGCCTTTACGTAAATGACAACTATATGAGAGACAGTGTTGCATTTTGCTAGTTTTTTGTACACTAGGATTTACCTTTGATCAAGAAAATGTACCATTAATAAAGATATTTCATTCCCAAAAGCATTTTCTAAGAATAATAGTTAACTTACTGGTACTTGCAGGGGAAAAAAACAATGAGGATTAAATTTTAAAATATTTAAAATACATGCATTTTGCTAAAATTGTCATTCTTAACTTGTTCCCCACCCTTAGCACACTAGTAATGATGCTGCCTCTCTGCACCATTGGTCCTAAGGAACTAGTTTACATTGTTAGGGAAAGCAAGTCAGGCCAGCTAGATTCTTGTCCCGAGTCAGCTACTTACACTTTAGCCTCATGATCTTGAGCAAGATACTTACTTGTTAATTTCTTCCTATGTAAAGACAAGACATGGCGCTAGATGATTTCTAAGCTGCCGCCCAACTCCTACATTCATAGTGTTTATAAACTCAGTGAGCATTGATTCTTCTTGCCAGTGAGAATATCAAGGACAATAAACCTGAGATAAAGAGACCTGCATGACAGAGACATATAAGCAGATCACTGAAATACAAGCAGATCACTGAAGGGGCAGGTCATTCTTAATGGGAGTGGAGAGGAGGAAGGAAAAAGGTAGGAGAGGAAACATTTTATGGAGAGGTTCATTTCAGTTGGGCTTTGAAGGATGGAAATGGTCATTCCAGAAAGGCAGAAGGGGTGCAGAAGCAGGTGAGATTTTGCAGTGTTCAGGATCATTTATGGTAAGTAGCTCTTTGTAGCTGGAGTTTCAGAGGTCTTGGCAGGAGATGATGTTGGAAATGTAGGTTTAGTCTATATTGAGGGGACTTCAGATGCCAGGTAAGAGGATGTATTATTTATTGTGTGTCCAATAGGGAGCCATGAAAGGTTTACTAAGAAGGGGAGTGAAATATTCCCAACCTTGTTTTTTAGAAATTTGATGAAAGTGTGTAAAAAGTGGATTGAGGTGAGTAGGGAAATCCTATTTTCTTAATGGCTGTCTTCAGCTGTTAACTTATACCCAGGTACCTTTTGGCATTTATATTCATCCTTCCAGGATTGCCCCCCTTTCTGTAACCAGCACTGATTTCACAAACTCAGGAAAATCCTGTTGGTGCTTACCTTCTTTGAGGTGACACCACGAGTTTATCTCTCTTAATTGTCCCCACTAAACACACATTGTTTTTCCCAGGCAGCAAAGTAGATATAACATTAGCAAAGGTAAAAAGGTAACGTAATCTAACCTTAACAGATAGATAGTTAATGATTTAGAAATTCATTTTCCTCAGACTTACATCCATAGATAGCCTAGATAGTTAAATAAATCAGGAAAGATTTTAACCCCTTACTGGTTGTCACAGTGATGCCTGTCTTAACTGGCATCTCAGTCCCCTTAACTGAAAAGACTTTAGAGTTTGGTGCTTCAGTTTTTGCCTGAAGCACCTGCTCAGTAGAAGTTGCATTGCTTTAATGCAGGACAGACACTGAGATCACTCTCTGGGGATCAGAACCTGAGGGGTTGTGCTTAGACTCCCTGGGTTAAACCTGTCAACTCCAGCTTTCATGTTTTCCTTTCCTTTTGCTGCAGCTGTTTCTTCCAGCCTGTTCAGCAAGTGCAGCAAGAGGTACTGTATGGTGTACATGCATGTTTCTACCAAACGGCTTTATCATCAGTGTTACAAGCCTCTCTGTACAAACCCGTGGCTGTCATAAGGCGATTTGATGCAAGCTTTCTGCACGCCCAATTAATTGAGAGTGAAAGCTATCCTTCAGATTGGTGTGGCCCTGTTACTTATGCTTGCCAGTTATCAGCTACCTTGGTGTCATGTAGTGGAAGCATTTTGAATATTTCACATTTGAAAATGTTTTAAGATACTCAATAAATGGCAGTCATCTCAGGAAGCCAGATGTTTCTTCCTGTTTTCATACAAACATTTATTTACCTGATAATCTGCAGAATCATAGATTTCAGATTAAAAACAAATTCTTCTAAATTAGCTGCAGTTGATGCAATCTGTCCTTTTAAAATTATTATTTAAAGATGCTCATTTTATCCTAATTTTACCTGTAAATTTCATCAGAGCAGATGTAGTCACTGTGATGCAGCAGTGGCCTAAACTGATTTCACTGATGTAAACATTATTAAACAATTTCAAATGCAACTTTGGAAACATTGTTTCTGAACCTGTTTAATAATGTTTAAAAATGCATCAATGAAATTGGCTTAGCCTGTGGCCTTTATTACATTATCTGTTCTCAATTACAAAGGTTCTGTGTTTTATGTCTGGACTAGTTATAAGTCACTGAAAAATATGATCCCAGCTGAAAAGTGTGGCTTATCCCTAACCCATTTAATTTGATTTAAAATTGATGAACCTTGGAAAATACTTCCAGAATGCCGTATCAGCTATCAAAATAATAGGAAATGTATTCAGATCGTCACACTGGCATTACAATTTTAGTTACCCCCCCTTTAACTTTTATTCCCATTGCTTTTCACCTCCCACTCACCCCCATTTTCATTGTTGTGATTCCACTACTAAATTCCAAGCTATCAGCCCCGAAATGCAGCATAAAACATTAAATATGTTTTTACTAATTGTGATCTGCTAAAATTTAAGCTCTGTGCCAAAGCTTTTTTATTTTTATTTCAGAAGTAGTATTTAAGTGATGACATGCAATAATTTGTTCATTCTTCTGTCGGTATAATTTACAAGGCAATGGCAGATAAACATAGCAATACAAGATTCATTTACGGTGACACAATGGCAGATACACAGAGCAGAACCCTGCCTATGAGATAAAGTGGACTGAGTGACTTATGCAGTAATTAGGGGATAATTGTCATTAACCTCACAAACAGTAGTTTACCCATATTGTTTAAAAGGCTCCAGGATGCATAATGACAAGGTAATCTGTCAAAGCGCTAGGGGGAAATATTAATAAGATTTGTGCAAGCCTGGATAGAAAATATGCAGAAAGCGGCCACATTAAGCTAATTGGTGGATGAATATACACTTGTAAAAGTGCTTCTAATGGCACGTTTGCTGCTCTCCAAATGACTACCGTTAATGTGGAGAAGTGGGCTGCTTAGAAAGTCAGGACTGCTGGGACAAGAGGGTATTAAGGCACGCAGATGCCGTTATTACCTTCTGCTCTACAATGTACGCTTTCTCCTTTTATCCTTTTTCATTTTGAATTTCTGAGTTTTTGTTATTGTAACATATATTGATTGTTTACTCTGATTATTCTGTTTTTGATCTATATTTGTTCAGTCAGCTACCAACCCCCAAACACTTCTCTTTTGTGGCCCAATAAAATATATAATCTCCATGTTGATAGTGGCTTATAAATACACAGAAACACAAACTATTAATGCATATGTGGATTTACAGTTCTATACACATATGTATGTGTGGGTGCCTTTTATAGGAACACATTTAATCTGAGCAATCAAAGGAAAGTAGATCCATCAACAGCCTTGTGTATGTGTTACAAGTAATAATGTGTTGTTCCCTGATGAATGCTAAAGCAGGAAATTAATCTTTGTGTTCTACGGCTATTCTTATACCCAGAAAAGAACAAAGTCAAATCTCCCAATACATCTTTCTGTTCAGTCACACACTCAATCCTCAGTGTGTTTTATGGAATACTCAATCCTCACTGTTTCATGGAATACTGCTTAGTGAGTGTTCCCTCTCTTTCTCCCCCTACTCTGTCACATTCTAATGAATATGTTAAAGTTCTTGGGGTTGTTCAATCAGCTTCAGTTGTAAAGTAATTCAAAGTATGATACGTGAAATAGAATCATCCATTCAAGCTTTGGAAGCTCTTTACCAGTATCAAGAATCTTGATTGTACAGATGAAACCTCAAAGATTAGAGGTTGTAGCCTTGAACTGTTCAAGTTTTGGCCCTTACTTGATGTGTAAAATGACCTTCATCGTGTAAAAATGATTTTTGCACCTGTATTTGCTGTTTTTCAGACATTATGGGAAAGCATATCTGGAAATGCCAGGGACTCTGGCATTTATGTTTAGAAATGTAAAGCCCCAGTACAGCCCCACAAGTATTTAGAAACTGTCTACAAATTTAGTAGCAGAACTTTGGTTATGCAAGGAGGAGGTAAGCTAGAAAATGTAGACCTCAAAGCAAAAATGTCAGAGAGGGCTCTGGTGATCTCTGTTTATTCTAAAGCAAGCAGATTGATAGCTGTCCTAAGACAGGGTTCTGTTGAGCTCTGTTCATTGTAAAGCAAGCAGATTGATAGCTGTCCTAAGACCAGGGATTTATCTTTATGTCTGAGTGGTCAGGAAAACAAGGCCATTGCAAGGACTGTTCCTTTCTTTTCTCCTGTTGCTAGTGTTTTCCTTAAGGATCCTAAACTGTTCCTTTGCTGTTTAAACTGTAAAAGAAGTACCCTCTAGACTCTCTGCTAGTTATCATTTCCAAGTGAAGAACTATTAAAGGATTTAATTAAGGTGAGGGTCTTGTGTACAAATACTGCTAGTTTTTGAGCTGCAGAGATTTCCACAAGACTGCAGATGTTTGTTTACATAATTTTATTGATACATAATGTTTATTTTGAATCTTCAAGCTGCAGAATTTTCACAAATGCTACTGGTATGATTTGGGGGTTTCCAAGGCCTCTTAGGGACTCCTTGGGCAGTTTCCTTAGTTTTAAAGCAAAATTTTTACTTGAACTGATTGATCATTGAATTGACCAGGAGTCAAAATTAATCCAAAAGAATTAGTGACTCTAATTATATCACTGATAAGCAGCACCAGACAGAAACATCAAGGGAAACATCCAGAGTATAGGATAACATAGGAACTTTCAGATAAAGGCATACTTTCCATCATAAATACACATTTTCTAAAAATATGTTGGTTACACAAGTTGGTTAAAAGTAAAAGGGTTTTAACATTTTAATTAAAATGATTCATGTGTTCAGATTCTAGGCATAAAAAATAGAATAACAATTTTAAAGTTGGATTTTTAGTAAGGCTTACACATTTTAATATGACTCTTCTTTACATGTGAGCATTAATTTTATTTTCCTCTAAGGTTGAATTTGTGTATGTTATATTTAGCGTAATTCAAAATTTGCAACTTTAAGATACAAAATCTACTTGGGGCTAGATATTCTGTGCCTAAGTTAAGGACCACGGGTAATTTGATTTTAAAGATTGGTGTACTAGGAATATCAACTGGATTTAGGATTTTCTGTTTTGAAACTTAAATGATTCCTAAGATATTCTTATTAAATATTAAAATGTATTGTGTCTTTAAAAGTTTCTCAGGTTTGATTTACAGTGGAGCGAGGTAGCTTGAAAAATACTTTGGAATCTTTGAAGTGCAATTCCAGACATTGCAGAAAGTAATTTACTCCTTCGAATTTTTTTCTTATATGGCAAAGCAAGGTACCTGCTTTATTTATTTGCAAACAAATGCCCATAGAGGAAATGCATATGGCTGGTTTTAAGCTAGACAAGCTAAAATTCTTCAGTACAAGGAAGAAATCCTGACAGGCCTTTAATAGAGCTTAGCTGGAGCTTCTGTGATTAAATATGTTGTAACCCCAGAGTGATCTATCATCATCACTGTTTTTAAAATAAAAAACGCTGTATAGACTGTTACTGAAGAAAAAAGGGATAGTACTCTATGAATTATCTGGTCCATAATCAAGAACAATCTGTAACAGTGAATTTTTTAAATCAAATGTCAAGCAATATGTTTTAAAAATCACAAGAACCACATGAAACTAGTGCCCTGGCATTTTGGCAATGTTATTTTGGTTAGAGAGGTGATCATTTTTGAAGGGTATATTGTTCTACTTGTGAATACATTATTTCTTTTAAAAAGTATCCTTTCCATTGTGAAAAATTTTCTCAAATATGGATCAGAAAAACTTATTAATATTAGTATACTGGAAAATATATTGAAGCCACTACTTCAGCATCTACAACATCAAATTGCCACATTGCATCTTCCTTCTTCTAAGAACTAGAGTCACAGGCCATGCTCCTCAAACTTCCACTTTTATCCAAGGAGAAGGATTCTTTCACTGTGCACTCTTTTTTTTTTCCGAGTAGTTTGATATGCCTCACCTCATTATATCACCATTCACTAAAGTGGAGTACTTTGAATGCTATAATAAGACTGATTTATAATGAGAATAATATATAATAAGAGTGAGCCAAGGTCAGTAGCTTCTGTATTCATGTATGTGTTTGTGTACATGCACATGTGTGCAATGAGTAACTCCTTTAAAATGTCAGTCTTTATATGTAGTCAATGTGTAGAGAAAGATTTTAATGTTAGCATGTCAGCTAACAAGGACTAATAAGGCATTTATCTTGATGGAAACTTCTTTAATGCAGTTTTCTGAGAACCCCAGCATTGTAACCAATGGTGGTTATTCCTGTAGCATTCATTTTCCCTTGGGCAGAGGAAGAATAGGAGAGATATTTCAAATTAAGTTTATTACCTGGACGTACTGAATTTATTAGCTGTGTAATTACAGCAGGCTGGTATACACCTATCTCTAATGTTTGCATGCTTATTTCATGACAAAGGCAGTTTGGGATGAATGAGGAAAGCCTAGTTGTTCACATAGATCAATGTTAAAAGGTTAAAGTCCAGTCTGAATTTTTATTTGGAAATCATTCTTTTTGTCCATGCCATACCCTGGAGATTCTTACTCATGGGACATCCCTGTTCTGTTGAGGAGAGGAGGGATGTGATTGGTCAACATTGTGTTTTGAAGGTAAAGCGATGCTATTGAGAAGTTCTGCAAAATACAAATTTCCAAACCATGGAAATTGAGTAGGGCTTTCATTACCCAAGGCAAATGTTGATTTTTTAAAAAAAGGTCTAATTCGAACCATTTGGTGCAACCATGATATGAATGAGTATGTTTCATTCTGCCTGCAAATATTCCAGTTGTTCCAGCTGGCCTCCTAGAAACATTAGCCTGAAATAAAAGAGCTTTGTGTGAATAGAGAATAGTATAATTTTGTTTACTTACACAGGCAAACTGCTCTGATGTCTATTGTGTATGCTAGCATTGCATCTTTCTCTGTCAGTGCCCAGCAAGAAATATGTTTAATATAAATTTGCTAAAACAAATAAATATACACGTTCTTTTTCCACATAATTTTAAGTGTTTCTCAGAAATTATCACAACATTGCTTGAAAAATTTCCCTAAATGCTTCCCAGAATCTTTGTTTTCAATAAGAATTTTTTGTGTGGCCATTTTTATTCTTCTCCCCATCTTGCCTGCTCATACACACACATGCAGACACATAGGCACACAACATTGACCCATGCACACTTGGGAAAGCCAAGTCTTATAAACATAATCGAACAAAAAAGAGATAAATATAATCTAACAAAAAAGGGGAAAAATAACTCTGAAATCGTAAGGAGCAGTCAGATCAGTTGAACTTTTTGACAAGGAGAAGAGTTTAAATACTGACTTTAGAATGACAATTTAAGATTGAGATATCTGCTTATTACATATGGACCCATCTCAGTTACCAAACAGGTAACTGGCAGGAGAATGAGAGAGAAGAGGACTGCACATTTTATGTATAAGTTTTTTGTTCCAAACTGTTTGAATGCTCAAAGGTTTCTCTTCCACAGAATATCTGCCTGAAACTCCTGCTTTCAGCACTCAGAGCTAGCTCTCTCCAACCCACATGTGGGATCCAGGAGCTCTCCATTTGCTGACCCCTAGCTAGAAGTTTATCAAATGCCCCTGTTCATATCATCTGAGATAATGGTCTAAGCCCATCATCACTCACTCCTGAGGTGATCCAGAAGTTAGATGATATATCTCTTAATTTCTGGGTCACATTCTGATTCATGTCCACCTAAACAGGAAGTCAGCCCCAAAGGCAGGCGGAGGCAAGCAAAGGAGGATTATCAATGTCTTGCAGGGTGTCTGTGAAGGTGTGTGTGCATAGCACATGCCTGCTGCACATTGGTGTTAGCTCTGTAGAGAGGCAGTCTCCATAGTTTCATGATTACATACCCCATTAGTAAAAATATGTGAGCAAGTACCCTTCTACATGTAAAGCTGTTTCTAAACTGTATATATGTATGATATTAGCAAAAATCTATCTTTTAGGTAAAAATAAATCGAAATTTTCATGTTGACTCACCATGTCACAATGGTTGTACACTCCACTAATAGAGCATGTGTGCCTGTGAGTTGGCCATGCTGTTATACAGGAGGCAAGGAGTTAGGTGGCTTATAAACAGTGGAAAGCTGCAAATGTTGACTTCTGTGTGTGAGAGTTCAAGCAATTTGCATGATTTAATTTTTTGAATCAACTTCATTGACCTATACTTTCCATACAATAAAATCCACCAGTTTTAAGTGTACAAGCTATATGGTTATAGAAACCTCAGCCCAATCACAGTATACAACACTCTCACCACCCCAAAAAGTTCCCTGATGTTGTTTGCACTCGGTCCCTTTCCCCTGCCTTTTCCAGAATTTCATATGCTTAGAACAGTAGAGTATGTATGTATTTGGGTCTAACCTCTTTCATTCTTAGTATGATGCTTTTGAAG
The DNA here is from genome assembly GCA_963573385.1 of Cacajao melanocephalus. Lineage (NCBI taxonomy): Eukaryota > Metazoa > Chordata > Mammalia > Primates > Pitheciidae > Cacajao > Cacajao melanocephalus. The sequence continues at coordinate 512,981 of CAUYLG010053293.1, read as the reverse complement.
AGTCATCCATGTTGTAGTGTGTATCTCAGTAGCCTAGTTTTTTTATTGTGCAGTACTATTCAATTTTATAGATAACTCACAATTTCTTTACCCCTAAGACTTGAACATCTAGAAAACCTGGTAAAATTTAGGATTTAAGTTTTGCATAGCATTGTTTCATCAGTTTTCAATTCAGCAATTACTGTTTCATTTTACGTGATGGAATACTTAAGCTAGGTAGTCTTGAAATTTGGTAATTTCTCCACCTTCCACCCAACCCATTCCTCTTGTTTTGATTGAATTAAAAGATTAGAAAAGTACAGTAGGAAACTGGTTATGAAAATAAATTATCATGTGGTTATGATGAAATAATTTCTTAAGATAGCATGCTTTGCAAATCTAGACATGAAAAAAATAAACACATCCCATAACCCTCTGATTTTGTTTTAGGTAGTCGGCAGTCCCTTACAGGTCAGTGTCATTTAATTTAAAGCTCTACGGTTATATCAAGGGGGAAATATTTTTAATTTTTAGCTAATCACGTTAGGATTTTCCTTTAAATTATGCCTTAAACTTGACTGAAAATAAGTTCATATAACTGAACAGAAAATTAAATTACCCTGCATCTGTCTTTTAAACTGTTTGCTTCTTGCTGTGCTTTGTGTGTGTGTATATATGTTTGTGAGACAGAGTCTCACTCTGCAACCTCCACCTCCTGGGTTCAAGCGATTCTCATACCTCAGCCCCCTGAGTAGATGGAATTAGAGGTGCCAGCCACCATGCCCAGCTAATTTTTTTGTATTTTTAGTAGAGACAGGGTTTTACCATGTTGGCCAGTCTAGTCTTGAACTCCTGACCCCAAGTGATCTGCCTACCTCTGCCTCCCAAACTGTTGGGATTACAGGCATTAGTCACAGTGCCTGGCTGCTTATTTCTTAATAATTTGACTACTGGAGCAAATAGCCTTAGATCTGTGCTACATACAGTGTTTCTTCCTCATTTCCATTCTTGGACAGAAAGAAAGCGGTTGTTTTCCTGTGTGCTGTGATGTGAGTTGTAGCCTGCTATGAACACAGGTGGGCTCCTTGTTGGACTGAGCTTGAGGTCACTCGACAGTCCGATTATCCCAAAGCCACTTATTTGGTTTCTCTTCCATCTCTTCACATCCGTTTCTTCTCTACTATCCCTCTTTCTGAATAAGAGAAACCAATCAACCTTACTTTACTTTGATTTTAAAACTACAAATCATTAAAGTGCTTTGATGTGGAAAAGGACTCAAATAAAACCATTTAAACCATGCATTTGATCCTACAAGAAAAAGTTTTAAAAAGTCACTTGGCAGAGCCATACAGGAACAAGGTGCCAGATATCTACGAGTGATAATCACCAGTTCCAATGAAGTAACAAAAGGAAGTCTTTTTATTTCAGATGTGTAGATGTAAATATTTTAAGTCTTTTATACTTTTTCTGAACCCAGTAAAACTGGTTTATAAGTCTGTATTATTTAGTGTTACTCATCTTTTAATTAATAGGATAGCAAGTTATTTTCACAGGAAATCAATGCTTATAATAATACCTTGCATTTAACTTAACAGGGTAAATCTTATTATCCTCATTTTTGTCAGTAACATTTTTCAGCCTGAAGGGTTAAAAGTCACTGAGCTCTGGTTACAAATGGGAAAACCTAAAAGAATTGTCTCACCAACTACAAAATTGCAGGGAGGACCAAGAGTTCAGTTATATGCTCTGATGTTAACATATTATTCATGCATGAGACCAGTGGCCCAGCCTGAGTTGGTTGGTAGTCAGGATCTTCATCCTAGCCTAACAGACTGAATTTTTATTTATTAGTGTTTATTCCATGATAGTACCTAATTCTTTTTATGACTTCAATTTACTTTTGTAAAGTTTATTTGACCATTTATACTATTTGTGAGGAGGAGTAACTTTTCCTCCTAATCAGTCTTGAGCCAATACTTAAGTTAAATACAATAAAAATAAATTGACTAAAAAAAATTATCATGCCTTTAGTTGTTGCAGCAGTGTCCAGTTGTCCTAAATTTTTCACATGGTTACTTTTGTTGCAGATGGGTTAAGAGAAAAGGCCATCCAAGTGACATTGGTCCATTTTTGAATAGCAATATAGACCATTCATAGAGGTCGTTACCTTCACAGAAGGGTCTTAAACCAGTGTTTCAGAATCATAGCACCAAACCATACTTAATTCTGTCACAAAGATCTTCTGAAAAAAACTTGGCCTTTCTTTTTTCTCTTGGATGCTTTCTAACTCCCGTCAACCAGGTTAGGCAAAAAAAAAAACTGCTAGCCATTCTTAGCATCCAGTTTGCATGCTTGTTAGGTTACCTAAGATCAGCTTTGTTTCTTATTGCAGTCTCTCCATTTATAAATGTAATGAATTAGATAATCTTGATCAAATTGATAATGACTTTTTGTTTTTTGAGACAGAGTCTTGCTCTGTTTCCCAGGCTGAAGTACAGTAGCACTGTCATGGCTCACCGGCAGCTTCAACCTCCTGGGTTCAAGCAATCCTTCCACCTCAAACTCCCAAGTAACTAAGACTATAGGCATGCACCACCACACTTGACTAGTTTTTTAATTTTTGTAGAGACAGGGTCTTGCCATGTTGCCCAGGGCTTAAGCCATCTTCCTGCCTTGGCCTTCCTAAGTGTTGGGATTACAGGCATGAGCCACAACGCCCAGCCGTTGATGACTTCTTTGGAAAGGACCTCTGTGGTGTTATCAAGGGGACTCTAGTGCAGTGTTATGGAGCTATGTGCCCTGTTCTTAAGTATATTTGTTTGCAAATATGCTGTGTTGTATATCTGTATATGTATAAATTGCTGCTTCTATTACCACTATAAATGAAGCTTCTCTTTTATGATTCAAGAACTAGCAAAGTTCTAAATCATACTTACCTGGACCTCTTTCACCGAAAGCAAGTGGTTTAACGTAACTGACTCCACTTTAGCAGAGACAGCACCTGAGCACTAAAAGGCAGCGGTTTTAGAAATAGCAATGGGCATTGTGGTAGTCCAGGAGAAACCACATGGGACTCCTCTGTACTGTTGGGACAGGGAAGACAGAAGGATGATGGAAATGAGATGCCTCAAGTGGGATTGATCAGTTGCTGTGGTTTCTGAGCTGCATTTTATTACCAGAGGCTGCCAGTTGTGTAAGTACATCATTGACATGTAGATTTAGGTACAGGCTACCTTGGAAGAACCTGGGGGAAGATACCATTGTACTTGCTCAGATTGGGGCTCAGCCTGAGAAATTAATCTGTAGTGAAAGGCTCCATAAAAGAACACTAAAGAGAGTAGATTTGATGGTAAAAGAAAGATGGTATGCAAGAGGACATTACTACAACACTCTAGAGAAAGACTTCCTCAGAAGTCCTGCTCCTTACTACTGCAAATTCAATGGGCTCACCTGGGAAATGGCATCACGGAATGACAGCCACTGAGTACTGTGGACACACTCTGAGCTTAGAGTCAGAATTTTTGTGTTCAACTCCTGGGCCTCAAGTTAGCATCTTGGCAACCTTAACAGCCTATCTTAACTTTCTTCTCTTACTTCTCATCTGTTCTCTGAGCTCTGGAAGTTATGATAGGGGTCAAATGAGATTATCGATTTAAAATCACAATTTATTTCTCTATTTACTTATAGCACCAACACTCTTCCCTGTTACCCCTATTCCAAAAACATCTGTGTTTGATACTTTTCATAGGAATGGACACCCACATGCACGTACTTATATATATTCTTTATGGAAAATGATAGGATGCTAAGAATGAGCCTTATAAAGGGGACCACATAACTGTCAGAGCTTTTTTTAAAAAGTAGTTCCTGTAAATGACAAATACCCACTTAATCAAACTAGTCGTGGTGATTCAGACCATATGATAGTGTTTCAGAGAGAATTTTATGACCACAGGTTGAGGAGAGACTTTTCCCTTGCAAAAGCAGTACAGATCCCTTATGCCTCTTGTCATGCTTCCCCTAGTGTAACATCCTACATAATCAAAGCACAGTGGTTGAAACTGGAAAATTAAGATGGGTATAATACTATTAACTAATCTAGAGACTTTATTCAGATATTGCTAGTTTTCCCACTAATGTCTTTTTCCAGATCTAAGATCACACAATTATGTTATATTAGTCTTCTCTAATCTGGAACCATTCTTTATTTAAAAAATATATATATATATTTCCCGAATTTCTGCATTGTAGAGTACTATCTACTGTTTCGTAGAATGCCCCTCGATTTTGGTTTGCGATTTCTGATGATCAAGTTGAGGTTATAAATTTTTACAACGTGTAAAAATTCCCATGCTGCTAATAAAGACATACCTGAGACTGGGTAATTTATAAAGAGTATGAATTGACTCACAGTTCCACATGGCTTGGGAGGCCCTACAAGCATGGCGGAAGGTAAAGGAGGAGTTGAGTCACATCTTACATGGCAGCAAGCAAGAGCATGTGTGGGGGAACTACCCTTTATAAAACCATCAGATCTCATGACACTTAATCACTATCATAAGAACAGCACAGGAAAGACCCACCCCCATGATTCAGTTACCTCCCACCAGTTCCCTTCCATGACATGTGGGGATTATGGGAGCTACAATTCAAGATGAGATTTGGGTGGGCACACAGCCAAACCATATCATTAAAATAATGTCACAAAAGTGACGTTGTGCCCTTCTTAGTGGGTCCTAACGAGTAGGACATGATGGCATGATTTCCACTGGCAGTGGTAACTTTGATCACCCTTTTAAGGTAGGGTCTGTTAGGTTTTTCCACGATAATGTTATGATTTTCCCTGTGTAATTAATAAGTTTCTTGTCATTTTGTTTTTAAGAAGTTTTATGCTTTTTCAGATTCATGGTCAGTATTTGGGCAAGTGTTATTCACAGAGGCATGCAAAGTGTGCTGTCCTGATGGGAAGAAATGGTGCCCTAGAAAGTGATGGAGTCATTATTTAAGCGTTTGAATAGATTTCTCTCAATCCATGCTGAAATGGATTGCCTGACATTACATTGCAGGATTTTAAAGTCCTACCTCCAGGCAAATCTCATAGTTACTAGCAAAAATGAAAGTGTGAAATGCTTTTTAATGTATATTTAACAACACATAGTCTGGTGATTACTGATGTGTATTCTCTGTGGACTCCCTTTGCTATCAGAGGAGGATGCTGAGAGACAACTTTTTACACATTTATTCTATCTAAATCCATCACATGTTTACTTTTTAAATATCCATGACTGTCATTTATAACAAGATCATAAAAAGTCAAATACATTAAGTCTAACTCAAACTTTGAATCATAGGATTACAACCAATTTTCAGGAAAAGTACAATTACCTTTTATGAGTGATGTTTTTCTTACTTTTCCTTATGAAATTGCCTGCTATTAAATGATACTAAAATATAGCCATTCCAAAAAAAAAGATACAGTTTAGTAACAAGATATGAGGGGTAATGCTGCTTTATTCATCTTTTTGATTCAGAAATTCACATAACTCCTACTTAAAGGAATTTTCATCATTGAATCCAGTGTCATGTCTGCTTACGTTGAAGCAGTAAATTTCACAAAATGTGCTTAATTCCTTCCTATAGTATCACTATTTAGTAAGGACTAAGGTACCATTTTTTTCATTTATATTGGATTTCACAGCAAGAGTTCACGTCTTATACTAATATATGCTAAAATAGTTGCATAGTATATAGATCATTGTTGTTAAAAAAGCAGTACTGAAGGCATTTTAGATCACAGAGCCCCAGTGGTCTACATTTTGTTTGCTTTGACATTATTAAACTCAATCTGTTTCTCTAACTGTGACTCTAATTACTACATTTGCATGGCAGAAAAGTTTGCTTTGTGGGTTGACTTTTATTAACAGTGCTTGCATGTTGTTTTCTGCTCTTGCTCTCAGTGTTTTATGAGCACACAGAGCACCTTCAGTTGCACTGAATAATTATGCACAATCAATAAGTTTTTGTGTTTGTCTTTGTTGTTTCTTTGATGTGGCCTCTAGGATGCTGCCGGCAAGGTGCTGGACCGCTGGGCCATCATGTCTCGAGAAGAGGAAATCATCACCCTTCAGCAGTTTCTGCGGTTTGGAGAAACCAAATCCATTGTGGAGCTGATGGCAATTCAGGAGAAAGAAGGGCAGGCCGTGGCTGTACCATCTTCAAAGACAGACTCAGATATAAGGACTTTCATTGAGAGCAATAATCGTACCAGGAGTCCCAGCCTCCTTGCTCACTTAGAGAACAGCAATCCTTCCAGCATTCATCACTTCGAAAACATCCCAAACAGCCTTGCATTTCTGCTTCCATTCCAGTACATAAACCCTGTCTCAGCACCACTGCTAGGGTTGCCTCCAAACGGGCTACTGTTAGAGCAACCAGGGTTGAGGCTACGGGAACCCAGCCTTTCAACCCAGAATGAATATAATGAGAGCAGTGAATCCGAAGTTTCTCCCACACCTTATAAGAATGATCAAACGCCCAATAGAAACGCCCTGACCAGCATTACTAATGTGGAGCCCAAAACCGAGCCAGCCTGTGTCTCTCCCATTCAGAATTCTGCCCCAGTCAGTGATCTAACCAAAACTGAACACCCAAAAAGCTCATTCCGGATTCATCGGATGAGAAGGATGGGGTCAGCCTCTAGGAAAGGAAGAGTGTTCTGTAATGCATGTGGGAAGACATTCTATGACAAAGGTACTCTCAAAATTCATTATAATGCTGTTCACCTGAAGATCAAACATCGATGTACCATTGAAGGTTGCAATATGGTCTTTAGCTCCCTCCGAAGTCGTAATCGCCATAGTGCAAACCCCAACCCCCGCCTTCACATGCCTATGCTAAGGAATAACCGAGACAAAGATTTAATTCGGGGCACCTCAGGAGCTGCCACCCCTGTCATAGCAAGTACAAAATCAAATCTGGCACTCACAAGTCCTGGCCGGCCCCCAATGGGTTTTACCACTCCCCCTCTAGACCCTGTCTTGCAAAATCCTCTCCCTAGCCAGCTGGTATTTTCTGGGCTAAAGACTGTACAACCAGTTCCTCCATTTTATAGAAGTTTACTCACTCCAGGGGAAATGGTGAGTCCTCCAACCTCCCTCCCAACCAGTCCCATCATTCCAACCAGTGGTACCATAGAGCAGCACCCCCCACCACCCTCTGAGCCAATAGTGCCAGCAGTGATGATGGCCACCCACGAGCCCAGTGCTGACCTGGCACCCAAGAAAAAGCCCAGGAAATCAAGCATGCCTGTGAAGATTGAGAAGGAAATTATTGATACCGCTGATGAGTTTGATGATGAAGATGATGACCCCAATGATGGTGGAGCTGTGGTCAATGACATGAGCCATGACAATCATTGTCACTCCCAAGAGGAGATGAGCCCAGGCATGTCTGTGAAGGACTTTTCCAAGCATAACAGGACCCGGTGCATTTCAAGGACTGAAATAAGAAGGGCTGACAGCATGACTTCTGAAGACCAAGAGCCTGAGCGGGACTATGAGAATGAGTCTGAGTCTTCGGAGCCCAAACTGGGCGAGGAATCCATGGAAGGGGATGAGCACATTCACAGCGAAGTGAGTGAAAAAGTCCTGATGAACAGTGAGAGGCCTGACGAGAACCACAGTGAGCCCTCTCACCAGGATGTCATCAAGGTGAAGGAAGAATTCACAGACCCCACTTACGACATGTTTTACATGAGCCAGTATGGACTGTACAATGGTGGGGGGGCCAGCATGGCCGCCCTGCACGAGAGCTTTACATCGTCTCTGAATTACGGCAGCCCTCAAAAGTTCTCCCCAGAAGGTGACCTGTGTTCTAGCCCAGACCCCAAAATATGTTATGTGTGCAAGAAGAGTTTCAAAAGCTCCTACAGTGTGAAACTTCACTACAGGAACGTTCACTTAAAAGAGATGCACGTCTGCACAGTGGCTGGTTGCAATGCTGCATTCCCCTCTCGCCGAAGCAGAGACAGGTCAGTAAATCTCCAATGGCTGCTCCTGCTGGGGGTGGAGGGTGGCAGTTTTCAGTCATGTTGGACTTCACACTAAAAGAAATCCAACTTAGATGTTTTTGATGCACTGTAAAGATTGTCCACAGTGACCACGTGATAACTAGGCTGCCATGCTCATGAAGGATTGTTGCGGTTGGTGCTTGTGATGATGAAGCATGCAGAATCATGTGCCATCTTACCCATAATGCACGCATTTTTCTCTGTGCTCTGTGTATATGTGTGCGTATGTGTTTTCATGCATCTAGGTGTGAATAAGTTAACTGCGTACACGGTTCCCTGCTTCCCCGTGAACCTTCACTTAGAAGCCGCAGCTTCTGTTATATATAGATTTATATATTTATATTTCTGCTTTGCCATGTGGCTTTTTAATTAAATCAATATATTATCTTCATACACACATATTTATCCAATATAGAAACAGAAATTTACGGATGGAAAGAACCATAGGTCCAGGACATCGAGACAGCCTGCATCTCCGTAGGTATAACCAGTAATGTTATCATTCCTTACATGAGTATTTAGTTTGTCCTTGAATTATTTAAGAGTCATGAAAATATCAGAAGGAAATGGGACCGATGTAATTGTTGATGTGGGAAAATGGTATGGTGGTGTGGGTTTCTTTATTTTAACTTCGTAATGTCTTTGAGCATATCTCTATAAACTATAGTCTACCATGGGGATTATGCACAGAAGGGGAGGCATGCATATACTTTGAGGATCAGCTCGAATATATTATGTCCAGCTTGCAGATGACATCACACTCTTGCTCTATGTAGTTGCAGCTCTGAAACAGTTGGGCTTAAACAGAAGCAGCTGGTCCTAAACCTACAAGGTTCTTTATTAATCTTCAAGAAAATGTAATATAAATGGAATGTGTCAAGGTGATCAGTGGCAGGATAGCACGGTTATCCTGCATTTGTTGAGATAAGCTTGTGAGCAGATCATTTGCATAATATACCACCAGCCCAACTCAGGTCACACACCAGTTAGTTCTTCCCATTATATTGGATGCGGTTTTTGGTTCTATATTGTGTTAAAAATATTTTAGGGAAAATTTTATTACATGGTAGAAATCAATGGAAGAAACACATTAAAATTAACTAAAAAATTTCCACAGAGCCACTACTAATAAGCAGTAATTCTAGTGCTTATCAGTTGGATAGAGTTCTTTGGCAAAGTAACATTAAAAGTACCACTGAAAAATAGTGTCCTGTTTCTGGGATGTTGTGTTTTGTCTTTGTATTTGGAGAGCAATCCTTTTTTAAATAAAAGTTTGAGGAATATTTTTCCCTTTCTACTGAAATAAAAGGGCCCCAGTCTTTGAAAAGCAAAATGTTTAAGAAGAATAAGTAGCTCTCCTATACAACCCAAAACATGCTTTGAGGAGAAACCATTTTTTAAGGATTTTCCGTCCCCATTTACTTTGTTCTGTAAAAATGGTTTATAGACACAACGTTATTTCAGTTCCAAGTTGTCATTGACAGTCCCAGAATACATCAGATAAGATGGCTATATTTTGAATAATAAAATACTTTACCCAGCCTCCCCCAAGTTTGTGAGTAATACTCATTCTTTTAAATTTGAAATAGTACACTACTGATAATGAGGTTAATGCATTGCATTTTTTTAAACAAAAATAAAAGACTCATGAAAACCTGCATAAAATATTTATGGAAATGGAGTGTTTGAAGACAAGCCAAAATTTGAGCTTAATTGCATGAATTCCTATCACGGTTTTAGTTGGTTTGCTGAAAATATTGCAAGTCATACCACTGGATTAAATAGCTGGGAGACCAAAAGGCTACACACCCAAAGTTTGAAGCCTTCACTTATGTACAATTACTAGAAAAACACAAGTACTCATATGTTTATGTCCTAACACATAGGGAGGCACTATTGAGGTACTGCTTATTGGTTTGTCTGAGGAAAACATTTATTGATAGCAGGAAAATATTTCAGTCTTCATTTATATTGTAAGTGTCAGGAGCTTAGTGAGTGACTAACCATATTGAAGTTTAGACCGACATCTAGGATGACAAGGATATTCTAGGTGTGAAGAAGAGTACAGATGTGCTCTCAGGGGTCTTCAGTCACACAGAAGGTAGCAAACTTCAGAAGACAGTTGATAGATTTCATTTGGGTGAAATCACAATATGCCCAATCTTTTTCATTTTGGACTTTTGTCACATAAGATAAATGAAAAAGCAAATTGCAAAAATTATAGAATAAAACTTTTTTTATTCTCACTTGAAATTTTGCTTTTTAACAATATACAAGTCTTTTGATACTAGGTTACAAACACACAAGTTCTGATACTTCAATTTTGACATTATATTTTCTTAAGAAGTGTTCATCTTGGTTGAGTCTATGACTTGAATTAATATAATGTTATGAGTTTTGCTGCACCAAATAACCAGTGATGCCATTGGGGTACCCGCCTCTTCCTGCATCTCAGCACAGTAAACTGTGAAACATAACTGTATTCCTGTTTTAGCCTTTTATTGTCATTTCGTCAATGAATGTCAGCCTGTGATTTAATCTCATTAGTCACAAAGCCTCTTGGATCGCATCTCTGATCTATCTCTTAGACTTACCTTCTCCTGTCTCTTCATTTTTACTGTATTAGTCATGAGAACCCCAGGAAGTTTGTGTCCCTATTTTTTCCTTTTCAATTTGCTGTGAAGCTAAGACACGTTTTCTTACCTTTTTCTTGAGCCAACAGACCTTCTCAAACAGAAACCCTCCTTTGTCTTTAATCCTGCTGTCCTCAGGCCCATTTCTTTCCTCTCCCCAGAGTCTCAATTTCATCCATCCTTGACTCCACAATGTCTTCCTTGTACAAATAAAGCATTAGAGGGGATTTTGAGTGGGGCTGAAGTGTGCAAGGCTATAGGGTTTCTAGGATGCCTGTCATAAAGCTAACAGAATTGCCTTCTTCCTTCTGTTTATAAAAGCAGCTTTCTTCATGATTAGAACACCTTGGAGGAATTTTACACAGGTCTGCCTGGGCTTCTTCCAAGGTGGTTATATGTGAGTTAGTTGCATTTTTGGTCTCAGATAGGCATGTGAATAAGATGGGAAGTAGAAAGATGTTAAATACTGTGTTTTAGGTTTGGCAGTTAATTAGCAGATTTCCAGGTCTTTGTTTGTGGTCCTTCTAGATTTTATAAGATCAAGTTGAAGATTTTTGAAAAGCAAGAATGCTGTTTGTATAAAGTGACACAGAGGGAAGGGAGAGACACATGCCAGATTTATTAGGGCTGAGATTCTAAGCAACAGTAGCAAAGCTATTCTCTTCTATATAGTTGTAAATGAGTATGTTTTTAGTAAATTCAGAAGCCAATAGAACTGTTGCACACAGAAAAGAGCAAGCTCATATACACAGTCATCTTTAACTAGGTAGCTGTTAGAATAATCTTTATTCTGAGTGATAGAAGTGAAATGTAAATAATTTTCTCTGTAAAGAACTCAGGTGCTTTAAAACAGGGGTCCCCAACCTCGGGGTGCAGACTAGTACTGGTCCATGGCCTGTTAGGAACCAGGCTGCGCAGCAGGAGGTGAGTGGCTAGTGGGCCAGCAAGCATTAACGCCTGAGCTCCACCTCCTGTCAGATCAGTGGTGGCATCAGATTCTCATAGGAGTGCTAACCCTATTGTGAAATGTGCATGCGAGGGATCTAGGTTGCACACTCTTTATGAGAATCTAATGATAAATGTAACATGCTTGATTCATTGAATCATCCTAAAACTATACCCTTACTCACATATGTGGAAAAATTTTCTTCCATGAAACTGGTCCTTGGTGCCAAAAAGGTTGGGGACTGCCGCTCTAAGATGACTGCTAAAGTCTTCAAGTGTATCCTGATAACATGGTGTAGTGTTGGATTTTGAAAGTCTCTAAAGACCCTTTCCTCCTTCTTGTTTATTCCTTGATTTGTCTGCCGCTGAGATGCTGTTCTATTAAGGAACAGGAGGCTGCCCCTCCATTATGAAGTATACATAAGAAATCTTTCCTGAGAAGAGGAAATTCTAACTGGCCTGGAACCTGCGGTCTTCATACGGGAAATTGTTTTGAAGAGAGCATGATAGTCAGAATTAGCTGGGCATAGTTTTACCTTTCATCATTTCTCTTACTCAGACTTGATTTTTGATCCCCAGGAAGGCTGAGTGGCATAGGCCACCCATTTTTAAGGGAAGTCCATTTGTAAGTTACATTTGGTTCCTATTCAGGAAGAAAAATAATAAATACCCTCTGTTCTCTTTCCTAATATTCCTTATCATTTGCTCATATGTTAAAATCTACTTATATTTGTCTTAATGATTGGCAGTTTCTCAAACTCCATCTTAAATGAAGACTTTGAACTCAGAAACTAGATGATCTGTATAAAAAGAAGTCAGTGTCTCTTTTTCATCCTACATGAGTTTTACCATCTTTGTTCCTTTCTTCTCAGAGTAGTGGCCACTAATTGTCAAAGTTTGTTTTAAATTTTATCAGAAAGGTAAGCATATATGTTTGATCTTCAAATTGTAGGAAAGGTGATTTAGCCATATGAATAAATTTAAAGACAAAATTATATTTGCTGAGGGTGATTTTTAAATAAATATGAGGCAACCACTGGTGTCAAGTGTGAACCTTCCATTTGATTGCTAGTTAAATCAGTCCACATCTAAACATGGAAACTTCTCTATTGCTATGGAGGAAGACATCTGTATTTGGTTTATTAAAACCTGCTGATGTCTCCAGAACTAAATTTGTTCCTATATAGGCCTCTGGGTAGCTGTAGCTAAAAAGCAGAAATGTATAGTTTTAGCTTGTCTGATTACCTGACTTCCAGCCCTGTACAGGTGTGCAGGAATAAATTAACATGAGCTACCTCTGATGAGCCACTGAATACATTAACAACAGAGGTGAAGATGTGAAAACACGTTACCTGCCTCCTGTTATCACCTTCTAAGCATAGCAGCATCCATTTTTTCCATCATTCTCTCTGTTTGGAAACTTACGCAGAACTTTTTCTAGAGAGGGTTTTTCAGTAAGTACACACGATTTCACCAGGCAATACCTCTTAAGAAATGAGCCACTTAGCACCAATTCGAGACAACTATTAGTATATTTGCCCTAATATAATTAGCTGTCAAATACAATGTGGTACTCCCCTCCAAGTAAAAGAGGAGAACATTTTAAAGCATTAGCTGTTTTGTTATGTTGCAAACCAACTACAAGTCTCCATTTCTAAAATTCTTTTATAACGTAAAGTTGTGCGGGTCCTCTGACTTCTAAATGTTAAGGAAGAGGTTTTTTCTTCCTGCTACTCTATTTGGTTTCACAATAGAGCCAGATCAATAGACCTTTTGTACTTATCTCCATTACTTTCCATCAGAAGCAAACACACAAAATAAATCCCCCTCCTGAGTAATTGCTAGTTGTGCCCTCCTCAAGCAAAACTTTGGTAGTAAGATAAACTTCAGTGTCATTCCTGTCCCTGGGGTTCTTTTTAGATACTGGGAGAAGAGCAATGAGCAAAACGGTCTCTTTGTATCATGGGGAGAGACTCTGTCAAGCCTAAAGTGAGGCTCGGATCTTCCTAATGACCTCCTGCTGGCCCAGCTGGATGCAAGACAAGCTCATTTAAGCCTTTGCTGACCTTTCACTCCTCCACTACAAGAACCACACCAGTCATTTCCACCGTCTCCAGAACTGTGTACCAAATAGACCACAGCGCTTCATGGCTGACGAATGATTTCCTTTTCATGATGCAAAGAGATTTTTTATAAACTTCTATTGATAGGAGTTAACATTAAATATTTTGTGGCATCATAACTTCTATTGCACAAGCATAATGCTTCTACATAGCTCTTATTTTTACCTTCCTTATAAAGGAAGAATCTACTATTGCCAGCATTATCTTGAAAATTCAGGCAAAAATATCCGAGCAGAATGCACATACTGAGTGCACAGGTGGTATTTTTCATGGTGGGACCACTTTGAAAGGATTTTCACCTCCCTCTGAATCTATCTGACCTTATTACAGACTTTATTGGTGTGAATCTTTCTTATATTTAACCATTCAAGATACTCATTTTTGTAGCCAGTCTTTTCTCTTTAAGAAACATAGGCTGTTTTCCATCCAGAAGAGGGTGGTAAGACTGTACACGTACATTAACATTCACTTGTATAACTCGGGTAAGTTCAGTTCTGTCTTAGGTAAAAGGCTACTACCAACTCTTTTGCTGTAAGTGATCATTCATGGTCATACTAAGGGAAAAGGACACCTTCATTGCCTAAATTTCAGAGTGAAGGTTTTGCTAGAAGCATTTTTTTTTAAAGCCTTCTCAGAAATAATGTGTTTGCCATAAGACTCCCACAAGCTTCAAATAAATGAATGTGGCAGAATTGGAAAGAAGTTTGTCCTTGCCAAAAAATTGCAATGTCATAAAAGAGGGATTTGGTAACTTTGATTCTTGAGTGCCAAGGCCAAGATGTATGTGTGAGGGAGAGGCAGGAAAGCTAAGACGGAGGGAGAAAGAACACTTTTAAGAAAAAGACAATTTTTCTTCAGTTATTTCACATAAAACTACTTTTAAAAAATACCTAGACTTTATGTCCTAATGCAGGCTGCTTGAATTAAAACAGGAGTTGTAAATTCCTGGTAAAAAGCTGTTATGCCTAAAGTGTTAGTGATCTTAACTCTAGTACTTTATAGAGTTTATTACTTCTTTTATTAACCAGGGGGAGAAATGTTACCCACTTCTAGTTTAATTCTTTTTGTTGCTTGCTCTAATTTTGACTTTACCTTAGGAAAGAAAAAAAAAAGATAAGTGTTTCTAACAATATATGTAAGCGGTGTCTCAATTTTGCCCTTGCATATATCAATCTGAATTATTACCAGCCGTTCAAAAATTGTGTTAATGTTCTAATCTAAATTCATCCACATAATGTATATATGTGTTTATACATAAACATCCACATAAATAAGAATATCAAGAGACAGATCATTCTTAATTGCCAGAATAGACATCTACATCTTGGAAAGTGATGTATGAAGTTACTTTATCACATTGATAGGAAATAAGAAGATTTTGTAAGTAAAACAAGACCAATTTGGGCACTGAGAACAGCAGACCTGCAGCTGTAAGCCCTGTAGGTCTGACGGCCAGCGGAGGGGAGCTGCTGTAACTGCTGCCTTTTTAGTCTGCTCTGTCACTGAGGGGGCACTGGTGGGTCAGTTCGCTCACTCGTAATTGTGTTTTACAGACTTCTAAAGCAATTGGCTCAGTCAGTCCCAATTCAATAAAAGTGGAGAGCAAGAGAGAGAGCACTTTTGTTCTATTTTTTACTTGAAATTATTTCATTCAGCAGTCTGTCTTTTTTATTACCAGGACTTGACATTAGCACTCCAAGCTATATTAGCATCCATTTCAGCAGTTCAGTAATGGTATTAAAAAAACACTTAACTTCAACGGTGAATGGTTGTATGACAGTACCATAAAAAATCCACATTAAAAAAAAACTTATGTATTTGTCCCAGCAAATTATTTTTCACTTGTTTAACCACTTCAAAACTATATTCTCATGACGGGCATTCACGAGGACTTTCTTGTTCTCAGCAACAGCTAACAGTGGTGCTCGGTTGATTAGGGAATTGAGGAAAGAGGAAAGGGAAATCGAGTGAAGAGAGAGGGTAGGTAAAGATGCTGTTTACCCTGTAGTTAGATTACCTTCCATTCATCAGCAGAGATGGAATTGGCAACCTCAGAGCACCCAAGGTGAAATTCTTGGATCCTCATGCATGACTGGGATTTGATTTTGAACCCAACACTCTCCAAACTTGGGAGCAAAGCCTAACTACTTTGGCACTGTAGTGTGCTCATAAATGACTACATTAGTTTCTAAATTTTGATTAAACATTCAGTAATTAATCAATGGTAGACACGAAGCAGTTGGCAAGGTCCAGAGCTGCAAAATGTTTAAGACATAAAACATTACAAAGTAATTAGAATATGCTCCTTCAAGAGAAGGATTGCCTTCAATAAAGAGGTAAATGATAGCATCCTGTTTATTGTGGACGTAGGCAGCCAAAGCAATATGATAAACTGCTGGAGATACACATATCAGTAATCATCCACATTATTAGTGCCATTAATCATAATTCCAAAAATATGACAGCAGCAGCCAACTTTTTGACCAATTTTGCTTCTGCCTGTTGGCCATTATAACTTCACTAATAGACTGCAGAGCTCCTATGTGTGGCAGTTGCATTGAGAATGGAAGGTTAATTATATTTGAGCTGCTGATTTCTTCTCTCCTTGGAAAAGGCTTAGCACTTTGACAATCCCAGGAGCTCACTGTTGTTAAATCAGTAAAAGTACTTTATTGAAATTTTCTTTGTTGGTCAGGAATGAGATATTTCAAATGAGATATAAGCAACAGGCTGGAACAGTTGCTAATGTTTCTTGCTTCAGAGTAATCTTTGGGCAGCAAGATGAACTCAGTGGTTTCTTAGATCACTTTGCTCTCTCATTTCTCTGGTAAAAAATTCAGTGCTACACAGGAAATCCCACAAGACTAGTGGTAGTCTCAACATGTATATGTATATATGTAGAACCAGGATGTCAGGAGTGGTTAATAACATCAGAGGGAATAAGTACTTCTTTAATACAAAATCCTGCATTTCAGACTATGCCTGTGCGAATAAAAAGTAAAAAGAACTTCATAAAAATCTTCTGTTTCTAAATATTAAAACATTTAATACCATATGTGCATTGCTGGTTGGTTAAATTAAGTTTTCATGTTTTGGCTGGTAGTTTTGACATTATTTAATCAAAGTTGTAAATTAGATTATGCTCACTCTTTTTGTTCAGGTGTCTTTATTGGCTTCATTTTCGACACAGAATTCTAGATAAAGCCATGGCTAAATAATAATATTGATTGTCCTACGAAATACTGTCACCTCCCTTGTGAACTCATGCATCCTGAATGTTATCTTTTAAGATGATCATAAATTACTCATTTTAGGCTGAGTGTGGTGGCTCACACCTATAATCCCAGCACTTTGGGAGGCTAAAGCAGGCAGATTGCTTGAGGCCAGGAGTTCAAGACCAGCCTGGCCAGCAAAGCAAAACCCCATCTATACTGACGGGAAAAAAAAAAAAAAAGCTGGGCATGGTGGTGCATGCCTGTAATCCCAGCTACTCAGGAAGCTGAGGCGTGAGAATCACTTGAACCTGAGAGTCAGAGGTTGCAGTGAGCCAAGGTCGCACCACTGCACTCCAGCCTGGGCAACAGAGTGAGACTGTCTCAACAACAACAAATAACAAATTAACCATTTTAATGATATAAAACATTTTTGAATGTTTATTTTTGAAGTGTTTTCTTTGAACGGGAGCTCAGAAAGAAATTGATGCCTTATGATGTACATATTAGAAAAGAAAGCTTACTTTTAAAATGAAAAATTTGAATATGAAGAGAAAAATTAACTCCTATTATTTTGGAAATATATCTTCTAAAATCTTTACAGTAAAGTCAGTCTATATAAAACAAGGAATGGAAGGCTTGAGGGTTAATTTGTCCAAGGTAAATATAAAACTCGTAATTAAAGCTCAGATTTATTCTCAGTAAGTCCTGAAAAGGTGCCAGGGCTCAGGGCTTTGCATTTTCTTGCCCAACAGTAGTAGTAAAGTGAGCACCATATGAGCTGCCTGATTGAGAACATTTCCAAATGCTGTGAAAACATAATCCTGTTCACAATGTAACACTCATCTCACATTATAGTGCAACAGGTACCTACTGAATAATCAGCACCCTTGAGAAGCCTTGATGTGTCAGATACAACTCAAAAGTAAAATGGTTAGGTAATGGTGCTGCTGGATATCAGTTCTGCACTTAACCTGAACATCCAGCATACACATTTTCCTTCCTCCAATCTGCCTTCCCAAATGCCATCACTACATTAACATTTTTTATGCATTCCACAGCAATGACAAATTGTTTTCTAACTGTAGCGCCAGATTTAGTATGCGAAAGACATGTTTGCCTCTGCCAACAAACCAATAATTCTCACTAACATCTTCAGAGTTCCAACATTTATAAAGTTGCAAAGTGGAGTAAACAAACCATCTGTTTGGTTTTTCCATATATGTCATGCTTTCTTATTAGCATATTACGATTCATTTAGTAAACAAATTTGGTGATTTCGTTCACGTCAAAGTTAGATCGGAAGCTTGAAGATGATTAACATTCCTGGGACAAGCACATTAATACATTGCTTCCCCTGCAAAGTTAAATGACTTCTCAGGAGAATCGCCCCTTGTTGACAAGATGAGACTGTCAATTTTGTTTGCCTGCCACATTAGGGGCTATACGGGGATCGCAGGCTCTGAGAGAGGGGAGTCGTGTAGGCAGCATAATTCACTGTGAATTGAGAGAAGAAGTCTAATTCTGATAAATGGTCGACCCCAATACATCCTACCTGTTATTACAACAGACGTGCCGTATCTGTGCTGTAAATTAGCTAAACCTCTAAAGAGTTTGGTGGGAGCTTATCTTCAAGTGAATAATTTGAATGTAGAGGAAACTGTCTGCGTGACCAGTATGGATGATTTGCTTTATATTGAAAGGGGTTGAAATGACTGAGTTTCGTACTTTTAATTTGCAAGAATTTGCTTAGATTTTGTTTCTTGCATTTAGTATGTATTTCCTTACGTTTGGGGTTTTTTGAGTGTTACCCACTAGAACTTCACATTGAATTTTCTTTCTGAGCTCGGGGATGGTTTTCAGACCTTTTGGACAGAATCTTTAAATAATAGCCTGTAGAACAACTACTAATTTTACAGAAAGGTATAGTGTCAAAAGTATCATTTTGTGCACAGAGCCACAAGCATCCTATCATTAATAAATGATAATACAAAAATTTTGAGGTAAGTGTAACAGTATTGAAGCAATCCAGATAAGAAAAGGACTAATGAGAGGCAAAAGTTTTAATTTTTCATTTCTGTGGATTTGGATAGCAGGTTTACATTTCTATTCAAAAGTATTATTGACTCAGTAGTCCCACAATACACCTAACCCTAGCATCTAGACTTAACTCAGATTGGATATAAATTTCTCTCTCTCTCTCCCCCCTCACCATAAACTTATATGTACACACATACATACAAACAAATAGGCATGCATATGGTACCTGCTATGTATATGTCATTATGATCATCCTGTACAATATCATTTGAGAATTTGAGAATGTGCATGTGTTTAATGGCAGAATTGAGCTGTAAAATAAAGGCAAAAACTAATTTTAAAAAAGTGGGACCTCAATTATTTTTCACTTGAGGCATTCTAATTAATTATCAAGTATTTTTTCCAATTCACTAAGTTCAGAATGGCTCAAATCTGATTAAGAATTAAGAGTTATATGTTGGACACTTCAGGCAACCTATACCATGAATCATTATTCAGTCTCTGACTGCCGCAGTCTTATTTTCTAATTTCGTCATGCACTTGTTTCTTTGTTGTTGTTTGTTTTAAAGTTCCTTCCCTGTATCTTAAAGCCAAGTTTAAAACCTCAGAACACTTTTTTAAGATAGTGTTTTTGTTTTCAGTTTTAATTTTTATTGGCTAGAGGTCACATTAAGTCTAACTGGGCATTTGGACAAGTGGGAAAGGGAGGCATGAGGAAAGAGAAGGCCAAGGCAAGACTTGCTTTCTCTCTAAAGGGCATTGGCACTTACTTGATGAATTTCGTGTCTTCTGTGGTTGCATGGTAAAGTTTTCATCAAAGGAGCAGATAAAGACTGGTAGTCCACTTCAGTTCAGTTACAGTACTTCCACTCAGCATTTCACAGAAGAAAGAAGTTTGGTTCTGCAACACCCTCCCCTCAGTCCAAGGCTTTATAACGTTTTGCTTTTAAGGGTGATCTTGGTCTTTAAGAGGCTTTTGGTAAATTCACATTATAGAAAGAGTACAGAGGTTTAAAGGAAGCATTTGTAATTCCAAGCATATCCCAAATTACAGCGCTTTTTCATGCTCTAAGTTTGTGGCATTCCCTTATAACACACCAGGGTATTAATAGCGTCACAGTTACCATTTGTTGTGTCACTACCGCCTTTTCTTGGATATTCTGTTACATGAGTCCTACCTTGGGATCTTTGTTTTCTTCCCTTCTACAGTGTATTTTGGGAAATACTTCTTGAAGACTCATGCATATTATTGATGGAAGGGAAACAAATGTACTTTTAAGTACGTCCTCTGTGCAGAGTATTCTACTTTATCTGCGGGATACATGGATTGAATAAGATTTAGCTATGTTCTTCTTGAAAGTGACTATCTGGGGCTAAGGTTTGGAGCACTGCCTTAATGAGTACCGCTGCACTTATTGAGACTAAATCCTTACCCCTTCTACCTATGAACTCATTTTCTCTCTCCCTTCCAGTCATTTTTTTTTCTCTAAGAGGAATTTCCTTTTATATATATTTATTGCCTTCCAAATCAAAGCAAGTAGAAACAAGCTTTCTACTGTTTATGTTCTTAATAGAATATAGAAATTCTAATACAGTCTAGTTTTTTGTTAATGATTATTCTTCCCTCTTTCCTAGAGATAAATATTCAGAACATTAATCTGTTTCTAGAAAAACCATCTCTATCCTGGGAGAATTCAAAATTGGTTCCGTCTTGGATTCTTTGTTCCAGTTGTAACGTAGAACTGAGTATGGCTTCCTCTGCCAGGTAGTCCTCCTCCTGTTTCTAGCACTCTGTGGCCTTCCTCCCAATTTAGGGGTCTTCTCTCTACATCTGATTATCAGTAGGTGAGAGTTCTTTCTGTGTCTCTTCCATCTTCCCTTTCTTTTCACCTCTTCAGTTTTGCTGATCCAGATAAACTTGTAGTATTCCTCAAATTGCTGTTAACCCTAGGTCTTTGTGTCACATGAGGACAGTATTTTATGACAGCTAATGGTCTAGATTGACTGATTCAACAGTCCAACAATAGGTCTTTGTTAAAATCAAGTGCTGTCTTTTGTCCATTCTGTGGAGGCTGGACCCTAACCTCTCACGAGGGAGGATCAGTACTCTCAGAAGAATTGTAGTCTGCTCTCCTTCTCGTGCTTTCCTTCCTGACATCTCAGGAATACTGTGTGAGTTTGTGAGAAAATCTTCAAGCCCACTATCAACGCGAGTAAACCAGCAGACTCTCCTCAGTCCATCCTTCCTATCTCCACTTCAAGTGTTTTGCATATGGCATTTAGGAAGATTATTAAACAAAAATGAAATAGATTAAGAATTGAACATAAAAGAATCAATTCTCTTGAACTGTGGTTGCATAATGGAAATCGACTACCATGAATGAACCCGTGTACTGAAGTTATGAAGAGCAGAGCTAATGCACTGCCATGAGTTCATCTTTATTATTGTATTACACCTGAATCAATTGATAAAGTAGCTTTTTTTTTTAAAGTGAGGGATGGCGCTTAATTGAATAAAAGTCAATGTAATTATATTAGCAGAGGCCAACAGTACTGCTGACAGCGGAAAAGGGACACTGTTGAACAGAGTGCCAGAGCTGGTCTACACATTTCTGCACATCGTTTGGTTGACAGATATTGAGGGCTGGTACATCATCTAATTAGATTACAGATTTCTGCTGTAAGTGAGAAATGAAGAGAAAATCTCTTCCTGGTAACATACGGGTGGAGATGTGTAATTTCACAAGTCATCTTAGGGAAGATGTGTCCATCTGGGTGATCAGTGTGTCCTTTTCTCAATGTTAATTTATTCTTCCTTATTCAATGTGTCTTGATGCGACTGCTGTGTGTCTGGCTGCTATTTCCTCAGCAGTGAACCTAGGAAGTAGTAGCTGCAGATGTGTGAGACGCAAGAGAGTTCTAGATGACACTCATCGCAAAATGTGTGCTTGTGAAATTAAGAAAGGAGGAGGTGTTAAAAATAATAAGCAGAGGGGTAGGATTTCGTGAGCTGCTTATAGTTGGCAGATTGTTTTATCAATAGAATAATAGCACATAGCATAACTCCACTTCCACATTCTTGTAATAGCTCTGGCGGTGTTGTACCCACATGCCAGAGTAAAGACCTCACAGTAGGCATTTCCTGCACTTTGCTTAGCAACCTGCACTTGGAGTCATCTGCCAGCTGACACCAAAGGAACGGGGAATTACTATGTCAGAGCAGGGACCGTGAGGACAACTTCTGTTTATCATTTACATAACCACACACTGCATGCATCTGTTTAGAACTCATTTGTGGATGATGATGATGATGCTGTGAATTTGGTTTATTTTAATTTGATTTATGATTTTTGGATTATACAGCTGATCTGAAAATCATCAAGACAGCATATGGGATGATCGCTTATGACAGAAAATAATTTTGTGATCAGACATTTTAAATCCCTATTTTATTGTTTAAGTTTTTCAAAACCAGATGTCTAGAATGTGAATTTGTTTTCTCTCTCTCTCTCTCTCTCTCTTTCTCTCTCTCTCTGTCTCTCATTCTTGCTTTCTTTTGTGATCGATTTAGCAAAAGATTAGAAAGCTGATCTTATTGTCACAAGGTAAGCTCAGCCTTCCTAAGTGCAGTTGGAGAGGGCTGCTGCCCTCTGCCCCTTAAAACCCAGAGTGCTGTATATTGTCTTGTGTGGAAAGGTGGAGAAGTCTTCCCCACCTTTCTCGTCTCTGAGGCACATACCTCTCAACCATCTCTTAAGAAATATCAGCCGTGTTTGTCACCAAATGGAATGATGCATTTTGGTCTTCCATAGTTTTAATTCTAATCGGGAGGTCTGTTGAACTTTATATCAGCCATTTAGGTCATTTCTTTTATCACAATTACTTCTCCAAGATATAGAGCTTCCACCAGTATTGAGAAGCTTTTATTTATCTGTAGATAGAGTAGTTTATTTTTTGGAAGAGTATCCTTCAATTTAGGTACTGTTGAACATGCGAGCCTTTGCAGGTGGAGAGAGGTATATGCCCAAGGGCACTTTAAAAATAAATGGGGGATATCAATACAAAGGCAATGTTTTCAGATAGATGATAACATATCAGGCTTTGTAAATCACAATGTCCCAACGGATTCTCTGGGACAAATCCTGTCTTTTTTTTTTAATATACAAGCAAAGCACTCAATAAGTAGAATAAAAGTTTTGCTTGCCTAAGAAGTATGGGTTTCAGTTGTTAAAATAGAGGAACCCTATGTTATTGTCGTGCTTGATTTTTTTTTTTTTTTGGTACTTACTGTGTTTTAATTTTCGTACCTTTGGGTTTTTTCCTGTTGTTTACTGTGACTTTCTTTTTTTTTTATAAAGGTGAGTGGGCTTTATTTTTTAAAAAGTTTCTGTTTTTCAGTTTTTGTCTTAAATAATTAAATTTTAAAGTAGAATTACTCGATGAAAATATTTTTGACTCTAAAATGCAGATACTTCTAAAAAGTAAATGTATTTTATTATTAGATTTAACTGGATTCTTAAATGATTCTGAGAAAAGGCATTTGTATTGTTAAAGACAGTCTGTAACCCTATTTCAGATTGTTTAATCTATTTAGCTATTGTTTTTCCTTAAAACCTGAAATATAGAGAGTCGAGAAGGAAGATTTCATTATTTTTAAAGTTATATCTAAATTATCTAGACTATTTGCTTTTTAAAAAATGAATTATTTCTATACCTCAAAATACAGTGTTCTGTATAGAAAATATGTTTATTTCTGTTGTTTCTAGGTAAATTTAGACTATTCCATTTAGACAAGCAGAAACTTTCTATTCTCTTATTCTAATATATATTCTAAAGTCTCTGTCATGAGATTCTCTGCAGCTGATGCTGCTACATAGTAAAACTAACAGAGAAATCATTGAGAAAAAGGTGCATGGGTTTGCATTCATCCTACCATTGACAAATTTTACTCTCTTATAAAAATTATGTTAATGGAAAGTTCCCCCGATTGCACCTCCCACCACCACCACTAACTCCCAGATCCTGAGGATGTAGGGGAATGCTTGCTTTTATAATGGTGTAATTAGCAGTGAATGTGCTTATTTGATACCTCGTGAAAGCTGAATCAATTTTAAAATGCTCTCCTTTTTCTCACCCCTCCCCACCCCTTATCCACCTACCCCCCCTTCCCTCTTATTTTCCTAGACACAGTGCCAACATAAACCTACATCGTAAACTGTTGACCAAAGAACTCGATGACATGGGCCTGGACTCATCGCAGCCCTCCCTTAGCAAGGACCTTCGCGATGAATTTTTGGTGAAGATCTATGGTGCCCAGCACCCTCTGGGGCTCGATGTCAGGGAAGACGCCTCCTCTCCCGCAGGGACTGAAGACTCCCACCTGAACGGGTATGGGAGAGGCATGGCAGAGGACTACATGGTCCTTGACTTGAGCACCACCTCCAGCCTCCAGTCCAGCAGCAGCATCCATTCCTCCAGAGAATCCGACGCAGGCAGTGACGAGGGGATTCTTCTCGATGACATTGATGGGGCGAGTGACAGTGGGGAGTCGGCACACAAGGCCGAGGCCCCTGCCCTCCCTGGCAGCCTAGGAGCTGAAGTTTCGGGATCTCTTATGTTCAGCAGCTTGTCTGGGAGCAATGGTGGGATCATGTGCAACATTTGCCACAAAATGTACAGCAACAAGGGGACCCTGAGAGTGCACTACAAAACTGTGCATTTGCGAGAAATGCACAAGTGCAAAGTCCCAGGTTGCAATATGATGTTTTCCTCTGTACGAAGCCGAAATCGGCACAGTCAGAACCCTAATCTCCACAAAAACATTCCCTTCACTTCAGTAGATTAGTCTCAGAATGGACACTACAAATGCCAGCTCTCACCAGATGGCCTACGTGTTTGAACTGCCATAGTCAGTGTGCACTTATGTACTCGGGGTGTGTGTGCGCCTGTGTGTGTGTGTGTGTGTGTGTGCATTTATGTATGCTCTGTGGCTACGTAAACACACATGTATTTCCTTGAGATAAGATAAACACTAGGTGCTTTTGAATTTTTTTCACTTTTCCTTTATGGTTTTGGGGAAGGTGAGGGATTTTTGATTTGAGGGTGAAAGCAGAGTACCCCTTTAAACACACACACACACACACACACACACACACACACACACACACACACACACAGTGTGCAACTAGCCCCAGTTTTGACAGAATAATTCTTGGTCTTCCCCAAAAAGACAATTTGTTGTACCCATGACTGTTGCCTGCAAAAAATAAAAGGGAAAAAAAAAAGAAAAAAGAAACAAAAAGGACCTTCTTATAGTTGTCTTTTGTGAACTTTAAGGTTTTGAAAGAATCTTCAATTAAAGCATGGCAGATTCACCTGTAAATATTTAGCCTTGAGGGGCCATTGATGTAAAACAATTGTATTGATGGTTGTTTAACTTTTGTTTAATTTTTACAGTTACATCCAGCTGTTAGATATGCAGGAAAAAAATAGTTTGCTGGCTAGCTCTATTCATTTATGTTAGCATTAATGCACCTTTTTTTTAAAAAAAAAAATGGTCTTGTTTTTACTACCTGTTAGATAATAGTAAGAAAGAGGTGCTGGCATGCTTTACAGCACAGATCTGATTTTTTAAAATGTCCTGTACTAGTACATAAATCCCGTCATGCACTTTTTTTCATACACTACAAGGGGATGTGTAATATCCATGCTTCTTTTTTATCCTTAAACTATTGCCATACTTCAGTAAGTGTCTTTTAAAAAAAAATTCACTTGTATAAAAATGTTCTGGTCAGTATAGGGCACAAATGCCAAACAAAAGTATTAGTGTTAACACAAAACTGCCAACTTTGCACAAGTTTCCAGAAAAGAAAATACAATTAGTCACTCAACATAACCACAGGCCAATTTGTTGGCCACCAAAAAAACCGCTTTTTAAAAAAACACTTGGTGATTCTTTCAAGTGCCGAATGTTATTAGAATCAACATTGCATCCTTCTTGCTTATATGTTAAGTTACATAAAAGGAAAACAAAATTATGTGGTGTGAAACAGCCAAGGCATTTATTCTTCAGAGTCAGGATAATATTTCAGGATACAAAAGCCCAAATTACTCACTACGGAACAAAAATTAGTACAGTAAAAGAGTTGAACACTCATTTCCAAGGCCCTAGCCCTTATCCTTTAAAAAGAAATCCTCTGAACTAGGTCAGTCTGTTGTATGGCTGTCTAATTTGTTGCAAATTCTGCAGTTGTACCATAATTCAGGCCTGTTTGATAGACAAAATCAAAAGGCATTTAGCAGCAGCAGTACTTGGAAGCTTTGAAAACATGTGCTAAACTTGAATTGAGCAACACTCCTTTCTGAAAAGCCAGAAGAAGGGGGTTTTAAAGCAGGATGTCTCACTGTTGAGTGTTTTGTGTTTCCCCACACGATTTGTCAGAGAGAAATGAAAGCAAGCCTGAAACCAAGCAATCGAGAGTGAGAAAGAGGGGAGAGACTATTCTCCAAACCTTTTTTGTTTTGTTTTGTTTTGTTTCCGATGTTTACACATGTTGCCTGAGCTGGTTAACCACATCGGCAGCCTCAGCTACCACAACATACTGACTAAATGATGATATTTACTCAAGTTCAGTCTGCAGCCAAAACCATTAGGGTGTGCATTGCAGAATGTTTTGTTGTCTTTTTTTTTTTTTAAGTGGAGGGGAAAAGAGATAAACAAGGACTATTTTGTCAAACAATACACAATTTAAAGAGAATGTATTTTTTTTTTTGCATTGAATGGCCTCAGACATTTCTCTCATCAGTCTAAAAGTTAGAAATGCCCCTTCATTTTAACTTATGTTGTTTTCATTTTTCATATGTTTTTGTAATTATTGTGTCTATGTTCACATCAGCATTCACTTCCGTTAAATTTGCCAAAGGAAACTGTTAATATGTTTCTGTTATTATTATTCCTGTAGGATTTATTGTACCTCGCAGTATTTATTGTTTCCCAAAATAAGCATCATTAGTTGGGGATTCAGTATTTTTATTTGTGAAAATTTCAGAAACAATAGATTCTTAAAGATAAGCTAGCTATGTCTAGGAGCTTTATCTTTTCATCTCCTTCAGAGGATGCTATGGAGTTCGTTTTAATTCATTTGTTCCACAGGGAGGAAAGACCAAAAGTATTTGCAGTACAAAAGAAACTATATCAAACACTATGTTAAATAACAAGTGTTTATGGTAAAAGCTGAGGAATTAGTAATAATTGTTTTTGTTTTCTTGTACCTTTGAATTCCCCAAAGTCTTAACTGCTTTATTTTGGTGTTATGTTAAATTGAATAGACAGAGATGTTTTCCTTTGTTTTATACCATTTAAGACTCTGTACAGTATGTTTGTGAAAGATTGAACTAGAATAATGAAAGTTTGTTTGCAAACATTTTGGTCCTCTCAGCGTTCTCTGTATTGTGCTGTTGCCCCATTACCAAATGATTAGATTCAAAATGGGTGGGAAAATATTTTTAGTATCCCAACAAAACATAGAAACTCTGGCTTTTGCAAAGTGCATAGACTACATGTAGTTTTATGAAAACAAATACACATTTTTATTTCAGCAACTTTGAAAAGTTATACTCAGTTGAGTTATTAGAACTCATCTTGTACAAAAGCAACGTTTAGTCTGTTTAATGTCAAATAAAAGGTCAGGTAGCTCTTGTGAGTGAATTATATAGCCGTCAGCAGGTCACATCAGCAAATGAACCAGGCTTAGAACAAATGTTTGTTACTTGCTGCAAACTAAGCTAATGTGTATAGCCAGTTAAGTCCAGAAGTAATGAGAGTCTAGTAGTTTCCCTTGCTTAGAAACATGAATGTGTTCACCTGTGTTTTGTCAGAGAAATGGCAGTAAGTCCTGGACAGCTGACACTTTTGAATTATCTCCCCTATTTGCTACTACTTCTGTGCCTCAAGTGCCCAGTCGTTAACAGTGGCCTTCTAAATGAGTAAATAACATTTTCCAATATAAAGCCTATTTGCTTAAAAGGGACGGGGCAGTGGATGGATGTAGTAGTACATGCAATGGAAAATCATAAAATGCACAATTCTTTGGTTCCTGAAGTTTTCCTCATTCTTGAGTGTGTGCCTGAGTGTAGTATTTGGGTTTAACAAGAATTCTATTAAGATGGTGATCCCATGGCTTACTTGCAAACAGGAAGGATAAAGAGATCAGCATTTTAGTCATTGAGCTGTTCATCTTTGCCTATTCCTACTCATGTATTTTTTCACAGGACTTCCCTGTTGTTAAACAGTTTCTCTCAAGCCACATCCATTCTGTGCTGGCTGAAAATTAATAGTGATGTAGATTTTCATCCAACAAGCTTCTTTCTGTGTGATTGGTTTTAGCCAGAGTTTAACACAGGCACAAAATTAGCTGGTGTTACTGTGCATGTTCTCTAGCTGATGTTGAAATTTACTGTCTTGATCATAAAAAACTATGTTTTTGTAAATATCAGGTTTAGTCTGCTTTCGGGAATATCTGCATGCTGTGGAAAGAAGGCAAGGAAAAGGATAGATAATAAGTAATTTGGTTTAAAAGTGTGATAAAAATCCTTGGCATTCTTTGTTCTGATATAAATTGTATTTAAATAAGTCAACCTAGCGTAACTCAATCCAGATCTTAGCCAGCTGCCCTGTTCAGCCTGTTGCCTTTTAAAGGCTTAAAGGTGTTAGTGTTTTCCTTTTCAACATGGCAAACATTTTTTGAAACCTTTTTGGCACAATGGTGCCACTGTCCTCATAGTGTTATTTCTTTGGTCATGAATTTCCAGGCCTTTCCAGTAAGAGAAGAAAGACACTTAACTGGTTAACAGCCCCATTAGCATACGATGCTCTAAGAGGGAAAGAAATCTTTGAATGTATCAATAATGGGCTGTTCCAGAGGCAGTCTCCTCATTTTACTCAGGAGAAACTATGCACGAGGTTCCCACCAAATACAGTGTGACCTTTTTTTCCCCTTGCCCTGTACACACCCCAGATGTGTGCCAAGCAAATGAGAATGAGGGCCGTTGACAATGAAAACGTAAAGAAGCTAGTCACTAGATTGAGATGGACATGCTGCTAACTGCTGACAACTTGACCTGAGCAGTCCTAACTTGCATCTGGTCTGTTAGCATTGGGTTAGATTGACTGACAGAGTAAATAAAATTCAACTGTCATAAGACGTGCTACACCTGCTATCATCAAGAAACAAATCATCCAGAAGAAACTTTGTTTCATCTTGTGGTCACACCCTTTTCTTAAGAGCTTCTTTTTAAAAATTATGACAAACGAATTTCATTTTTGAAAATCACTTATCTTCTCCAAAACTTGAAATACTTAGGTGGTTTTGCTTTTCTCTTGCATTGTTTATTTTTTTGGGATGAATCTAAGTGAATAACATGGGCAATAAAAGGTACCAAAAAAGGATCACAGTGTCTTCATCAGAACTAAGTAGAGGATAGCCAGAAAAGGAAATCGCTAATGCACTGAAGTGTTTGCTCGAGAGGAAGGACTATTGATGTTAGCGACCTGCAGAGTTCCCATAACCAGGTGAGTCAGCTCTGAGGAAGGGATTAGGAAAGCAAGGAGCTGCGTGGAATAGCTGAAGTTCCTTTGGGGTCAGAAAGAGCCAACAGTTGTGGGGTTTTGGTTGCTTTTGCTTTGTTTTTGAGTGGGAAGTCTTGCTGGAATCCCTTGTGAAGCAAAAGATGCCAGGGGTCAGCCGGGCTGTAGAAGAGGCCAGTGGTAAAACCCCGTTTTCATCCAAACGGAGAAGTAGGTGCAAGTGGCACCAGCATAGATCGTTCCTTTCTTGATCATTGCTCATGCTGGCCAGTGTAGCAACACAACAAAGCCGTCATTGTAATTAGTACTAGGCTAAAGATCTTGATCAAAATGGGAACTCATTTACTGTTCTGTGAGGTACATAAGCAACTTTTCATGTTTTCCCTCAGAGATAAACCACGTGTGATGATCTTGCTTGTGTTAGTACTAAGGTCATGTTTGGTCTGTCCCAGACGGGTCCTTTATTTCCTGTAGCTGCAGTGTTGCTCACCATAAATGGTCATTTTTAAACAGTGTTATGTGAATCCAGCTGTACAGCTGACCAGTAGAGTTACCTCCCATCGCTGTTACCCACACACCCGTCCCGTCCTTGTGTGGTTTCATCATCCTCATCCTTCCCACATCTTGCGCAAAATGATTTTTGTGGTCATTCGGCAATAACTGTATGTCAAATACTGTCTTTTTGGCGTTTGTTGAAAAATCCAAATGCTTAATAACAGAAGGTTTTTAAAAAAAAGCATTTTTACAAGTACACTGAATTGGATCAGCATTATTGTTCATTATAATGCTATATATATTTTTGAAGCAACATACTATAGTTGTCATAAAACTATCTTTATTCTTCTCCTCTAAAGTGTTGTTGTAAATTCATTTGACCTTTACTGCAGGAAAAAAAAAATCTTTTTTATGTGGGGTATGAAGACAAGGCTCAGTTTGTAACAAATAGTGGACCATTACAAAAGACGAAAGAAAAAAGCCAGGACTGAGCAGCAAGAAGCTTCAGTTCAATTTCACCTCATATCTTTCTAATAACGTACTTGTCACTTTATTACCTTCCAGTAATGTGAACGCCGCTGACAAGACTGTCACACTAACAGCAGACAACACCCTCTCTGCTTCAGCCCAGCTCTCCTGGCTACTTATTGCCCTGGCCCTGAAGGGACACAAACTAATAGTGTGCTTTCCAGTTCAGCACTTGGCCATCAAATATAAAAGGATGCGTAATTGCCTGTTTATCCCCTTGTGAAGGAGAAATTGACTACAAGGGCTAGGCTTTCCCATCGAGTTCCCTGATGTACACACACATCCACCATCAGTCTCCCTCTCTCTCTCTCTCTCTCTGTCTCTCTCTCTCTCTCTGTCTCTCTCGGTCTCTCTCGCTGTTTCTCCTCTCTCTTTTCTCTCTGCTTCCTTCTCTTCCTCCCCTCCTAACATACAAGCACATGCACATATCTACTGTGTCTTTGGGAAGCCCAAGGCTGCCTCTCTATGCCTCTCCAGCTATTAAGTGGACAGTAACAAGATGATTTCTTAACTAAAGGGTCAGTAGAGAGACGCTGTCTGTGACAGCATCCTTTGCTTCTTTGAAAACTTAAGTATTGCAATTCCATGCCCATCCATTTTGGGAGTAATGGGTGTGGCCCTATAACTAGAGCAAATTTTCCTGCAAGTCAGTGGCATAAGTAAGATTATATTGTTCCCTAATCTGTAAGGAAAAGATTAAAATGTTTTTCTTCCCCTTCAAAAAGTGCACGTGTTGTAAACTGGTTATGCATGGTAGTATTTTTTTTTTCTTAACTTTGGCATCAAATCATTGATCTAGATGTACAAATGTGTCTTTCAAGGACCCTTCCAAATCCATAGTATAACATGATAGATTAACTTATTTTGTCCAACTGGACTGACAATCTAAAAAAAATGGCACCAGGCTTTGGACTTTAATCATTAAAACGAGGACCACCCTCTGGGTAAAAGGTAAATTCTCCACTTCGAAGAACTTTGGTAAGTACAAGTACAGTGAGCTTTAGAAAATCGAGTGACGGGGGACCAAAGGTACAAAGGAAGAATACATGAAAATGTTACATTCCAAAATGCCTTGAGCCCAAACAATGTGTCAGGATTAGCTGCTATTTTTGTATACTGAAGTACTCAAATGATGGTTGAAAAGTGGGTAGTTAGTGACTAAAAGAGATGGAAGATCTTTCGCACATCTCGTTTCTGGAAGTCGGGGATGTCATGCTTCCTTCCAACCTTCCCGCAGCGGGTCTCACAGAAGATAGCTGTCCCCATTACAGACAGTCACATTTCAACAAGATATTAGCCACATAAGACATATGCAGGTATTGGTATCATCTTCCATGTGAACTTTAGCAAGGTGAGGAAAGCAACAGATTTAGGGATAGACAATGTAACAGATCTGTGTTGGCAAATCTGTGCTACATCATTTCATGAACCAGTCTGAGGACTGGGAAGCAAAGCACTTTGAGCAAGGACTCTTGGGTCAGAGAAAAGGCAGGTAGTCGACTTAATACTTCTTCAGTTCCTCAGTGTGTATATATTACAATCGTTTATCAGACATCTTAATACAATCTTAATTGAAAACCCAGTTGCCAAAATTGCACAAGTTCTGCTCGCCGACATTAGCTTTCTCCCCTTAACTCTAAAATAACAGGGATGCTTAAGGACACTTGTCATAGTTTTTTTAATGCTTTGTTTCACTTTTTTTTAAAAAAGAATCGTTGAAGGGAAGGAAGAGCAGAAAGAGGTATTTTAAGAAAAATGGAGAGAAGTAGATAGTATTAAAAGTATATTTCTTGAAGAGAGAGTATCTAAGTGCTATACCAAGATTTTATAAGGCTTCCTGTTGCCAAATGTGATGTTGAGATAATGCACAGCGAAGATGGCAAATCCATCAATTATTCACTGACTCTGCCCACTTCTGTCATGGAATGCAAGGACTGAGAGGTGACTCTGGGGAGACCCTGGGTGTGTGAGAGAGCTCCATTCATCTGGCCCTGGATATGTTTCTCAAAAGAGAGGGAGAAAGCTCCAGTCCCTGCAAGGTGAACTGAGCTGGCACTGTTTCAGTGGGAGCCTCACTGCCTGCCTTTTCCATGCTAGGAGACAAAGCATCCCCTACCCCACTTGTGAATCGGTGCTGTTGCCACTGTGAGTAGCATCGGTGCATGAGGTGTGATGCTCTTGAACTCCCAGACAATGTGCTGAGTTAATAGGTTCACTTGAGATGTATAAACCAAGGCTGTTTTTTTTTTAATCTAGTACTCAATTTGGAGTGTTTTTGCATGTCTTTGTACAGAGTAATCCATTCCTCTCGTTGTGTATCTTAATCTCCCCTGACTTTTCCATTGTCTTTCTTAATCCCACCCTTTGCTCTTCTGATCTCACCTACCCCCCTAAAAAAAAAAATAGTGTTTGAGTGAGAAGGTAGAACATGCCCTCCCTCATCCTGGTTTTAATCGCTTTGGAAACGTGTGTTCTACCCTGTCCAGGGTTTACATAACGTGAATTACGTGAATGAGATGTTCTAGTACTATATATTAACCTGATAAGACTATCTAAGATTTCTAATATATGGTGCATTCACTTTCCTGTGCAAACTTTGGTTCAGCTGCCCTGCAGAGAATCTTACCATTTTCCCGCCAGTGCCAGTATAAAGAATGCAGGAGAGCTAAACATGGGTACATGAAGGTCAGAGGGGTGAGGACGGTTGAGAAATCGGGAGAAGACTTGGGCTTGAGGCGACTTGGGCTCTTCATGTGGAGCTCACTCAGCAGTATGAGGGTGACTGACACACCAGTGGGTGGTTCCCAAGTGAGGCAAATGCCCATTTCCCCGCTCCCCTCACACCCTGCCTGGCTTCTTCCATGAAGTCCTTGCTGCTTTTCTGCTTCCCCAAAGGTGAGGTGAAGGGGTAGGTTGGGGAACTGGGAAAGCAAGCGCTCTGCTCTCCCCTTCTGGTGATGGAACAGTCCTTTTAGAACTAGCAAGATCCCTCACACGGCTGGGAGAACACATATCTCTCACTCACTCTAGACCCATTGGTGCGTCTCCAGTGACAAACATGTTAGACTCAGCCTTCATATTTGACAGCAAAAGTGGCCAAAGGGAATTGAAATATTTTGAAGAAAGGAATTTTCACCAAGATATGTCCTCTCCCTCTCCCAGAGTTTAGCAGTTGAGTCCTTTTTTTGGTTTATATTGTTCTCATCTGCATAAAACCAGTCTCTTCCAGTAAGCCTGCCGCGGAATCAAAGTCTGTACTACAAAAGATAACTGCACCAAGGGATGGGGTCAGCTTGCATTGCCCTGATCTAATCATTGTGACGTTGGTAGCTTCCTAAATACTGTATGTACCTTAAACAAGCGTTTTATTTTTGTTTTGTTGTTTTGCTTTTTGTTTTTATTGGTAGTGTAAGGTAATTAAATTTTTTTATTTTCTATATTCCTTTGGTTGTATTTTCTGTACTATAACTGCCTACAGTATGTCTTTTGCATAAAATGCATAAGGGTTTGGGGATGTAAATGGAATTTTATTCATATTTTGTCCAAATACCTCTTGTAATTTGTATCAAAATTCTTGTACAATTTTTATATTAAAGATTTATCAGTCACTGATCTCTTCTTACCTTTTTGATTTCAAAAAACCTCCACACACTCCTATAGATCTTTACAAAATGCACTGAACAGCCCTTCAGCTCAGGGTAAGTCACCTTATTTAAGCACACTTGTTGGCAAACTCAGAGCCAAGCTCCTATTTGGACTGAACCACTATATTATTTAATAGACTTCTCAGGAAGACCAAGCTGCTCTTTTGCTCAGATGGCAAAGCTGGGTCAGAGCTGCAGAGGTCCTAGCCACTCCTAGTAGAGCACAGTAGACACTGCCCTCCGTCTTCCTCCCCAAAGCTGTCCCTTTGCAGATGCCTTTTCTGTGACTTTCCAGAAGTCCTTTTCCCAAAGCCTTAGCCCCTGCTCTTTTGAGGAAAAGAAGACTAGAGGAAGAACTTAGGTGTCTTTGCACCTGAGCTTTTCAAAAATAAATTTTCTTCCTCAACTCTTTCAAATTTGTGGACAGCAGCCACCAGGATGATGACTTCATATTTTTTTCAGACTGGATGCTTGTCTTTCAGTTTATGTTTCTTGGCAGCGGCTTTCCACAAATTGTCCTTGTTATAATCTGGAAATAAAACTGGCAGATGGAAAGATGTCATAATCAGCAACATTTTCTCCTCCTGTCGTACTGTGCAGGGACCATGGATGAAGCATAGAGAAGGTGCATTTTGGGAGCTAAACATTGAGCACACACGGGCATAAAGATGGGAACAGTGAACACTGGGAGAAGGGGAGGGGTGCAGGGACTGAAAGGCCACCTACTGGGTGCTGTGCTCACCACCTGCGTGATGGGACCATTCATACCCCAAACCTCAGTGTCACACAATACACCCATGTAACAAACCTGCACATGTACCACCCTACAGCTAAAAGTTGAAATTATAAAAAAAAGGCTCTTTTGACTCAGCAGTGTTTGATATCACCCCCACCTCTTAAACCAATCCAAGTTAAAAATTAGGCTGGGCCCAGTGGCTCAGGCCTGTAATTTCAGCACTTTGGGAGGCCGAGGTGGGCGGATCACAGGGTCAGGAGTTCGAGACCAGCCTGGCCAATATGGTGACACCTCATCTCTACTGAAAAAAAAAAACACACAAAAATTAGCTGGGCATGGTGGCGGGGGCCTGCAGTCCCAGCTGCTCGGGAGACTGAGGCAGGAGAATCGCTTGAACCCAAGAGGTGGAGGTTGCAGTGAGCCGAGATCACGCTACTGCACTCCAGCCTGGGCAATAGAGTCTCTGTCTCAAAAAAAAAAAAAAAAAATTTAGACTAACCAAGACTGTAACTTTTGCTGAAACCTCCCCTTCAATTTAGAATGTTGTGTTCTCCATCGGCAGAGCCAGATCTGCTCAAATCTCTCCAGTTTCCTGTGGCCTCTAATGCAGGCACCTAAACTACCAGGACTGTAGAGCGATGCCCTGGCCCCAGGCGTTTGGACAGGCTGCCCATACCCCTCAGGCCTCCAGTAAGGCGCTACCCAGGCTCAGGTATCACCGACTGAGTGTCTCTCCCAAAGCACCAGGGACGCCAGACACCTAGCCTTGATGGAGTTTCCCTCCTTGATTTCTCTGAGCTCCCATAGATGGATTTTGGGGTGAAGGCAAAGAAATGAAAGGTTAAACAACATCTGAAAAGTCAGCCTCCATTGAGGCATGTGGTTATTAAATGTCATGGATGTGTGAAGGCATTCCTGCAGGGAATCCAAGTATAATTATGATCTTTTCATCTGTCATAATAAGGTTTTAATTGGTAAGAATTCTCCCTCAAATAAAAAAAAAAGTTTTTTTAAATGGTGTAAATACTCCTGTTCAGTGAAGAGGCACCCATGAAGACAGCTCTTGGCACAAAGCTAATCAGAACTCCTGGGTTGTGGCTACCTGCTCTCCTGAGCCGCTGGAAGGCTTGCCGCTTGCAGTTTGCCCCGTGTCAGTTGACAATATGACAGTAGATTAAGTGCTACTAATTTAATAAAGCTGCTCCGAGGCGGGAGCTGATCTATCAATGAAGACTAGAGAGGATCGCATTGGTAGGGGGTTGGGGAGGGGCCGCAGAGAATATTGAATTGCCTGAAGTAATACTGGGGGCAAAATCTATTGATCCTCAGTAAGGAGCAGTTATTTTTAGTCACCTGATTCTTGGGCACCCAATCATTACCCATATTCATCAAAGATGTGTAATGAACAGAGGTATTGATTAACAGGGGTAGCTGAAGAGATTTCCCAACAGTGCTAGTTCACATTGATAGGTCTCCGATGGGAATACAGGCCATGCTGCCCTGGAACATAACTTATTGTGTTCTAGGTCCTTCTATTGATTTTATTTTGGCGGTGGGCGGGGTGGGGAGGAACAGCCTTACACACAGTGCCACTCCTGCGACCTTTCTCTGAAACCCTCCTTGGAAAGAAAAGAAAAAGCCCAACTCTCTGCAACAAGTACATAACCCTGCTCTAAGTTTTCTGTCTCCGTCCAGGCTGGCCATCTGATCTCATCTTTGATTGCTGTGTGTTATCTTGATTTACAGAAATTTGCTGGAAGCTGGGACATGCCAGTCAGAGCTTACAGCCATCAGGCATATGAAGCTTTCCCTCCCCTAAAGATCAACATATGGCTTCAGGAAATTATCGTGTTAGGCTAATTGCACCAAGTTGGCATGGTAGGAACATAATGAGTCCCTGTTTCAGCATGCTGACCCCAGACCCCGTGATGCCAGCGCATAGTAACTTTCCAAGCATTTTGCCTCGTGGCAGGAATCCTCATTGAGCTGCTGTTTGCAAAAGGCGTTTGGTTGGATTTCTAGCGTGTGCCCTGAACCTGCGCTGCCATGTTCCAGTCATATGAGGGAGTTTGCTGTGCTGTTCACAGGAGCGCTTGTCCTTCCAAAGAACTAGTGGTGACCCAAGTGCCATAACCATCAGAAGCCATGTGCTGCCTGACGGGCGACATGCTGCTTAAAATGCTGATATGTAACTAGAAACCATTAAACCCCAGGGAGAAAAAAGTAAAGGATTAAGACAAGGACAGCTGTAAAAAATAAAGCTCAAATGCATCATTAGAAACCAGAAATTCACAAAGTAAAACTGTCTGTCATCCCCACTGGATGTTAGCAACACTCGACTTGTATGTTAATGAAACACTGCAGGAACTCTAAGTCACCCTTTAACCACGGAAGCAAGAGGGAAGTTTCTCTTTACTACTTGAGCCCGGGTTTTTGATAACGTTGACTTTTCTTTGCCTCTGAGTATCCTCACCAACCTGTCATAATTTGTCTTACCTTGGGCAGCAGACTTTTTCTTCTTCAAGTGCAGTCTCTCCCCTAGCACTGGGACTTTTCTGAACGCCACCTTCAGCCTCGTCTTTACCTTTCTTCACTCTCTTTATTATCACGTTCACTTCCATTTTTGTTTTCTTGGCTGTTATCATCTGTATTTAAAAAGTTCAATATATTTTGATCTTCCAGGGTTAGACTATACCATGACTTCTTTCTAATTGTAAGAGCTTATAGGAAAAAAAAAAATCAAGGGCTTAAAAAATTTTAAATCCAGAGTTCCGTGCATTGCGTAGCAACTTCAAGTTTTTGGAATGCTCCACAAAATGATTATAAGCAATTGAATCTGGAAGTCATCAGGGTTTGGGGCATGTGCCGTGTGAGGTGATTTAAAGTTATTAGCCACTTCCAGGTTTTTAGAGAGATTCATTTTTACAAATATAAATGCTATTAACCATTCAAAGCACTCTCATAATTCCCCGTCTTTGTTCTTCCCCCATGATCTCAATTTTGATTTTTCTTATTTTTTTCCATAAGTGGAGAATTTCCTTCCAAAGTTTCACAAAGTTATTTGCAGGCTGAAAACAAGACACTTATTTGATTATTTTCAGATGTCACATCAATTGGTCTTCAGCCAAAAGTAATCCTACAAAATGTTATGCTTTTATGCTTTCTGTTCTTTCAAAAACCACAAACCTGTGTGTTTGAAAACACTACTCTTTCCAAAGCCCTCGGCCTCGGCCTCACCCACAGAGCTTGGAAGTAAGGATGGTTTCAGGCTTCTATATGTACTTGCCTTCTCAAGGAAACAGCAAAATACAAAACCCACTCACTTTTCTTTTCTTATATCTGTGTGAGCATAAACAGGGAAAGGAGGGGTGTGGGAAGCCAGTAAGTTGTGAAATCCAGGAAGGTGAAATACAGGTGAAGTCTAGGAAGTTGTGTCTCATGTTCTAAATACATTCAAGTTGCAATGTTTCTCTTGCCCTCATAGTTTCTGGTACATAGTAGGCATTCAATTCATAGTAATAGCATAACTGGGTGAGTGATTGGGGAATGGGAGTGGGAGGGTGGATGGAGTCCTTTGTTAAATGCCAAAGTCAGAGCCAGCCTTCAAATGGGGTAAGCACAAACATCCCTCCCACTGAACACAGCTTAAAACTCAGACAGAATGCATGGGTCAGCAATTGAGGGCTCTGAAAAGCAAACAGTAAGCAGAGGCACTGAGGAGGAAGACCAGACTCCAAAGTCCCCCCAAAATAGCAGCACTTTGCCATTTGGTCCCCTCCAGGATGCCCTGGGCCAAACTCATCAAAATCCAAAATCCGGAAGTGGGCCTCAGTGTGTGATCAGAGAGATCTCTAGAAGAAACCCTCCTCCAGTCAAGGAGTAGGGAAGAAAAGAGCAAATGCTCAGAGGGAGAGGGAGAAATTTCCTATTTCTCTTTCTTTTTTTCCCATTTTCTTGTGCCTGTCTCAAACCCACACAAGCAGCAGTGGCAGCAGGAACTGTCAGGGGTGAAAACTGCCAGAGGGAATCCTCCTGCCTCTGTGGAGGAGCCATTGTCCCAAGAAGGTGGTGAATTCCCTTTTGCTTTTCGTCTCCATCTGTCCTCCCACCACTTGACCCTGGAAGTGAGCACAAGGGCAGCAGGTGCAGGGCAGAGCACCAGCCTTCTGGCCAGAGGATTGAAAAAGCCAGGCTGAAAAGTTGCAGGGAGACGTGAAGAGGGAGGTCCTTGGGAAAGGGACCCTTTAAAGTGACCAGTGCCTGAGCTTACCCCTGAGGAGTGCATGCATAGGGCTGACCCTGCACCGCATAGACTTTGAGAAATGTGTTATGGGATAGACAGTCAACTATGACCCAAACTGGCTACTGGGTAGCCACATGGGACAGATCCAAACAGTGCTGCAGGATTTTGGACGCTGAACTGATACTGGAGCTGTCACTCTCAGAAGGCTGGTGGGGACTTGCAGCCTTACCCCAATTAGGTCAAATGCCTCCTAAAATCATATCAACATTCTTTATAAGATTTTAACAAGACCTAGAATCTCAAAACACATGCGGTAGGCAGCCTTCTTTTTGTTTTTAATTGTGATTATATATACAAAACACAAGATTTACCATTTGAATAATTTTAAGTATGCAGTTCTGTGACATAAAGCACATCCACACTGGCGTGCAGCCGTCACCACCATCCATCTCTAGAACTTTTTTGTGTTCCCCAACAGAAACTCTGTACCCATTAAACTCTAACTCCCCATTTCTCTTTTTTTTTTTTTTTTTGAGACAGAGTCTTGCTCTGTCACCCAGGATGGAGTGCAGTGGCACGATCTCAGCTCACTGCAACCTCTGCCTTCCAGGTTCAAGCCTTCTCCTGTCTCAGCCTCCCGAGTAGCTGGTTCTATAGGTTCATGCCACCAAGCTTGGCTAATTTTTGTATTTTTAGTAGAGACGGGGTTTTACCATGTTGGCTAGGCTGGTCTCAAACTCCTGACCTCGTGATCCACCCGCACTGGCCTCCCAAAGTGCTGAGATTACAGGCATGAGCCACTGCACCCAGTCCCATTCCTCTTTCCCCTTGCCATTCTTTGTCTCTCTACGAATTTGATGACTCTAGTTACCTCATATAAGTGGAATCATACAGTGTTTGTCCTTCTGTGTCTGGCTTATTTCATTCTACATGATGTTGTCGAGTTCATCCATGTTGTATAGTATATGTCAGAATTTCCTTCCTTTTTAGGGTTGAGTATGATTCCATTGTGTGTGTATGCCACATTTTGTTTATTCATCCATCCATCGATGGCCACTTGGGTTGCTTCCACCAGTCGGCAGCCATCTAAGATATCCCCTTATGATTCCCAGATACTGGCTTTCATATCCCTTCCCCTTGATTGTGG
Organism: Cacajao melanocephalus; assembly: GCA_963573385.1. Taxonomy (NCBI): domain Eukaryota; kingdom Metazoa; phylum Chordata; class Mammalia; order Primates; family Pitheciidae; genus Cacajao; species Cacajao melanocephalus. The sequence continues at coordinate 472,603 of CAUYLG010053293.1, read as the reverse complement.
GAGACTGTGGTAAAAATCTTGAGCTATCCCTTCCATGACCGGGTTATGAAACACCCTAATTTCTATCTTGCTAATGTGCAATGTCTCCATGCTCTGTATTCTGCCTCTATACTCTGTACTCTATCTTTAATACTCTAACTTATGGCCTTCTTGGCTTACACACTTGGATGAAGCAAGCTGCCATGTGAGAGAGGTTTATGTCAAAAAGATCTGACAGTGTCCTCCAGTCAACCGCCAGAGAGGGACGGAGGTCCTCATTTCAACAGCCAGCAAGAAAATAAATGCTGCCAATGACCACCAGTTTAGCTCAACCGGACCTTTAGGTAAGATCGCAGATTCTTGGCCAACAGATTGCTTGTAGCCCTTTGAGAGACCCCACGCAGAGGACTCCACTAGGCCCAAACTAAAAAAACAGTGGGACAATAAATGTTCTTTCAAGCAACTGGGTTTTGGAGTAATTTGTAATGCAGTAAGAGATAACTAAAACAACACAATATTTAGAATGTCCCAGATACAATTCAAATTTTTTCAGTCTATGAAGAACCAGGAAAATCTCCTTTTACACGGGAGAAGACAGTAACAGATGCCAATACAGAGATGATAAAGCTGTTGGAATTATCAGAAAATACTTAAGAACAAGGATTATTTAAATGCTCCAACAATAAGGGCAAATGCTTTTGAAACAAATGAAATGCTTGAAAGCCTTAATGAGGAAATAGGGGATATAAAGACCCAAATGGAAATTTTAGGCCTGAAAAGTAAGGTTACTAAAATGAAAGAGTCACTGGGTAGTTCAATAGCAGATGGAGGTGATAGAGGAAAGCCAGTGAACTTGAAGACAGGCCAAAGCAGTATCCAGTGCGAACAATAGAGAGAACACCACTGAACAGAACCCCAGGAACCACAGCACAGCATCAAAACACTGAACATGTCTGTTATTAAAGTTTCAGACGTGGAGGAGAAAGACTTCAGTGAAGAAAAGTATTTGAAAAAATAATGGCTAAAAACTTCTTTAGGAAGAGACACAAACCTACAGGTTCAAGAGACTCGGTGAACCTGAATTGGATAAAGCTAAGGAAATGCACATTCACATGCAGCACAATAAACTGTGGAATTCTCCAGATAAGGAAGCAAATCTCAAAAAGCAAAGAACCCAAGGGAAAGATGCCTTACTTATAGGGGGACATAGGAATGATTGTGTTTTTGCATCAGAAACCAAGAAAGCCAGAAAGAGATGGAACAAAATTTTCAAAGTGCTAAAAGAAAATAACTGTCAACTCAAATTCCAAATCCAGGAAAAATATTCTTCAAGAATGAAGCTGAATTACTGACATTCGCAGATGAAGAAATTCTCATTGTTTTCCAGCATATATCTTCCAAAAGAGCTGCTACAGGAAATTCTTCAGAAAGAAGAGAAATAACACCAGAAGAAAAGTTGGCACCTAAGAAAATAAAGAGCGATGGAAATGACAAATATTTGGGCAAATAGAATATATTATTTTTATTCTGTTAATTTTTTATGGTTTGGAAGCAAAAGATACAACATCATCTGACGGCATTTTCAATGTATGTGGACATAATACATAAGACAACTATGATGGAAGGTTATACCCTGTATGCTTCCATTTCTATGATGTTCTCTAGAAGATACAACCACAGTGGCAGAGAACACAATACTTAGTAGCCAGATCTTGGGGTGGAGGTAGGGTATGATTGCAGAGAGATAGCAGGAGGGAGTTTTTAAGGCAGTGAAACATTGCTGTATCCTGTTTGTGGGAGTGGTAACTCCAATCTACATATGTAGTAAATTTCATAGAACTATACACAGAGAAAAAGTCAATTTTACTGTATACGAATTCTAAAAAAAAAAAATAGGAAGTATGGGTAGGTCCCTGGCAGTCTGATTTCAAAGGGACTGAAATCTGCCTCCTCCACCCTCTCACCCCACAGCCCTAAATGATGCATTTCTTACATTTTGGCTTTTATAGAAATGTCCTTAACAGAGGGAAGTTCATATGAAAATGATGAGGTTCAAAATAAAACCTGATAGAAAAACCCATGGACTTAAATTCTGCTTAAGGTTTAGATATTCTTTGGCTTGTTTCCAGCAAGAGAGCCTGAAAGTCAGACGAGTGGCATAAGACATTATGACAGGAGGTCCAACTAGTGAATATAGCAAAGATGGATGTGAAGTTAACAGCTTTCCTGTGGGTAGATACGTCATATGCTGTCATACATTGGTAGATATGGAGAGCTCTTCAAAAATGTGTGATGGGCAGGGATAGAGGAGGAATTTTTGTGGTATTAACAACCAAGGGTCTTTCTCTCTAGAAGAGTCAGTAACTCTTTATTCCTGAGTATGCACTAGCGTTCTTCAGTACTGTGTAATTGCGGTTGATAGATGAAGCCTCAAATCTCTACCTACGTCTTCCAGGTTGTTTTCATACACATACAGGTTGAAGAACCACTGGGAAACAAGAGCTTAGGTACGAAGAACATCTTAGATGTTATGTCTACGTTGGTAATTCCGGGCTAGCTGCTTCTTCAAAGTAAGAGGTGAGTAGGGAAGAGAAACCAGCAAGCGAGATCCACAATAGTAGTAAAGCGAGAGCTAGACTCTAGTGAAAGGAAAGAAGGGAAGGGGAGGGGAGGGGAGGGGAGGGGAGGGGAGAAGTGAAAGTAAAGAAGTTAGAAGTATCAAAGAGTGAGTGGTTGACCATATAAAACACTCCAGAGAGGTCAGGTAAGATGAAAATGGGAAAGCATTAATTGGATTTAGTAATGAGGGCATTTTTCAATATTTCAGTGCAAGCATATGATTTACATATCACAGTGTCTGCCCAGCCCAACTTCCCTTGCTAGCTAAAACTGCTTCACCTTAGCCCCTACACAAAGAAGCCATGTTAGGTTGATTTTTCTAAAACAGTGGTCAGAGCCTGACCAGCCATGGAGACCTGACTCAAAGCCCCTTCGGAGGCCGGCAGGCGACCTTTGAGGAGGTCTATTACAAAGTAAAGACAACAATTAGCTGTTTAACCTGGCTCAGTCCAGGATTTAGACTGTGAGACATAAAGTGGATTGGCCAGGTGCATATGAGAGGAAAATAGAGCAGGCCTGAAGAGAAAAGGAGAGGAAGAGAGAGAGACTGCTGTGGTTTAGAATAGATCCCCTCCAAAATTCAGGTGTTGAAACTTAATGGCCAATGTAATAGTATTAAGAGGTGGGGCCTGTTAAGAGGTAATTAGCTCACGAAAACGCCTTATAAATGAGGCTTCACAAGTGAATGTAATTAAAGCCCTTATAAAAGTAGTTTCATGGAGCGTTTGGCCCGCTTGTCCTTCCACCTTCAGCCCTGGGAGTAGACATCCTTCCTTCCCTCCAGACAGTGCAGCATCAACACACCGTCCTGGAAACAGCAGTCCTCACCATGCACAGAAACTGCTGGTGCCTTGAGCACAGACATCTCAGCCTCCAGAACGTGAGAAATAATTTTTTGTTCTTTATAAATTACCCAGTCTCTGACGTTCTTTTATAGAAGCACAAAATGGACTGACACCAAGACACAGCCTGAGTATACCAAGAGAGGTGGATGGATAGTGGTGCTGATCCCTCCAGCCGCTCTGATGAGAATGTGTGGGCATTTTATTAAGAATTTATTTGTCTAAAAGAATGAATCTTGTGTTGGGTTAGGAATAAGGGCCATGGTAGAAAAGTGTGTGAGTGTGTGTGTGTGTGTGTGTGTGTTACCAGAGAAAAGACTTAATCATGATAGAGAATGTGAGGATTGCTACTATGTGACTCACCTAAATTCTCTCAATCTAGCCCTACAGTTAGGGAGAATCATGTTTCTCCTACAAATATTCGAAAGACACAGAAATACCTAGAGATGGCCAGCTACTTGGTGGACATAGGAACTGCAGAATATTCAGAGTGATCAAAGGGAGTGGAGGGAGGGGCATTATTTGTGAATCTGTACCAGGCACATGGTTCTACGTTAAGCACTTTACCCACATTTCCTCATTTAAGCCCCACAACACCTATACATAAGCATAATTGTTCTGTGCTTTAAAGTTCAGAAGATTGATAAGTAACAGAGGCCATTAGAACTGGAATTTAAACCGAGATCTGTTTCTCTGAAAGAAATCCTGCTCTTTTTACCTTTCATACTTCCCCCATTTCTGAATCTCACACCCCTAATAATTAACAAGCACACCTGTTGATTTCCTATGGGTGTGGCTCAGGATAAAATTAAAAAGTTTCCAATATAGTTGAGAAATAAACAAAAATATGTGTAACGTGGCAAGTGACTGCTTGAAGTAGACGAATCAAGGTCCAATCTGGACCATAGAAGCTTTACTATGTATTTAATCAGCAAGAATTTAATACAGGCAATTGCCTAAACAGGCGTTGGAAGGCTGAGAAAGAAAAAGGAGAACACGGAGGGAAAACAGACAGTAAATACAGGATGTAGCTGCTATGTGTAGGTCTGAGGAGACTAAAGAAGAAGTTAGGTCCCTAGAACCTTAGAAGTTCAGAGAAGAGGCCATGTGGAACTGGGGCTTAGACCTCTTGGAAAGATACTTTTGCCTACTGCTGTTACCCCAGCAGCATGGACAAAGAGCCTCAACTCAGATCAGAAGGGTGATGCTGCCTGGAAAGGGCTCATATCTCTGCAGTTTGAAGGAGGGGGTCTGAAGAACTGGAATTCAGATTGTGAGGAGAGGGCCCTGCCTGGCGACTGCTAGTAGCTCTGAGATGGTACGATGAAGCTGTTTCTGGGAACGGGAAAAAAAGTTGGAGGTTAGAACCAGCTTCTACTGCTGGGAGCAACATTGACAGGAATATCAGGAACCCAGGAAGGAGCAAGTCCACTGTCTCCCTCTTGCCTTCTAATCCCTCTAGAATGACCACTGTTGGCAACATGCAACTGGGAGCCGACTGGCAAGAAATGGGATTGGCAAAGTCCCAGCTCCAGTATTACAGAGTAGAATCTAAAAGGGTATGTTTAGAGCTGAAAAGCAATGGCACACATAACAAGATATGCTAACTGCCAAGCAAGGCACAGAAGCTCTGGGTGGAGGGTGGAGGTCATGCGCCAGCTGTGGTGGAAGAGGGAGGCCTCATGGAAGAGGTGGGAGCTGGGATGAACTCTAAAGGTTGGCCTTGTGAAGATGAGAGGCCCCTTGAGCTGAGGCAAAACTGCAGGAAAGCTCCAGGGCTGTCTGGGGACGTACTAGAAATAGACTAATGATGCAAGAGTGGATTAAGGGATCAAAGTGGGCTTTGAAAAACCAGTCACAGTAAGTAAGTGTCAGCATCATCTAATGAAATGTGTTGACTGGCAGAATAAAGAGTTTGGCATTTGTTCCTTCAAAATGAGGGAACGATCTGAGATGTGAGAAACACCCCCTATCCCTCATCCCCACTTGCCAGTGATTCCCTTCTGGTCCTGACCTGCTGATCGAATTCCAGGCTACAGAAGTTACGAGAGAAACAGTAGAGCGCTTCTCAGGAATCTTGACTTTCTGGGTCCTAAGGGATTATCCAGGCCAATGATTTTCAAGTGCGTATGTATTTATTGCTTATCACAAAAACACGTTTTCCAAACAAAATGTTAGGTCCAACCCCAAGGCATGAAACCGATAAAGGAAGAGGTTCTCTGGGAGCATCAGCACTTCCCCATTTGGTCCCCTCTTTCCTCCTTGTGAAGGGCTTTGAGGTACTTCCTTATGAACTGGAATGCAATTTGCCAAACACTGACCTCCGTGAACCCCCTAGTTTATAGGTGAGGCTGAGGCACAGGAAGCAGGTTGGGTTAGCTTGAGTCCACTCCAGTGCGAAGGTTGCGGTTAAAACGCAGATCTTCTGACTTCTGGTCTGGGACCATTTCCATTAGAGCTAAAGTGACCATGTAATTTATTGCCTAAGCCAGGACACATTTTAACGTGAAAGGGGCCAAAAATAATTGATTGGCATTAACAGTTCCAAAACAGTAGTAATCAGGAACTGTCCTGAGCAAATCAGAACATATAGTTACTCTAATGAAACCCTGCTGTAATCTTATACTTCCTGATTCAGGATTACTAAGGCCTCCCCCTCCTAACAAGGCCCTTCCCACATTTATTGTTGTTTAAAAAATACCCAGTACTTTTCAATCTATGAGAGCACGGAACCCATACTGAACTAGGAACCTCCCAGGCTTCCTATCCAATAGCTTTTAGTGTAGATTGGGCAGATATGGGCAGATACGGTCTTAATATGTGTAGGGGTAACAAGGACAGGGCAGCAATCATCTGGTGATCAGAAAGTGAGTTGAGGAAATGTTTGGGTTGGCTGGAAGCCTTACGGTATCAATCGGGTTCTTAGTTGAAAGCAGCAGAGAACGACCCTGACTTGCCTATACAGAAAAGACGTATCAGATAGTACCGGTAGCTCACAGAGTCTCTAAGAAGGCTGGATTACTAAGCACAAGAAGCAAACAGGAACAAGACTGACTAAAAAATAGGCAAATGACAGTCAAAGTGATATCACAGAACCTAGTGACAACCTGGCTGCTGTTATTGGCACTATGTGTTACATGCCACAGCCAGCACTGCTGCCATGTAGACCCAAAATGATTTCTCCACTGATCCTGCTTTTTTTTTTGTAGTGGTAACTCTCAATTCAGAGAGTCCACGTAGGTGGATCTGATTGGTAAATCTGAGGCTATCCCTGCTAGTCCAGTCTTTTCAGGCCCATCATGGAAAGGAGGATCTGCCTCCAATAACTGTAATTTTGCCCCCAAATATTCACTTTTCCCCCAGGGGAAAGGATTATGCTTCCCGGCCCTTTTGACATCAGACTTGACCATGTTGCTTGTTTTGGCCAATGGCATATTAGCGGAAAAGCTGTGGATCGTGTCCTAGTAAGGGCCAGTGTGTGCTCTGCCATCTACTTTCACTCTGCCTCAAGAACAGCAATGTTCTAGATTGGGCTATTGCATCAATCTGAATCCCAAGAGTGAAGACGACATGGAACAGAACCACAATAAGCCCATGAGGGGCATGCAGCATTAGCAAGAATTAAACCTTTGCAAGCCACTAAGATTTGCAGGGGTTATTTGTTACCAGGATATAATGTAATCTGACTGATACATGATCTCACCAAAACACATGTGATGAATTCCCAAACATACAGAAAGAGAGTTCAGGTGCTTGGCCAAAAAGGAAAAAAATAGCAATTAAAAAATTCAGTTTCATATAGAAAATTCATCCAAATATAGAATTTTAAAAGAATCACCCTCCTTCAAGTTCTCAGTTTCCCTGTGGCTCTCCCAGGGGCTGCCCTGAGGACCTCACAGCACAACAGTACACAGTTTGTGGGGGTAGAAGAACCCTTGGGGCAAAATCAGCAAATTCTTCACAATCTCTGTTGTGTGTATGTTGGAGAGATTATTTATATTGATCTTTAAAAAAAAAATCACTGAGTGTTAACATTGATCAGGGAAGGCTTCCGCTGGGAAAGAATGGTTTGTGAAAAACACTCAAGGCAAGTTGAGACAATAAAAAGTTGTAAAATATGTGTTTGTGTGTGCATGTGCACAAATAGCAAATTAGTTTTTAGGTGGTTTTATTTCTAAAAAATTAGTTACATATTTTATTTTAATATATGTAATGAAAATAAGGAATCGACTATTTCTTAGTTACGCAATGAAAATAACATAGTTGTGGCTGTTTTCTATAAAATTATTTTTCTTCTCCTAAGGAAATTAAGTGCAGCACAATTTCCTGACTTTCTTAAAAGTTTTAAGGTTCCGCAGTTTCATTCACATCTGCTCATGACGTTCAGTTTTTAAGACTTGGTTCACAGACTGAAAAGAATCCTTACATTAAGAAGCAGGTCAACCAATGAATTCTGAAGAGAATTCACCTTAGAGGCTTTTCAGAAAAGGCAGGGCAGAACTTGGCAGCGGTACCAGGTGTTGGCTGACCCAAGGCATGAAGATAATTTGGGGATCCAGCCTTTTGTTACTTTAGTTCAAGAGAAGCAATTCCTATTTTAAAAAGTAATCTAAAATGGTGGGTTTCTAAAAGTCTGTTTTTTTCCTCTTAGGATGGGATATACCTATGAAATTCCACATATTTCCTTTCTGCCACTCTTATATAGGTCCATCAATCCAGTCTTTTCAATGGGTGATGTCATTTGTCCACTCCTTGGTCAATCTACACATATCTTTTGAGTACCTACAATGTGACCTGGTGTATGTACTACCTTGGCATCACAGGATAATATAGTTATCTGATTAAGAGGTGAAAAAATGTTACCTTAATCACTGGCATCAGAGCTCCTCTTAAGGATACGAAAGTCTTTGTTTAGTAAATAATTTCCCAAGCATTTTTTTGTGTGTGGGAAGAACACTAAAGGGCATCATCTACACAGAACACATGGGAACAAGGAGATGGAGAAGCCGCTCTGCACAGAAAGACACACAGGAGGGAAAGGTGGGAAGGAGAGAGTACTGAGCAACTGGCTGGGAGCCAGGAGGTGATGAGAAATTCCCAGCAACAATGACGGGCAAGGATGCCCACTACCAACAGCACTAAACCTTAAGATATTGATAAAAAGGGTTTACTTTAAATCTGCCTTACCAAGAGTCCCTGTGTGAACAGTGCTATGGGGAAAGGGACTGTGCCCTTGAGGTGCTGAAATAATCCCTAAGAAGCATCAACACAGTGGAAGCAGGGGCTTGAGTCAGGGGTCCCTGGGTAAATAAAGACTTCCCAAAGATAACCCAGAGGGCCTGGGACGTAGTTTGTGCAACCTCTGACACATGATAGCGGGTCACACCATTTTCACTGCGATTTCAATGAGCATGATGACCCAGCTACCATTCCAGCTGCCAAAGTGGTTGCAGTTGTGAGAAGTGGTCCCTTAAGAACATGACATGCTCCTCAACACACTGGTCACTAAGCCACACCCAACAGACATCCTCCCTCCCTGCCGCCTTCTCTCTTTACTCATCACAAAAATGGAAAAACAGTAATAAAAAAGTGTTGAGACACATACAAGATCTCTAAACTGTTGACTTCGATGGAAGGAGAGCCTTTTGGGCAGTAGCACAACATTCTAAGTGGGTATCAGAGAGGGACTTAAGTACAGTGTGTGACATTTTGATGATAGTACAAAATTGGGAATAACCTGTATTTTTTCCTTATAAACGTTTTCATTTTAGGTTTTCTTTTTCCTTTTTATTTTAAATTCTGGGGTACATATGCAGGATGTGCAGGTTTGCTACAAAGGTAAATGTGTGCCAGGGCGGTTTGCTGCACAAAGCATCCCATCACCTATGTGTTAAGCCCAGCATCCATTAGCTATTCTTCCTGATGCTCTCCCTCCCACTGCACCCGCCAACAGGCCCCAGTGTGTGTGTTCCCCCCAATGTGTCCACATGTTCTCATCATTCAGCTGCCACTTATAAATGAGAACATGCAGTGTTTGATTTTCTTTCCCTGCATTAGTTTGCTGAGGATAACAGCTTCCAATTCCATCCATGTCCCTGCAAAGGACATGACCTCATTCCTTTTTATGGCTGCATAGTATTCCATGGTGTATATGTACATTTTCTTTATCCAGTCTATCAGTGATGAGCATTTAGGTTGATTCCATGTCTTTGTTATTGTGAATAGTGCTGCAGTGAACATATGTGTGCATGTCTCTTTACAGTAGAATGATTTATATTCCTCTGGGTTTATACCCACCAATGGGATTTCTGGGTCAAATGGCACTTCTGCCTCTAGGTCTTTGAGAAATTGCCACACTGTCTTCCACAATGACTGAACTAATTTACACTCCCACCAGCAGTGTAAAAGTGTTACTTTTTCTCTGCAACCTGGTCAGTATCTCTTGTTTTTCGACTGTTTAGTAATAGCCATCCTGACTGGTGAGAGACGCTCTCATTGTGGTTTTCATTTGTGTTTTTCTAACGATCAGTGATGTTGAGCATTTTTTCATGTTTGTTGGCTGCACATATGTCTTATTTTGACAAGTGTCTGTTCATGTCCTTTGCCCACTTTTTAAAGGGGTTGTTTGTTTTTCTTGTAAATTGGAGCAACCTGTATTTTCATCATGGTGGGCGGGCGAGGGGGTTGGTGATTAAATGAACCGCACTTCATCCATGCTATAGAACAAGCTATGCATCATTTCAAAATAATATTGGTAGGTTTGAATATACTGATACAGAAAGAGCTCTAAGATCTGTAGCTAAGTTGAAAAGGCAAGGCAAAGAGCAATATCTAAATTCTTTATGGAAAACTTCCCACAAAATATAGTTACATATTTGAATGTCTATGTCCATTTTCCTTGGGTAAGGATGGGATTGGATAGGGAGCTGGAGACAAAACCTATTTTGTTTGAAAAATTTTAACCATGAGAATGTATTTATGTTTAGCTTGGCGTGGTGGCACACACCTGTAGTCCCCGCTACTCGGGAGGCTGAGGCAGGAGGATTGCTTGAGCCTGGGAGTCTGAGGTCACAGCGTGATCATGCCACAGAGCTCCAGCCTGGGTGACAGAGTGAGACCATGTCTCAAAGTAAATAAATAAAAATTTAAAAAGATGTATTTATGTAGTACTTGTATAATTATGATATATAAAGTTTAAGATACATAAAAGTAAAAAGAACAGTTCAAGGTGAGAGATTCTGGGAACTATTAGAATACACACATGTGTGTGTGCGCATGCACACACACACACACACACACACACACATACACGCAGACACACGACACTGCTGGCAATGTAAATCTAGATAAAAGAACCCACTATTGAAAAGGAGCTCGGCAGCATTGCCCTTTCTCGCATCAGAAAAGCCCAGGCTGCAGAGAAGCAAGGCTCCTACGCATGCATGCAATGTGTGACCTTAGCCTCCCAGGAAATCTGAAATGTAGGGCCTTGCCTCAGACACAACATCTGTCGCAACTACACCCACTTTCAGGTGTGTTGTGAGGACCTAGTCACCTGTTTTCACTCTTATTCTTAAAACAAAGAGTTTTGAAACAGCCTGTGATGGAGCCCACAACTGATCACATCGGTGTGAAATTCTCGGTAGGAAATCTCACTGACGATGAAGCCAATAATGGGTCCTCCTGTTGGCCGTGAGGACAGCACAGGCGCGGACTGTGTTCGCGCTGCTCGCTGGCTGGTGTTCTCCAGCGCCAGAAGTCAGACTTGCATGGAGTTCTGCGTTTCCTGGTCCCGTTCAGGGCTGCTGGGCCTGTCCTCTTGCCTTCTATGAATACTTTCTCTCTCACATCTTCAGTCTCTCTCATTCCCCCTGCTCCCCCTGACCGTGTGTCTGTAGAAAACACCAAATCTTCGAGAAAACTTCCTCTGCAGCCTACCACCACATGGCCTTCCTCTCCTGTCTTGCAGATCTTCTAGAAGGCCCCGTCCCTCCCTCTCATCTCCCTCTTCTTCCTCAGCAGCTTCAACCATTTGCCCTTCAACCCTCACAGTCCCAGTTCTTTACCTATTACTCTGTCGCTCTCACAGAGGTCACCCATGTCCGCGCCGTCACATGCTCACATGCTCTTTCCTCCATACCCCTGGTTGGCCGCAGCTTTTGGCCGTGGACAGCACCATTCTTGAAACTCTCTTCACTCCTTTGAGATTTCTCTTTCTTGGTCTCCATCCCGAAGTCCTTATTTCTCAGTGGTCTTTCGGGGTATTGCCTTGGCCCTGTTGTCCCTCCCCTTTCTCCCTTAGGGATTTGTATCCAACTCCACACTTTCAGCCCTTCCTTTTTTGAAGCTGGCTCCCACGTCTACACCTGCCCGTCAGCCTCTGCTTGTGCCCTTCTGCCTCTTTCCCCTGCCGGCAGGATATCCCCTGCACGCAAGCATCCTTCTAGCATTTTAGTTTCGGCAGCTGTAAATCTAGACTGATCCTCTTCCTGCCAGTCCTACTTCTCTGCCTCCTGGGTTTCCGAATTCAGTGAACTCTCCGGTGTTAAAGCCATATTCTCTCTCCCCCAGATCCCACCAATAACAGTGCTCACTTCTATGCCTTCACTTGACGAACGCTTCTCTTCCTTCCCTCCCGCTCCTGTGGGTTCTCACTGGGCCCATCATTACAGCCTCTGAACTGCTCTCCCAGACCCCCAGCCCCCTAAGGCACCACCTTCAGATCACCAAACCTCAATCTCCTCAAAGATAAAGTTTACTGCCTTAGGACAGCGCTCAACTTCACAGTTTGCTCCCACCTACCTGTAAAGCACTATCTACTTCTAACCCTTCATTTGTTCCGTGAGTCTTTTCACCAATCCCTATGGATCTAAGAAAATAAAGCCTCCCTGAAAGACTCTCTAGAGAGACTGGGAGGTTCCCTAGGATCTCTGGAGACTAGACGTCACCTGCCTCCAGGTATGACCTTTCAGGAAATAGTGACTTGCTTCCTTTTTATCGGGCCCTCTGCCACATTGCTGCTTTTGCCAGCAAGGCTCCCTCAACGTTGCCTCCTCTCACCCAAATCCTCTTTTTTCAAAGGCACCCCTTAACCATGGAACCCTTCAGCTCAGTTACACTGAGAAGACTTGGGCTCAGAGAAGTTAGGTAATTCCCTCCAGGTCAGTTAGGTATTAATGGGAGGAGTGGGGATTTGAACTGAGATTGCTACAATGTCTAAATGGGTGCTTTCTCCAGTTTACCAGGCTGGCTGCCTGATTGTGCTTTCCCCAGCCTGCTGTAGAGGGTTAGCAGTGTTGGTAATACTCTTGAGAACAACCTTGTCTTAGTTGCTATCTTTTCTAATCCTCCATCGTATTTAGGGCTAAGAGCTCAGGGGTCCTCAATAAATGCTTGGTGAATTGCACTGAATTTTCTTGTCTTCTGTAGTTTTTTTTTTTTCCAAGCAGGTGCTGTATTTCTCCTTATCTCCCAAAGGATTGATATTTTCTTTGGGTAGTGGATGGTCTTGTGGCTGTGGGGGGTCCCTTGCTTTAGCCTCAGTGGAGACTCCTGGTGCGGAACGTAGGCTTCTTGAGCTTTGTTCATCTCCAGAGCAGAGCCCATGGCTCTCACCCTTGATCTGAGTCCACTGCCATGAAGATTTGCAAATGACCAACAGGCCTCAGATTCCATGGCATGAGCCCTTCCTAAATAGCGATGGTTTCTGAGGAGGAGGAGGAGGAGGAGCAGGAGGAGGAGGAGAAGGAGAAGGAGCAGTAACAGGGTTCATTTCTAAACACAGGAAAATGCCTAAAGATAATGAAGAGTTACAAAAGCATTTACATGATTCTGTAAATTACCCATCATAGAGCCCCTTCATATTTCGATGTTACAGGACATCACTGCTTTAGCCCTGAAGCTGTGCTTCTATAAACCTGTAAAACGAAAGCACTTTGAATAATTACACATTAACAATTGTTTAAATACCTCCTGGAGTAACGTTTGGCCATGATTAGCTGTTACTGAATTAGGATGTATTATGCCTTAGCTCTTGCAAGCCTATGGGAAAGTAGATCCTCTTAACCAGGGGCGTCCTTCACCTTTCTTTTTCCTAGCTCTTATAATTGATGACCCTAAGCAGTTACGTAAGCTCCCTGAGCTTCAGCGTCCTCTGTTAGGTGGGAATGACAATACTTCACATCGCTGTTGTGAGGATTTAATGACTTAGAACTAATGTCATTAGTTCTTAGTCACGATGCCTGGCCCACAGTGGGCACCCAGTTAATATGGATTTCTTCCTTTGTTTCCTGGCAAAACACGTTCCTTTGTTAAACCGGTGAAGCATTCTCTAGTTGTTTTCTTTTTCATACCCATTGTTTATTCATTCAACATTTGTTGATCATTTATACATGCCAGGCATTGTTCTAGGTTCCATGACACCTCAATGAATCACATGGACAAGGCCCACAACTTTGCTGAGTGCCTTGGTTGTTAGCATGGAGTTGGGGGTACATTCTCCTTCAGCTATGTTGGAATGAGTCTTTCTCCAGCGTGTGTTCCCAGCTGGGGGAACTTCCATTTAATTCCTTCATCTTCTTTTACTTCGATTTCTGGTGCTGTACTCCAATACTGATAGCTTGTGGCAGTAAATGATTTGGAAGAAAATAACTTAGGAATAACAGACAAAATGTTTAAAGATGCATAAAAGGTTGCAAAAGTACTCCCATGGTGTTTGAAAATTACCAAGACTCAAAAAGAAACAAGACTAAGACACACTCGTGTTTAACTAAGTGAAGTATTCCTCACTAGCAGAAGTTATTCAGTTTGGAGGGCGAGAGACCTATAGGTGTTTGGATCAAATTGCCCTATTAACTAACTTGCTTTCCTGCATCTAGCTCTCAGCCAAATTTTAGTCATTCAAATTACTCACAGATAAATTAGCTTTGACCAAATCCCCTGAATCCACAAGCTTTGTGTCTCTCTCGCATACTTCAATGCCTGGCACCAGATAGATGATCAGCAAATTCTATCATTTCTTATTTGTCTTCCCCTGTGGCACCATGAGCTGCTTGAAGTCTCGGCCATTGTCTTAATTCGTCTTCGTATTCTTATTCTGAACACAGAGCCTACCACAGTGTAGGTGCTCAGTAAATGTGAAATGGACAAAGGCGTGAACAAAGGAACAGAAACTGTGAGTGGACGGATTTTTGGAAGCTCATTCTAGCACACAAGCTCTGCCAGAGCAGGGAAGGGGAGGCTGGGCTGGGGGTGGAGGGTCACCATGCCTGCAACCACTGAGTGGTGGCTCTCAGAAGACCCAGGACCCAGCTTCAGTGTCCCTGCTCTCGTAGTGGCATAGGGTCATGTCTGTGTGAGGCCATCTCCCCTGCCCCCACACATAATGGGAGGCCTGCTCTGATCAGCCTGCTTTGGAAAACTGCTTGCACCTGGCCTGGAAGAACACAATTAAAAGATGCCGTAAAAATTGACAGATCACAGTGTGGAGGGCTGAAAATACATTACAATTCCGATCGAACTATAAATAAAGCCCCTAAATTAAATAAATCTCACACAATTATGGATTAAAACATGTTTAGTGTTAATGGCCTTGCACATGGACCCTGACTCCCGAAATTGTTGCTGAGGCTGCATGCCCAGGGGATTGCATCATAATTAACACCGGGCCCATCCTGGAGGAGCCGGCCCGAGTTTCAACTGTGGGCCCTCAGAAGGAGAGGAGGGGACCAAGGAGGCCCCCTTGTCTGGGTGAGGTTCCAAATGCTTACCCAGCCCCTTCATGATGCCACTGACTCTTTCTTGGAAGAATATGACCTGGAGATAGCTGTCACTCTTAGGACCTGATCCTGAACACAAACGCTTGTGCCAGGCTGAGCGTTCCGTCTCCCCTGTGTGCTCCATCGCACAGATGTCCACATGCACCAAGTAAATGATCCCACACCAAAAAGGGATTGTAGAAGAAATATTTGGATGATTCAATCATTTGCTCACTTCTACTCTGTTCATTTGAAGTCCATGCATTGTATTGTAAATAGCCAGCAATTATCTTGTGCATTAAAATATAGAACGTTTTCTATAGCAACTCTCACACTCCAATTGCTAGAACCAAGGAGGTTGGTAAAATCATGAAGGACAATGAAATGTACCACAGTTTTAGCTATACCAAACCAAGTAAGAGAGCCTAAAATTTAGGAATCTTACAAGAGGAAAGTAAGGAGACCACAGCTTTCATTCAAGATCAATTCGTACCTTTCACCAAGACTCAACAGATGGAAAAAGGCTCCGGGACCCCCCACTGTGCTCCCTGGAGGAGGGCAGTATGGTGGTGAGGAGCAGAGGCTCTGGATCGGGTGCTGGGGCTCCACCCCCAGCTCCGTGGCTTCCTAAGCACACACCGTTCTCAGTGTTTCGGGTTCCCCGCCTCCATATCAGGGATGATAATGGTGACTCCTTAGCGGCGAGGATCTGGCCCGAGCTAAGCCAGCCTGTGTGTTGGTGTCAGCAATTGCTGCTGTGACTGTGCAGCAATCGAGCCTACCCTGGCTCCCACACTGTAGCTGTGAGGACCCTTACCTGGTCCACCACGGCAGGAGAGGAGCTGTAGGGGATTCTGGTGTGTTGCAGGAGCGGGAAGAGCATGGTTTTGGGCAGACACTCCACCAGGGGACCAGCCTGTCTCCTTGAGCAACTGGGCTATACTTGGAGAGATGGGGGTTAGATATTCACTGAATTAGAGTGAGGATTACGTGGAAGGAAGACATACAAAGAACTTAGCCCTAGCACCTGGAACACAGAAACTACGCTTGTTAAATGTTGACTTTCCTCCATTCCCCTTTCCCTTCCTTCTCCTCTCCTCGCCTCCCTGCATCTTTCTGTTGTCTTAATAAAAGCCAAAGAGGCCACTGAACTTCAGGCTAAAGAAGATGACTGTGGCAGGGCTGATGAGAGAGGCACACTGAGGAATGGTCTTAAGCAACAGACAGACACTGTCCTAGGCCCCTCAGCTGCCCTAGCAGGAGGGGAAGCCCTTGGCCAGGAACAGCTGGAGCCCGTGTCAGGTCCTCTTCCTGAGGCCTGACTGCCTTCTCTGGCCATGTTGTCATCTTCCTCATGCCGACACTTAAAAAATACAGATTTTACCTTGTCGCTCCCCTGCTTAAAACTATGTGTCAACGGGTCCCATTTAGGATAAAGTCTGAAGCTCCTTACCAGTGTGTACAAAAGGGATGACTGATCTTTTCTCATCTCTATACTTCATAGTCTGCATTTCCGTCATATTGGCCTTTTATAAGTTCCCCGATGATCTCATGTTCTGCGGTGGCACCTGCGGGCTATGTGTACTCTGCCCTGTGCTTAGAACTTCCTCCCTGCACCCCTTGGTGAGCCTCACTTGGCTGACTTCAGGGCTTGACTTGGCTGTTGCAGAGAGGCCTGCCTTCCCCCGCCCTCTTGTGTGAGTTGGGTGCCCCTCTTGCGTGCTTCCTCAACAGCCTGCTGGGACCCCATGAAAGTCCCATGTATTCTCATCGAATTACTCATTGACATGCGTGCATCTTCCACTAGATGACAAACTCCAAGAGAGCAGGAAGCACATTTCCTTCTTTCACTGCTGTATGCTTGATGTAGCACAGCGCCTGACTCAGAGTAGCACGCAGGAAATACTGGTTGAGTGAACAAAAAAGAATGAATGAATTACTCATTCTCATGTTTCCTACTTATCTATACTTGTTGCTTTTTGGCATCGCCATGGCCATGATGATGCAGGAAGCTTGGGGACAACAGAGTGTGCATTTTCCTTAGTGAATCAGGAGCCAGTTCCAAAAGTCCCATGAGGAGAAGAGGCTCCCTGGAATGGGCAGGCACCAGCAAATCCTGGCCTGGAACACTTCCCCTCTTGCCCTTCATTTCACATTCAAATCATAGCTAGCTAGACAGATACGTGGATATGGATACATACAGAATATACATCAAAATTTCTTGCAAGGAATTGGCTTATATGATTGTGGGAAGCTAGCTAGACAAGTGTGAAATCTGCAGGGCAGGAAGATCAGGCTGGAAATCTCAGGTGCCCACAAGTGGAATTTCTTCTTCAAGGAAGCCTCAGTTCTGCTCCCTTTCAACTGACTGAATCGAGCCCACTTGGATAATCTAGGATAATCTTCCTTACTTACACTGATGATAGATTTTAATCACATCGACAAAATACCTTCACAGCAACACTTGGACTAGTGTTTGATAGAATATCTGAAGACAATAGTCTAGCCAAGTCTAAATGTAACACTCACCTGGGGTCATAAGAGCTAGAGCTGCCTGAAGATCCTCCTGCCTCCTGCTGGTCTCTCTGGGCAGTGTACGTTCTCTTCCTCCACATGCCTTCTAGCTGGCTGAGGCAGGGAAGACACAGGGAACACAAGCTGCTTTGATGTCTTCTCCAAACGTCTTGTCAGGACGTGACCACAGGACATTTCCAGATCGCATAGTCTCCAGAAGAATGGCTTTTCTCTTTTACTGAACTGCAAAGAATCTGGAAAATAGTGGTTTCATAATATGAGAAACCTTACTCAACCCCCGAAAAGAGGAATTCGGTAAGTCATTCCCCACAGACCATGGAGGCAGGGCTCATTTTCGGCTCAGGGACATCAGTATGGGCATAGGGTTGTTGGAGCTAGCTTCCGTGCTGTTCAGTAAGCACTAGGTCATGTTGGTTGCTAAATATTTTGACTATCAACATTGGGCAGAGGTTAGACTCCCCTGGGCCAGTGTGGTTTAAGCAGAGTAGCCATTTAAAATATACTCAACAGCTTAGACAGTCAAAGGGGACATTAGTATTTGAGAGTCTCTAAGACACAATTCATTCTGTCAGTTTCAACATGGAAGTGGGGAAATTGTCCCACCCTGGTGCCGCAAAGATTGGTTCATTAGGTTAATGCTGCAGAAATCCTTCTGGAAGAATGCCTGGCAGGCGTTTCCTCGTAATTGATCAACGTTATATCAAGACTGTAAAAGTCCATGGCGATTGTTGCTTGCAGAAGTGGGAACTAGAATCAGAAACCTCTTAGAAAATTCTACACACTAAAGCTGAAAGAAAACTTACAGATTATGAAACTCCTCATGACAAGAATGGAACGACATCTTCTGAGTATGCACTGTGTCAGGCACCGTCCTGGCTGCTGGGAACACAACACTGACCTATTGATCATTTGCATCTACACCTCTACCCTATGCTCCCGACAGGAAAATAAGCTTCATGGGGGCAGAGGTTGTTAGGTCTGCCTGTTCATAGCTGATCGAACCCTGATTTTTTTGTTCCAGATGGATGCAGATCTATATAGAAAACAGATTAAAATTTATTTTGATTTTTTTCCACGATGGAAAAAAATCAGACTTCATCAGATTCATCTCTTGGGCCCATCCCCAAATGATAAATCACGATGGCCTAGGTCAAGGTTGGCAATTATTTTGTTAAAGGACCAGATAGAAAATGTTTTAGGCTTTGTGGCCATGCAGGATTTGTCACCACTACTCATTGCTACTAGTGCAAAAGCAGCCATAGGCAATATATTAATGCATGAGCATAGCAATATTTTACAAACCCGAAAACTTTATTTCAAAACAGGTGGTAGACTAGATTTTGCATTGTTTGCTGACCCCTGATTCTAGGTCAAGCATTTTGGTGTCAGGCCCAATTTGCACTCTTCAGTTTTATTGAGGACACCAAAAGACTTTTTTTTTTTTTAATGTGGGTTACATCTATCAATGTCTTATACATAAAAATTGAAACAGAATTTTAAAAATATTTCTCTTAAAAATAGCGATTATAAATTCATTCCATGCCAGCATAAATAACATATTTTATGGAAAACAAACATGTTTTCTAACACAAAATACTAATGAGATCTTGTTTTACATATTTACAAATCTCTTTAATGTGTGGATCCATAGAAGACAGCTGGATTTTGTGTTCAGACTGGTGTGATGTTTTAGTTGAAAATTCAATCTCATATAGAGACACAATTGGAAAAGGCAGGGCCTCACAGAATCCCGGGAATGTCTTGAAGACACTGAGGAATTCTGAAAACCACTGGTCCTTGGTGATTCCCTCCTCACCCCTTTTGCTAGATACTGGATTTCCTAGCCTTCCTAGGAGCTGTGGTGACCATGAGGCCCAATTGCAGGTTACCTTGTGCTAGTTAGTGAACTTGGGCAATTTGATTAAACTAATGGGCTTCACGTGAAAAACAGGTGTAACAATGCTTTATTCATCTGAGCGTTGTGTTTAATAAACTACACATGTAAAGCACATGACTGGCACATGGTAAGCATATGAGTGATACAGGTGTGTTGTCTTGATGATGAGTGATAGTCAATTTAGACTTCAAGAATGTTTGCTTGAAATAGCACTGGGTAGAGCTTACTTTCCTAGGAAGAGGGCCAACCTTTCAAAGAATGGACGTAGTCCCTACTCAGTTTCTCAAGACAGCATTTATACCAGGCTGTGAATAGGAGGAGATAGTAGAGAGGAATCACAACAAAAAAACAGATCACAGGATAAAACTGGCTGTCTGCAATAATTGCTCCTGAAATCTGTTTGTCACCTCTCTGTCCTTAGGCTCTGGATGACCGTCATGTTGCTGGTACTCACTTCATTTACTAAATCCCTTGTCATAGTCAGAATTCTAAAAATATGCCCTTGAGAATTCTGTCCCCTGGTTATTTAGTCAAACACTAATCTAGCTACTGCTGTGAAGGGGCTTTATAGATGTAAGTAAGTTACTAATCAGCTGACCTGAAAAATAAAGCTTCATGGATTACCTAGCTGGGGCCAATCTAATCACGAGCATGTAAAAGCAGAGAAACTTCTCCAGCTGGAGTTAGTGAGATGCGGTGGAAGAGGAAAGCAGAAGAGAGAGAAGGAAGAAGAGAGATCAAAGAGATTTGAACATGCAAAGGGCTTGGCCACTGCTGACTTTGAAGATGGAGAAAGAGAGACAGGAGCCAAGTAACATAAATGTCTCTAAACCCTGAGAATGAATCCTGTTTGAAGTCCAGCAAGGAAATGGCCACCTTATTCCCACCACCTGATGGAGCTGAATTCTGCCGAGAACCAGAATGAGCTGGAAGCAGATGTTTACCCAGAGCTTCTGGTGAGGAACACAGCCTGGCTGCCACCTTGATTTTAGCTTGGTGAGACTCTGTAGGACATCTCAGCTGCAGAAATTTGAAATAATACATTTATGTCGTTTCAAAACACCAAAAATTTGTAGTAACTTGTTACAATAGCAATAGGAGACGAATACATCCTTTCCTCCTACTTTTGGATTTGGTCCATGCTGGTGGCCTCATCCTACCGCCACCCTGATCAGAATAACGTGTTCACATAAGCAGGACACCTTCTGTTTATTATGCAGCACAGATCAGCCCCTTCTTGTGCAAGTTTACTCCTGAAAGAATATAATAGACTAGAATACCACCTCATTCATGATGAGTTCTCTCACCACCTAGAAGGCAGAAATGGTTGCGTTAAGGATGTTGTGTTACTCCTCCCCCTTTATTTTTTCCTCTTCAAATAATGAGTTCCTAGAAGGGCTAAATGCCCTTTCCTTTATTATCCTAATAGAAAGGATTCGAAACTCCCATGAAGATGCTGGAGTTATGCCTTCCTTGCAGCAAGATTCTTTTACTTCTGTTGATTTGGGGGAAAACTGGAGGTGACAGAACCTGACTCAGTGCTAGATGGTTTTGATACCTCTGTTGAGCTAAGGAGATACAAACAGAAACAGCCTGGTAATCTGTTCAGGACTTATATATGTGTGGGGTTTTTTCGTTCTACAGAAAAGCATGCAGAATATCTCTCCAATTCTGACCTTTCATTCATTTAAATTTAGTTGGTCACAACTAACAATTATCAAAGAGCTTTCTTGTTTTTTCTACTTGGATCACTGAGTATTGAACAGGGATGTTGAACTTAAAAACCCAAACAAACCACATTTATTGATTTGCATATGTTGAGCCAACCTTGCATCCTAGGGATGAAGGCTACTTGATCATGGTCGATAAGGTTTTTGATGTGCTGCTGAATTCAGTTTGCCAATATTTTGCTGAGGATTTTTGTATCAATGTTCATCAAGGATATTGGCCTGGAGTTTTATTTTTTTGTTGTATCTCTGTCATGTTTTGGTATCAGGATGATGCTGGCCCCATAGAATGAGTTAAAGAGGGGTCCTTGCTTTTCAATGTTTTGGAATAGTTTCAGTAGGAATTGTATCAGCTCTTCTTTGTACATCTGGTTGAATTCAGCTGTGAATCCATCTTGTCCTGGGCTTTTTTTTTTTTTTTTTTTTTTTTTTTTTTTGAGACATAATCTTGTTCTGTTGCCAGGCGCCAGGCTGGAGTACAGTGGCGCAATCTCGGCTCACTGCAATCTCTGCCTCCTGGGTTCAAGCAATTCTCCTGCCTCAGCCTCCCTAGTAGCTGGGACTACAGGTGCATGCTGCCACGTGTCCTGGGCTTTTTTTGGTTGGTAGGCTATTTACTATTTATTACTGCCTCACTTTTAGAACCCATTATTGGTCTGTTCAGGGATTCAATTTCTTCCTGGTTCAGTTTGGGAGGGTGTATGGGTCTAGGAATTTATGCATTTTTTCTAGATTTTCTATTTTATGTGCATAGAGGTGTTTATAATATTCTCTGATGGTTGTTTGTATTTTTGTTGGGTCAGTGATAATATCTTTATCATTTCTGATTGTGTTTATTTGAATCCTTTCTTTCCTTCTTTATTAGCTATCAGTCTACATATTAAGTTTTTCAAAAAAAACAGCTTCTGAATTTGTTGGTCTTTTGAATGGTTTTTTGTTCTCCATCTCCTTCAATTCAGCTCTGATTTTGATTATTTTTTTTCTTCTGCTAGCTTTGAGATTTGTTTGCTCTTGGTTCTCCAGTTCTTTTAGTTGTGATGTTAGGTTGCTAACTTGAGATCTTTCTAACTTATTGGTGTGGGCATTTAGTGCTATAAATGTCCCTCTTAACATTCCCTTAGCTATGTCCCAGAGATTCTGATACATTGTATCTTTGTTCTCATTAGTTTCAAAGAACTTCTTGATTTCTGCCTAAATTTCATTATTTACCCCAAGGTCATTCAGGAGCAGGATATTCAATTTCCATGTAACTGTATGGTTTTGAGTGGATTTCTTAGTCTTGAGTTCTAATTTGATTGTACTGTGGTCTGAGAGTAACCACATCTATAAGCAACTTAGACAAATTTACAAGAAAAAAACAACCCCACCAAAAAGAGGGCAAATGACATGAACACTTTTTAAAAGAAGACATACATGTAGACAACAATCATATGGAAAAAAAGCTCAACATCACTGATCACTGATTAGAGAAATGCAAATCAAAACCACATTGAGTTACCATCTAATACTAGTCAGAATGGCTACTATTAAAAAAGTAAAAAAAAATAACAGATGCCAGTGAGGTTGCGAAGAAAAAGGAACAGTTATACACTATTGGTGGGAGTGTAAATTAGTTCAGTCATTGTAGAAGACAGTGCGGTGATTCCTAAGACCTAAAGACAGAAGTACCATTCGACCCAGCAATCCCATTGCTGGGTATATACCCAAAGCTATATAAAGACATTGTTATAAAGACACATGCATGCCTATGTTCATTGCAACACTCTTCACAATAGCAAAGACATGGAATCAAGCTAAATGCCAATCAATGATAGACCGGATAGGGAAAACATAAAACATGCACATCATAGAATACTATGCAGCCATAAAAAAGAATGAGATCATGTCCTTTGCAGGGATATAGATGGAGCTGGAGGCCATTATCCTTAGTAAATTAACACAGGAACAAAAACCAAACACTGCAATTTCTCACTTATAAGTAGGAGCTGAATCATGAGAACACATAGACACATAGAAGGGAATAGTACACAGTGGGTCTTCCAACAAAGAAAAGTCCAGGAGAGGACTGGCTTTACCACTGCCTTGTACTGAACTTTAAAGAAGAATTAATACCAATTCTTCTCAAACCATTCCAATAAATTAAAACAAAGGAGATTCTTCCTAACTCATTCTATGACACCAGCATAACCTGATACCAAAATCAAATTAAGATCACAACAACATAAAAACTATGGGTCAATATCTCTGACAAACGTAAATGCAAACATCCTCAAGAAGAGACTATCAAACTGAATCCAACAACACATCAAAAAGAAAATCCAATATAATCAAGTGGGATTTTCCCTAGGACTGTAAAGATGGTTCAACATATGTAAATCATTAAGTGTCATACATCCTATAAATGGAATGCAGGACAAAAACCATATGATCAGCTTAATAGATGCAGAAAAAGCTTAGAGTAAAATTCAATATCACTTTATGATAAAACCTCTTAATAAATTAGTAGTAGAAAGAAAGTATCTCAACATAATAAAGGACATATATGACAAACTCACAACTAACACTTTCCTGAACAGGGAAAAGCTGAAAGCTTTTTCTCTAAAAACTGGAGTAAGACAAAGCTACCCACTCTCAATGTAGTACTAGAAATCCTAGCAAGAGAAATTATCAAGAGAAAGAAATAAAGGGAATTCAACTTGGAAATGAGGAGTATTAACAATTGTCTTTGTTTGCAGATGACATGATCATATATACATATACTAAAGACTCTACACAAAACTCTTAGAACTGATAAATTCAGAATGGTTGCAAGATACAAAATTAATGTACAAAAATCAATAGCATTTTTTTTTTTGAGACAGAGTCTTGCTCTGTCGCCAGGCTGGAGCACAGTGGCGCAGTCTCGGCTCACTGCAACCTCCGCCTCCCGCGTTCAAGCGATTCTTCTGCCTCAGCCTTCCGAGTAGCTGGGGACTACAGGTACGTGCCAAATGCCTGGCTAATTTTTGTATTTTTAGTAGAGATGGGGTTTCACCATGTTGGGCATGATGGTCTCGACCTCTTGACCTCGTGATCCACCCGCCTTGGCCTCCCAAAGTGCTGGGATTACAGGCATGAGCCACTACGCCCGGCCTCGATAGCATTTTTATACATCAATAATGAACTAGCTGAAATAAATCAAGAAAGCAATCCCATTTACAATTGCTACAAAAAATAAAATATCTAGGAACAGATTTAACCAAGTAGGTGAAAGATCTCTACAAGGAAAACTACCAAACACTGATGAAAGAAATTGAATAGGATACAAACAAATGAAAAGACATCCCGTGCTCATAAATCAGAAGAATTAATATTATTAAAGTGACAATGCTACCCAAAGTAATCTACAGATTCAATGCAATTCCTATCAAAATACAAATGACATTCTTCACAGGCATAGAAAAAAAGTCCAAAAATTTGTATAGAATCACAAGACCCCAAGTAGTCAAAGCAATACTGAGCAACAAGAACAAAACTGGAGGGGTTATACTACCAGACCTTGAAATGTACTACAAGGCTGTAGTAACCAAAACGGCATGGTACTGGCATAAAAACAGACACATAGACCAATGGAACAGAAAAAAAGAACCCATAAATTAATCCAGATTATCTACATCTAGTTGATTTTTGACAAATATGCCAAGAACACTCATTGGGGAAAGGACAGCCTTTTCAATAAATGATTCTGCGAAAACTGAATATCCATATGCAGAAAAAATAAAACTAGATGCTTATCCTTCATTCTACATAAAAATCAACTCAAAACGGATCAAAGACCTAAGGTAAGACCTGAAACCATAACACTGCTAGAAGAAAATATAGGGGAAATATTTCAGGACTTTGGACTGAGAAAAGACTTTATTGATAAGTCCTCAAAAGAATAGGCAACAAAAGCAAAAATAAACAAATGGGATTATATTTAAGCTAAAGATCTTCTGCGCAGAAAAGGAAACAATCAGCATGATGAAAAGACAACCTATTGAATGAGAGAAAAAATTCACAAACTACTCATCTGGCAGGGGATTAATACACAGAATACATGGGAACTCAAACATCTCAATGGGAAAAAGACAGTCCTATTAAAAAGTGATCAAGTGATCTGAAAAGACATTTCTCAAAAGAAGACATATAAAGCCAATAAACATGAAAAACTGTTCAACATAAGTAAACATCAGGGAAATGCAAATCAAAACCACAATGAGGTATCTCGCCCCAGTTAGGATGGCTATTATCAAAAAGACAAAAAATAACAAGTGTTGATAAGAATGCAGAGAAAAGTGAACTCATACACTGCTGGTGGAAATGTATTCTTTTCCACTATGGAAAAGAATGTGGGGTTCCTAAAAAAACTACAATTAGACCTACTATGTGATCTGGCAATCCCATTATTGGCCATTTATGCAAAGGAAAGGAAATAATTATATCGAAGAAACATCTGTACTTCATATTTATTGCAGCACTATTCACAATAGCCAAGATATGGAATCAACCTGGGTGTCCAATAACAGATGAAAGGATAAAGAAAATGTATATTTACATAGTGGAATACTATTCAGATATTATAAAGAATGAAATCCTGTGATTCACAGCAACATGGATGGAACTGGAGGATATTGTGTTAAGTAAAGTACTCCAGGAACAGAAGAAAGTGAAACACTATATGTTCAAAAGAATTGATCTCAGAAGATTAAAGTTGAAAGTAGAATGGAGTGTACTAGATGCTGGGAAGGGTAGGGAGAAGGAGAAAGGAAGGATAGGGAGAGACTTGTTGAAGGATACAAAATTATAGCTAGATGGAAGCAATAAGTTCTAGTGTTTTGTACCACTGTAGGATGACTAGTTGACAGTTATATGTAGTCTCAAATAGCTAGAGGGAGAATGTTGAACATTCTTAAAGAACTGATGAATGGTTGAGATGATGCATATGCTAGTTACTCTGAGCTCATTACTATACACTATATGTATTGAAACATCACTAATGTATCCCATGAATATGTACAATTATTATTTGTCAATTAAAAAATGAAATCAAGAAGATGAAAATGGCACTGTAACATGCATATTTCCATAAACATTGTGATTTTATTTTTACATAATCCCATATTGATAACATTTCCTTCTATGTTAATGCATAGAAGTGTAACTTATTTCCTAGGGAAATTTATAGCACTAAATGCCCACATCAGAAAGCTAGAAAGATCTCGAATTAACACCCTAACATCACAATTAAAAGAGCAAGAAAGGCAAGAGTAAATTAATTCAAAAGCTAGCAGAAGACAAGGAATAAATAAGGTCAAAGAAAAATTGAAGGAAACAGAGACATGAAAAACACTGCAAAAAATCAATGAATCCAGCACTGATTTTTTTAAAAAATTAACAAAATAGATAGGCTACTAACTAGACTAATGAAGAAGAAGAGAGAGAAGAATCAAATAGACAAGAACAACAAAAAATTATAAAGGGGATATCACCACTGACCCCATTGAAATACAACTACCATCAGAGAATACTATAAACACCTCTACGCAAATAAAATAGAAAATCTAAAAGAAATGGATAAATTCCTAGATGGATACACCCTATCAAGACTAAGCCAGGAAGAAATTGAATCCATGAATAGACCAATAACAAGGTCTGAAACTGAGGCAGTATCATCAGAGAAATGCAAATCAAAACCACAATGAGATACCATCTCACATCAGTCAGAATGGTAATTATTAAAGTCAGGAAACAATAGATGCGGGTGAGGCTGTGGAGAAATAGGAACACCGTTATACTGTTGGTGGGAATGTAAATTAGTTCAACCACTGTGGAAGACAGTATAGTGATTCCACAAGGATCTAGAATCAGAAATACCATGTGACCCATTACTGGGTATATACACAAAGGAATATAAATCATTCTACTATAAAGACACATTTACACATATGCTCATTGCAGCACTATTTACAATAGCAAAGACATAGAACCAACCCAAATGCCCATCAATGAAAGACTGGATAAAGAAAATGTGGTACATATACACTATGGAATACTATGCAGCCATAAAAAGGAATGAGATAATGTCCTTTACAGGGATATGGGTGAAGCTGGAAGCCCTCGTCTTCAGCAAACTAACACAGAAACAGAAAACCAAACACCACATGTTCTCACTCATAAGTGGGAACTGAACGTTGTGAACACTTGGACACAGAGAGGGGAACAACACACATCCGGGCCTGTTGGGGAGGTGGGGAGGGTGAGGGGAGGGAACTTAGAGGATGGGTCAATAGGTGCAGCAAACCACCATGGCACAAGTATACCTATGTAACAAACCTGCATATTCTGTGCATATATCCTGTTTTTTTTTTTAAGAAGACATAAAGAAAATGAAAAGAGAGGAAAAAAAAGTTTAACTTATTTTTAAAAAGCAATTGTCTTTGTTAATATTAGCAATCAGCAATGGACAGTCAGGCATGTGAATATAAGTACTTATTGATTACTTTCTTAGAATTAATTCTTCAATAATAATTGATGGGTCCAACATGTTTAAGTTTTCACACATATTTACAGTTGTCCTCTTGGAAGGATATACCATTTTGCTTTCTCCACCGGTGATGTCATTTCCTCATAATTTCATCAACATTAGATACTATCAATCTTTTCAATCTTTATAAATCTGATTCATAAAAATATATTTTAATTTTCATTTGTTTGTTTATTTGTGGGATTAGCATGTGGTACTGTCTTTATCACATACTAACATCTTCTACACACTAGATCTAAGGGATGACTATTTTGTTCATCTGTTCATTATCTTTTGCACAATTCCCTCACTACAAACAAATTTTGATATCTAATAGTAAGGACCTACCATTGCTCAAAAAATATTGGTTGTTCTCACCTATCCATTTTTCCCAATGAATTCTAGAATCCCATTTGTGATTTTTGGTGAAATTACAACTAGCCAAAGATGTTGATTTGGAAGAATTAACTATTCTACAGTATTTAGTCTACTCAGGTTCTATCCAGAAAGGAGCTATCTTTCTCTATTTAAAAAATCTTCCATTAAGACTTATAGTAGAGTTCTGTTTTCAAAAAAAATATGGGTTCTTCATATTTATTGCTATAGATTTTCTTGGTTATTTTTTCTTGTTATTTTTATAAATAAAGTCTTCTTTTCCATTATACTGTATTATTATATGTTCAATGTATTATGTTTGGTATATAGAAAAATTATTTTTAAAAATTTGGTCATTTTAACTGCATACTTTAGTAATTTTCAAATTAATTTTCTTAAGTTATCTGGTTTTATAATTTTGACATCTGGAAGTAATGATTATTCTAGCTCTTTCTTTCTAATAATTATATATCTTACTATTACTTGCCTTTCTTATTGGCTAAAATTTCTACAAGATTAAACAATAATTATGTGAACTAATATATATAATATATATGTTTTATATATAGAGAGGTTATATATACATGGATTATACGATATATGTAATTTATTTTAATAGTTTTGGGGGGATACAAGTGGTTTTTGGTTACATGGTGACTTGTATTTTAGTGCAACTGTTGCCCAAGTAGTGTATGTTGTACAGAAGAGGGGGTTATTTTCATCTCTTACCTCCCTCCCACTCTCCCCACTTCTGAGTCTTCAATGTTTATTATACCACTCTGTATGCTTTTGTGTACCTATAGCTTAGCTTCCACTTATAAGTGAGTATATGTGGTATCTGATTTTTTATTCCTGAGTTACTTCACTTAGAATAATGACCTTCAGTTTCATCTAAATTGCTGCAAAAGACATTATTTCATTCTTTTTTATAGTTGAATAGTATTCCATGGTGTGTGTTTGTGTGTGCGTTTACGTGTATAACACATTTTCTTTATCATTCATTGGTTGATGGGCACTTAGTTCCGTATCTTTTCAACTGTGAATTGTACTGCAATAAACATGTGTGTACAGGTGTCTTTTCGATATAATGATTTATTTTCCTTTGATTAGATGCCCAGTAGTGGGATTGCTAGATAGAATGGTAAATCTACTTTTAGTTCTTTGAGAAATCTCTGTGCCGTTTTCCGTAGAGGTTGTACTAATTTATTTTCCTGCCAGCAGTGTAGAAGCATCCCTTTTTCACCACATCCATGCCAATACCTATTGTTTTCTGGCTTTTTAATAATGACCATTCTGGTTGGAGTAACGTAGTATTTCATTGCACTTTTCATTTGCTTTTCCCTGATGATTAGTGATGCTGAGCATTTAAAAAATATGTTTGTTGGACATTTGTATGTCACCCTTTGAGAAATGTCTATTCATGCCCTTTGCCCACTTTTAAATGGGATTATTTGTTTTTATTCTTGCTGATTTGTTTGAGTTCCTTATAGATTGTGGACAGTACTTTGTCAGACGCAAAATTTGCAATGATTAGTTATTTTGCTGTGCAGAAGCTTTTTAGTTTAATTAGGTACCATTTATTTATTTTTGCCTTTCTTGCATTTGCTTTTGGGGTCTTGGTCATAAATTATTTGCCTAGGCCAATATCCAGAAGAGTTTTCCTAGGTTTTGTTCTAGAATGTTTATGGTTTCAGGTCTTAGATTTAGGTCTTTAATCTGTCTTGAGTTAGTTTTTGTATATGATAAGTGAAAGGGATCCAGTTTCATTCTTCTACATGTGACTATCCAATTATTCCAGCACCATTTATTGAATAGAATATCCTTTTTCCAATTTATGTTTTTGGGTGCTTTGTCAAAGATCAGTTGGTTGTAAGTCTTTGGCTTTATTTCTGGGTTTTCTTTCTGTTCTGTTCCATTGGTCTGTTTATCTACATTTATACCAGTACCATGCTGTTTTGGTTACTATAGACTTGTAGTATATTTTGAAGCTGAGTAAGGTGGTATCTCCAGATTTACTCTCTTTGTTACGATTGCTTTGGCTATTTGGGTTCTTTTTTGGTTCCATATGAATTTTAGAATTTTTTTTTAATTCTGTGAAAACTAATGTTAGTATTTTTATAAGAATTGCATTGAATCTGTAGATTGCTTTGGGCGGTATGGTCATTTTCATGATACTGATTCTTCCAATCCATGAGCATGGGATGTTTTTCCATTTGTTTGCATTATATATTATTTCTTTCAGCAGTGTTTTGTGCTCTGAACAAGGATGTCATATCAAAGAGGCACCATTCACACCATAGGCATAACGGAGGTATATATTGATTACCACAATTTTCTGACCCCAGGCAATAAAATATCTCATTCTTACAGAAATAAAGTTGCCTGAACATTTTCTGATGGAAATAGACTTGAGGAGAGGGCAGTGTTGTGTTTCTCTTATAGATAGGTATATTAATTTGAAGTATGAAGGTCCTGTATGGGTCATTGATGGCCCTGTTTTGTGGGGCTCAGCATATTTTTGGTCTGCTGAAGTTCTGCCTGGGGTTTATTCTTAGGCTGTACTCTATGCCACTGTTTATAATGGAAGAGTGGCCACATTCTGTCTTAAAGCTTAAACTGGTGCCTACAGGGCCCAAGGCCTCCCACCTCAAATGTCCTTTCAAGTTATTTGTCCCCTCTTTCTCATTCCTGTGTCAACTTATTCCAGCCAGTTCTTCTCTGGGATAAACTATGGGAGTAAATGATTAAGGTTTGGGGAGCAATTGGTGTCTGCAGTGGGTGCCTGCCTCTCCCTCTTACAGCTACACTTCCATTGGCAAGAACTTAACCTTCCTGAGCCTGTTTGCTTTTATTCTTTTCTTTTCTTTTCTTTTTTAGACAGAGTCTCATTCTGTTGCCCAGGGTGGAGTGCAGTGGTGCAATCCCAGCTCACTGCAACCTCCACCTCCCGGGTGCAAGCGATTCTCCTGCCTCAGCCTTCTGAGTAGCTGGGATTACAGGTGATCGCCACCACGCCCAGCTAGTTTTCTGTATAGTTTTCTGTATTTTTGGTAGAGACAAGGTTTCACCATGTTGGTCAGGCTGATCTCAAACTCCTGACCTCAAGTGATCCACCCCCCTTGGCCTCCCAAAGTGCTGGGATTACAGCTGTGAGCCACTGTGCCTGGCCTGCTTTGCTTTTTTCTAAAATGAAGGTAAATAATATTTACCTCAAGGAGTTGTTCTAAGATTAGAAAATATTCTCTGTAAAATCCTTACTCTGCCTCCTAACTGGCCCACACTCAGCACGTGGTGTCATCACTGCTCCCCTTTCACGCCTCCTCTCCAGTGCTGGTCCCCTGCGTGTTCTTGCTTTCCTTTCCCAGCCACTCTGCTCTGGTGATCTCTCCCTGCTCGAGGCTCTTCTTTCTAGAGCATTTACTGCCTGTGGTGCATGCACCACCTTATTTTATGTGTGCTCTCTCCTGATCCCTGATGGATTTTAAGTCCCTCAGGGACATTGTTCTGTAAGCCTTCGTTTCCCCCACAGGAAGCAACAAGGTCTTTTCAAGCATCAGAACATTATTACTTTGGGCCAAAGCTATTGCAGAACTGACAGTCATTGGGTCTTCAAAATACAACACAAGATGAATGTACAACAAAATCAATGTAGATATTTAAGGGAAAGAAAAAACAATATGTTCGTCCTTGTTTTATCGGATAAATCAGGCAAATGCATCAGATTTTTAAAAGAGGCTGTAGCTCAGTTTTATTGAAGGGACATGTGCAAATAGAGAAACCAGAATTGTTCTATACAGTTGACAATTTAATCTTTTCTTATGTTTTCAAGAGCTTAGACGTGACGGGATCACATAAGCATCTTCCATGGTGGTCCTAGTTAAATGGCAAGGATGGGGATGGTGGGTGTTATGTGCCACAGGGAAGAAGGCACCTTAGTTCAGAGCTCTCATGGTATCTGTTAATGAGCTCCCTCTCATAGACTGGGGGATGCTATGGTTTCTCTGTTCTGTGATGGCTGGTGAATGGTTTGGATGCAACTCACCGTCACTTCCCCATCACATCCAGTCATTCACATTCACTCAGGATCTGGTTCCAACTGCTATTCATGGCTGTTCTCTTGCCCCCCTGCTCTTCCCCTTCTGCATTCCCTGTGCCAGCCTATCTGGACATCCTGACATTTCTTAGACAGACCCGGCCATTTCCCCCACACTCTCTTTTCCTGCTGTTCTTTCTGCCCTGACTCCCCCGTTCTCACTTTTCCTGGTAACCTTCGCTCCTCCCACCCCTATCTAACTGCTACAGTTGTCTTGCCCTTCAGGGTTTATAGTCAATGCCTGCCACCTCCAGGCAAAATGGATTGCCCTCCTGAGTGATCTCTCTGAGCTTTGTTCAAACCCTCACCACCTCATTAACCATCCTCTGTCTTCTCTGCTGGGTCCTCCATATCTTTCCCCCCTCTAAATGCAGGTGGATTGCAAAGCAGAGTCCTGATTCCTTCTCTGCTCTTTCCACACTGGCTCCCTATGCGATCTCATCTATGAACATGACATTAAACACTATGGTAAATATGCAGATATCTTCCCAATGTATCTCCTCAGCCTAGAACTCTCCCTGAACTTTAGGCTTGAACAGATAACCACCTCCTCTAGTCTTTGCTTGGATACTAATAGGCATTTCAAGCACAATGCATCTAAAATGATCTCTCAGTTTCACCTGCCCAAAACTGCTCCCCATCTGAGGAAAAGGAGCCAGTCTTCATCCAGTGGCTCAGGCAAAAAACATTGGCCTCATCCTTATCTCCTTCACATCCTCATCTACCTTAGAAACACATTTTTTGGCTCTACCTCCAAATGCACCCAGCACCCTACTACTTCTAAGCACCCTCTCTTCTGCTGGGTCCATGTCTCTCAGTCTGTTGTCCCCACCGTCCACTCTCCTGGACTATTCTCCATAAAGCAGCCAGAGGGATCCGGATAAAGCAAAAGCATGTGCATGTCAATTCTACACTCAGAACCCTCTGAGGGCCTCCTGTCATATACGGAATGAAATCTACCCTCCTTCTGGCCGGCAAGGTCCTCAAGGCTGTGGGCCCTGGGTGTCTCCCAGTGCTGTCTCTGCCTTTCCTGCTCTGGGCCCAGTCATGTTGGCCTCTGGCTCTTCCTTGAACATATCAATGGTATGTCTGCCTGCCACAAGACTTTGCGCTTTGTCTCCTCTGCTTAGGTTCATGTTTTCGCTCGAATTTGCCCCCTCACTGAGGCCTTTGATGACCATCCCTATTCAAAGCAGCCGCTCCTCTTCCATCTCCCTCACCCGCTGTATTTTCCTTCATAGAGTTTTCCTGAAACAGTATGCCACTTGCTTAATTGTTCACTGTTTGCTACCTACCCTCGCAAGAGTGTAAGTTCCCTGAGTGCAATGGTTTGGTCTATTTTAGTCACTGCTATGCTCCAGCCCCTCGAAATGCCAGGCACACAGTAGGGCATCAATACACTTGTGTATCTGAATGACCAAAGGACCCCATCAATAGCCTGCTGGATATAATGGCGTGTTTTGCACTTGCCCGTGGCCTCCACTTCCTCTGCCAGCAATTGGAGGACAGAGGCCATCTCTTGCTCCTTTGGATCGTCCACATTGTTCACTGGGCCCTTGAGGTATGCTTGTGGACTTGGGGTCAAAAGAGTTGTCTGAGCTCAGGAGAGGTATGATGGCCTGGGTGAGCGCTCTCCAGTGACTGCCTGGGTTCTCTTGAAGGCTTTGTACTCCTGAGCTTCCCCGTGAAAAGGAAGATGGAAATACGGAGAGGAATCTGGCTCTGGTGCATTGTCTCCAAAGTGGCTGAACCTATGCAAAGGCTCTTGCTAATGCTTTCACCTGGCGTGACTGTACAGGGCTTCCCTCAAGAGATGAGCATCCGAGTTAGTAAAAGTGAACTCTCTGCAGCATCTTGCCCACTGCTCCAGTTATGGTGACTCTGGGTGAGAGGAGGCGAGGAGGGGGTCTCCATGAAGCTTCTGAGGGGACTGTGGCCATCCAGGGTGCTGAACAGCCTCCCTGGAGAAGGAGCTACCACCCATTATTCATCAGGGGCATACTCCTGGGGATGGGAGAGGTGTGGCCCGCAGTGAGGAGTGGCCGGCTCGTGGGGAAGGCTGTCACGCATCACAGGAAGGCCCCCTGCCAAGCACGCCCCCTCACTCACTATCAGTAGAGTGTCCCAAGCGCCCTCTTTACTTTGCAGTTAACCCATCACCATTTTACTTTTCCTGGCCGGTCCTGTTCCAACCAACTGAACACAAGGCTGTAAATCTTGGGACATCTGGGTGTGGGCATCTAAGCAGCCCTGATGCTGATTTCTTAAGAAAACTCATTTCTTGTAATGTGAGCCCTGCCGAGGATGGCCATGTCAACTTATTAGACTTTTTACTTGGCTGTATTGATTCTGCTTAGCCCGACGCGGCCCGTAATGCTGGCTAATGTTATTGACGAGCCATCAGTCTTGTGGAGAAGTGTGGGGCTTGCAGCTCTTTCTGAACCACAAAAACCTCCTGGTGGACAGTGATGGAGAGGAGGAGGAGGACGTGAGTGGAGCTCTCCGGCCAGCTCTGTGTAGGTCGGGATACATTAATGAAAGGCACGCACTCGGTGGCGAGAGACAGATGCGCCTCTCCAGAAGCCATTTATTTATGAAATAATTATGAACGCACAGTTGAATCATGGATTTTCATTACTGTATGTGTCCAACATTCTTTCTGGGTTCATATTTTGTTGGGAATGAAGTGTCGTTGGTTAGGGGTGGAGGCGGTGAGGGGGTGGGGGCAGGGAACACCTTCGGGCAGGAGCTGTGGGATATTTTCTCTCTGTCTTCCACCTAACCTGCCTCTCTCAGCACCATTTGTTTTGTTTTGTTTTTTTGAGACGAAGTCTCACTCTTGTCCCCCAGGCTGGAGTGCAATGGCGCAATCTTGGCTGGCTGCAACCTCTGCCTCCCACTTTCAAGTGATTCTTCGGCCTCAGCCTCCTGAGTAGCTGTGATTACAGGCACCTGCCACCATGCCTGGCTGAATTTTGTATTTTTAGTAAAGATGGGTTTCACCATATTGGCAAGGCTGGTCTCCAACTCCCGATCTCCGGTGATCCGCCCACTTTGGCCTCCCGCAGTGCTGGGATTACAGGCGTGAGCTACAGTGCCCAGCCTTCAGCATCATTTGTTGAAGGAGATTCGTCCACGCTGGGCTTAGCCCTGTTTCCAGAGGGAATTCAGTTTTGATCTATCCTGAGAAAGACCCAAGTTTTCAACCTCCTAAATCTGCAAATCAAAGCCTCACTCAGGGGTCTGCAAAGTTGGTGCCTAATGAATGAGTGTGCTGGTATAGGAAGCAGACCTTTGGTGGAGTGTTAAACAGAGGAAATATTAGCCGGGCATAGTGGCGTCTGCCTGTAGTCCCAGCTACTCGGGAGGCTGAGGCTGCAGGATTGCTTGAGCCTGGGAGGTTGAGGCTACCGTGAGCTGTGATTGTGTCACTGCACTCTAGCCTGGGCAATAGAGTGAGATCCTGTCTCAAAAAAAAGCAGGAGGAAATAAAGTACAAAAGACCCCCCACTCCGTCCACTCCCACACTCCCATCTCCTCCAGCGTGAAGGGACCTTTGACTCTTCAGCTCATCATCTTCAAAGTGATGCCAGGGGAGAAAGAGATGGTCCTGGTTCCCCAGCCCTCACAGTGGCCCCGGACAGAAGGAAACCTCAGTGACTATTTACTACTGTGTCTCGTGCTGTGTGTGTCTAGAGTAACAAATCTGCTACAGATTCCAGCACATTGATGGGGGAAGACATAAGTAAAAGGTTGGATGTCAGGCTTTTCACTCTCTGCATTGGTATTAGGGATTCAAAGTAACAAATTGGGTCAATCCTGCGAAAGCTGAAGTGGAGAAATTCTGGAAGGCTCAGGTAAGTGAGGTGGCTGTGGGATTATTTCTAGCAGGGCGGCTGGAGAAGCAGGCGCTCGCACCAGGTGTTAGCAATTTCAGGCCTGCTTGGTAAGGTGGGCTTCCGCATCCCTCTGTTGGCATCCCAAACACTGATCTTACCTCTGCCTCCTTGTGGCTCTTTCCTCTCTGTCCTCCCCCTGGGCTGTAAGCCCCTGGAGAGCTGGGACAGCCCTGACAGCTTTGAATCTTAGCACATAATAGGCACTTCCAAAATGTTTTCTGGGTCAGTAAAAATGTCGATTTTATTACTAAAGTTAGGTCTTTATCAGAGTCTATTACCTCCAATGATTTGCTTCCCAAAACTTCTTAAAAGTCTGGTTGGTCAAAATGATCCTTACAGCAGATTTTGTGAAGAATCTGCATCCACAGGTGATTATTTACATAACCGGAGCTGCCAAAGCATAAAACAAATAACATGGAGCTAGTTAGGAGGCAAAGAAATGGGGTGGCTGTGAGATGGGAGTCAGGGATCGAGCGTACGTTTTCTTAAGGCTCTGGTCACCTGTGTGTGTCTGACAGCAGAGGGGCACGGGGCAGGAGACATGGAGAAACCAAGGCCGCCCCATCCCTGAGTCCCACCAATCCCATTACACACACACTCTCTCACGCACACGCACACATGAACACATGCTTGCAAACACACTCAGAATCACACTCACACACAAACATATCCACATAAATGCACACACACACACACCCACACACGCATAAGCACACACACACATATTAAGAGGAAGGAAAAAGCAGCGACATTTGTTGACTGTTTAAGGGGTGGTCTTTGCTGGGCTGTGCACTCTTCGTAAACTGCGGGCGCCTCGTAGATATCCAGCTGCTCTCATCCCCTCCTAACTGGGCTCCTCTTTTGACTCAAAACTTTTGGAGTGGTGGCTTCACTCTGATCAGGGCTTTGTGGGTCGGTTACCAGCTCTTAGCTGGGTGACCTTGGGCAAGAAACCTGTTTGCTTCTCAGTTTCTTCCGTTGTAAAATGGGGATAATATGAAGACTTGTCTCAGAGTTTGTTGAGAGCATTAAATGATGTAAATCATTTAATGGATGTAAATACTTGGAATTGTGCCTGGCACAAAGTAAGCACTCAAATCCTGTTCGACATGATCTCGTCCTTACAACAGCCCTGCAAGGTAAATATTTTCTAGATGAGGAAACTGAGACCCACGGACAAATAATTTCCCTAAAGTCCTTCAGCTGCCAACCCTGCTGTCAGAGCAGGAGTCGCATCCAGCCACGCTGCCTGTGGCTTGCGAAGCTTCAGGGTCCTCTCAATTTTCTAGCATGGATGACACCTGCTGGGCTCTTTGTTGGCAGTCTGTGGTCTCCTTTGAAGCCACTAACACCTGTATTTTCACCCTCTGTGAATGTTTGGAGCCTTCAGATTGGGTCTCATTGCCCACCACTGTGGGGTCTAGTAGGATCTTGGTGTCAGGCTTTCTGTGTAGCGCAGAGGTCATAACCTTGATCACCAGTGTTGGGTGGGCGATGTGGAGCTTGGTGGGCTTGAGGGAGTGTGCCTGGTCCTTAAGGGAAAGGATTTCGAAGACAGATGCAGTCAATATATACCATTAATAGGAGTTGCAGAGGCTGCTGCATTCTTCAAGGTAATGACCTCCCTGAGGGCACAGAGCGTGACTGCTTAATCACCTCCCAGTTGACTCATGGGCGCATTTGTCTTTAATCGGTCTTTTTTTAGCTAATGGTAGCAAAACGAAGAACTTTCCAACTTGGACTTTTTTCTCATGAAAGTGATATTTTTTCCTGTTGAAAAAAAAAGGCACATTCAGAAAAATGTAAAATATTTGTATTTTGCATAGAGAACTTTGGACTGCCTGGGGGAATACTCAGCACCAGTGTTGGCTTGCGGGCACTGCAAACGCTCACCAGGCTCAGTACACACACCACTCCATTCAGGGCTGGGAAAATCAGTGTAGTCCCTGCCTTTAGAAAGTTTCTGCCCCTCAGCCTGGTGCGGTGGCTCATGCCTGTAATCCTAGCACTTTAGGAGGCCGAGGCGGGTGGGTCATCTGAAGTCGGAAGTTCAAGACCAGCCTGACCAACATGGTGAAATTCCATCTCTACTAAAAAAATATGAAATTAGCCAGACATGGAGATGCATGCCTGTAATCCCAGCTACTCAGGAGGCTGAGGCAGGAGAATCACTTGAACCTGGGAGGCAGAGGTTGCAATGAGCTGAGATCGCACCACTGCACTCCAGCCTGGGCAACAAGAGCAAAACTCCATTTGAAATAAAAGAAAGTTTCTGCATCTAAATAAAGGACCACAGTCTACACTGAAAGATGTTTAGATCAAGTGGCAATATAGTGCTCAGGGTACACACTCCCTGAAGCCCACCAAGCTCTGTACCACCCACCCAACATTGGTGCTAAGAGACACTGGGGAGTACAGAGACCTAGGCAAAGGTCACTGGGTGGTGGTCAGAGTGAGTTGAGAAGTTGACTGGGAGGGGTAGAACCACTGCTGCCAGGGGTAAGGAGAGAGTGATTGATGTGGATGGGGCAGACCCGTCATGATCACTGCCCAAGAAACAATCTCCATAGAGGACATATCTCAGGCCTCAGCTAATGCCAATTCATTATGTGGGTATTTCCAAAGTACTTGCTGTGTGTCTATAGTGGACATGGCGCTGTGCTGGGATGGCTGAAGGAAGACGATTCTGTCCCTGTCCTCCAAGTGTTTATAATCTTGGGGAGATGAGACTGAAATGCTTGAAATAATCCCATAGCCACCAAAGGCAGAATTGGCATCTAAATGGGGCACATTTAGGGGGCAGTCTAGAGAGAGAAGAAGTCAGTTTGTGATCATCCAGGAGTAAATGTGGAAGCCTTGGATGGGTGGCCATGAGGACAGAGGGAAAGGGAAAGAAACCCTTAGGGGATGAGTTCATAAATTTTGAGGACCTAGAAATCAAAGCGGGGGCACAGGGCATGGTGAATCTGCATTGCAAATTGGAGTTACTAAAAAACCATGGACCCCTGAGAGAAATTCAGGTGTTAGGAGGGAAAGCCGACTGGGCTGGTGCCAAGTCATTGAGTCATTGGTTTGATCTAGTTATCAGATGCAACGTAGAAACTTGCTGGAAGCAGCTCCAGATTGGAGAGTCACTGGCCTAGAGAAGATCATTGAGTTGTGACATGTGATCCCTGAAGAAAAGGATCCTGGTCTTGGAATGAACTCAAGGAGAACATAGATAAAAAGCAGGTGGAGAGGTCAGAGGGCTGGGGAAGGGAGGCACCAGACAAACCCAGGGAGGAGAGGTTTGTAGGGAGGAGCATGTGCTCACTGGGGTACCTGCTTCTGAAAGGTCTGGAAGGTTAAGGATTAAGAAATGCTCATTCGGTTTGGAGGTTCAGGTTTTTCTGAAGACCTTCAGGAGAGCATCTTCAATAGAGCCTTGAGGTGGAGGGAAGGGTTTAAGGGGAGAAGGGGAGGGAGGGAGCGAGAGGCAAGAGATACCCATTTCTAGATCCAAAGGCTTGGAACCGAAAAGGAAATAATGTGATAGGATGCAGGCCAAATAGGTCAATGGGGTCACGGCAAAACTCTTCACACAGGGTGTGAATGAATGCTGCAAGTTTGCATCAGATGGAAGTGAATGGAGGAGCATGGGAGAGGGAGGACTGACGGTGGGCCGAGAAGAGCCCAGGAGAAAATTCTCTCAAGAGTGAGCAAAATCACTGCTGCAAAATTATAACTAAGAAAATGATTATGGTGAAAGAGATCTGACCTAATCGACTTCATCTTGCTTCTAACCTCCAAGCTGCCTGTGTTCATTCCTGGGCGTAGGTAGGCCAAACTAACTTTGGGAGAAACTTATTGCATAGTTTAACTTTGAAACAAAGACCGTAACAGCCCTTTACCCAAAACAAACACTCCGCCTGGGGACTAGCCTGCCTTTGCAGGACTAACAAATTAGCCACAAGATTAGAAATTATGGGTTGGGAGTCATGCCACTGGACTACAAGATTCTGACCCTCCCCAAATTGCTCCTGGGGAATAACATCATTATTATAAAACCTGAGATCAGTGCTTTTTTGCAGACCCTGCACTTGATGGACCAGCTGGCACCACCCATATGGATAAACTGGCTCATCTAGTCTTGTTCCCCACCCAGGAACTGGCTCAGAGCAAGAGGACAGCTTTGACTCCTGTGATTTTATCTCGGACCCGACCAGCCCAATCAGCACTCCCAGCTTGCTGGCCCCTAGCCACCAAATTGTCCTTAAAAACCCCAATCCCAGAGTTTTCTTGGAGACTGATTTGAGTGATAATAAAACTCCGATCTCCTGCACAGCCAACTCAGTGAGAATTACTCTTTCTCTATTGCCATTGCCCTGTCTTGATAAATTGGCTCTGTCTAGGCAGCAGACAAGGTGAACCACTGGGCGGTTGCGTTAGGAGGGATTACCTGAAGGAAGAGGAAGGAAACACCTGCACTGCAGAGAAAGCTGTGAGGGTGGCCAATGGGGGACAGGCAGGAGGGATTTGGTAGGCAGAGGTCAAGAGGCTGGAGGATAAAACTTCTTGTACCATGTGACTATGGCTTTCTCAAAAGTAGGAGGTCAAGTCAGCTTTTGGCAGAAAATTCCAAAGGAGAAGCATGGAAGAAAGCCGATGGGCCAGCAGTCAGACCAAGAAACCAAAAGTTCTTCCTTCCCACAGAGTCAGGTGGGAGGGAGATGGGAAAACCCGTAGGGCAGAGGGGCTCGGAAGAAAGCTCATCCCCTGTTGAGTCTCCCCAACTTGGGGGAGAAAGATGAAGCTTGCATTAGAAGCTTCAGGGGAAGGGGACCACTGTGGATGCCAAGTGAGGGTGCTTCCAGAAAACCCCTTTGTCAGAGCTGCCAAACGATTGCCTTTTTTGCCTTCCTAGAGAATTGGCACTTTCCTGCGGCATCCGTGTGCTGGTAGGCGGGAGGGGTCAGCCAAAGTAGCTCTCCACATGCCTGAGGGGGACAAAACAGGGCTCAGCAAGGGCCTCCCAGGCCAAGAGGAGACACCCTGCTAAAACAGACATTTCCACAAGTGGGAGACTCCAGAAACCCACACAAACTTGGTCTCGGTGCAGAGCCAAGCAGCAGCACAGGAGGCAATGCTAAAAGGATGAAAACAAGCAGGTTCCCAGACCTTGGAGCGTAATTACTCAGAACAATGGGCTCAGGCTTCTGCCTGGCAATGAATGCCCTGTATCTAATAACCCAGGCATCTCTGTCACCAGCCCTGGGGGCCTGTGGCTGAGACAAGGTAGCAGATCCTAGTGGGACCCAAGCACCCAATACTACTGCTGCTAATATCAGCTAATCTTTTTGGAATGTGCTGTGTCAAGTCCTTCACATAGCTTGCTGATCTTACTAACAACCCAGAGAGATGAGTCCCATCATTATCCCTGCCCTTCAAATGCATAAACAGAGGCACCAAGACTTTAAATGACTTGCTCAAGGACCTGCAAGCCAGGCTTGTGACAGGGAAACCCAGCAAGGGGATATCTCCTGGGTGACACTGTCAGCCTCATTACCTCAAAGCACATGTCGAATGTCTACTGTGTGTAGGACACTATGCTAAGTGGCAGAGGCCAAAAAAGGTGGACAAGTGGGGCCTGGCCTCAAGTGATGAGCAGGTAATAGCAGGGCACTATTATCTCTATGAGATAATAATTGATTTTCCAGGATTTTCTGTTTCCTGTTTCTGCCACCCTCCCCAGCCCCACCCCACCAGCTTCCTGAATGAATAAATACACAAATGAGGAGATGGCTTTAAATAAGTGGATAATTACTCTGCTCCTAGCTTATGAAACGTGTGAGAATTACCAGTTTTCTGAAACAAAACACAACAATAAAGCCTTCCATCACTGTTCCTCGTTGGGCTCAAAAGCCAACCCGGTTCAATGCCTGCTGCATGCACAGGCAGGAATGACTGAGAACATCTCTCTCAGCCCGCCGCAGCTTCAGGTCTGCACCGGGTCCTCTCAAGTCCTCCTCTGACACACGGCTTTCTGTCTGCTGTTTTCTTTACTGTATTTGCCTCTGTGCCCTAGTTCTGGCCTTGATCATGCCTTGGCCATGCTACTGTCATAGCCCCTGAACAGATACAAACAGGAGCTTCAAAGCCAGCTGGATCTGAATGTCATCTGGACTCTGCTTCTTATTTGCAGTTTAGCCCTTGGGCAAGTGTCTGGATATCTTTGACTTTAATTTTCTTATCTGCACAACATAGAAAATACTACCCTACCTCGCAGTTATGTGAGGATGAAGTGGGGGTGACCACATCAGTGCCTAGTACAGCATCCCCCGTGATGCTATTACAATTCTTGAGTATTATTATTAGATCTCCGACCTCCAAATCAGCCTTTATGTTGCTGCCAGATGAATCTTCCGCAAATACAATTCTGACCATGTCACTTCCTATTCTGCAAAAGCGGCAATTGCCAACGGAGCATGTCTGTTTGTAAGGGGAGTTACTTACCTCATTTTCCCATTCTGGATGCCAGCATCTTGACTACTAGAGTCAGGTAGCTCCTGCTCAGCCCACTCCATCTATAAAAATACCTGGAGAGGTTCTCGAATTTACAAAGACAATAAATGGATTTATTAATCATGGTGGAACCCACTCAATGGGATGAGACCAATACAAGTTTCACTCTTGGTTAGGTTATGCATACTTACGTGATGGGATAAGAATTTTTGGAAATGTTCACAGAGCCCCCCCACTCCCACCCCCACCTCCACCAAACCATTGTAATTTCTTTGGCTCTTTGCCCCCTTCAATTAGGCTAATCATCCTGTATTCATTGCCTCAGGGAAACAATGTGATAGGAGAGAACAGTGAGAAGGGAAACTTCTTCCTAGGTGATGAGTTCCAAAAGCCAAGCCCCTTTGGGGAAAGAAAGAAGTAGTTGACAAAAGGCAGAAGAGAAATTTGGAATTAAAAGTACATGATCACCCAAGGTCCAGCCAGCACCCCCAGGGTTCTGCTAGCTCTTTTGCACTCTGCTGAGGATTCCCTTTCCCAGCAGCCAGAATGTTCTTACCAGCCCGCAGAGAGGATGCTTTCCTGTGCCCTGAAACTTTGCTCTGATCCATTTGACTAAGTCCTGGCGGATCTCCCCCAAGTTCTCCTCTAGGCCAGCAAGAGTCTGTGCACACTCTGCTATAATCGTATACTACAAACAAGATCACTTACAGTGGGGCTCTGATCCCTATTAACTAAAGATGTCTCTATTGAAGTCAAACGTAAATGTTCCCCCTGCAAAGAATGAAATGATAACGGTGAGGTGGCACAGAGTGGGGTTATTTTTGAGATGGAGGACCTGCTTGGTGCTTCTTGAAATTGATGCCACATAGGTGATGACACAGAAGGTAAATTTCTGACTTGATCGAAGGAAGTCCTATCCTTTGCCCTTCTGACTTGAGCTCTGCCTCCCAGAGCCACCTGCTGGGGTGGAGCTTTTGGAGGGAGCGTAGGTACTGGGAACATAGCTGACCCAGTCCCCTGGGAGAGGCAACCGTGGGTCAGACATCCTGTGAAGCTTCTTGTGGTACTGTCCATCAGTCACCCCCAATGGACCATGCTTCTCTTAGTGTAATCCCCTCCCATGTGGACTCTGGGCCCAGCCATGGGACTTGCTTGGCCAGTGAGACATTAGAATGTAGAAACTTGATAAATACTTGCACAGTGGGACCTCCTTCTTGGAAACCAGCTGCCATTTGGTAAAGAGGTCAATGAAGACTAGTGGAGGAAGAGAAGCCACCTGGAGGAAAATCTACTCACACCAGCTCTCAGCTGGCACCAACTGCCATACA
Organism: Cacajao melanocephalus; assembly: GCA_963573385.1. Classification (NCBI taxonomy): domain Eukaryota; kingdom Metazoa; phylum Chordata; class Mammalia; order Primates; family Pitheciidae; genus Cacajao; species Cacajao melanocephalus. The sequence goes on along the minus strand of CAUYLG010053293.1, from coordinate 428,508 downwards.
TGTCAGTGATGTCTGCATGGATATTCTTTGGCTGAGTTCCCAGCTGATTGCAGCCACCTAAGAGACCCCAGCAGGTCCCCTCTGAGCCCTGTCCAAGTTGCAGAATTATGAGCCAATAAATGGTTGTTGTCATCTTAAGCCTCTAAATTTGAGATAGTTTATGTAGCAATAGATAACATACATTCCTTCTTTCTAGAGAATATTTTTCCTTCCAATTGCAGGGACTTTCCACAGGATGGGAACCTCATCCAACTTGATCATTACATCCTCAGTCCCTAACAGCCCATAATAGGTTTCTAATAAATATTTGTGGAATTAGTGACACAAAATTATGTACTACCGCATCTATTCTGTGTACGATGCTCTATTTCCTGGTTATTTTTCTCCCTTTCAAGCCATGAGCTCCTTAGTTTTGAAGCTTCCATTTATTGTTGATGAATGGTTGGCAAAGTTCTAAGAGATTCATATACACAACATATGAAATGGAACTTTGACTATTGTCTAGGGAATTTTGGTTGACTGAAAGCTGAGAACAGAGCGACAAATACTCCTGCATTCTGAAGATTGGTACTACACACGTTTGCAGCACATGCCAAAAAATAACTAACATATTTTCAGATGCTTTAGTCCATTTTTCACGTCTACTTAAGAGAGGAAATAGGAATTTGTGATTGGGGTCCGAAAGCTAAAGCCAGAGAGTCCGGGTTCAAATTTCCTCTCTGCTACTACCAGCTGCAAGACCTTGACTAAATTACTTAGCTCTGTGCTTTCATTTACTTACCTATGAAGTGGGGTGATGATAGCATCTACCTCATAGGAATGCTGTGAGGATTAAATGAGTTATTATTTATGGACCAGGCAGATCTACATCTAGAATTCTTAGAACAATAGTTAGCTCATAGTAAGGGCCTATAAGTGTCAGCACTGCCATCCTCAGTGCCATCAGAGCAAGTGAAGATCTCTTTAAAGAGAATTGGTTACCTGGTGGAGGGACATACGTTTCCTAGCAGAAAAACTCTAAGTTTGGGGTTATTAGCCAGAGGAGGACTGATCTTTCACTCGTCATGCCATCTAACCCTCTAGCTGAATGACTGTGGAACTGAAGAAACACCTAGATTCTTCCACAGCTGCCATGGGAGTAGACATGGGAGAGGCAGCCAGTGGGTCAGACATCCTGTGAAGCAAAACTAACCTGCATCCCCTGGCACATGGAGGCACTGAAACTGCAAAAGTCCAAAGGAGAAGACTAGCAGAATGAGGAGAGAGGCTGAGGCGGGCATGCTGCACACTGCCAGGGTTGGAGGGGTGAGGATGCTGAGTTTCCTACCAGTGAAGTGAGCGCTATGAATGGGCAGTCTTAAGAGTAGAGCCCTCTTGATAGGGCTATGCCCAAGAGGACAGCCTTTCCAGGGCAATCTCGACCACAAGGGGAGATGTGGGGTTGGGGAGGAGGTACTTTCATGGAGGTAGAGGAAGGCACTGAAGTGCCCGTGGGTGACAGAGTCAGGGTTTGGGCATCTGCCACACAGAGGGCCCCATGCAGATCTTCACAGTGCAGCTAAGTCGGTGGACAATTTTAGCCCTTGCTATAGACTAAATGTGTCCCCTAAATTCATATGTTGAAACCTAATCCCCAGTGCTATGGTGTTAGGAGATGGGGCCTTTGAGGGGTAATTAGGTCATGAGGGTGGATTCTTCATAAATGAGATTAGTGCCCTTTTTAAAGAGGACCTGTGAGCTCCCTTACGCCTTCTGCCTTGTGAGGTTACAGTGAGAATATAGCTATCTATGAACCAGGAAGAGGCCCTCACCAGATGCCAAATCTGACAGTGACTGGATCTTGGACTTCCCCACCTCCAGGACTGTGAGAAATAAATAAATTATCTGTTGTTTATAAGATACCAGTTTATGGTGTCTTGTTATATCAGTCTGAACTGTCTAAGACCACCATTTACCTTCCCTCCTTCCTTCTGCCACAGTCCTGGAGGGGCCGGAGGAAGTGGAGGAGGGACCAAGAGTAAGGAAAAGTCCCCGCCTTCCCAACTGCAGGTTACTGAGGCTGACATAGGCCTGAGATGGGGAAAGAGAGGGCCTTTGAATTGGATGAGAAATTGAAGTTTTAGTGTTAGGAGGATCTGGACTTTACTGATTTCTGAGAATCAAACTTTTCTAATGACTAAAAGTGACTGATAATGCTCTGGGCTTAGCCAAGATAGCATGGCTGGAGGAGCTGGGGTGTAAAGTGAGTGGGCTGAAAGGTTATGGTTGAGAAAAATGTCTGTCACTACAATATATTCATTTACATTGACATCATCTCATTTTATCTTCACAACAGCTCTGTATTGGTCCGTTTTCATGCTGATGATAAAGACATACATGAGACTGGGCAATTTACAAAAGAAAGATGTTTAATGGACTTACAGTTCCACATGGCTGGGGAGGCTTCACAATCATGGCAGAAGGTGAAAGGCACATCGCACATGGTGGTATACAAGAGAGAGAGCTTGTGCAGGGGAAACTCCCATTTTTAAAACCATCAGACCTCAGGAGACTTATTCACTATCATGAGAACAGCACAGGAAAGACTTACCCCCATGATTCAATTATCTCCCATTTGGTCCCTCCCATAACACATGGGAATTATGGGAGCTACAAAATGAGATTTGGGTGGGGACACAGAGCCAAACTGTATCAAGCTCTTAGAGGTAAATTGCTCTATTCCCATTTTTTACAGGCTTAACAAAGTGAATGAACTTACGCAAGGTGCAGCATACAGCAGTGGCAGAGCTGGAGTTCAGACCCAGGCTTTTCTGACCACAAGGTAGAAACTCTTAAGCACTTCTTGGGGTGGATGCTGCCTCTCACAGCTTTGCACTCCCAGCAGCTTCTCCCTGTCCCCACATACAGGAATTGTTCTTGAAGATGGGAGCATTTTCTCAATCCGCAGCTCGCCTGTGCCCTCACTGCAACTGAGGTTGCCACCTCTGGGTTGGCAAATTGGGATTCTTTCCAAGCTTGTCCAACCCGCCTTATTTGGTCGTGGTTGTTGTTGAGATATTTATATCTCCGTAGACATGTTTTATTTTGTTTTAGGCTTTTTAGCAGCCTGAAGCTATGGTTTTTAGTTTCTGTCTCTAATGATAAGCAGAAAAAAGGGATGAGGAAGGGGCTTTACTGGCCCAACCACAAACAGAAACTAAGAAGCCATGACTGTATCCTCTCCCTTGGACACTCCTGAAGAGCCAAGCAATTTAAACTCCATGGCCTTATTGCTCTGACAGAGCAAGAGAGAACAGTTGTACTGGTCGATCTTGGGTTCTTCTGACCCACTTCCCACCATCCCTACCACAAAAAATCTGCCCTGGAGGAGCTATGGTAGCAAACGCTGTGCCAGACTGAAGCTCAGGCTGCAGGAAGGAAACCACAGCCTTAACCATCTTTGCTGAAGGTCTCCCAAAGCAAAGTTGTTTGCTATCAGGAAATATCCCCAGTGGCCTAAATACTTGAATAAATTAGAAAGGATGCTGGGTCTGTTTCTTTTTTTTTTTCTCTCTCTCTCCCCATCAGAAGCCATTGAGTGGAATGGGTGAGGGTTCCAAGTAGTTGCTTTGGGAGATGTTTGTAATTTACATTCTGCAGGGCAGCTGATTGCATGGGAGGAAGGAAGGAAGAAGCACGGAAGGAAGGCAGGCAGACCCAGGGTGAATAACCCTGAATTAAGAGGGGCCAGGATTCCCAGCACCCTTAGCTTGGGTGTGTTTTGTACTTACATTTGACCGTGGGTGTGTCTGATGTTCTGGGAATTCACATCATTTCAAACAAAAGCCCAAAGCCACACACTGAGAAGATTGTCTCTGGAGGTTTGGGAAAACTGTTCAATTTCCCTGAGCTGCCCCGAGAGTAGCTCCTCCCCAATTTCATTTGCTGTTTGTAAAGCATTTTCACAGATATCCTTTCATTAGCTCCTTACAACAACCCCCCACCCAAAGCAGATGGGAAATACCATTATCCTTATTTTCACAGAGTTCTCAGAGCCTCACTGTCATTAAAATACTTGCCTGGGGTCAAATAGCCATAGGTGAGGGCACCTGGCCTAATTCTGGCCCTGTTCTCCCCTACACCCCCTTCTCTAGTGGGGTGGCCAGTCCTGGCCACTCCTAAGGTCATCCCTAGCTCTGAACATCCCGCCTGGGCTGGGAATGGGGCTCTGTTTGCTCTGGAAGGGTGGTTGGGTACCTGTGAGCGTTGTGTGTGAGGTTTGTTTGCACAATGTCATTATTTTCATCTCCCTTTCTGGTGGGTCTTAAATTTTTCTGGAGTCTTGGACCCAACAATTCCATTTGTAGGGGTTTATTTTTAGGGTATATTCAGACCCAGTTACAAAGATAGAGGTCTAAAGTGTTCATCTATAGATAGATGTCTACAGTCAGCCATAAAAGGGACACATTAAAAATAGCCTGGATATCCAAGAAGGAGCCCTTTTACATAAATTAGTGTATATGGAATCAATGCTATATTTTCAGCACTTAAAAACTCACATAGTAGAAGGAAATTGAATGGCATGGAGAGACCCTCCTGGTCCATTGTTAAATAAGCAAAAGAGGTGATGTAAAAAGTGTTTCAGAATGGTTCCATCTTGCTTTAACAAATATTTATATTTCCGGAGACATGTTGACAAATAACCAGAAGGCTATATACCGAAACCGTAATGGCAGCTGTTTCTTGTTGGCAAGATTCTGGATAATTTATATGTACTTCTCTGATTATCCATACTTCTTAAGAACTCTACATCAAGCATGAATTAATTTCATAATAAGAAAAAGTATTTGCAAGATAGCAATGCAGGATTAGCTCTATGGTTCTGGCCATTCATTAATGTATCACTCAGCTTTTCTTGGTTAATGTGTTTGGTGCTGGAGATTTGGAAATGAATTCAGAATTCGGTGTGCAGGCCCTGTGCCATTGCCCATTTCCAGGTGCACAGAGTCAACCCTTTAGAAGGAAGCCAACATTTACTGAGCATTTACTCTAGGCCAGGTATTTTTTTTTCACCTGATATATCTCATTTAATCCCCAGTACTGTTCTGCGAGAGAGGTATTATGATTCCTGTTTTAAAGATAGGACTTAAGATGTTAACTAACTTGATTAAAGTTGTGTAGCTTGTAAATAGTGGAGCTGGGGTTTGGCCACAGGTCTACCTGAATCCACCACCCCTGCTTCAAGCCCTGGTTGCCTGGCACCAGGTTTGGCTGCCTCTCTTTCAAAAGGACTGATCTAGTGGGCGTGAATGGTTTCTGATGCTTGCTCCCCGGTTGGAATTTAGGTGAGTGTCTGCAGGACCTGAAGAGGTGGCTAACTTGCCAGGAGCAAACCTGATGGCCTGGTTCCTGGGGGAAGCCAAGACAATGACAGGACACAGGGACCCACACCATGCCTGTTCTTCCCCGCCGGCTTCCCCGGTGCAGTGTGCCCAGATCACAACCTGCTATGCGTCAGGACTAATGATTCCCTGCAATCACATTGGAGTGGAGTAGGGACCCTTTGCCGAAAAAGGAATTTTCAAGTTGGCATTTAAAAGTCTGAGATCCAAAGGAAAGCAAAAAAGAAACAAAAACCAAAAACAAAATAAAAATCCACCAGCGGGCTGCGCTCTGGGGATCAAATATTCTCTTTGTATTGTGCAGAGAGAGGTGTTCTGCAGCCTGGGCTGGAGTTTTCAGTTGGCCATGCAGAAAATGCTCCTGGGCACTCCCTTTAAAAACTAAATCAACATTATTTTAATTTGTGTTCCCAGCTTCCTCCTTCACCATGGAGGAGAAGGTGCGAGGCTGAGAAGGAGCATATTTCTCTTACAAGTTAACTTAACATGCAATATGCAGGGGATTACTCTGCGCTCACTCAATACCACAGCCCAGAGCTTTATAGAATTCTATTGATCTTAGTTAAAGCTGTTTAATTTTTTTTGCTTTAATTTTCTTTCCTTATTTGCTCATTAAGTTGAGGTGAGGAAGGGGCGGGGGACTGATGGCAGGCAATGTTCCCTGGATTTAAGATTGGTCTGAAGGACTAGGGAGCCAGTCTGCCCATAGTCACTAGCAGCATGCAGTGGCAGCATTTGTCCCCTGTGGCTTGGGATGGAGAATGGCCACAGGGAAAGGGGAAATAGAGTGTCCAGTACCTCCAGATATTTTCTACTGCAAACACTTAGAATAAGGACTCTCTGTACAAGACAGAGACAGAGTTGGGGTGAATCTGACACGGATATGGCCCATAAGACGCTTACTGTCTAATTCCAGCTGGCACACGGATGTGTCAACATAACTGAACAGAATAATCATGTTTGCTATTGCGGGAGGCTCAAAAGGGTGGGAACCTAATAGGTCTGTTAACCCCTGGGTCTCTTAACTAGGGTATGATCCCCACATAAGGCCATCAAGGACTTAAGTGGGGCTTGCCCAGGATGGGAACGCATGGCTGGAGTTTGGGCAGGAAGTGTGGGGGTGGCAAGCGGGGAGGACCTAGGATTGAAGTTCTAAGGGTCAGAAACTTCCCTCCTCCCTTGCTTTCCTTCCTGGGCCAGTTGGCAGGACTTCTAAAAGGGCGGCCCCTGTGTTTCTGATTGAGGATTAGGCTCCCATGCATTGGGAGCTCAGGGTGGGGAGTGGTCTGTGGCTGCACTGAGCCCTATGGGATGAGCCTCTGGAGTCTGCCCCCTGCAGCAGAGCCCAGCTGGTGGCAGAGGGCTGCTGCTCCCCTGTGGCACCCTATAGTAGAGGGACCACGATCATGACCACCAAAGATGAAGGAAATGGACCACTTCTTATTTCCTTGGTATAATTTAAGCCCTCAGATTCTTGTAGGACCCAACACAGAGCCAGAGGAAAATGTGCTAATAATAACAAATGCCATCGGTGGAGCTTTCCTACCTGCCAGGCACTGTGCTAAGTCCTTTGTGTAGATTATTTTAGTGAATCTCCACAAAATTCCTCTGAGACAGGTCCCATTATCATCCCCTTTCTGTAGATGATGATATTGAGGCAGAAAGAAGTCAGATCCCTTGCCCAGGGTCTTACGGGTAGTGAGTAGCTGAGGTGGGATTTGAGGCTTGTCCTGCTGGCTGTTGGACCCCTTGTCCCAAACCATTGTGCCAATGCCCCCTCTTCCAAGGCCTCTATCTCCAGAGATGTATCCCTTAGTGGTCATTAGCAGAGTTTTGTTTGGGGCAAAATAATAATAATAATAATAAAAATAAAGCCGGATGTTATTTGCAGCCTAGTATTGTGGGACAAATTCATATTTGGTGTAAAATAAACACAACAGAAAGAATGCTATATGAGTTTAGACCCCAAACAGCTTGTTTCGGATGGAGAAAACGTGTGTTTAGTGGGGCTGTAAATGGGCAAGCCAACATGCAAAACAGAAGGGAGGAGTTTTTTGGCCAGGGTGACTGAAAATGAGGCCTTTACCTGGAGACAGTGGTGGTTCCATTTGACTGTGGCATGGGATAGGGAAATGGCAGGCAATGAGGTGGGAAGTGGAGGTTGCGTCCCGATTACAAAGGGTTAAGGACGCGGACTATGCTGAAGTGTTTTATGCAAAAGTATTTCATCTCACAGGCAGCGTGGGATTGGTAGTGGCTTTCTGGACGGTTCTGTATGAAGGATACAGAATCAATAAGAAAGGAGCTGGAGCAAGTAGCTATGTGCGCCATAGGCTGAGTCTCACCGATCTCACTTCTTGTCATGGGGTTCAAAAAAAGACTCTGAAAGAGGATGGTGAGGTTTAAACCGGATGGGAACGTCTACATGCCCCACATTGTTACCAAATATGTGGTATTTCTGGGATACAGAGACTGGTTCTTTCATGTTGTCAATGAGTCCTTCTCTGTCTTCTCTTGACACCAATTTTATTGGGAATGGCTGGAAATGGTGAAAGCAAGTATGTTTGGGGTTGGACAGGTAGCTCTGGTTGTGTGTGCTTCTGACCTGGAACTGCTAGGAGTCTGATACAAAGTGCAGAACCCTGTTTGGAATTCTAGAACACTGAGTTGTAAGCTGGTCTCTGCCAATAACTGCTTTAGGCCCACACCTGAGTCTCCCCAAAGTAGTCCTACAACACAAAGTTTGGGTGACAGCAAAGGAAGTAACCGTGGTACTTCCATGAGGTTACTTTCTTGAAAAAAACCACGATAACTAAAATATGCCTTTCTTGTTTAGTGCAATAGTGTATCAAAGAAAGCATGCAGTTGCTTATAGGATATTTTTATCATTTTATGTATCACTAAGAAGAAAAAAAATCCTGCCAGTTACAATACCCTATCCACTGTCAATCACATTCTATACAGTATTTTAGAGTCAATGAAATGTGGTAGATTTTGACAAAAATCCTGCTTTCCCTACCCAGGCATGGTGACTCATGCCTGTAATTCAAACACTTTGGGAGGCTGAGGCAGGAGGGTTGCTTGAGGCCAGGAGTTCAAGACTAGATTGGGTAACAGTGAGATCTTGTCTCTTGATAAAAAATCCGACTCATAGTTACTAAACCCTATTTACATAAGTTAAAATGTGTTTGCTAGGATTCCAGTTCAGGTCCTAAAGCATGAATTTCCATATTAAAAAAAACTCACATTATATAACACAAAAATCTGTTCTCCTGTTTTTATTTTGTAGCTCAAAGTTGGAGAAATACCATTCTTAAGGGGAGACTGTCTCAATTTACAAAGACTATGAAAACATTAGTTTGACGGCTGATTCAGATATAACTGTCTCTAAATCATATAGGCTGCCAAGCGGTCCTGATTAAGCACTTGCTAGAAATATTCCAAGGTCAGGGAGCCCTGTGATTCTGTTGTGTGACACAGTAAAGCTGTGCTAGACGTCAGCCTGGGGCTGGCAGTGGGAGAGCGTGGGGCCCAAGCTGATGTTCACAAGCCTGGGATCCGCCTCTGCTCTTCATTTAATTATTTGTGCACTCCAAGCTATGTGAACACAGACTGTCACCTAACCAAGCAGGCCCCCTTGGGGAATGTGTATGGAATATTCCCAGGAGTCTCAGGATAGGCTGCTTACTTGAGTTTACACAAACCTGGGGATCTTTTGGTGAAAGAGTTTTGAGAAACCACAGAAGCATGCACAAGTCAAGGCTTCTCTTTGCAAGTGACAGAAACTCAACTCCAGTTGGCAGTAGGATTATAAAAGGTCTGAGAGACACCTGGAAATCTGGGGACATGATGCTGCCAGGTCTACTTTTGTGTCCCTTGTCTCTGTGTTGACTTCACCTCCTCCTCTGCAGACTGGCTGCCATCATCCAGCTGGGAATGCAGCTGTTGATGGCTCCCAGGACTGTCTAGAACAACTTCACCACCAAGGAGGGCCTGAAACACTTTCTCTAGCTCCAGTTTAAAAAGCCGGATAAAGAATTCTGATTAGCCAGTTTTGGATCATATGTGATCCCTAGACCAATCAACTGTAGCAAGAGACTGGAGTGCTGTAATTTTAGACCCCAACCACAAATGGATGATTGGACGAAGAAAAAGGAAGAACTTCCCCAAAGGGGTAGCCTAAAATCCAAGAAGAAGGGAAAGTGCTGGCAGACAAATAATAGATGTGTTTCAGTGATCACATTTATTCTCAGAAAAGCCCTTCCATTGCATGACAAGGAAAGGACAAGACCTTAGAGGTACGGCTGATGACAAAATCATTTCATCATAATAAGAGTCAGGCAATGTTACCTTATTAAGGTAAACATTAATAATGGGGTACTGGGGTCTCCATAAAAAACATGACCTTCTTGGTGAGGGCTTGACATACTTTTCTGTAGAGGATATACTTTGAAAGGCAATGTGTGTCCCTACTACAGAAATTCCTGACTTTCAAACTATTGTTATTGGAGAACTAAGTCAAGTTCTGTCTGTTCAACTGCATGTGTGTTTTGTAGAAGAGTAAATGTGTATTGGCTAATACGCTCAGAAGGACAAGTCTGATTCCACTACCCTAACATACAAAAAGAATTTGAAAGTTTCTTAGGAAGCCCAGTTGCATGTGTGCTCTTGACCAAAAACTTGGCCTCATCATCTCATACGATACAGACTATGAAACTCCCTGTGATCAAGGATGCTATGGAAGATGGAGTTTATTATTTGCAAGGATGCTCAGGAGAGCTATTTCATTGGTCTTAGCATTGGAAATGGCTATGTCACTTCTCTGAACAAGTGGCTTATTTTTACTTTACAAACTCTACATCTCATGACCTTTCATGTTTCTCTCTTCATGATGACTACTAGGAAGCTCAGAGCCAACTTTGTGACCCATATGTAGTATTACCTTGAATTCCCAATGGCAGACAATTAGGGAATAAAACTACCTCTTTACTCCATCTTGCTTCCCTGATTGTATTTTCCCTTTGCTTCAAATTTTGAAGCTTATATAAGAGTTATTAAATTTTGTGATAACATTTGCATCTTAGCTAACATAAATATTTTTTAAAAAAAATTAAGTTGTGGATATAAGTAATAAATTGACCTTGGGCTCAGAGGTTTCTTCTTTCTGGCAGAAACCGTTTTGGTAGAGCAAGTATTTATGGTGCCACTCCTCCTGGAGCCCAGGTGATGTCTTGGTGATGTCTTAGCGATGTCCTCGATATGTTGTCCCTTTGCAGAGATCCTAAAGTCACCTGCTCACCTTCTAGATAAACTACATTGTGAATTTGATTCCTAAGAAAGCAGAATGCTATCTTGTGCTCTTTTCCAAGACTTAGGAGGTAAATTCATTACCACTTCCTTGTGATAATAAATTCTAAAGGAGATTCTGTTTCATTCTTTGCTGTACTATTATTCCATGTTCAAAAATATCTACAAGCTGCCACAAATGTCATTGCTGAGAGATATATAGTTATCAATGAATTTCAGATATTTAACCTTCAGGCATTTAAAATTTCAGCAATAATGATAACAAAGCTAAAAAATTGCTGTCTGCAAAAATTGCTAATCAAATATTATTCTAAAAGTCATACCAATGACTTTTAGAATAATATCTGATGAGTAATTTTTTTTCACCATGATTGGGGAGTAGGGTTGACAGCCTACTAAAGTCCACCAGATTTAAGAGTGGAAAATCGGATAATCTAAATGAGCCACTCATTTCTCAACTCAGGGATGTGGCAAACACTCCTCTGGGAGACGGGCTGGTTCTTTTCAGTCTTTTGCTGCAGCGTTCGTCATTTCTCTTCTGGGAGTATTTTAAAGCTTATATTCAAGGTGTACATCTGTCCGGGCCCTATTTTTCTGAGGTTTCTCCAATGACATGAAAATGAGGCAAACTTCTTCAAATTAATCTGTATCATGTTCTTCTTTGTACAAGTCATATTTTGGTTGAGATGATAACTATAAATATTTAACATCCTAAAAGCTGTGGCTTTCCAGCCCCAACCATCTGATGGGAGACAATGTTGCAGACATTAATTTGCAGCCCACTTTCATTTCAAGCTGATCGATAATATTTCATAAGGTAGGAAACTAGACAGCGTGATTCTGGTGGAAAGAGGAAAGGAGCAGAGGGTGCTTAAAGACCTAAAGACCAAATTCTGAGATCGGGAATGGAAGTTGCTTTGTGTTTGAGGCTCACTTTTTGTTTTTTCTTAATCATAACAACAGTTTGGTTTTCCCAAACTGAAGAAAATCATTTTGAGAAGAAGAAGAGGTGAAGGCACCTTTTCCTGGGCTGACTCCATCCCTGCCCCCTCTCTGTCTGTCTGCCGCCCCTGCTCTCTCTCTCTCTTGCTCACTCTGTCACACACATACACAACCCACAGAGCAGAGGATGTCTGGATGAGGGGTACTACTGCTCAAGGGACTAACAGCCAGAAAGAAGGAGGGGCTCTGTCCACCAAAGCTGGTCACCGTGTGTCTGTGCACTTGATGCAGTTGAACAAAGGTGTTGTTTTGAAAAATGACCCCACGCTTGACATTTACATGATACTGAATGATCTATTTGAATGTCATTATTTAAGTGATTGCTTTTCCAGTTTGCAGACAGTCTAATTCTCATCAATTTCACCTCTAATCTAGAAAAGAAATGATAACCCATGGTGGGAAGAAGAAGAAGAAGAAGGAAAGCACCCCCAACAGAGCCCTGTGTCTTTATGTTCCGGGGCGGTTTTTCATTCAGAGTGCTTTCTGCAAATGTGATTTTGAATAAACCACAAACTAACAAGTAAGAGGTCGAAATAAATTCTTCCTTTTTAGTGGAGATTGTAGAGAAACATGTAACTAATAAAATATTCTAATCATGAAAGTGCTACAATAGGATCTGTTAAAATACATAAATATAAATTCAATCACATGAAAGTGATTGTATATCTATATGCTGATATGTGAACCAGCCACTTTTACTCTAGATAATTCAGTGGCTATTGATTTTTTATTTTATATGTGTAATAACATGCTCCTAAGTTCAAAAGAATCAAAATACTGATGTTCAGCGATTTTCACCTTCAAAGACCTTTACCAGTGTAACGAATTAAAGCTCAGGCATCATTGCCCAGTGCCCCATTGAGGTCCAAATGCTGAAAGATGAGCTCCAGGCTAGCAGCCCAGAGCCAACCACCCTGTGGCACTGACTCTTTCCTGCTTCCTTTCCTCCTGAACTGAAAGTCTCACACTAGGGTAATGGCAGCAGAGGCACAAAGCTACATCACGTGCCCACAGTTAGAACACATATGGACTCCGGGCTGGGCCTACAGTCTGAGCCACTGTAGTTTCTGGCATATGTTGAGACCAAAGACCCCTGAATCTCCATTTTCCCCTCAAAGAACTGTTAGTGAGGACTTGCTTTATGGAAAAATGACTAAAACAACCAGTTAGACAATGAAAACAATGTATTGGTTCATGCAACTGAAGAGTCCAGTGGTCAGACACATATCAGGTCAGACTTGGTCCAGTGCCTCAAATGATACCCCAGGCTCTGGCTTCTCTTGGTCCCGCTCGTCTGCCTTTTGCAGAGTAGACTTCATCCCCGGACTACTCAGAGTGGACCCTCAGCAGCTGCAGTTTCTTATCTGGTGGTAACAAAGTCACTCAAGCTGGTCAGATTTCACACCTCTCCTTTCCGCCTCTCCTCATTCAGAAAGGAGAGAGTCCTCCTGTACCTCCTACAGTCCTGTAGTCCTGGGCATCTCTCTCTTTTGCTCTTGTCACTGGGGAGATAAGATAAGCTGCTTGAATTCAGCCAATAAGGACCCACCCCTGGAACTGGGGGTGTGGTCATTCCCACCCATGCCTACTTGGAACCAGAGTAGAAGAGAATGGAAGAGGGATAAATTCCTGAAACTCAACGTACCATTGAAGGGAGAAAATGGAGGCTGCAGAGGAAAACAGCAACTGTTCACTATGACAGCTTTGTGGCTTCTTTTTCAGGAATGCCTTTTACTGGACATCTTGATCTTATTTACTCTTGCTACAGTCACCTGAGGAAGTTGAAGTCAGTTCTGGCTGTGGGCTGGATTAGGACTCAGATGATCCTTTGATGTTCATCTCCAAGTATCGGTCCTGCGTCTCCAGACCAAGGGGCTGGCAGCGATGGTGGACACCTGGCACACAGGCTTCACATTCCACTCTCATCCTGTGGCAGACATCATCAATCCATCATAGGGCTTCTCCCTGTGAAGTCCAGATGTGGCCCCAGAGACCTCCTTAAAACAGTCCTCTGGAGTGCCCCTACCAATGCATTGGTGTTGACAAGTAAGATAAAATGTATTTGCCATTTCTGGAAAGGATTGCTCACCAGTGACCCAAACTACCAAAGCATGTCCCTCGCATTTGCAATCACGTACTCACACACCCCAGTGTTTCTCAAAATGCAGCTTACAGAGCTCTCGCAACAGAATCTCCTGTTCGTATTAAAATGTGCATTTGTGAGACTCACTCTAGAGCTATAGAATCAGAATTTCCAGAGCTAGAGTTGCACAAACAACCTGAAAGTGATTTCCAAACCATATTCTCAAAACAGCAGACATAAATACCCAATAGGCTTACACACACAATTAAATAGTTAGCTTCAACCCTGCTAGGTCCCTGAGATATTGGCTTATTCTTCATGTATTCTTTCGGCAGAAGTATATTGAGCTACTACGTATAACATTGGGCTAGCTCCTATGAATGAGATGAGAGTAGTGCAGTTAAAGATGTCCTGGAATTGCTCAGTGAAACACACCAAAAAATGCTCTGTGGAAGGGGTTGACACAAGAAAGGATGAGGGCTGTGGGTCTTCACATAAGGGCAAGATCTTGTCTACATGATGGAGCTACAAAGAGAGAACTTATCATGGAGAACTTGGCCCCGGAGTCTTTGAGGTTAGAAACAGCTAGGATGTGGGATCAGGAGAGTAGAGCCTTCTGGGAGGAGTACGTGGCAGTGGAAAGAGGTGAGAATGCGCAGTGAGGGGTCATGGACAGGGAGTCGTTGAATTCAGGAATGTGAGAAAAGAAGTTGGAAAGACAACACTCAGTTTTCATCATGTAGGGTTTTGTGGGGTTGGCTTCAGTATTGAGACTTTATTTTGTAGGCTATTGGGAGCCAGTTTAAGCAAGGGAGTGCCATGATTTTAAGCGATGCTTGAGGGTATGGAATCGGAAAATGGCATTTCTATGTTTTCTACGTGGAGGAAGGACTAGCATGGGACAGGCTGATGGAATGATAGCTTATTCATACAATTGAGAAGCTGGGGTCCAAACTGGAATCTTGGCCACTGAAATGAAGGGGAATAGATGCAGAAGACATTTAGGAAGGAGAGCCTTTGTTGGTTTGACAGCTTGGCCAGACTATTAAAGGTGCATTAATCAGGATGTGCTGGGCCATGCTATGGTAACAAATCAATCTTGAAATCTCAGTATTTATCATGACAAAAATGTAGTTGCTTTTGTTTTACATCCCAGACTGGTTAGCAAGAGGCCCCACTTCCTGCAGCCACTCAGGGACTCAGGTTGGAAGAGGCTCTGTGATGTTTTACCAGCACCATTTGAAACACGTGGCCTCGTGGGATGCTAAAGTATAGGGAGAGAGGGACAGAAGATGCACACAAAGACTTTTAACTGACTTGACCTTGAAGTGACCACCACCACCCACAGTCTGTTGGCTTGAATGAATCACATGGTCCCAATCCAACCATACCCATGTGTCAGAAGTCACATGCCCACATTGCCCCTAAGAACATGGAAGCTGCAAAAAAAAATTAGTAGAAGGAAGAGACGGGAGAATAATTTTTGTAAGACGCCCAATCACTGCAAGGTGTTATGATTTCAGGCATGTGTGTCGTGGTATATCTGAACCTGACTGGTTCTGTCTTAGGGTTTTAGTCTTTAGGAATCAGTCAGATGAGAACCTGATTATCTGTAGTAGTGAACACACTTCACATAAGACAAATAAAAAACAGGGCTCACACCCACATGTACACACACGCTCCTGGGTTTTAATCAATCTACTTTTGTATAAAACAAAACAAACCCCTCGATTCCAAATGTATTTATTTTCCTGAAAAACCTTAGAGGTTTTTTAGAAAACACAAGTATTTTTGCAGCATAAGAAGTCTTTGGTGAGCTCCCTTGTTCCTATTTTCTCTGAAAGTACTCTAAGACAAAAACCTTTCCTCCTGAATCTGGAGCACCATTTCCTCCAAAGAAATCATGGCTATTGTCAAACAGACACGTGCATGCAGGCCACACACATTTGCCATTGCCCGTGGAGTCCCTGGCACACTTCTGGGCCCTGGGAACACAGTGGCGGGGATGCTGCCTTTCTGGAACTTACATTCACCTGGAGAGAGACAGAGCTACTCAGTACACAGCTGGCACTTTGATGGAAACTTCAGACTCCAAATCCTCTGCCCTAGCATGTCATGCTGAAGACTTGCCTGTTCTTCAGATGAGTCTTCCGGCTCTCTGTCCCTGCCACCTCCTAAAGCATTAGTGCTTTTCCAATCCTCCTGAAACTCACAAACTGGCCCAAGCATATTGAGCAGGATGCCAGGCTGTGGTGCTATGAGGGATGTGAAGATAGAGAAGGCTTTCTTATTGCTTTCAGAGGGGCTCCTGGTCTCACTTCGGGGGTCCAATCTCTCGTTTTCTGATGTGTCCTCTGAATTCCCATTACTGATCATTGTTTTAACCAAATTTCAGTGCCATGAAAGAGCAGTTAAGCAACCGTGATAGCAGCACGGCCAGGAAAGCAAAGACTTCTTTTTGCCCTCCTTAGGAAGGGTAGGGAGATAGATATTTAGGGATGGGATGGGGGTGCTCTTCACCCCTGCACCACTACCAGAACCGTTCTGTTCATTTAATAGACGTGCTTCCAGGGAAAATCCAAAGCCATCTTCTTTTTGCTCCTGGGGACAGCGGCTCTACCAGAAAATACTTGGAGTCATTGGGGCAGAAAATAGAAGGCTCTCTGGGAACAGAGCGCCTCTGATCCCATTCCTTTCATGCCCCAGGAAAAGAAAAGAGGCCCATGCGAAAACCCCTCCTGGGGCTTCCCAACCAGTTAAACACCAGGGAGAGAGAGAAAAGGAGTAAAAATTCTAAATAAAAGCAAAGTCTTTGAAAAACTTCAAAGAAACCTTTCTCCTGTTCAGAAGTCAAGAGCACATCTGGCTGGCAGTAAAAAGAGAAGTGGTGTCATCTGAGCAAAAATGTTCTCTTCAAATATGTCCTTTAAGGAAAGCAAGAGAGGAGAGCACGAGAGCTGGAGAGGAGAGAAATAACGCAAGGAGGGAAAGGAAGTTAAAGAGAAAAAGAAGAAAGGAAAAAAATCCCTCCTAAATCTTGTAATGTTTTAGGAGGGCTTATTAGAGCGAAAATTAAGTGTCATACAGAGCTCTGCTCCAGTATTGATGGCTTTTATTCAAAGAGCCATCACCCTGTAAACTCACTTTAACAACTCCCTTCAGATGAAATATAAAAATTAAAGACATTTACAACACAGCTTAGTAGCAGATGTAGTCGTCCTGTTGGGGCTTAGATCAAATAGTGATGTAAACCCCAGCAGGGTAACAGGTCTTGTGAAAAAGTCCTTAACAACAGCCCCCAAAAATCTTGGAAATCTTACAAAACATGTTTCCCATTCTCTCCCAACCTCAAGTCCCCCCCCTTCTTTTTTCTCAACACCTTCCCTGATCCTTTAGACTCCTTTTCCATCGTCATCTTTGTCTGGAGTTCCTATGAGTCATTTTATACTTAGCAATTGTACCAAAAAAATAAAAAATAAGGCCTGGTCAGGCTCCTGGTTATCTTCCCCATGTAGTCATCTTCCCTTGTTCCCCGAGGGAGTGCCAGGGTAGGGAAGCACTGAGCAGTCTGGGAAAAGGACTGAAATGTACATAGAGCTCATATGGGCATGAAGGTCTGACCTTCACCTTGGTCAGTTCTTCCCTATTTGCCTCTCCTCCTCCTTCAACTCTCATCTACCCACCCCAAGGAGCCTGAAAGAAGTTTCTAATTTGATATGAAGGCTGGGTCACTCAATAGGGTGGGAAACATTGATATCTGTTATAATATTAACAAACACAGGTCAAGGGCTTCTCCCCACTTCACCCTTTCCAAATAAGATTTTCTTGAGGATTTCCTCTGAGAACCATCCGCCTCCAGGCACTCACCCATTCATTCATTATTTCAAAAAGTATGCTTGTGTGCCTGCAACAGACCAGGCCCCCAGCAAAGGGCTGGGGACAAGGGCATGACCGTTCCCTTGGGCACAGTTCTCTTTGCTCCTGAGTTGTTGACACGTCCACAGACTGCCTTTGGAAAGAGAACAAGGTTGGAGGATGAAAGTGGAGAAGTGGAGACGGGTATAAATAAGTTCTATCTGAGAATTTCTGGTTGTTTGGTCCAGTTTCTCAACTACCTTGGCTCTTAAAAATGAAGCCGGTCACCTTTCTTGCCTTCTCGGTGTATGAGAAGAGTCAAGTTGCCCCCAGGCCCAAGTTTTTGTTCCTGAGCTCCTCTTTTCTGGCAGATGATCATTTAGCCAGTAATTTGGGAGTGGCAGCATTAGATGTTTGGCTGTAGCTTGGCCCTTGGACCAGGCAGAGGCCAAGAGCCTGGAAAATAAGAAAGCATCCGAAGGGCCTTCAAGAATGAGGGAGCAAGCCCCAACCCTGTAATGAGCTCCACTCTGAGGCTGGGTTGGGCCCTGCTTCGTTGGGAGCAACCTGATAAAAATCTAAACAAAACAAAATCAAATGTTATCACCTCAACTGCCTAAACAAAGGCCACTGAGAAAATTGTCCTAGAAAGCTCTGAAAGCAGTAAATGAGAGGCGAACTTGGATGTCACATGGAGCTTAAAAAGGCTGGAGACTTTCCAGGGCTAAGTGGTGGCCTTCTAAGGTCATGCAGTCTAGAGTTTTCCAACACCCAAGCCAACAGTTACAGCTTGAACTCATGCCCCCCTGCCCTCTCCTCTTGCTTTACCCAGGAGATCTGCAATATGATTGGGTTACAAATATCGTCTGGTCCATCCTAAAACCTCCTGGCAGGCCTGCCTGGATTTTGTTTCACACATGCTCTAATTTGAAAACAAATGCTGAACATCAGCTGATAAATTGGGAGGCCAAGTTGATATGTCCAATGACCAAGGAAAGTCCTCTCTCTGGATCCCTGCACGAAATGACTTCAAAGGTAACTTGCTCACTCACACTCACATGCACATCCTCCCAGTCACACATGCATCCTGGCACATGCTCACGGACACTCACACACACACATATAGACAGCCTCAATCCCAGTGGATCACTTCACGACTTTCTGGGCTATTTGGCCAAGAAGGAAGCAGCATTTACTTCTGCTAATGCCAGGTCTAATCTGTGAAGAAAATGTGTGTTTATGTAAAAAAATCAAAGAAGATAATAGTTACAGCCTATGTCACAGGCGTGGGCTAATCTTCGATTAAATAATGGTATTCAGATGACATTTCTTGGCAACTGGCAGACCAGCTGGAAAAATAAGTCAGAATTTCCACAGAGAATAGACTGTTTTGCCATCCAAAGCTGGCCAAGTACAAACAGCAAAGGTTCTAAATACATAGGAATAAAAGGTCCCAGCACTCAGCTTGCAAAAGGCCTCCCTTTTCTCTACATGCAGATCCCGCACACACGAGTGTGCAGATGTGTCTAAAGTACAGATGTAAATTTAACGTCTTTTGGTATACACTATTCTGTTTCTCCTGGGATAGCTGAGCTTTGAAACCTTCTAATCCAGCTCCTCATTTTTCAGATGAGGAAACTGAAGTCAAGAGAGCCGGGGAGCTGGAGGGACTTGCCCAGGGTCACACAGAAAGACCTTGCCTCACTCTCCCTCTAGTACTCTTTCAAGTCTATTGACCTCTACAGAACTGATGGGTGGAACGTGGAAGTGCCTTTCATGGGATGTGTGCATGTGTACGGGAGCTGGAGTGGCTGAGACGGATGTGTTAAAAAATACACATTTGTGTGTAACATGGTGTGATGGGAAAACTTGCACTTTGGCTCCAGACAGACCTGGTCTATTGTCAGTATCCCAACAGGAGAAAGATGGTGACCCTAACACGGGAGCTAAATACATAGAGGTAGGCGAGGTCAAGGAAAGCCATAAGGGATGGTCAGGAACCGTGTGAGCACCAATGAGGAGCTGTTTCTGTCCTTAGACTTGTGGGAGGGTAGTGGAGGGAGAAGCTCTCCAACTCAGGGAGATGAAGGTTGATCTTTGGTGCTGGCACTCAGCCAACCAGGGTGACCTGCCAGGGAGGAAGCTGGGAAATCAATACTATGTTCTTACCCTTCCCTACTCACAACTCCTGCTCATGCTTCCCAGTGAGTGACTCCAATAGGAGCCAGAGGCAAGGGGGCCATGCTGTGGTCCAGAATAAGCCTCCCAGGGGAAGAGAGTGGCAGTTGCAAATAGCATTTCCAGTACATGTGGGCTCCACTCTCAAGTAGCTTTGCTATTGCCCAGTGCTATATAACTCAGGACAAGTGACCCAACTCACTGACTCTGGCTTCCTCCTCTGTGAGATGGTTATAATGCCATCCACCCTGAGAGGTGCAGTGACTCTTAGCGCCTTTGTGTGTGAAGCTCCAAGCATAATGCACAGCACATTTGATCCAGTTGCGGCACCACAGGCCTGGGATGATTAGGCACTATCAACCAGAAGCCTTACATTTTTGCGGACCTTTGAATCCAGCAATTCTGCTTCTTGTGATGAATTTCAAGGAACAAATCAGGCAAATGCACAAAATTATAACATTTTCACCACACCACTAATTAAAAGTGAGAAATGAAGAACAGCTTTACTGTCTGTATCCATCAGGATAGTTGCAATCAATAGAAACTGAGTTAAGTAGAAGAAGAATTTATTGAAGGAATACTGGGTGACTCACAATTGCCAGAAGAGGCCAGAGAACCCAGCTCAGAAAAGGCCCAACTATAGTAGATGGGCCAAAAAATGATGGTCTTTCTCCACCGTGAACGCTATTACATTTGTGTTGAAGATCTAAATATGTAGAAAGATATTAAATAATGTAGCCATGATGCAACTAAAAAGTGTTGGTCACCGCTGAAAGAAGTCTGAAAAGGTGCATGCTGAAATATTGACAATGGTTCTCCCTGGATTGCAGAAAAATGATTTTTTTCGCCCTTATATTCTAAGTGGTATTCAATGAACACATACAGCTTTCATAATAAGAATGAAATATCTAAGACAGCAAAATGACTTTGGAGGTTTTGTACGTGTGGGAATCTCCATTCTAGGTGGTGACTTCTTGCCTTCTTCCTTCTGCGAAGGGCCAGTGGCTTCCCATCCCTTGAGTGTCCAAAGGCCCAACTATACCCTAGGGCTCTGGTACAGATCTAGGAGTGGCATGGGCCAAACCACCTGAACAGCAGTACAGTCTGAGAAGCAGGGACAGGTGTGTGATCAGACACCTACAGTGAGAGGAGAGGGGATGGGAGACTAGGGGTGGGCTAAGTTGTTATCTCACACATACCTCTGGGAAGCTCTTTACATAAATTGCTGGAAACAAACAAACAAAACTGACTGATGCTTTATTTGAGGCTGGGTAGGGGGCAGTGAAACTCCTAGGACAGAGTTTTAAAATATTATGTTTTACTTCCCTGATTTCTCACTTGAAGCTAATTTCCTAGAATTAAAAAGTACTGCTTCCAACCAAAGTGACTCTGAACAGCAAAGGGAAGGCTGTGAGCACGTGCACACACACACGCACATATACATGCATGCTCGTTCATGAGCATACAACACATACACATGTGTACACACACGCACGTATACATGCATGTTCGTGCATAAGCATACAACACATGCTCATGTATACACACACGCATACACACATGCGTGCACATGTGCACAGCTGCATGCACATACATACATGCACACACAAACTCATTACACAAGAACAAGATCCTACAGCTTCCCTGAACACTCTCTCAATCTCTAACACCCAGCATTTGCTTGGGAGCTAAATTCCTGCGTCCTACTTGAATTCTACTCCTGCTCCTCCAGGCTGCCTGGGTGGGTGGGGTGGGGAGAAATTGGCCTTCTCACTTGAATTTGTGGCTGATTACTGGTGGATGTTGGTGTATAAACCATGACCCCAGATACCTGGGGTACCAAATAGTTTGGGGCAAATCAACTTGTTTCTCCCACCCAAAGTTGTGTTTTATGGACAGATACCTGATGCACAAACAGGATGGGGGAGACATGGCTCAGCAGCAGCACAGAACACTAAGACTAAGAGGGGTGGATCCACAGTGAGCCCCACGCCATGCAGCAGCAGGCTGTGTAGACCCCTGCCCACACATGTGGTTTCACACTGAGGTTCTGCAAGGAGACTGTTAGCTCGCTTTGTTCACAAAAATGTCCTTTCAGAGGTCACGGATAGACAAACATGATCTCAGGGGAACGCAGACATGATGCTTGCACTTCTGACTCTTATTTGCCTGCACCTGTCCATGTTGAGGCGTCACTCAGATCCCCTTTCCGGGGCCAGTGCTCCCTCCCCAGATGCTGAGACTCTTGGCTGCTGACAGCTCCCAGCTGCCACCTTCTTGGCTGAGCTGACTGTGGAAGCTGCCTGGCTGGGGATAAGTTTCTTCATCCCCTGACCCCTGAGGGCCAGGAGGACAAAACCTTACCTGAGACCATGTCCTGGCTCTGGTCTTTCTCCTTCTGTGACTTTCTTTTCTCCCTCCCTCTATCGTTTTCCCTGAAGAGCGCTCCCTTGATGAATCAGGTGCACCAAATGCCTATCTCAAGCTCTGCTTCTAGGGCAATGGATCCAAGCCACCTCCTGACTTAGACTCATGCCTGGCCTAGAGTCCATTTTGCATGTTCATCTGGGCCTTGGCCTCTGTGCTCTGCCTTTTCGCTTCCAGTCTTTATTCTGTTGGGTTCTAAGCGCAGTGTGATAGTGAAAAACATGAAGTGTAGAGTGCTGGGGCAGGACTGGGGTTCACTCAGGGCCACCATTTTGCTTTACCCTCTCACAGAAGGAGCCAGTTCTGTGTGACCGGACTGGGGTGCCTCTCCCTCCTCTGAGCCCCCAGAACCCTGTGTCTACTTCTGTTGTTGCATGTATCACGCTGTATTGCAATCTGCCACTTTCTTGTCTTTTTCCCTGACAAGACCAGAGAACTAGAGCTAGGCAGAGACTTGATGTCTGCTCTCAAGAAATGGAAGATGGAGTGATTGCCATTCTTGATCGGCACACAGGTCATCTTTGTCAGATGAATACAGGAAACTTCAGAGGACAGGTTTCCTCCCACTCAGTGCCACCCTTTGAGGAGAGTGGATTTACCCATGAGGCAGGCTGGGTTATCAGGGTAGCCCATATATCAGTTTAGACTGAACAAAGAATGAGCAGATTCTCATTACCTAGAAGTCATTAAGCTGTGCTTAGGAAAAGGGAGAGGGGAAGAGATGAACATTTGTAGAGGGATATGACATCTGTATTTATGTGTACACAGATACCACATGGACCCACCCGGCCACCTTTAGTGAACAACATACATTTTTGTGGACCATATTTGTGTACCTGCTCTGTGCTAAGTGCTAGTTGACACAAAGACACTTTCAGTTGAGGTCCCTCTCCACAAGGACCTCAGAATTTTGTTGGGAAGATAGATTAATAGGCAACCATAACGATGGACAATATTTATTGAGTATTCACTATGTACCAGGCATGGTTCTAGATGCTTCACATATATTAATTCATTTAACCCTCACTGCAACACTCTGAGATGGGTTATTTTACAAATGTAAAAACTGAGGCACAGAGAGGTTGATCAACTTGTTCAGAGTGACAAGCTGTGTTTCCCAGGTGGAAGAGCCAGGATTTGAACCCATAGCATTTTAGCTCTAGTGCTCTCACTTCACATGACTGTAACACTCACTGCTTATGAAGTAAATGCCAGAGGAAGCCCACCCTTCTACTGAAAGTCTTCCTGCCAGCACACATACCCACAAAGGAAAGCATCCTTCTTTCTCTAATCATGTCCCCCTTCTGCACCATCTGGCCAATCTTGTCTATATACATGCAGTGCCATCCTGTTATTTCAAAGGAATCTCAGAGCTGTTTTTGTTCCATCCCCTGTAACTCTACCTGGTAGTTCAATCTGCTGAATTCTGTATTGAATAAAACTCCATAACTCAGTTCCTTCTCCCTGTTTTCTTGGCCCCAGACCCAGTTCAGGCCCTTCACCTCTTGCTTGGATTATTGCAGTAGTCTCTGACAGGTTTCCTGATTCTTGCTCATTCACCTTCCAATACACCTTTCACACTAATACCACTCTTCAGCACGTTTACTTTAGCCATATCGTAAACCTCCGGGAAGGGACTTAGACTTTGGTCAAACCTGTCATGGTAGGCTTGGGTTCTACCTTTGTAAGAATGATTCTGGCTGGAATTAGGAAGTTACTCATATCCCCAGGGTAAGGTAAGAAAGGCCAGCTGTGTGCCCTAGAAATCACAGTGTGTCACAAACCTTAATGCCCGTATGAATCACCCGGGAATCTGGTAAAAGTGCAGATTCTGATTCAGCAGGGCTGGGGTGGGGCCTGAGATTCTGCATTTTTAATGAGTTGTCAAGTGAGGCAGATCCTGCTGCTCCATAGTTGGAATAGTAGGGTATGAGACAGCAGCTTCAGGGACAAAGGCATGGATTTCTCTAGCCACAATCTTAGCAGGACAAGGGGAGTGTAGAATAAAGTTAAACAAACACAACACTTTATCGAGTGCTAGCTATGGGTTAGATGGTATCCTAAATGTTTGTTTTGCATCATCTCACTTAATCTTCCCAGTAACCCCAGAGGCTTCATAGCATTATTATTCCCACTTCCTATATTAGAAAATGGAGGCTTAGCAAGATGAAGGAACTTGCCCAAAATTACCCAGGGCTGGGAGTCCAAGATCAAGCCTATTAACAACCATGGAGTCCAACCATGACACCCCAGTTTGAGATAACAGGATGGTATTGCATTTATATACATAAGGTTGGCTAGAAGGAGACAGGGGATGATGATCAGGGAAAGAAGGCATGCTTTCCATTTTGGACAGCTGGGCTGCTGTGGTCCACACAGCCCCTGCAGAGTCCTACCTGGAGCAGGTGAGGCCAGAATCAGAAACTCTTGCCCTAAACAGAGACTGACAGTAGAGTTAGACTCAATGTAGCTTCTCAATAGAACTGAGAGTGCTCACCCTGGTTCTAGAGCAAAGGAGCAGTGTGATCCTGAGCAGCCATTTGCCCTTTCTGGGCTTCTTTTTTTTTTTTTTTTAAACTATAAGGCCATGTGCAAGGCTGGCTACATAATTTGCATGGCCCCGTGTACAATAAATGTATGGGCCTCTTGTTAAAAATTTCAAGATGGCAACAGCAGAGCTTTAAACCAAGAATAGACTTTTCCCAAATATGGGACCCTGTGTGACTGAATGAGTCACATGCCCATGAAGCCAGCCCTGGAGACAGGGTGAACCCATACGGTATCTAATGTCCTTCAAGCTCTATTGTTCAATAAAATTCGTTTCCTTCTGTTTTCTGCTATTGTTCTCTCCTTGCTGGTTTATCTTTCTTAGGTCACCCTGAAAATATTTGAGGCAGCCTTTCCACCTGACTGTGTCTCTCTCTGGCATCTCATAAAATCATCTCTCCCCCTCATTTGTCTGCTCAGCCATCCAGAGACCTTGTAAGGACCACTGTGTCCTGAATGCATGAAACCCTCCAAGATCTGTTGGCATCTTAGAAAAGGCATGGAGCAGATGGCTTGGAGAAAGGAGAACGTGTTATTTTGCAGTCCTGAAACTCACCCTTTTCCGATAGCTCCTTCATTTCCCAATTCTTTCCCAACTTTTCAAGTATCAGAACGAAGAGGCAGTGAGAATGAGTCAGCAGCTCATGCCCTGTCCTTGGCCAGCCCCCCTAACCCCAGGGAGTGAATACCTCAGTTCCCAAACTCTCTGAGTCAGGGAGGTCACTCTGAGGACATCTGCCGGTTTGTCTAAACCATGCCAAGCAAGCAACAGCTGCTGAATGAGCCCAGGAGGCATCACTTCCTGTCAGCTGGGAGACCAGACCAGGTGGCCTCCTTGCCTTCCTCCCTGACTTCTGCCACACTGCCCAGGTACTCTAGTACAGGGAGGGCATTTGTTGCCCTGTCCCATTCCAGAGACTCAGCCTAGGGGCCACGAGCATCTTCTCCTGGGATGCTGAGCATCAGGTTTATCAAAGAATGGAGGCAGCCCCCAGGACAACCCAAACCCTGGAGAGGCAAAGTGCTAGCCCAGTGTCTGGAGTCCTGTGGTCTCTCTTGGGCTTTACCACTGACCTTAAGCAAATCTTTTCACCTTGACGCTTGATATGGTTAGGCTTTGTGTCCCCATCCAAATCTCATCTTGAATTATTATCCCTGAAATTTCCAAGTGCCAAGGGAGAGACCAGGTAGAGGCAGTTGAATCATGGGGGCTGTTTCCCCCATGCGGTTGTCATGATAGTGAGTTCTTACAAGATCTGATGGTTTTATAATGGGCTCTTCCCCCTTTGCTTGGCTTTTCTCCTTCCTGCTGCCTTGTGAAGGTGCCGTGTTTCCCCTTCACCTTCTGCCATGATTGTAAGGCCTCCCCAGCCATGCTGAACTGTGAATCAATTAAATCTGTTTCCTTTATAAATTACCCAGTCTGCAGTTATTTTACAGCAGTATGAAAACAGACTAATACAGACTAAACAGTTTCCTCATCTGTAAAGTGAGAAACTTTTGCCCCCTTCCCCAGGTGGAGTGAATTGGTCATTTTCTGGGAGTCCAAAACATACGACAGATAACTTGATCTGGGCACTTAATCCATTGTAATCTGGTTGGCTAATTACGTATCTAACTCTCTTTCCAGAATATCAGCTCCTTAAGGACAAGGAGCACCTTTGAGTCTTTCCCTGGTGCCCCATTTAGATCTAGCCCTCCATCATTCTGTTTCTTATATGCTTAGACTGCATTGAGAGGGGCTACTAGTGCAGAGAAAACAACAGCGTTTTGCATATTTATTAAGGTGACATGACGCATATCCACTCCCTGCAATGCTGGGGGATAGATTCAAACCAAGAGAAACCCGTGATCTCTACTCATGATGTAGGATCAAAGAACAGTAGTTTTAAACATGCCCCATCCCATCACCCTCTGTCCCATGCCAGCCACTCATCTGTGCTGAATTTTTGGTCTTCTGTTATCTGATGATCCGGTCCTGTGTTCCACTGGCACATCTTGGGGTAGAGACAGATGCCACAGTCCCTTGGCTAAGGACCGGCTTTATGGGAGAAGGGGAAATGAAGAGGTGCTAGCCATTCTCCACTGCATCCATGCAGAGGTGAGCTGATCTGGTGAGGGTTTTCATTTTCACAGGGGCATTCAGGATCTTCCTCCCTATAGGGTGAGCAAGAGAGGGATTTTATCAGAGGTGGCAGTCATTAGGCCACTTAGTGTAAGACAGGCTGGCATTTACCAGAGTCGTCTGGGAACACCAGCTTCCAGCACCTAGAGCCCTTGGGATCCATGTGGTGCCACAATCTTCCTGCAGAGGGAGGACACTTCAGTCCCACAGGCAGCGTAACTCAGCTACAGACTACCTTCCCCACACCCCAACCAACCCCAGGAAATTTGGGGCCTTTGGTTCCAGCAAGATCATTGTCCAGGTAACCCAGAGTGTGCACCAGGGTCATTCCAGATAATCCAGGTGTTTTTGTTCAGGCCTGGACTAGAGCAATTGGGAGAACAGTACTCCTCTGGGGTCAGGCTGGTGGGAATGGGATGCAAAAGCAGCAAGCCTAAGAGAAAGTTACACCCAGGGAGGGCACAGCCATCTGACCAGCTCTCTGCATCAGGAGACTGTATCCTGGGGCTGATTTGGAAGACTGGAGATTTCATTCTTATTAAGGGAACTGGCTTCCTTCCACAGGGTGGACAAATGAAGGAACAAGATGACCATGGCAGGACATCATGTACCTCCAGGCTAATGAGACCCTGGGCTTTAAGTACTCCTGAGACTGCAGTGGCCTCCTCTTTGGGGGAAGACAGCCATTGGGTGGGGATGGGGAACCGTGATGCTCATCTGTTTGGGTGAGAGGGCCAGCTTGGCTGCCAGAAGGGAGTCGTGCCAGTATTCTCAGCCAAAGCTTTCATGGGTGGGTGGGATGTGCCCAGGCACTTTTCTCCCCCATCTTTGGCTGCCTTGTTTGGCCCAGTGAGGGTTTGGAATGTAAAACATATTTGCTTGTGCTGGGCTTTGCTTTTTTCCAAAGGCCTGGGTAGCCAGAATGAGTACCAAGTAATGTATGTGCGTGCACACGATGGTACACATGCATGTTTATGTGTATGCATGTGTATCTGTGCATTTGCTGGCTCTGGAACCAAACAGAACAGAGACAGGATGGACCTGGTGGGGCAGGCTGCCCAGTATGTCCAAAGTCTCCATCTGCGGCTCCAGATCAGGGGCTACCTTGCAGCAGAGCTGGAACCAGAGCCCAGACTGGCTGCAGTGAAGGTTCACACCTGGGGCTTCAAAGGGCCGCAGATGGTATGCAGTCCTGTCTGGGCTCTGCGAGGTCACTGGTCCTGCAGTGCTAGAGGCATTGCCCCATGCCCAGCACACCTAGCTTCCTTCTCTGCATACCTCTTTAGCCCCTTCAGCCTCCCGTCTTTCAAAGCCCGACTCAGACACCCCCAATCGGAAGGTGAACTCTCTCTTCAAAATTCCGTTTTTTTTTTTTTAAGAGACAGGATTTCATTCCATCACCCAGGGTGGAGCGCAGTGGCACAATCACAGCTCACTGAAACTTTGACTTCCCAGGCTTGAGCAATCCTCCCATCTCAGTCTCCCAAGTAGCTGGGACTACAAGTGTGTGCCACCACAACCGGCTAATTTTTGTATTTTTTTCCTAGAGAGATAGGGTTTCACCTTGTTTCCCAGGCTGATCTCAAACTCCTGGGTTCAGTCAATCTGCCCACCTGATACCAACACTTTGGGATCACAGGCATAGCTCCTGCACGTGGTTCAGAATTCTTAAAACAAATTGAACCAAGCTCCTGGCATATGCCACAAACGGCACCCATGTGAATTACAGTCCCGTAAGTATATGTTTACTTCCCCTGCTGAACTGGGGCTTGATGAGGGGTGGGTGAAGACACTGGCAGAAGCATTTCTTGCTCCACTTGGTGGCTGGCCCATGTGCTGTTCAGCGAATGTGTGTTGCTCTGTTAGGGACGCTCTGCCTCTCACAGCATCGTCTTCCCCGAGTGCTGACATCGGCCCTGCTCCTCTGGCTCCCATCAGCCAAAGGGGTTTGTCTCCATTCGTGTCTGCTCTGGAGCCTGACCATGAGTTTCCAGGCTGACTGCTCCCCTCCAGCTCCTTGGAGGGTCTGACTCTATAGGAAACAAGTAGAGGAAGCAAAAACTCACCCATGACTTCATGCAGTTTCACCACGGTCTGTCCTCCCTCCACCCTGGGCAATGGTTCAGCTTTGGTAGATTTGTTGGTCACTTAGTCCAATCAGGTGTCTATAACAGAATAACAGACGGGGCAGCTTATAAATGATAGAACTTCTCACAGTTCTGGAGGTTGGGAAGTTCCAGATCAAGGTGCCAGCAGCTTGTTCCCACGGTGTCCTCACATGGCAGAAGGCGTGAGGGAGCTCTCCCGGGTCCCTTTTATAAGGGCACTACTCCCACTCATGGGGACTCAACTCCTACAACCCAATCATCTCACAGAGGCCTCACTTCCAAACACCATTACACTGGGGGTTAGGATTTCTACATTTGAATTTTGGGAGGAACAAAAACAATCTATAGCAGTTACTTCCCTCTGTTATCAGTTTCAAAATATATATTAAAAAGTCCAGTCCCATCTAATAGCAAAGCTTCACTCTCTCACCCAGTTTAAGGGCTTCCCCCTATTCCCAGCCTAGCCTTGATTCCAGGCGAGGGCTGTGCTTGCCCTCTTTGCTGCTTTCCCTTTGCTCTCCTTTTCCACTAACCGTGCAGTTTATGAAGCCTCCAGGTTGGGTCAGGGGACAAGAGACAAATGGCAGAGAAGGTCTTTCTTGCCCGGTCTCTTGTCGTCTGGCCCTGGGGACCCCAGGCTGGGGCAAGCTCCTTTGCTTGTGATGAGCTTTTGTGGATCCTCCTGGGGTCCTCTGTTGTGCTTTTCCTTGGCATGGGAGACAGTCTATTCCTGATATCTGATAACCCCCTCACCTTTACATTCTCTGGGCCACCTCCAACCTCCGTTTGTGGGGCCTCTGGCAGAAAGTCCTCTTGGCTGGAAACCTTGATCAAGACAAAATCAAACCTGCTGGCTTCTGTAGATCCGCTAGGTCCAGAGAAAATTGCCTGTGTTCTCTCTCTGCCTTTGATGGAAGCACAGCTTGTTCCTGCTGTCACCTTCTCTCTGTCTCCTACTTTAGACTTTCTCCAGCCACTCACCTTAAGAATTCTCGAGGTAAGAGTCCAGCATCAGCCCAGTGTCTCCCACTCCAGGGGATTCATGGCAGGCTCTATTAAGAGAACCTGGACACAGACTTTTATAGCTCAGCAAGTATCTGGCCATAGGGCTGAGGTCGCTTTCTCCCCATGGGAAACATTCTCGTTCTGTATGTGTGGTTCCCTTGAAGTCCCCCTTATCTGGCTGGAGTTAAGAGAACCCCTCTCTCCCTGGCCCAGGAAACAGAGCAGTGTTGCTGATAGCTCTCCCTCCAAGGAAACTGTCTCCATCAGTCACTACTGACCAGTGCTTTTCTCTGCTTTGGAGAAGATGTGTGGCATAAGGGAATGATCTTCAAATTTGTTGACTGAGGACCTCCTAAAAGGATTTTGGAAAACTAGTCAGCCTCTTGAGCATTAGTTGACATTGAAAAAGTTTTCATTACAAGTTTACTTACCAAAAAAATCATAATAAATAAAGACATGATTTCTGGTGTATTGACTATGACATAGGATGATATATGTGCTTTAAATATTAAGAATCTTGAAGCTTCAGATTTGGGTCATTCAATTTATGGGAGATATCCACTGTAAACATTATTGGCCAAACCAGACCACTTAATCAGAACTTTTTATAAAAAAGAGAAAATTCTGATTTCACTTTTCACTGTGAATATACATTTTTGTGTATATTTGAAACATTTGTATTCTGATCCCAAGAAAGACAGGCAGGCAAGCAGGGGAGGTGCAGAGTTTTGCAACAAGCTTGTCGTTCATGTTACATATGTTTTGCTCAGATTTTTACTGGACTCTTTCTTGGACTCCTATGTTTGCTGCCCTGAGGATTTTACATTCAGGGGAGATTCAGCACAGCCAGATTTAAGATGGGTAAAACTTTTCGTTGTTTGGTGGGAAAACTGGAAACCATCAGTGTATGCTCAGACAAACTGATTTTCGAAAAGAATGCCTAGATTGCAGGGGCTGGGAAGTGATGTCCCTAACACCATATATGCCTGTGTATTCTTGGGAGCATCTCCATGTGTCCCCAGGGGTGCCCAGTTGGAAGGCAGCTGGAAAAACTGTTGCTGGATCTTTTGTGGTCACCCCTTAACAGGTTTCGCACAGGTGGTTTGACACCCCTAGTTAGCATGTGGGTGGATCAACACCCTCTGTGCCAGAATCAAGGTCTCACCTGAGGTGGGAATGAGAGACAAGTCCCATTTCAACATCCTGCTTGGCTCATGAGGGGCATGGCCCATGGTGGGTGCCCTGTGAGGGTCTGTGGGCAACGTCCAATGTCAGTGGAGGGTCAGCCCCCACAGTTCCTGCTGCTACTGTTCCTGCCTCCTGCCCCTCCCTGCGTGGGAAGGGGCGTGATGGGGAATTCTGGGCTGAGCAGCCATTTCCGTGTGGTCAGGGCTTTGGTGTGGGCGGCAGTGGGAGACACAGCTGGCCAGCAGGGGCTGGGGATGCCTCTGGGGGATGAGGCCTGGGCCAGGGCAGAGTGTGTCAGCCAAGTAGAATCCCCGTGGTCCCATTTTCAAAGCCATTTGCAAGGCTGAGCTATTCTTCTGTCTGTGTCTGAGGACCCCCCACTTGCGGCCGCAGCCTGGGAAAATGTGTGCAGTCAGGGCCACCGTGGCCTCTAGATGCAGCAGAAGGAGTGCAGGCAGCTGTTGTGCATCCAGCCTCCAAGGAATCCGTCAGTCTGGCCCATCACCAGCCTTATGCTAGAGTTAGCCTCTGCCTGGGTGGTGAGATTAGAGAACACAAGGATAGACTTGATCCAAATATCTCCCACACCAGTCTGTCATGGTGCCTGACAGCCCACCATCAGAGAGATGAGAGAGAGAGAGAGAGAGAGAGAGAGGAAACCTTTGGGTTGACACATATCACGCCTTTTGTTTGTTCTTCAAATACTTGCCACAGAACCCTGGGTAAGCCCTCATGCCTTTCTAAGCCTCAACCTTCTCTCCGTAAAATGAGCCTAGAATGCAGGGTTGAATGGATGAAATGAGAAATGAGATCAAGAACATGGAAGTATCTGGCACACAGCATGTGGTCAGTAAAGTCCTGTTTTTCAGAGATGTCTGTTAAATCCCCTGGATCTCTTGGGCCTGCAAAGACCTAGAGTACTGAGGCCTGCACCCCTTGACCAGAGCCTACTGTGCCTATGGCATCCCCTCTGCCTAGAGGTGCCAACTCATAGGCTGCCCTGAACCAGTCAGATTTGCTTTCTTGGGGTCTTGGATGAAGAGAAATGAGTAGGAAGTAGCTGAGGTGTGGGAATAGTTGGAAGCTAGAGGAGGAGTCAGACCTCTGGTGCTGAGTTCCCCACCCTCATATGGCCTAGCACAGGGATTGCCACACCGTAGCGGAGGGCTTGGAGCAAGGCATATTTCTGGGCCCCAATCCCAAGAACCAGGAGGCCAGGCTCTGTGGACTGGGGCAGCAGGTGTTTAGGTCCTTGGAAGCAGATCCCTGTCTTGAGCTCAACACCCTGACTGCTCCTCAGACCAAGACTGCTAGAGGCTTGGGCAGGGGCAGGCTGAACGCTCCGGTCCTCCAAAAATGACTTTATCCAGATAAGAGCATCTCATGATGGGCCATCCCTGAAGGGGGACCAGGGTTCTGGGGACTCAAGACAGGGAAAGGAATGGCAGGAGGAGAATTGTGGATTAAATGCTGGGGGAGAGAGTAGGAGATGTGACGTGCAGCTGGGCCATTGCCAGGGGAATGTCCAGGACTCGGCCCGAGCTTAGGTCTCAGTTGAGATTTCCTCCACCCTGAAAAGTGATGGGTAGCTGACCCGTCTCTTTTGGGTGAAGGTGAGATCACCGCCCACTTGGGCCTGTAGTGCTGGCCTAGGCTCCACTTTTGACCGCACACAGCTCCTAGTGGGGAAACAGTCACCCCAAAGACAAACTGTTGCAGACTCAGCTTCTTTGATTCCCCTGACTTACGGGCAGCCTGAGGACTACACCACTGGGCCAAGAGTGGCTGAAAATGGGCATTAGCACAGCTGACGGCCCCATTTTTCTTCTTTTCCTCCAGGGGTAGATCAAATGCCTCCTTCAGGAAGCCTTCCCTAGTTACTCCTTCCTCTAACGCCCCCTTGTGCCTCCGTTTACCAATCAAGCCATTCTGCCTTGTGTCATGATTCTGTCTCCCTGAGGGCACCTGTGCATCAGCAGGGACTCCATCCTCTGACCTGGGCTAGGAGGGAGAAGTCTGTCTGGTCCTAGGCGGTCAGATAATGATGCAACAATTAACAGCTCTGCTTGGGGCCTGAGAGGCCTAGATTCTAATCAAGTTCTGCCAGTGTGAAACCCTCGGGGAAGTCATTTAACTTCACTGACCCTCGGTTTCCCCATCTGTACTGAGCATGGGGAAACTGAAGTAACGGAGGTAGTGAGCATTCTTACCACGTATGGTTTGCTGTGAGGATTAAAAGACATAAAGGGTGATCCCTATACAGTATCAGCACTTTACGCTTGGAACACTTACAGCATACTTCTAGTTCAATAAACGCAAATTACTATTTCATTAATGATTCATTCCACTCCCTCCTTTAAGGTTACATGCCTGCCATCTGTCAAGTGCTGAGCCCAGTTTAGGGGACAGCAGGGTGAAGAAGAAACCTCCCCACCATAAGACAACCCGAGTGATGTGTTATCATACGGATAGGGCCAAAAGACTCAGAAAGCTGGGAAGAGCTTGCTCTTACTAGGCTGAACTGAGATTCGGCGCAGGGGTGGCTTCTGTTAGGAGGGTGACAGGAGGCTGTGACTGGACAGAGTGCACCACTTTTTGCAAAGCTGAGGAAGACAGGCATTCCAGGCAGAGGAGAGAATGCAAACAGAAGGAGCTCCTCTCAGAAGGGAGCTCCCGGCCACACTAAGAGAGGAACAGGAGAGGAGGCAGGGGCTGAAAACTAATTCAGGGAACACCCTTCCCTTTGCCTCCCACTGCAATATAACAATTCAGTCCCTCTAACGCTGGTTCAAACCTGCGTACCAGACCCGAATCAGGCTTTCATGGAGGGCCCCCCGAAATGGCAGGTGAGGCTCAAGGAACTTGGGGCAGACAAGAGCAGAATGGGCACAGAGTGAATGCCTTTTAACAGACAAGTCCATCCCAATGGCCCCCACATGCAAAGAAGCAGGTTCTCAGCACAGAGCCCATCTGTGGCCCTCCAATAAGACAGACAGAAGGCCACCTATGGATTGTAGAAGAATGGCTGTTATGGGGACACGTGGAGGCTCAAGTCAAACATGGGGAGCTAGGATTTGCACCTCTGGTCCTGCAGGCCAGGACAGGCTCTGCCTCGAAGTGGCTGCAGCCACAAACATGTCAGGCAGCCCTTGCCATCCCAAAAGCATGCCTTATTATTAAAACTCATACTTCACACACTGAAGCAAATACCCGGCATGGGGGAATTGGAATCCTTCAGCGTGGCCCCAGATCCATCACCTTCTAAATCAGGTACATCAGCCCGTGAATCAAATGCATCACCTCTGGATTCGACGGACTCCCAGTCGGATTAGATGCATCACCTATTGAATCAAATGCAACCCTGATTGAATCAGAAACTGCGCCTCACCTAGTAAATCATCTAAATATTACCCACATCACAGATTTGGAATGGCTGCCTCACCAATACATTTGAACAGACGACATGTTAAAGCTGCCGTAACATTTAAACAATTACCTGCAGAAACGAACTCAATACATCCATCACTTGGGCTGGCGGATCATCGTTTCCAGCAGAAGTTGCCGCCCACATGTGCGGGCTTTCCTTTGCCCCCTCTCTCTCAATCACCCTCCTTCCCGACTGGCATCCCTTCTCTTCTAGAAACAAGCTGAGGTGAGGCAGGCGGGAAAGGTGGGGGTGCTCCACCACAGTCCCAAGGAGGCTGGCATGGAACCTAAGGCAGCAGACCAGATGTGGGCCCAGCCGGCTACAGACAGATTTTGCTTAACCTGCACAGTGTTTAAAAAACCGTGAATGCTTCAGAATCAGAAGATTCACCATAAAAACCCGGATTTCTCGGCTTCTCTTAACAAAGTGAGCTATGGCAATAATAAACCTGCATGCTTACTCTCAGCTTAACCTAGCCAGAGTAGCTATGGGTAGGCATGGTTTCCACACAGTTCTGTATTCTACCATATAATGCTCAAAACAGCCTTATCCTAGTTTAGCATAATAGACTATTCCTATTTCCGTTTGAGGAAACCGCGGGCACAGAAAGGGCGAGTGACTTGGCAGTGGTGGAGGCAGGGGCACAGCAGCCCACCAAGAGTGTCATGGAGCCGTGGCTGCCGTGTGCTGTCAGGGACGCACTGCCTGGTTCACCTTGGCCTCAGCAGTTCTGGACAGTGAGGCCCAGCGTTGGGGTCTCTTTGAGAACAGATTGACATCCTCCTGGTTTCCTAGGATACTACCTAGCTGGCCCTTGTAGGCGTTTGTGTTTGTGACCCCATGTTCAGATGTCAGGAAGAAGAGGTACCGTCATTCTCTGCCTTTGGGCTCATTCTGAGCAAGCCCTAGAGCACCTCAGCTCTCTTGCCCACAAGTGAGATCCTGCATCGATGAAGAAATGAAAAACAAATCCCATAAAACCCCACTCTTTATATCATGCATCTGGTTCTCCAACGGTGGGTCATGACCCATTCGCTGGTGGTGAAGTTAATTTAGTGGATTGAGGCCAGCATTAAAAAGTTCAGTGAATAAGAGAAGGGAAAGCGAGGAAGGAATTGAGCGCCGAGGGGCATCTACTGAGGACAGGTCAGGAGTGCCTGCAGTTCCAGAGCTGGGGACAATCAGAGACAGAGTCACACTAGGGCATGTGAGAGCCACGTGCAGATGACAGATCCAGAGGGGGTGGCCTGCGGATCCTGGGCTGAAACAGGGACAGAGGACATGAGGGGGCTGAGTCAGCATGAGGCTGTGCCTTATGTCCTGATCGCAGATGTCACACGCCATCACATGGACCAATAGACTGTGGACCACAGTCTATTCTGTAAATTAGGCTCTGCTGTCTGAAGGGAGCAATATCAAAGACTTTGTGGGCATAAATGTGGACATTTTGCAAGCCACCATTTAGCTGTACCTGTGGTGATGCGTGGCCCTGGAGGTTTCACAGACAGGACTGGCATAGTTGGGTTTGCATTTTTTGAAAACTCAATGGGCAGCCACATGGAGACTAGGCTGAAGAGAGGAGAGGTAGGGGTTTGGGGAAACTCAAGGGGGTGCGGAGGGGGAGGCTGGCCATGCAGGGTTCCTTCTTACCTCGTTAACCCCCATGCCATTGTGTCCCACCTGCCTCCCCAACAGCCAAAGTCCTTTCCCGGTGATTGTGCCTATCAGAGAGGCCTCAGCTCCAGACCTGCATGTTATCTACAAAATAAGATGAGGCTGTACTTGCAGAACTGGAAGAAATGTTCATTGCACCATTTTAAAGTTGCATCCTATTTACTACATTACTTTGAATATGGTGCTGTGTCATTCAATATGTAAATTTAAAAATAAGTTCTGTCATTGCATTGTAAATGAGACAATTACACTGCGTCGTATTTGTGTGCATGTGTCAAGTGTTAATTTCTTAAACGTAAACACTAAAAAATAATAGCAACAACATGGTGTTTGAAACCCTACTTTGTCTTCCTTTCTTTTTTTTTTTAATGTTCCAGAAGCTTGAGAAGGGAAGTGGCCCAGCGTTCTGCTCCCCAAGAGGCCCTGCTTAGGCATTGTGGTGGTCGAGGCTGCCACCTTGGGCTCTCCAAGATGGCGTGTCCTCTCTGTTAGGAGCATCTGTGCTCCCGTCCCCACCCATTGTCATCCTTTGGACTAGGAACAAACCAAGTGAAATAAAGGTGACAGTTCCACACTGCATGGTCTTTGCATAGCATCTAGCTCTGGAAAATTCAGGTGGGTAGTGATGACAGGTGGGTTTGCAAAGGAGGGCCTGGGAGAGGCCAGGCTCTGGTCCAGGGAAGCTCAGGAGCATCCCAGGGCTCTTTGGGGACTGCCCTGTAGGTCTCTGGGAGCTTTGGCTGCCAGTGTTGATCGCTGTGAGGCCACAGACAGGATGGGACCAGACGGGGGCAGCATCCAGTCCACGAGCTTAGCCTGAGGCCTCCCTTAGACTGATCCGGAAGCAAAAGAAAAGTCTCCTGCATCCTCCACAGGAAGCTTTGCAAACTATGGTGGTGACTGTCCAGTGTTCAGGCAGCAGAGCTGGGCACCTCGCTGATGGTCAGAACCCTCCTGCCACAGCGAGCAGACACTGGCTGCTCCCTTACCTTTCCTTTTTCCTCAGCTTGGGGACCTGGTTGAGAGGGTGGGGACACTCCCTTGAAAAGTACACCCATCCTAGGCCACACCTTTTCTTGCCCTACTGTGCGCACTTTTCATGATGGGTCCCTGCAAAGGTGGAGCTCCCTCTGCAAAGGACCCCTTCCATCCTTTATCGGGCATGGAGGGATTTCATGGGAGGGGCAATGCCTCAATGCTTTCCATTAAGTGAATGCTTTGTAAGTTTCAAAACTTCTTTCTTAGACCACCAGCTCCACTCCCCCTCGTCCTCATTCTTACATTGATAAAATAGGAGTTAGACCTTGAATACTCGTGATGAGAAGAGGCAAACTGATCCAAAAGCTGCCACGGTGAAGGAGTGAATATCCTTAGGAAGGGCAGCACCTGCATTCCTTCAAAGGCAACTGTGCAGATGAGCAGGACCTGCATGATCCTGCCTGGACACTGCGGGAGAGTGTTGGGCCTGGCCGTCCTTTGTGATCAGTTGGAGAACCCAAGTCCAGAAACTTCCTTGGGAGTTAGGGGCAGCTCAGTGAAGTGTTTGTTTTGTTTTCTTTTCCGTCTGGCATTCCTCCTGGCCAAAGGAATTAAAAATGTTCTAGTTCACGATCTCATCCCTCCAAACCAGTTCATTCCCCTCCTACCACTTTGCTTCAGTGTCCTTGGGTTTGGAAAAAGGTTCAGGAGTAATGCCTATCTTCTTCTACATTTCTATTGATAATAGGTGGGTGTGGCATGGAGAACCTGTGAAAGGTGCTCCAAGGAACACCTGAGGCTGTGGCTGGAGGCAAGGCCCATGGAAGCCTCTGGAAGCTTCCCCGTAAATGCAGGGTCAGGACAGTGGGTGCAGGTGTTTGGGCCTCTCACATGCAGAGGCTTCAGTGCTGTGGAGGTCTGGCTGTCCCTCTGGGTTGCCCTAGGGGGTGGCCTGTCTCCTGCCAGGTGGCTGCTCAATCCAGTCCCAGGGTCATCAAGGAGACCCTAGGAGAGGGCTACTTCTGAAAGTCATGCAAATACATGCAGGGGGTGCGTCCCAGACATGGGCGCTGGTGGACGACTCACAGGCCAGCAGGAAGGACAGACCAGAGTGCTGGACAGTAAGGAAGGTTAGCTGTGCAGGGGCCCAGAACTGGGCAGGACGCGGCGGGGGTTGACAGGAGAAGCAGGAGGTGGGGCCATTGGGCCAACATCAGCAAAGAGGAAGGAGACAGGGAAGCAACAGGATCTTCCTCCTAATGATGGAACATAGTGGAGTCAGGCGTGTCCTAAGTGCTTCTTACCCAATTCCTACAACCCAAAGATATCACTATTATTTTTATTTTTACTTTATTTATTTATTTGAGACAGAGTCTTGCTCTGTTGCCCAGGCTGGAGTCCAGTGGCGAGATCTTGGCTCACTGCAACCTCCATCTCCCAGGTTCAAGCGATTCTCCTGCCTCAGCCTCCTGAGTAGCTGGGATTATGGGTGTGTACCACCACGCCTGGCTAACTTTTGTATTTTCAGTAGAGATGGGGTTTTGCCATGTTGGCCAGGCTGATCTTGAACTTCTGACTTCAAGCCCAGCTTTTTGCTTTTATGTATGAGATAACTAAAACACTGACAGTTTAAATAACTTGTTCCCATTTTACAGGGTAAAAAAACTGAGGCTCAAACTCATTCTCTCGTCTAACCAAGATCCCAGAGTTAGCAGAGTGGTGGAGCTGGGGTTTAAAATTCAAACATGTGGCCAAGTGTGGTGGCTCACGCCTGTAATCCCAGCACTTTGGGAGGCTGAGGCGGGTGGATCATGAGGTCAGGAGATCAAGACCATCCTGGCCAACATGGTGAAACCCCGTCTCTATTAAAAATACAAAAATTAGCTGGGTGTGGCGGCATGTGTCTGTAATCCCAGCTACTTGGGAGGCTGAGGCAGGAGAGTTGCTTGAACCAGGGAGTCGGAGGTTGCAGTGAACTGAGATTGCACCACAGCACTCTAGCCTGGCAACAGAGTGAGACTCTGTCTCACCAAAAAAAAAAAATCCAAACATGTTTGACTCCCTACCCTGCGCCCTTCAAGATCCTGGCAATGAGTGTGAGCTTGTGTGGCTGGTGCCAGCTGTGTCATAGACATGGCCGAGGAGGGTGTGGACAGGCTGTGACTAATGCCCAGGAGGTGGAGCATTCGGTTCCACTTCTAGGAAGAGGCTGTGCTGCCTCCCACATTACTTACTCCACCCTGAAGACCCCCAGTTTTTATTACACCTAGAAATTCCAGGTGGAAACTCATGCCTGAGTGCCTGGAATTGCCTCTGCTTGGCTCTGGGCAAACAGGGTTGCTCTGGTATCTTTCATGCTAAAGCAGTTTCCAGTTCCCTCTGAGTATCCCAGGGAAGATGCAGTGCATGCAGCTGGAGTCCCCAGGCCTCTTTGTGCCACACAGCCACTGCCTGCCCCCCGCCACCCCCCGCTCACTCTGCCTGCTCTCTGCAATTAGCAGCTCGCCACTCAGCCACTCAGCTGACAGCCTGAACTTTTCTGCCCACAGTAGCCTTCAATGCCTGAGGTCCCCAGAGGTTCTCAAAGGTCACAAGAAAAGAAATGCTTCTGTGGGCTCCTTATTGGATGAAAATGCTCCTGGCTTAACGTTGCCGTGTTTGTATTCAAGGACCTTCACTCTTTGAGGCCATGAGTGTGTGATGAGAGGGACATGGAAAGACCCCTGGCCCTATCTGAAATGCCCATCTGGCACTGCTGGAGGCTAAGTAGTTTTCAAACTTTCTTTAGGGGCAGAATTTTTTGTTCAAGTATCTTATACAGAAGGCCAGTTGATAAAATAGAGAAAAGTAGAGTATCTCCCATTGAGTAGGGGTATGTGTTGGGAGACCTGGAGTCTTTGTCTGCTGAGTCTCCCTCGCCCCAGTAGCAGGACTAGCCAGGTTTCCCAGCAGTTTGGAAACCTGTGATCTAGTCCAAATCTTTTGATTTGCCAGAAAGGAAATTCAAGTCTAGAGAAGTGATGTGACTTGTCTGCTACTTCAACAGAAAATATAGAGCTGGCTAGTTGATACTAAGTTTGGTTTCCCAAGTCTCTTTGGCAGAGTATGACAGTCTAGTTGGAATCCATTATGCTCTTTCTTCCTGTAAACTAATGATCAGCTATTGAAAACATCATTAGAATCAGATATGCAGGTGATTTAAGTTTAATAAGCAGTTACTAAGTGCTTTGTAGCCACATTCAGAACACTGTGCAGCAAGAAAAAGCCCAGTGGGTGCCCTAAGGAATGGGAGGAAAGAGTCCCTCAAGCAGATCATCCCAGTACCCTGTGGAGCGTGAGGGCAGCATGCACAGTTGTAGGAATGCAGAGTGCCTCAGTCCAGCCTGAGTGTTTGGGGGGCTTCCTAGCTTGGGTGGAGCAGTAAGGATGGGAGGACTCTGCTGGTGAGGGCAGAAGGGCATTCCAGGCAGCTCCAAGGCCCAGAGGGAGGATGAACATGGTATGTGCTGTGAATGGCTCAGTGTCAACAGAGGGAGGGATGCAAAGTGGGAAGAGGAGGAAAGGGTGCTGAGGCCTGGGAGGCCACATTCAGCACCTGCTGGGGTCAGGGAGGCCATATTCAGGATCTTAGGCTTCATCCTCAAGCAATAAAAATGAAAGATTTTCAGTTGGGGCTAAGCAATTTAGGATGCGGGCATCTGGTTGCTATGTGATGATGGATCTGAGAGGAGGAGGTACAAAGGGAGGCCCACTTAGGGCATTGTTACAATGGCCCAGGTGAGTTGTGATGAGGGGCCTGGGGTGAGGCTATCTGGTAGAAATTTCTGGAATATTTAGGAGACATTTTAGGGAGGTGAATGATTGAATTTAAAGAAGGGGTGATGAGGGACAGGGAGGAACTGAGAACATTTGGCAAGTGATCTAGAAGAGCCCGGAAAGAATAAGCCATGTGCTAGACCACGGCTCTTGAAAGTCTGGAACACAGATGGGCAGGAAGGCCCGTGATCGGGGCAGATACCACCAGGAGAGGCTCTGTGTGGTCGGCAGACTCCTTGGGCAACAGAAAGTCCCCTACTGCCCCACCCCCTGCCAGCTCCCTGGCACACCTGTGGAAGCCTTTCCAACTTAGGCAAGGTTTCTCTCCCCCCACTGTGAGAACCCGTGGAAAAGTCCAGGAACTGAGGGGAGCCGGAGGTGAGGCTGCGCTCTGTGTTCACCGTCTCACTGTCTCCCGAATGCTGCTTTTTGTGGTCTCCAGATAACTCTCGAATGTGTGTCTACTGGAGCACCTTTTGTGTAGCTGTAACAGAACACCTTAGAGTGGGTGGCTTATCTACAGCAGAAATGGATTGCTCACAGTTCTAGGGGCCGGGAAGTCCAAGATCAAGCTGCTGGCAGATTCATTGTCTGGTGAGGGCCCACTTTCTGGTTTAGAGACAGTGTCTGCTCACTGTGTCCTCTCCTGGTAGAAAGGGAGAGAGGGCTCTCTGGGGCCTCTTGGATAACAGCACTAATCCTGGTGATGAGGATAATCATCCCCTGATCACCTCCCAAAGACCCCACCTGCAAACACCAGCATGTCATGGATTAGATTTCAACATAGGAATCTGGGGGGACACAAGCTTGCAAACCCTAGTGTGGAGCAAGCAGAGAAAAAGCAAACTCGGGCCCAGATCCTGAAAGCCAGCTGTGGTGCAGGAGGCAGCACCTGCTGTACCAGCAGCCCCACGAAGAAACTGCTAACTAAGGTCACGTCGCCCGCCATCACCCTCTTACAGCAAGGGGTTAAACATTTCTTTAAAAACCCTACAGTGCCTTGGAAATCAGCTGAATGGCCTTTCTGAACAGCTCCAAATGTCCTGGGTGCACTCCCTGGCTTTCTGACGAGATATAAATGGTGGATTTTATGGGCAGCGGCATGGGCCAGTGGGCTAAGGACAGGCCGGGGAGTCAGCAAGGACGCTGCTTCCGCGCCTGGTGACCGCTTGACTCAAGGTGTGACCTTGGACTGGTTGCTTAACCTGTTTACACCTTAGTTTCCTTGGCTGAAAAATGGGAGTCCTGATACCACGGGCCTCACAGGGGGGCCGTGAGCGGCGGCTAATTGATGGCTGAAGTGCACCCTGGATGTCTGCGGTGCTAGTAAACTGCTAGTAATTATGCGGCGCCTTGGCGTGCTGGCAGCCAACACGCAGGGCACTCTTCCCAGGCCAGGGGCCCGGGTAGCAGGCTGAGAATGCCTGGCTCAGCTAAACGCCAGCCATTCACCTCCCCGGTGAGCCCCTCCGCAAGGTCGTTCTTCATCTCCTGAAGATCTTTCTCCTCGGGGCGCTGACATCTCTTCGCTCTCAGACCTGCTTTTAACCTTCTTTTCTGCAAGATGGGGCTTTTTTAAAATTGACAATCTTGTGAACAATCGTGTTTGTTGAGCAGCGGCTGCGTGCGGGACACTGTGCTAGGTGCTTCCCCGGCCTTCTCTCATCCAGCCTCCCCACAGGAAGAATTTAGGGGACCCTACTGTTCCCATTTAACAGATGCAGAAACTGAGGCTCAGAGAATGTAGGCACTGTGGGTATTATTTCACTGGTGCCTGTCCATCACTGCATCCATATAAGGGATGAGGCTGCCCAGTCCAAAGAGCCATGAGAAGGGTTCAGAACGAGACAGCCCTCCTTGTTGGCACTTCGTTTCATGGGGCAGGGGCTGGAGCAGAAGCATCACTGCACTGAGGTACAGGGAACCTGGATAATCTTTCCCTGTTTCTACCGCAAAACAATTGTGAGGCTTGGGGCAAGTCACTTGACCTTTCTGAATCCAGTCCATCCCTGTGACATCCCTTTTGGCTCCACTGTGTGATAACTCGACACCGTGGCTGTATATCACAGTCACAGATACCTACTCTCTGCTTGTTCTAAAATTTAACAGGTAATACATTTGCCCTGCCCAGCCAGGTTAAGTGATCCTTGTGGTCAGCGATCGTACTTGTATCCAGTTGTCTGTAGTAAACTGCACACCCAGAATGTGCCAGGAGGTGTGTTAGGAGTGAGAGTGTGTCCCTGCCCTGAGGAGAAGACTCTGGTCAATATGACAGATGCATGAGCCAGGAGGTTCTGGGAAAATGTGGCTCATACCCCAACAGAGGTGGCCTTCCGGTCTCTGGGTCCACCTGGCCTGGCTTGTCAGTGGGCAAGAGCTGTTGAGCTAGCCCCTGACGGGCTGCTCCTTGAGAAACCAAGTGATTCCCATCAGCTCATCTAGGAAGGGTAGAGGGTGAAGAAAGAGTTGAGTGTGCCTGGCATCTGTCTTACAGGGAGGTTCAGCTCTGGGGGCTGTATTGACAAGAGACCATCCTCCATTGGATGCACGAAGATGCTAGAAAAAGCCAGCGGTCCTCCCCTTCTGGGACTGATCGATAATACCCAATCCCCCAGCTGCCCCAGAGGGGCACTCATGGGTCACAACGAATAAGGAACAATGCTGCCATCAGTTTGAGCTGGCAAGGTGATGGTGGCACTGTTTAATTTTGCATTTCTTAAACTGTTGACAAAGCTGTGCAACATTTCACCAGCCCAGGCCTCAGACTGCCAAAATCCAGGCAGGCTGACTGCCTCCTTCCTCTTTGGACATGCTCAGAATAACAGCACCGAGACCCTGCCTGTTCCTCCCCCGTCTCTGCCCCTCTGTGAAGGCTCTGCTGATTGGCACTTTTCAGCCTTCCCAATATTTCCCCTGTTCTCCCCCTTCCTGGTCTGAATAAAGGACTGGCAAAAATAGCATCATCCTTGGTGCCTGTGGGGCCAGCCACCAGTCCCACCATCCTTCCCTCT
This sequence comes from Cacajao melanocephalus, assembly GCA_963573385.1. Taxonomy (NCBI): domain Eukaryota; kingdom Metazoa; phylum Chordata; class Mammalia; order Primates; family Pitheciidae; genus Cacajao; species Cacajao melanocephalus. Next base: position 384,396 of record CAUYLG010053293.1, on the reverse strand, counting down.
TCCCCTCCCCGAATCACAAGGCCCTGCTGCATTTCAGTCCACAATTCTCACCCCTTTGCCTCAGCTCCCAGGAGAAGGGCTGTATGAATGTGAGCTTCCTTTAAATCCCGCCGTCCTGGACATTTCCAAGTAAATGGGATCAACCATCACTTCCTATTAGCACAACTTGGCCTTTCCAGTGGTGATGGGCAGCCACGGGCTGCTCTGCAATCACTTAGACTCGTAAAAACTGCTGCATGGGCTACCCCTGCATCATGGAAGGCTCTGGGGAGCAGTGGAGGGAAGGGGATGGGGGAGCAGAACACAGATAGCTCAGAATCTTTTCAAGGGCCATCCATGCCAGGCTCTCTCCGCCTGGCTGGCTCTGACCCTCTCAGCGGATGGCACCGGGAACTCACCAGGGACAAGGACATAGAGATACAGCAGGTAACATAAGTGGCTGCAACCCTCGGAGCCCGTGCCAGGAGCTGTTCTCAAATCTCATGCGATCCTGCCGTAAAATCTATGACATATTTAAATGTCAGGCTCAAAGAGATTGATTGCTTAAGAAGGGGCAGGCCTGGGATTCCACTGTCATGCTCTTTCTGCTTTCCAAGGGACCCTCCATTTGTCTGCAAAGGAGGACCCTATAATATAACTCAGCTCAGAGAGAGCTATGCCCCTTACAGAGGACAGTTCCTTCCAGAAGGGCCACATCAGAGCAGGACAGCCAGAGTCAGCTGTCTGGAGGTCATGGGGACCACATCTTCAGGGCACATCCAGGCTGTCAGTGGTGGTGAATGCATAGGAGTTATCCCTCTGCCTCCAAATGTGTGGAGACACAGCTTCCCTCCAGGGTACAGACCTCAGGGTTGAAATTCCAGCTCTGAATTTTCCAGGCCTCAGAAGCTCATCTGACTCTCCTGCATAGAGCATGTGGTATGGACAACGGGACTGGAGATTTAAAAAACGTGAAAAATACCTGAAAAAATCCCGATGTAGAGCCGCTGTGAACCTGGTGCAAAAGCAAGCACGAAACAGGTCTGCAGCTCCGCCCTCTCACCGGCTCTGAGACTCCTCCACCAGCCGGTTCCCAGGGTGGCCGGTGGCGGGGCCCCAAGGCAGAAGTGCTTTACTGCGACGGCGGATTCCCGGCTTGGCCTGCGTCCCAGCGGTCCTTCCCAGAATGACCCTTCACTCCTTCATTCTTTTGGTACAAGTTTCTGCCAAAAGAACACAGATGGAGAGGGAAAAATCGGGGCTGGGTTTAGGTCGGGGAAAAACATTCTCAGGATGCCAATATGTTCATCCTGGATGAAAAACTTCAAACAATCAGCAGATCATTTTAGGATTTGTGTGGCAACACACACACACACACACACACACACACACACACACACACAGAGGTGCAGAATATGGTTGCTTGGTTCTCATGTTGTGCTTCTTTGAGCTATTTCTGGAAAATGAGGGTGCTTGCTGGAGAACCTTGCGGAGGTGTAGGGCCAGCTTTTAGGCTCTTGTTCCGTCCCAGGCCTCAGGGTCTCTCCTGAACCTCTTGCTTTTTGTTCTTTCCCCTGCCTCTCATTTTCTTCTCTGTCCCCTCGAGTCCTCAAGCTCTCCTCTCCCTCTCCCAAAGCAAACTAGCTTTGCAGAAAGACTCACTCATTCACTCCACAGGGAAAATGACTGACATAGAGTGTCCCCTTCCTGGAGCTTTTGCAATTTCAGGGACAAACGACTGTGGAAGTGTGGTGTCTCATGCCTCAGGAGCACCGAGGCCGGGAGAGGGGGTGCAGAAGGCAGCCTAGTTGAGGGTGCTCACTCCTGCTCACCTCAAAGGCCTGCTTGGAGGATCAGGTCTTGTCTGCTACCCCTTGCTGTTTAGAATCACTCCTACAGGCTGTGAAGGTGCTTCATGGATAGAAAGAAAAGTCTCACTCTGTCGCCCAGGCGGGTGTGATCTCAGCTCACTGCAGCCTCTGCCTCCCAGGTTCAAACGATTCTCCTGCCTCAGCCTCTCGAGTAGCTGGGACTACTTAACATGCATTTCTTCTTCACATCCCAAGCAATTATTTCCACTCTCCAAAAGAGGCAGATTGAGAATGAGCATAGATAGGCTGTGGCTAACTGCGTTGGCAGGGAGTAGACCCGCTAACCTGGCTGAGGGTGGTCTAGTTTGGCAGCTGCTGCCCCGGAGGTGCCCGGAGCCAGGGTTGGAGGGCTCTGCCTGATAAACAGCGCTCTGGCAGCAGTGAAAGGGCAGAGGGAAGGCTCAGGCCAGATGCTAAGGGGAACTGACAGTAGGAGCATGCCTTTGCCCTTTCTTCTGCTGAGTGACAGGGGCCTGGAATTTGAAGACCCCTAAATGTGACATGACGCGACCTTTGCCACCTGGGTTTTGGGAACTGGTGAGATGACAAGAGAAGCTGCTTGGACTGAAGCCTGATGTAAATGAACAGGGCTTGTCTCACACCATCTCATTGGGTCCTCAGGGGCGATGCGGGCAGATTTCCCACTTACCAAAGCATCCGTTTCCTTCTAGGGGATGGGACAAGGGTCTGCCAAGGTCACGAGCTGTGTGAGTGACAGAACCAGGACTAGAACCCAGGTCTTCTAACTCTCAAGGGTCATCCTGATGATTTTTCCAGAGGTGTGAGAAGTAATCCCACAAGTCAGGGCAAAGTTCAACAACAAATAGCATGCAAGTTCCAAATGTGTGTGTGTGAGTGTGTGTGTGATTGTGTGAGTGCGTATGTGTGTGTGAGTGTGTATGCGTGTGTGTGTGTATACACATATGTACATATAGAATGTGCATAATGTATACATGACAGAAAGATGATGTATACATAACAGAAAGCAATGCTTTCTAGCAGCTCATGGTCATTTGATCTTCTCACACTATTTAACTTAGTTTTCGCAGGAGTCACATTTCCTCTTTGTTCTCATTATATTATCTGTTTGTAGAACATTTTGTTAAATCACTTATTACAATAGGCTTGTTTTTGCAATAGGAACAAAGAGCCACAGAGTCTTAGGAGACCTGCCTTCACCTTAGGATCAAAACATCACACTGTACCCCATAACTTCACAATTATTATTGGCCAATTAAAAAACCTAAAAAAGATTGGGAACAAATGAACACATCGAGATTGATTCTTCATTCAGATTACTTGGCAAGTGTACATTTTTGTATCACTTTAAGGAAATGGAAGCTGGAAATGGCAGGGATGGTTTGCTCAGGAAGGACAGCTGGACACGTCCATCCATGGACCCATTCTCAAAGGAAAGGTGTTGTGCCTACATCTAAGGACTGTGAAAGGATGTACATTTAGGTTTCAAGTTAAAATGTCGAAGGTGTGTCGTATAATTTTCTCTGATTTCTCTTTTTAAACAACTTTTTCCATTAACGGGCCAACAGCCGTCCATATTGCATCAGATAAAAGGGACCCTGATCTAATAGCTAACAGTTATTGAGCAGTTATTCCATGCCAGATGCTATGCATAAGTGTCTTTTATGTAACAGCTCTTCTAACCCTTACAATCTACCTAGGAGTTAGATACTAATATTTCCTATGGTAGCACATGAACCAATTTGTACAGATCTTGGTCTCTCCTGCCTCCCATCCACCCTCCCTTCTCGTGCCGGTTGGTAGACCGTTGTTGAACTGCATCCCTATAAACCAGCACCCCGTCTCTCACAGCCTTGTGTTAGAAGGTGCTGAAGTCCTAGATCTTTGGAAACACCAGCCCCTGATGGATCCATGGGCAAGGAGTATGGTGGCTTCCAAATGGCCCAACTGAGGTTCCAGGTTCATGGACAGATATGAAGAAGTAGACAAGTAAATCCATGGAGTGGGAGCTGTGAAAGAAAAGCTGGTGGAATGTGCTCAAGAAGGATAAAGCCCAACACTGGGCCCTTTCCTATGATGTAGGTGAAGGGCCAGAGTGGAACTTTCAGCCGTGAAACCCTGGGAAAGCCCATCTGAGGTGCTCAGGTGGAATGGGGTTGTGGTGGACAGGATTGGAAGTTGGGGAAGTATTCCTGGCAGCATGTGGACCAGGAGACAGTGCTTCTTGCTTCAAACTGGAGTCTAGAATGGGGGCAATAACAGCAGCAGCAAGAACCACAGTAGGAAGAACAAAAAACAGTGCCTCCTTGAATGAGGGGCATCATGGAACCCTTGACTCCTGCAGCTCATGTAGCTGCAATTAAACATACCTAGTGAACCAGTATAGTTGAGGCAGAACTCCAGGGTCTATTCAGGTCCTTAAGGTTGGATGAGCAGGACGCTAGAGAGGAAAGTATCAAGAGCTATGTGCTGGGAAGAGAGATAATACTTGTGACACACACGTGATAAAGCACTCCTATCATCCAGGACACCATGCATAACTCTTACAACACAGAAAGAAGACAAAGAGCCCAATTAGAAATAGGCAAAAGATTTCAGTGGATACCTCACCAAAGAAGACATACGAGTGGCCAATAAGTCCAACTTCATTAGTTGCCAGGGAAAGGCAAATTCAAGCCACAGTAGCATAACACTGTGCAGACACTAATGTAGCTAATGTTTAAAGCTGTCGACCAACTGTGGGCAAGAAGTGGTGTGTCCAAGGTGGGGCAAGGCAAGCAGGCTGAATAAGGGGGTGCGTTCTCTGTTGAGAATTTTCAAACAATAGTGAAACCACAAAGCCAATCTGCTTTTTATTATCACCATGCATCGGCAATTCTAAACAATGTCAGTGATAAGATATTCCTCCCCAGCTAGGGCAGACCTCTCCCACAGCCCCCTCCCTTGGCACCCCGCTTCTCTTGGCTAGGATGTGGAGCCACATCCCAGCGGGATGGATATGTGTGTGTGTGAGATGTAGCACGGCCACCTCGGAGAATTACTTGGCAGTTTCTTTTAAAATTGTACTTCTACATATTTATCCAACAGAAATAAAAACACATGAAATGCATGTTTATAGAAGCTTTATTTATAATAATCCCCAAATGGAAACAATCTGCGTGTCCATCAATAGGTGAATGGATAAACAACATGTGGTATATCCATACAATGAAAAAGAATAAAGCCCGTTGCTTGCTACAGTAATGAATCTTAATAACATTATGCTGAGCAAAAGAAGCCAGACACAGAAGAAATCACACTGTTTGATTCCATTTATTTGAAGATGAAGAACAGGCAAATCTAACCTATAGTGACAGAAAGCAGAACAATGGCTGCCTAGTGCAGAGGGTGGGGCGAGCGACTGGGAAGGACTACAGGGGAACTTTTTGGTGTGCAGGTAATGTTCATTAGATTGATCGCCTGATGGCTATATGGGTGAACATATTGGCCAAAACTCACCAAAACTGCTTACCTAAAATGTGTGCACTTTATTGTGTGTAAATTACACTTTAATGAGTTTGATATGAAACTAAAGTTTGAAACAAAGGAGAAAAAAACCCTAGGGTTAGGATCAGGACAGATATTGATTAATTCAGTAATACGTCTCAGGCTTTTTGTGGTTATTCCTGAGTGGAAGTCCATCAACAGCATTCCAGAGTTGTGCCTGTAGACCACACTTGCACCGTTCAATCTGGAAGCGCGTTTACATTAACCATTATGGGGAGCTGTGCGTGTTTGAACCCACAGAAGTTTGTATTTCTTCCCTTTAAAGTGTTTTTATGTGTCTCTCAAGTTCCAATATTTTTAAGTGCTTCAGGAGTAGGAGAAAACTGCTGTTTGAATTACAGCGATAGTGATAATAATAACAGCGTTGGTTTATTGAACACACACCGGGGCCAGATACTGTGTGGTCATTTACCTGCATTGTTTTATGCTGTCTTCACATAACCCTGACCCTGTGAGGCACTGTCTCTGTGTTTTAGAAAAACATAGTGGTTCGGACAAAAGCTCTTGTCAAGAGCACACAGCTAGTCAGACCAGCACTGACGTTCAGGGATGTCTGATTAGGATGCCGTGTTCTTGTCACTGCACTCCAGGGCTTCCAACCTTGGGCCAGGCTGACCCCTCCTTCCTCCGTGGGAGGGCACAAGGCATGCCTGCCGCAGTAGAGCACACATCCTCTGCTCTGCTGCCAGCGTCTTCAGGGCAGCTTCCCATCCCAGAGGAGCCTTCTGTAGCTCAGGCTTCCCTGCAGTCACCGCAGTGCCTGGCAGATAGACTCACACTGTGTGACGAGCTCTTGTTAGCATCATTCATGGACTGCAACCAGCTGCAAAGCTGAATTGCCTTGTCCTCATGGGCTTTAGGGGTGGAGGGAAAATTCCTCCCTGACCTTCTGCTCCTGCCCTGAGCTGTACGTTCTCCCTCTCTTCCCTCCCCTAGGATTCTGTGAAGTTTATTCTTTTGAACTGTGACCGTGACTGTATATATCTCTGGGTGTCTTCTAACAGGAACCTGCGTTCCTTCCACCGCTGAGCTGGCTAAAGAAGTTATGCAGGGCCCAGGGGAGTCCTGGAGGAATTTGTTCAAGTCTGCTGGGGTCTGCATCCTGACACTCAAGTGCATAAGTGCGGCCGAGCCTGTTTGACAATCAAACCCAGGCATGAACAAGATGGGGGAGGCGCCGGTGGGGGGGTGGTACGGACCCCAAGCTGAGCCAGCGGCTTGTGTGAGGAGGCCTGTCTGGAGGCCTGGTAGGGGATGTGACAGGGAGGAGGGGGCCCCAACTGGGGAAGGGATACATTCGGAGAAGAGAGGAGAAGATAATGGAATCCAATAGAGCTCCCGAAGAGGTGTCATCTTGCACCGCCGAAACCCTTTGAATACACTAAATCCTTAATCAGAGTAGCCTAAAACTGCGATGACTGCATGGAGACATGTTAGTCCAGATAAATCCTTGCAGGTTTCAAAGATCTGAAGGGCCCAGGCACTTCCCTGTGCAGCAGCTGCCCTCTGCCCTCTCTTCCACGATGTCATTATTGAAGTTGCGCTCTCACCTCGCATGGTGTGGGTTGACATTGACAGTTGTAGCACTCTCACGCCGACTCTGGAGGATTATTAGCTTTGAAGCTATTTGGCCTTGAGCGGTGAATTCCTTTTTGAGCTCACACTGGCTTATAATATCTGAGAAGGCTTGCTCTACACTGGCCCCAGCTTGAATTAGGAGAGGAGGCCGCTTTCCAACTTGGAACTGATCCCAGCAGGAACAGAACAGGGAATATTATCCATTTCTGATGGGCAACAAAGTTAGTGTTCTCGAATCCCCCAGAGGCCTTCACACCGAGTTTCCATTTGAACATCAGAGTTGGAGCCGCGGCCCGGGCTGCCTTTGCCGGTAATCGTGGCACAGTCTTGCAGCTCGCAGCTGGACCCAGAGGGGGACTCGAGGAGTACACGCTCCTCTGGCCTCTAATCTGTTTGTTATTAGGCTGTTGGAAACCCCTCAGTGGGGCTGGAAGCTGATGTCAGAAGAGTATAATTCAAGTGAATGTTTAGAAAAAAATAGCAGGGGAAAAAAAAAGCGCCCTTCTGTGATAATTTGCATGTGGTGAATGTAAGTGTCTGGGGGGATTAATTAGCTGAACAAAGCTGAGGAAGGGACTGCCAGTGAATGGGCAAACATAGTGACCCGAAGAGCTTCTGACCTGCTCTTAATTTCTTCCCAGGATTTATGCTAACATCTTGCAAAGCTTATTCCGGGGAAAAGGGACCCCTCCCCAATCCCCAGTCCCTCTCTCCATCCCCAGGCTCAGCCCATGACGGCTTTTCCATAAAGAGAAAAAGTGTGCTCATCACTCTCCACAAAACTGTGCCAATGTGCACAAAAGCAGCTTGAGGGATGTGACATGGTGGCCTCAGTTTCATTAGGGACCAACAGCTGCGGTACATGATGGTCTACGGAGGAATTACGCACAGCTCTCTGGTGAGAGAAAGGAAGAACTCCTAAGTTTTGGGGTTGCTAGTTTAGAGGGAAGAAAAGTTTTCTGGAGATTATCACTTATTCATCTACATGCTCTTGTTTGCCTCACAGTTATCACTTATTTATTTGTCTGTGTGAAGGTCAATCTTCCCCAATACTACTTATGTCCATAATTCATGGACTGCCTTTCTCATGATGCAACTGGTTTTTGGATGTACCAGCCTTGGAGCTTAAAAAAAAAAAAAACCAAACTAGAAACCTTCAGATTAGAGCTGGCCCAGGTTTTTCAGTTGGCTAGAAAAACACTCAGCACCACTGCCAAACATCAAAGCTGAAGAATTAAATGCACCCAGGAGAAGATGCTAACAGAGGTGGAAGCTCAGCCTTCTTGAAGACAGGGGGAACCCAGAGCACATCTGGAGGGGATGGGTTAAATTGCAGGATACAGACACACCCAACAAACCCAACCAAGTGCATCCCTCTTTGCAGTGCTTCAGTTGAAAAATCCCTTGCATGTTATTTTTGTGATGCTCAGGTAAGTAAACAATGCATTTCTGGGCTGGGCGTGGTGGCTCATGCCTATAATCCCAGCACTTTGGGAGACTAAGATGGGTGGATCACCTGAAGTGAAAACAGCCTGGCAAACATGGTGAAAACTCGTCTCTACTAAAAATACAAAAATTAGCCGGGTGTGGTGACGGGTGCCTGTAATCCCAGATACTCAGGAGGTTGAGGCAGGAGAATCACTTGAACCTAGGAGGTGGAGGTTGCAGTGAGTTGAGATCGCGCCACTGCACTCCAGCCTGGGCCACAGAGCGAGACTCCATTTCAAAAAAAGAAACAACAATGCATTTCCGTAACTGTAATGGATGCTCCCCGCCTACTCCTTGCCATTTCTGAAATTGAGACGTTTTACAGTCGACATGTGCGTTAGATGTATCAGTGCTCACCAAAAGGTGATATTAACATGATGTATCTTAGTGTGTGTGCAACAAGGAAATATGGTAGAAAAAAGTATTTAATATTTAAAAAATAACAATGACACTTGAAATCATTTGTCTCACAGTCTAACTCATAAAAATGATTTGTATATATGCTGAGGTAAGAGTCTGTGAACTGGCTGTGTTTACCTATGTGATATCCAGACAATGAATGGGTAGTTCCGATGCTGACATTCCCATTATTAACTTATTTACGAAATTGATGGGTGCTCACCTCATCAAGGTTTACTTATTTTGGCAAAATGATAAATTGCACTCATTTTTTTCTGCCTCAAGGCAAATTGGTGAGCTTTTTTTTTTAAAGAACAACAACAAAAAAACTTTTTCAGGTCTGTTAATAATTTCCAAAGAAAAGAGCGGTGAATGGTTGAATAAATAAACCATTCTTGATGACAATTTAAGCTCTGGAGTGACAATATATGTGCATGTGTGTGCTTGTGTGTGGCTGTGTGTGTGTGTGAACATGCAATAGTGCAATCTATTTCTGATTAATCCTATTAATTTGGAAAGTACTATAATAGCTGATTCTGTGTTTAAGTATGTGTATTTACCTATGCACATATAATGTCTTGCAGAGAATAGTTTAAATATAGATGGCTAATGTCCAGGGTTCCTAATGACAAATAATTAACCAAAAATATAGCATGAGAAATTTCCAGGAGTAATTTAGTAATTTATAGCCACAATTTCAAAGGTAGAGTAGGCTGCCTTAGGAGGTAGTTTCTGGTCATTGGATGTGCTTGAGTTATAAGTGTTGAAGGATCAATTGATGACAATGTTTTGGTTGGAGTTCTTTTATTAGATGTGGGGAGCTGGATGTGGTGAATATTTTAGCCACTTTCAATGAGAGAATCTATAATTCTGTGACACAGAATATACAATATCATCTTAAGTGAGAGTGCATTGAAGCCAGGGATTACATCTTATCTTGGCATAGTCCATGTATATAAAATCAATGTATGTAGAAGCATGAATGGATGGAACTATATGAGTTCTGATATGCCTTCCAGCACAAAGACGGGAGTTGAATTAATGTATGTCAGCCTATGCCAATGATGTACGTGGCATGACTTTCTTGAGGCATGACTTTCTTCCTCAAGAATGTACTTTACTGAACCTCTGGTTCTCTCTCTTTTGCTGTCTGTGCTCCTTGAATCTGAATTTTTGGTGGCATATGTGATGGAGTTAAGTTATATCCACAGATACTTGGCTATTCACTTGCCTGCCTGACGGTGCTGAGTTGCCTTGGAATAGACTTGTTGACTGCCTGGGTTGCACACTGTTCTACTCTCCTGAGGAGGTGTCTCGCATGTCCCAGAGAACACCCTGTGCCCTGGGCACCAGCTTCTTCTTCGACCTCATCTCTTACGCATTCTCACACACAGAAGACCACACTCCACCCTGGTGCAGGGCTGGCTCAGCTTATCTCCACCTGACGGACGTCACCTGAACAGAACGTGTCCCTGTTTTACCAGGAATAAATTTTACACTAAGATGGAAATCCGGTGGTACCCTGCTGAAAAGGAAGAGAACCATTATTCTGAATGTTGCTGTGCTGTGGAACGCCTGATGTTCAGCAAGAAAACAGACTGGTCATACTTTAATCCTCAGTCCTCAAGTTAGCCAATCACCTTGAGTATGAACTTTTCCAGTGCTCCATGTTTTTTGTAAGAAGTTGAGCTTCTCTTGTACTGGGCATGATTTTCAGAAACTCTTCTGAAAATCAATGAGGGTTGGCAGAACCAGGGTAGAGCGGCTTCTAGGTACGGGTAGCTCCATAAAAACCATCAGTGACAATAGAGTAGGCTTTCAGCAACAGTTTATCATGCTGGAGCTGACCTGTGTCATACAACTGTTTTTCTGACTCTGTTCCCCAAATTCAGCTTTGTCCTCCCTTTTCTTTTTGACAGAGTCTCACTCTGTTGCTCAGGTTATAGCTTTGCTCTTGAAGTTTAGCTTTCCAATGACCTTGAAAGGGTCCTTGGGTTATGCCTGGGCCACATACATATGTGTTTGCTAAGCAATGCCCTGCACAACTTGGGGGTAAAGGTGATAGAATAGATAAATGTGGACGTAAATGGAGCCACACTCACCAACTGTTGCTAGCTACCTCTCCCCGCTAAGTTTATTCTTTGTTCTTGTGCAAACCTGAGTTTGTCTAGTTGGCTTCACCACATAATGGGTTCAATGGAGACTATAAAGGAGAGAGGCTCTTGTGATTTTCAGTCCACATCTTCCATTTCCTCCCAACAGCTGGCAACACTGTCCTCCCCCCAAGAAAACGCTGACTTCCACTTTCACATGGAGCACACCGGGGCTCAGCAAGTCTTCCCAGCAGCTTTGATTTTCATTCTAGTGATGTGAGCGTTGAGGACTTCTCAAGAGGATATCTTGCAAACTTCAAATTGCTATTGCCTTTTTGGGACTTTAAAGCAAGTTTCTTGTGCCCCTAGGCTTCCCGGAGGACACTTCCAAACACCAAATTTGCTTTGACTTAAAAAAAGTCGACATGTGCACATGCAATAGAATGGTAAGGAGCAGTGAGGAATAAAGATGTAGCCGAGTGGCAAATTCACTCACACTCACTCAGACGTACAATATTGTATGGTTGCTGTGTCTCCTAAAGCTGAGCTGATCTTCCTCGAACACTCCCCTACTTGCCAATTAACACTATAGCAGTCTCCTCCAAGTTAAATGTTCTTATTTTAATTCAAATACTTTATTTATTAGATGTTCAGTCCTTTCCCAAGGCTGGTTTAAATGTTTCCTTTTAGAAATCTCCTCTTTAGATGAAGCTCATTCTCCCTCCCAAGGTGATTTCGGGGTGGTTAAGGAGGCTCCCCTATTATTTGGTAGAGAGGAGAAAGGGGATCATGTGAGATCCTTTGGATTCTTGCCAGTCTTTGCTGCAAAGTGGCTAGTCTAGCCTGCTTCCTGTACTGGTAATCACCGTCTGGGGTAACATGCTGGCACCTACGTCTGACCATGTTTTCTGATCTGAGGGCTGCTTCTGGCCTCTTCATTTGGACCGTGGGTTTCAACCGTCCCATCAGTCTTTTGAGCACCTCCTGGTGTCTGTACTCTGTACTCTAGATCCCCAGGGTGCCATCCCTAGGGCAGTAGGGACCTAGGACCATTGTTCTGGGCTCGCGAGCTGTTTCCTTCTGCCTCCACTGTTGCCCCATTGCCTCGCATCAAGCTAGCAGTGACCACTCACAGGACTTCTCCTTAAGGCTTGTAGCCTTCCACTAGGATCCCAAGATATGCATGACAAGAAGTGCTTCACTAGCCTGCTGACATTTGCAGCCTTCCCCTCAGTCTGTTTAACATGCCCGTCTTTCCAGGACGCAGGACTGGAGAGAAGAACTGGGGACCTAACTGGCTTCCCTTGACTCCCTTGCCCTCTGCCTTCTTCATCCAATTCCTCAGGCTGAAAGCAGCCAGCTTTCCATTCCTCCACATCCTATCCTGATGGCATATGGTAAATCTCTATGATCTATTCCACCAGGTATGGCTCTTGATATACTAATGGGAGCTAAAGGAATTTAGAAAATCCCTTTCCTTCTCAACAATGCCTGGCTTTGAAGACTATTTTCTTGCTTAAGAGGTCAAGAAAGTCAGCTTTGAGATTCAAACTGATCAATGGCCTCTTTGTTCTAGGCAGTATCCCTGGGGCCGTAAGCCTCGTGCCTCAGCCTTGGAGGTGGAAGACGGCAGGGGAAGGTGATTTAAGAGGAAACTGAAAAGTTAGAAGTGTAATATTTGCAAAATATTATCCTTGTTACAGAAATATGGTTCTTAGCTTTCATGAAGCACCGTTAAACACTCCCCTTCTAGGAAATGTCCATTTATACAATTTTCCTGTTGGAAACATCTATAATTTTCAACTTCCTTCCTAAAACACTTTCCCCAGAGTCGTTTGTTCTTTGAAAGACTGTCTTTGAAGGATTTCATTCCACATCCTTTCTCTATTTTTCTGGCTAACAAACAACACTGAATCAGCAATATGTGTTATTTCTACCTATTTGCCCTCTCTCTGCAACCAGAGACTGTCTCCTCATTTAACACCCTTTTCATTTGTGGGAGCTCTAAAGCCAGAAGGGCATTGTGCAGAACAGAATTACAGTCCTTGTGGCTGGAAGAAAGTAGGATGGTTTGGTAGCAGCATGCTGGGCGGTTGCTGTGATCATTACTAAGAAAGAACTGCCAATTTGGTTTTCATTCAGGGAATAAACTCTAGTTCTTCTTTGCATGCCATCTCCACGGTAATGGCCATGACCCCAAAGAAAATGGACATAGCACGGAGAGGAGTACGTTTTCCTCATGCTTGTCAAAGCATGTCAATGTTCTCCCATGGAATGTGGTACTATTCTCCTAATGCAATTAAGCAGTGCCTTCTTTTTCCATGGAAATGCACTTACAAATGTCAGACTGGCTTGCGGTCACCAGTCTGGGAAGAACTTTTGTTATGGAACCTGAAACCTGGCCTGATTACACGTTTTGCACAAAACCCCAAAATTCACATGAACTTTTCAACTGGTGAGTTTGGCCAGGGGTTCATGATGGATTCACTTGAGTTTTGGGGCAGAGGATTTTGACTCAGTGGTGATATGATATTACTGAGTTTCTGATGTCTTCTTGTTACCGGAAATGGGTCCCGATCCAGACCCCAAGAGAGGGCTCTTGGATCTTGCACAAGAAAGAATTCAAGGTGAATCCATAAAGTGGAAGCAAGTTTATTCAGTATGAAAATGAGTGGTTGACTAATTAAGGGAAGTCACAACAGCAAGAAAAGTTGTCTATATTTCTTGGAATGCCATTGCCCTCTTTCTGTGTTTGAAGCAAATTGTAGTTCAGATGAGGACAAAGCCTTTCAGGGCTCCCAGCACAGCCCCTTTCTCACCACCCCCAGTCTATCACTTAATTTGTAGACATAGCACACTTACCTTGTACTCACTTTGAGTCTTGGCCATGCGTTTGCTAACATTCTCTGCCATGGGGCAAATGCTCTATGTGAAGGTGATGGCAAGGGACAGCAGGTGCTCATACTGTGCCTGTCTCCTCTGCCCACATGTGTGCTCCATGGTCCTAGCAGACTTCACTCATGAAACCAAGTTCAAAGACATTATGTGACAACAGCCCTGCCTCATAGGGGCCTGATTAGGGCCATTTACCCCTGTTAGGATGGATTACTTCCCTTCTTGCCTGTAGACCTCTTGTCTCCAGAAGCCTGAAGTGACTAGGAGGTTCTTGTAGCTTCAAGTTTAATGGGAGTTGTGCTGGGAAGCAAGGTGTCAATAACTTCCAGCAACAGCCATCCAATTCTGAAATCCTTATATTTCCTCAAAACCTCTTCAAAGTCTGCGATATGGAAATGCCAGCACATTCCCTTCCACCAGTATCCAACCTCAGTTCACCATTGGTGCTAGTGGTAACAATTATGTTACTTGTCAAATCCTAAATGACAAGGATCATATCTTGCAAACCACCATATTTCCATTGCCTTGCCCAGGACGTGGGAAATAGTTGGTGCTGCCTCTTCCTTCTGTCATGTGTAGACATATAGAAGGTGTCATTTGTGAGAAACAGGCCCTTATCAGACACTGAATCTGCTGCCACTTTGATCTTGGACCTCCCAGCTTCTAGAACTGTGAACAACAAATTTCTGTTGTTTGTAAATTGTCCGGTCTAAGATATTTTGTTATAGCAGCACAAATAGACCAAGACAGTAAGTCATTAGTGATAAGGTGGTGAGAAAAACTGATATTGTCTCTGTCTACACAAAGCTTTTAGCTTAGGAGGGGACACAGACTTTAAGCGATCATTATGAATTGTGAGAAGGACCATGAAGACACTTTACAGGGAACCCTGAGTTCTTATACAAGAGTTCTGAACTAGTCTAGGGGAGTTAGGGTAGGTTTCCCTGGAGAGCAGATCTTAGGAGTCTGAGGTTTTTAAAAAATTTATTTATTTAATTTTATTTTTTCATAAGCTATTGGTATTTGGTTAAATGAGTAAGTTCTTTAGTGGTGATTTGTGAGATTTTGGTGTACCCATCACCCAAGGAATATACACTGCATCATATTTGTAGTCTCTTATCCCTTGCTCCCCTCTCACTCTTCCCTACAGGTCTCAAAGTCCATTGTATCATTCTTATGACTTTGTGTTCTCATAGCTTAGCTCCCACGTATCAGTGAGAACATACGATGTTTGGTTTTCCACTCCTGAGTTACTTCACTTAGATATTAGTCTCCAGTCTCATCCAGGTCACTGCAAATGATATGGTGTATATATATCTATATACCAGAGTTTCTTTATCCACTTGTTGACTGATGGGCATTTGGGTTCGTTCTACAATTTTGCAATTGTGAATTGTGCTGCTGTAAACATGCATGTGCAAGTGTCTTTTTCAAATAATGACTTCTTTTCCTCTGAGTAGATGCCCAGTAATGGGATTGCTTGATCAAATGGTAGTTCTGATTTTAGTTCTTTAAGGAATCGCCACACGGTTTTCCATAGTGGCTGTACTAGTTTACATTCCTATGAGCAGTGTGGAAGTGTTGTTCTCTGTTTACCGCATCCATGCCAACATCTACTGTTTTTCGATTTTTTGATTATGGCCATTCTTGCAGGAGTAAGGTGATATCACATTGTGGTTTTGATTTGCATTTTCCTGATCATTAGTGATATTGAGCATTTTTTCATGTGTTTCTTGGCCATTGGTACATCTTCTCTTGAGAATTGTCTATTCACATCCTTAGCTCACTTTCTGATGGGATTTTTTTTTCTTATTGATATGAGTGAGTTCATTGTTGATTTTGGATATTAGTCCTTTGTCAGATGTATAGATTGTGAAGATTTTCTCCCATTCTGTGTGTTGCCTGTTTAGTCTGCTGACTGTTCCTTTTGCTGTGCAAAAGCTCTTTAGTTTAATTAGGTCCCAGCTATTTATTTTTGTTTTTATTGCATTTGCTTTTGGGTTCTTGGTTATGAAATCCTTGCCTAAGCCAATATCTAGAAGGGTTTTTCCGATTTTATCTTCTAGAATTTTTATCATTTCAGGTCTTAAGTTTAAGTCTTTAACCATCTTGAGCTGATTTTTATATAAGGTGAGAGATGCGGATCCAGTTTCATTCTCCTACATGTGGCTTTCCAGTTATCCCAGAACATTTGTTGAAAAGGGTGTCCTTTCCCCACTTTATGTTTTTGTTTGCTTTGTTGAAGGTCAGTTGGCTGTCAGTATTTCAGTTTATTTTGGGGTTTTCTATTCTGTTCCATTGGTTTATGTGCCTGTTTACGTACCAGTACCATGTTATTTTGGTGGGTATGGGCTTATAGTATAGGTTGAAATCAGGTAGTGTGATGCCTCCAGATTTGTACTTTTAGCTTAGTCTTGCTTTGGTATACAGGCTGTTTTTTGGTTTCATGTGAATTTTAGAATTGTTTTTTCTAATTCTGTGAAGAATGATGGTGGTATTTTAATGGGGATTGCACTGAATTTGTAGATTGCTTTTGGCAGTATGGTCATTTTCACAATGTTGGTTCTACCTATCCATGAGCATGGAATGTCTTTCCTTTTATTTGTGTCATCTATGATTTCTTTCAAGGAGCATTTTGTAGTTTTCCTTGTAGATGTCTTTCAACTTCTTTGTTAGGTATATTCCTAAGTAGTTCATTTCATTTTATTTTTTTGCAGCTTTTGTAAATGGGGTTGAGTTCTTGATTTGATTCTCTGCTGGGTTGCTATTGGTGTATGGAAGAGCTACTGGTTTGTGTACATTAATCTTGTATCTGGAAACCTTAACTGATAGAAGAACTGAATTATTGTATCAGTTCTAGGAGCTTTTGAAAGAGTCCTTAGGGTTTTCAAGATAAACAATCATGTCATCAGCAAACAGTGACAGTTTGACTTCCTCTTTATTGATTTGGATGCCTTTTATTTCTTTCTGTTGTCTGATTGCTCTGGTGAGGACCTCCAGTACTATGTTAAAGACGAGTGGTGAGAGTGGGCATCCTTGTCTTGTTCTAGTTCTCATAAGGAATGATTTCAACTTTTCCCCATTCAGTATTATGTTGGCTGTGGGTTTGTCATAGATGGCTTTTATTACATTAAAGTATGTCCTTTGTATGCCAGTTTTGCTGAGAGTTTTAATCAAAAAGGGATACTGGATTTTGTTGAATGCTTTTTCTGCATCTATTGAGATGATCGTATGATTTTTGTTTTTAATTCTGTTTATGTGGTTTTGGTATTAGGGTGATATTGTCTTCAAAGAATGAGTAGAGAGAGTTCCTTCTTTCCGTATCTTGTGGAATAGGGTCAAAGGATGGGTACAAATTCTTCTTTGAAAGTCTGGTAGAATTCTGCTGTGAATCTGTCTGGTCCTGGCTTTTGTTGTTGTTGTTGTTGGTAATTTTTGAATTACCATTTCAATCTTGCTGTTTGTTATTGGTTTGTTCAGGATATCTAATTCTTCCTAATTTAAGCTAAGAGGGTTATATTTTTTCCAGGAATTTATCCATCTCTTCTAGGTTTTCTAGTTTATGTGCGTAAAAGTGTTCATAGTGGCCTTGAATGATCTTTTGTATTTCAGTGGTGTCAGTTGTAATATCTATTGTTTCATTTCTTAGTGAGGTTATTAGTATTTTCTCTCTTCTTAATTAATCTTTCTAATAATGGTCTGTCAATTTTTTTTATCTTTTCAAAGAACCAGCTTTTTGTTTCCTTTATCTTTTGTATTTTTTGTTTGTTTGTTTCAGTTTTGTTTAGTACTGCTCTGATCTTGGTTATTTCCTTTCTTCTGCTAGGTTTGGATTTGGTTTGTTCTTGTTTCTTTAGTTACTTAAGGTGTGACCTTAGTTTGCCTGTTTGTGCTCTTTCAGACTTTCTGATGTAGGCATGTAGGGCTATGAACTTTCCTTTTAGCACTGCCTTTGCTGTATCCTAGAGGTTTTGATAGGTTGTGTCACTGTTGTCATTCAGTTCAAAGATTTTTTAAATTTCCATCTTGATTTTGTTTTTGACCCAATGCTCTTTCATGAGTAGGTTATTTAATTTCCACATATTTACATGGCTTTGAAGGTTACTTTTAGAGTTGATTTCCAGTTTTAGTCCACTGTGGTCTGAGAGAGTGCTTGATATAGTTTCAATTTTCTTAAATTTATTGAGGCTCATTTTATGGTCTATCATATGGTCTATCTTGGAGAAACTTTCCTGTGCTGTTGACTAGAATGTGTATTCTGCAGTTGTTGGATGAAATGTTCTGTATACATCTGTTAAGGCAATTTGTTCCAAGGTATAAAACTATCCCCATTGTTTCTTTGTTGACTTTCTGTCTTGATGGCCTGTCTAATGTTGTCAGTGGAGTATTGAAGTCCCTCACTATTATTGTGTTGCTATCTCATTTCTTAGGTTCATTAGTAGTTGTTTTATATATAAATTTGGGAGCTCCAGTGTTAGGTGCATATATGTTTAGGATCGTGATATTTTCCTGTTAGACAAGGTCTTTTACCATTATATACTGTCATTCTTTGTCTCTTTTAATCATTGTTGCTTTAAAGTTTGTTTTATCTGATATAAGAATAGCTACCCCTGCTGGCTTTTGGGGTCCATTTGCATGAAATGCCTTTTTCCACCCCTTTACTTTAAGTTTACATGAGTCCACATGTGTTAGATGAGTCTCCTGAAGGCAGCAGATAGTTGGTTGGTGAGTTCTTACCCATTCTGCAGTACTGTATCTTTTAAGTGGAGCATTTAGGCCATTTACATTCAATGTTAGTATTGAAATATGAGGTACCATTGAATTCACTGTGCTCTTTATTGCCTGTATACTTTGGTATTTTTTTGTTTTTTGCTTTTGCTTTTTAGCTTGTATTTTTGTTTTATAGTGCCTATGTGATTTATGCTTTAAAGAGGGGTTTTTTTGATGTGTTTCCAGGACTTGTTTCAAGATTTAGAGCTCCTTTTAGCAGTTCTTATGGTGGTGGCTTGGTAATGGCAAATTCTCTCAGCATTTGTTTGTCTGAAAATGACTATATCTTTCCTTCATATATGATGCTTAGTTTTGCTGGATACAAAATTCTTGGCAGACAATTGTTTTGTTTGAGGAGGCTGAAGATAGGGCCCCAATCCCTTCTAGCTTGTAGGGTTCTGCTGAGAAATATTCTGTTAATCTGTTAGGTTTTCCTTTATAGGGTACCAGGTGCTTCTCTCTCACAGCACTTAAGATTCTTTTCTTTGTCTTAACTTTGGATAACCTGATGACAATGTGCCTGAGTGAAGATATTTTTGCAATGAATTTCCAAGGTGTTCTTTGTGCTTCTTGTATTTGTATGTCTAGGACTCTAGCTATGCTGAATAAATTTTCCTCAATTATTCCACCAAATATGTTTTCCAAGCTTTTAGAATTCTCTTTTTCCTCAGGAATACCGATTATTCTTAGGTTTGTTCATTTAACATAATCCCAGACTTCTGCGAGGCATTGCTCTATTTTCTATTCTTTTTTCTTTGTCTTTGTTGGATTGGGTTAATTTGAAGATCTTGTCTTTGAGCTCTGAATTTCTTTCTTCTACTTGTTCAATTCTATTGCTGAGACCTTCCAGAGCATTTCACATTTCTAAAAGTTGTGTCCAGAGTTTCCTGAATTTTAGATTGTTTTTTCTTTAAGCTATCTATTTCATTGAATATTTCTCCCTTCACTTCTTGTATCATTTTTTGGATTTCCTTGCCTTGGACTTCACCTTTCTCTGTTTTCTCCCTGATTAGCTTAATAACTAACCTCTTGAATTCTTTTTCAGGTAAATCAGGAGTTTTTTTCTCAGTTTGGATTCATTGCTGGTGAACTAGTGTGATTTTTTGGGGGTGTTGAAGAGTCTTGTTCTGTCATATTAGCAGAGTTGGTTTTCTGTTTCCTTCCCATTTGGGTAGGCTCTGTCAGAGGGAAGGTCTAGGGCTGAAGGCTGTTGTTCAGATTCTTTTGTCCCACATGGTGTTCCCTTGGTGTATTGACTCAGCTCCAGGTAAAGTTGGAATTTGCAAACATATCTTCAACTTCTCCATTGGGGGTGTGTGTTTGGGAAAGGAGGATCTCCCTTTCCCACTTCTGCAGTTGGGGCACTCACAGTATTTGGGGTGTCTCCCAGGTCCTGCAGGAGCAGTCTGCTTCCTTCAGAAGGTCTGTGGGACCTCTTGGAATTGCTGGTTTGTTCTTGCAAAATTCACAATACAAGCCTCCAGATGCTGCTCTTTCTGGAGTTGCAATCTAGTCTTGCCTCCCGTCCACCATGATCCCCTCAAACTTGAATCTGAGATCTTAAAGGAGAAACAATGGCCAACTAGGCAGTTTAATCCAAGGTTCTTTCCAGTTCTTAGGTTCTGTGAGAACTATTTGATCTAAAACTATTAAAGAGAAATTAACATTTTACCTTAAGAATTAGGAATGACTGGACTAGGTTAGCAATGAGAAAATTCATTCCTTCTTCATTCTTTAGGTCCAGTTGCTGTTTCCTGTGTCCCAGTGTGTGAGTATGTGAATTTGGAAGGATCCCAGCATTGCTGGGAGAGTCCTGGGGTGATTAGGGGTAGAACACTTCATCATATTATTCTGGGTGAGAGAGTCATTTACTTCTTTTTTTCTGTCAGATCATAGCTAGAATCCCAGATAGTCAAATGGACAATGGAAGCCAAAGTCTTTTCTACTCAGTGGCTTTCTGGTGACAGTCCCCAAAACTTTTTCAGGCTGTTTTAAGTGAGTGCTGAAAGCACTGCTGCATTACAGCACGACCCCCTGGCTAAGTGAGTGTATAGGCCACAGCTTGTACATCAGAGTCTAAAACAAGAATTGAAATACTCCTTCTATCCTATCCATGTGCTTTTTAGGGGTATGAGAGGCTCAATGCCTCAGTCCCTTTGGACTGCTATAATAAAGTGCAATAGACCGGATAGCTTATAAACAACAGAATTTTATTTCTCAAAGTTCTGGGTCTATAAGTTTGAGATGAGGGTGCCAGCATGATTGCATTCTGATGAGAGCCCTCTTTTGGGTTGCAGACTGCTGACTTCTCATTTGATCCTCATATGGTGGAAGGAGAGTGTGAGAGCTCTAATGTCTCTCCTTGTAAGGGCACTAATCCCGTTCATGAGGGCTTGACCTTCATGACCTAAGTATCTCCCAAAGGCGCCACCTCTTAACACCATCACATTGGGGGTTAGAATTTTATCATATAAATTTTGGGGGACACAAACATTCAGACCATAACATACACATTTTCTGAGGCCCTACTGTGTGCTGGGGGCTCCCATGGGCTTTACCTTATTCTATCCTGCAAATCCATTTGTTTTTTCAGATGAGGAAACACGTTCCTAGATGTCTACTTAGTCAAGATCTCATAGCGAGTTTGTGGCAAAGCTGGGTTTCAGATCCGAATCTGTAAAGCCTACCTTTCTGCTACCATCCCATGCATGCATTGTCTATTCTGATCTTTGGACTATTAGAAAAGCTGATACCAAAGCATCCTTCAGTCTTCCTCATTCCACTATGCTCCCAGTTACACATGTCAAAGCTCGTGAGAACATCCTTGATTTCTCTTTTTTTCTCATATCACGTGTTCAATCCATCATCAATAGATATAATAACAATAGCCATTTATGTATACATAAATATCATTTGCATAAATGGTATTTATATATTGGTTATTATGTGCCCAAGTACTGTGTTAAGTGCTTTGCCTTTATTATCTCATTGAATGCTCACAAAACCCTATGAGATAGGTACCAAGCCCCATTTTTCAGATGAAGACATTAAGGTTCAGAGAAGTTTAATAACTTGCTCAAGCTCATATGGCTAGCATGTCGTAGATGAAAGATTTGAACTTAGTAAGTTTGTACCCGGGGCCTATGCTCCTAAATCATTACATTTTAAGTATGTCTAATTGACCCTACCTCCAAAATCTGCCTTGAATTTGTTTTATCCAACTCAATAACTACTACATAGTTCAAACTACCTTTACTTTATGCCTGGCCTTGAGCAAGAGCCTTGTTAATAGTCTCTTTGCTTCCATTCTATGTTTCCCCTACAATTCTTCCTTCACAAAGAAGTTAGAGAGGGTTTTTGAAATATAAACCAGATCCTGCCACTCCCCAGCAAGAGCCTTCCATAGGCATCCCCATGACCTGTAAGGCTCTGGGCCTGCCTTCCTCTCTGCTCTCACTCCATGCTGTCTCCCAGCATTCACTAACCTCTAATTTCAGCCTCCTTGGATTTCTTGAATGTGCCAATTTCTGCCACAGGGCCTTTGCATAAGCCAGTAGTATGCTTTTGCACCAAAGTTTTAGGTAGCCCAGGCTCTGCCTTTTTCTAGATCTTGGTTCATCTCTCATCTCCATAAAAAAAGCTGTCCCTGAACACCATGCCTGTAGTAGGCAATATTCTAAGATGGCTTTTATGATCCCTGCCCACTGGTATAATGTCTTCATGCAGGTGGAAACTATGATTCAAGGGGATATAACCCCTGTCATGAGGTTACTGTTTACTTGACTTTGAGTTAGTGAAAAGAAAGATTAACCTGAGTGGGCCTGATCCAATCAAGTGAGCCCTTAGATGAGAAAGAAGCAGTAATAGACATTCACCTCCTGCTCTTGGCGGCACAGCCTCCATGAGTCCTTCAGCTGCAAAGAAATAAATTCTGCCAGCAAGCCTACGAGTTTGGAAGAGAACCCCAAGCCTTGGATGAGACCCCAGCTCTGACTGATCCTGTGATTATAGCCTTGGGAGACCTAACCAGGGAACCCAGGTAACCCAGGCCTTGATTCCTGATTCACAGAGTGAATGTATCTTCTTTTCAGCCACTAAGTTTGTGGTCATTGGTTATGCAACAACAGGAAATGACTACAAAATCTAAAATACCTCCCCTGACAATTTTCTGTGACTTTTTCCTGCATTATTTTTCTTTACCGCATTCTTTTGCTGTCTGAAAGCATATTGTGCAATTATTTATTTGTTTAGTCTGACTCTCCGACTGTACCACAGTCACCATGAAGGTGGGGAGTTTGACTTGTGTACTTTAGCTCTCAGCTTCTCAGGGCCCTGTCTGGCACACAGTAGGTACTCAATAAATATATGTTGCATAAACTCATAAATAAATGTTTACCTAATTTTAAAAATGGTTCTTACAGGTATACTTCCATTTAAATAAGCTTGGCATGCAGAATCTCAATGTATATATAAAAAAGAGATTAGTACTGATTTTTATTTCCTAAAAGGACTTGAATATGAAACAACTTACCAAAAATTTTGCCCCAACTTTTTAGGAGCATAGGTACTGCATAAGGCAGGCTAAACCTTGTGTTGGACAGCCTCGTTACTGTTTCTTTTGACAAATGCCAGTGTATTTTACCATCAAACCTATAGGAACAGGACAGGAGACAGGTAACCTTGACAACACACACTTGTTGAAAGACGTTTCAGTTAGGAAAGCAATTGAATGGATGGAATATATGATAAAATTGCTGTCAATAATGTATTTGCCTTAAAAATATCCCAATGATGGCAGTGCCCAGGACAATTTAATGGTTTGTTTAAAATTGCTATAATGGTGAAATGCTTTATGAACTAAAAATGTATGACCAAATGAAAAAGGAAAAAATAAACATACTAATATCCAATACTCTCCCTACTTTGTTCACTTATAAAGATAGATGATAACAGATACAGTTGGACTTGTTTTTCATCTTTCGAGGAAGGGAATTTTGACATTTGAAACAGAAAGAGATGTTTGCAGGCTCTTTGAACGCGATGCTTCTGATTGTGGTGGAGCCGAAGTGAGCTCCCCGTGCCGGTCTTCTGCTCCGTGCTTCCTGGTGTCACTGCTCTTGGAAGGGGTGGAGGACTTACAGGTGGTAATCCTCACACTGGCCACTGAGTATGTCTCCTTTGCCTCTGCAGTGTGCCAGAAGCAATGTTGGGGAAGCATGGGTTTGTTTTGAAATCCTGAGATGCTTCTCACACAGAGGGGAAGTTTAGAAAAGCATGAGTTCTGAGGTCATGCGGTCACGTCTGACGTCATGGGCTGCACTGCTTTGCCTGTAACCATACGTTTTGTTTTTTTTTATTTCACACCTCCAGCAGGGAAAGAGTGGAGTCTGACTGTGAGAGCATCTCTGTAGTCCCGACTGAGAACACTCATCCCGTTTTCACACACAAAATAAAATGACTTCTTTTTCCTTGAAGAAAACATTTGATAAAAGAACTAAGTGTCCTGCAAACTTACCAGTGGGATGCGGAGTGTTGCTTTTCTTGAGCTAAACCTTTTCTTCCATATAGATGATGGCCCCAGTAAGTTTGATCTGCATGTCTCCCGGGACTCTGGGATCTGAAGGCAGGCCTGGGTCAGCTTGCGCCTGACTGACTGTCAGGATTACCCCCGTAACGATGTACCTGTCCAGCTCCCCTAGCCCTCTTCGCTGGCTCTGCTTTGGTTGTGGTTCTCAGTAGCTCTCCTCTGATCACCACAAAGTTCTCTAACTGGTTTTCATACTTCCAGTCTTGTTATTCACCCCTCCCAGCTCTACATTCACCTCCTCTGGGGCCGCTCCCTATCGGTCAGCCTCGCAGAACTTGTTGTCCTCAGAATGTTCTAGGTTGTTTCATGCCACATGGTTGTTCTTCACTCTGATTCCCCTTGCTCATCTGGGACACCTTAAGTGAGCTCAAGCTCTGCAATGGGAGAAGTTCTTCTTCAGACTCAGCTCCTGATGAATTTTCAGTTTAGTAGGACACTGACTCTGGGCTAGCAGGTTAAAACAGTGAAGGGAGGTATGTAAACTGCCACCCCCATCTTGTCCCCCAGGTACTCTGCAGGGAGCTTTCACAACACTTTCCACGCTTCACCCTACTCATGTCTTTACCTCCCTGCCTTCCCTTTAGGCTGTGTACTTCTTAAGGGTGAGGATAGTCACTAATTCATTTTGATCTTCCCAGTGCCTATACTTGAGAGTGCTCAACAAGGTGTGTTGATGAATAATAATAATAATAAATTACAATATCAAACACAGTGGGCTTACCCCATGCCAGGCTTTGTCCTGAGTGCTTTACCTCTAATAACTCACAAACCTATGGGGTAGGTATTGTTATTATTGTCTTATTTTTCAGAGAAGGAAACTGAGGAAAGAGAGTTAATTTGCCCTAAGTCACATAGCTGCCTGGCATGTGACTCTAGAGTCCCTTCTCTAAACCATCCAGGGTTCAGTGATGATGGAAAGAGGCAAAGGCAGGTAGGATAGGGTAAAGCCGGGAGGCATGAGCTCCATCTTCAGGCTCAGTTTTTCCTTCAGATCTGATGCTGACAGAGGCATCCAGCACCACAAAGGCTGGTAAGAGGAAACCTGTGGCTGCCGCACCACGATCAAGACCTGTCTGACTTTTCAAGGAAGGGACAATCTCGTATAGGGAGGAGTGGTGGGAGGTGTCCCTGGTCCCTGTTGCTTCCTCATGGAGGTGTCCACTGTTACCACAGTTCTGGGGTTCACTGTGAAGATTTGTTCTCTATTGCCAACTGGAGGATCTGTATTAGATTCTGTTAAAGAAGCTGTGACTGTCCAAAAAGTGGCATAACCAGTTCCTAAGAACAGCATGGGAGGAAGCATGGACATTTCACACTTCACAACCATGAAGCTGGCAGAATAAAGCTGGCTCTGGTTGGTCCATACTTTAAACCTAAGGCTTCTACTCAAGGTAAAAATGCCTTTCTTTTGGAGTAAAAGGAATTACAGTGTTCATTGGGAGTGGAGCTTGCCTGGGGAAACTCCAACCACAGTGAGCTGTGCTGGTGGTGCAGCAACAATGGAAGCAGATCTGAGCCCAACAGCGGACCTGGGGCCAGAAGAAATGGTCCAATGGGAAAAAGAGGGCAAGGAGTAAAAAGGAAATTCACAGATGAAATACAAATGCCCAACAAACAGTGAAAAGCCATATACTTTACTCAAGAAATATATTTTTTTAAAAAAACCAGTTTTTAAAATCTGATCTATTGATAAAAATTAAAATGATAATTTTAATTGTCAGCAGAGATACTCTAGAACAGTACTGATGCAAGTGTAAACTGGTACAAATGATTAAAATTTTTTGAAAAAGTACCTTAGGTAGCTGTCCTATGGAAATAATGAGATGTGATGGTCAAAATGCAGATGCAAGGGTGTTTAATTAAAGTTATATTTATAGCACCACAAAGCTAGAAATGATATGAATATCCATCAATAGGGGAATGGTTACTAAAGATGAGTTACCTCTTCAATTACAGCTATTTTCCCATGGAGGAAAAATAAGTAAAATCTGTATGTTCTACCATGAAAAAACCTCATTGAGTGAAAAATAGAATAGTCCACTCTTAATAAGAAAGCAACAAGACACACATTTTTTGCATGGTGAGAAGTCTTGAGAAATAATGAACAAACTAATCAGAGGTGTAACCTGTGGTTTTATGTGTAAATGTGTGTGTGTTTGGCAATTATTACTGACTGCCTACCCAGGACCCACTGCCTCATTCTTATTTCCTAACAGAACCCTAACTTTACCCAGATATTAACCCCACAGGGAAAGAGATAGTATTCCCAGCTCTGGAGCGAATCCCGATGAGTCTACACCGATCCTAGTAGTCCCATTTCCTTTTTAGTGATTGGTTAGGAACGGGCATGTGACTTGGTCTTGGCCAATGAAAGGCGATGGGGATCTACTGATGGGCTTCTGGGAAAGGTTTCTCTGTCTTAAGAAATGGAGTCATGTCTTCTGCTGAGATTGTCTTGTCTGAATGTGACACCTGGAATCACTAGGGCCATTTTGGAACCACGAAGAGAGCTAACCCAGGGACCAAGTCCACACATTGAGAATGTCAGAGAGGAAAGATAAAAGAAACCTGTGTTCTCATTGATGTGAGTTACTGAGTTAACCAACTCTGGAACCATGCTGCTTTGGGACTTCCTACTCCATAAAATAATCAATGTCCTCTTGCCTACATCAACAGAAGCTGTGCGTGCTCTCTTCCATTAGCCAGAGGCCTCCCAACTGTTTTATACTAATGAGGGCTTGGGATTTCAGGAGCAGAATGTCTTCTACTTCCTAATTTATTTGTATCTTAAAAGCTGATGAGATTGTCTATAAATTTTGTTTTCTCTTTTGTCATTTCTCATATTTTGCAAATAAAAAGTAGAGTATAAAATTAAGTGTGGGCTACAGATATGTCTCCCTATCTGCCCCCTACACAATAGGGCAGTGCATATGGTTTACCCTGACTCTCAGTCAGACAAACCTGACCTCTCTTTTCTACCTAAAAGACTTTGCATAGAAATCTGAGAAGTCTTCTTAGGCATAAGAATCAAAGTAATGATGCACATTACCTTCTAGATTGCAATGAAGCTTAAATGTGTTCAAGGATGAACTCTGTCTGGCTCCTTGATAAATATTATTCCTTCTGCTCCTCAAACCCCCAACTCTAATTTTTCTCAGAATTTCTGTGGCCCCATAAAATGAGGGATGAATGGTTATAATAAAGAAATTGGGCTTTGTAAAGAATGGAAGCTCAGGTTTCAGTCTGACCAAAATGGCCCAGGCAATGAGTCAAAAAATACGTCCAGTTTGAAACAGGAGTTTTTCTTAAGGGCATCAGATAATGTCCTGAGGGACTAAAACATGCCCCAAGTCCCTGGCAGTTGCACACAACTTCCTTGAGTTTTTTCAGGAATGAGGGAGGGCTCTAGATGAGGGGGTGCCACACCTGGATGTGTCTGCCCCATCTTTAGGCTGCTGCATGTGTGCATAGGCGCTGGTTGTCTACTTTTGCAATGTCCACTTAGATCACTTTCAGCTAAGCATGTGGCCTCCACCCACCTTCGAAATCAGTGCTTTGTACAAGTTCAGAGGCAGCAAGTCCTCCACAGCTCCTGGGGCCCTCTGCTCAGTGGGCTATAAAACACAATTGCGCTCAGCAACCCCCGGTCATCAGTAATAATGAGACAGCTTTGAAACTGCCACTATGAAACCCTAAACCAGGCGCTGACCCACGTGCTGGGCCAAGGACTTGGGAAAGGTTGGCCAAGGTTCGCAAGCGCTAGCCTGGGTTTGCAGAGAACTTTCTCAGCTTGGTTTTCTTCAGGGCTGAGTCTGTTTCGGCAGAGGCTGGTCTGGGTGGCATGTGAAAGGACTGATTTACTGGGCTTGGGCAGAAAACAGGCAAAGCCTGGGGCTGTGAGTAGTTTTCACTTTGAGGTTTTGGCGGAAGTGATTGAAGCCTGAGTTTCACCTTCTGGAGGGAATTCTGGCCTCTCTCCCCAACCTCATTCCCATAAGGCTCATATATTTCTTTCACCCACCGCCCCGGCCTTCCAAGGTGCAGGGTGTGAGTGAAGGGAGCTACCTCAAACAGATTGGCTTTTTAATAATTTGTACATGGAAACCTCAGAAGAAAATGGTTTTCTTTTTAATATGGTCTTTAAAGTCAGGCTTCTGATGGCACAGCTCAGTAACTCCAAAAGATATTATTTGGATCTCCCTTCTTCCTCTGAACAAAATATAACAAAGAACACCTGGGCTGCCCCTGCCAGTCAGAGTCAGGGAAGACCTTGTCTGCTGTTAGCTTCTGGCTCCCAGCAGTAGGACAGAGTGACAGAGGGCTTAGGATGGTCCCATGAACAAAGTCCCTAGAAAGGTATCTATGGTGGTCTCCTTTATATCCTAGCCCATGGGTTTTTAAAAACCCAATTTCAGGATAATTTCATAGTCAGTCAGGGTCTCAGCAGGAAGCAGACAGTAAATTACAACAGGGGGTTTGAAAAGAGGTAAGAGAAGGGACTGTTTTCAGAGGTGTGGGCAGTGGTAAGGGAAGTCTAAAAGGTGCTGGAGAAGCACCCAGGCTGACCACAGCAGAGCATGAGGAGGGCTGAAGGGGGAGGGAGGAGCAGTGAGTGAACCTGGAGAGGCAGCGGTGGCTGAGGAAGGGTCACCTGAGGAGCTATGGGAGAAGAACCATGGTCGCCCTGTGGCTTGGTCGGAAGAAGTTGGGGCATAAACATTCCACTCCACTCTTCTCCCACCTTCTGGTCTGCTAGTGCCTCATTGTGGCTGAACCTAATCAGAAGCCAGAGAGCAGTGGAGCACATCTGAATATGGTCTAGAAAGTTCCCATTCCTTGGGCATGAGCGGGGGAAGGAAGGTGTCACTGAGTGCAGTTCTGCGTCACAGTCACCGGCGAGGTTTGGTAACAAGTATACAGATTCCCAGGGTGCCCCTCAAAGACTCCAATGTAGGATGTCTGGGATTGGCCCAGAGAAGCTGCACCCTTCCGGAGCTCTCTGGGTGGTTGTATGGCTCAGCCAGAATGGAAAATGCCTTTCTAAGTCATCGTATTAGTCTGTTCTCATGCTGCTAATAAAGACATATCTGAGACCAAGTAATTTATAAAGGAAAGGAGGCTTAATGGACTTACAGTTTCACATGGCTGAGGAGGCCTCACAGTCATGGCAGAGGGCGAACAAGGTGCAAAGCCACATCTTATATGGTGGCAGGCAAGAAAGCCTGTGTAGGGGAACTGACCTTTATAAAATCATCAGATCTCATGAGACCTATTCACTATCACTAGAACAGCATGGAAGACCTGCCCCCATGATTTAATTCCTTCCTACCGGGTCCCTCCCACAACATGTGGAGATGATGGGAGCTACAATTCAAGACAAGATTTGGATGGGGACACAGCCAAACCGTATCAGTCATGTGATGGTCGTCTGAATTAAGTGCTATCACCTGGATCTCAGCTCAAGTTGTTCACTGATCCCCGACATCATGGTCAAAGTGGGCAGTAAGGTTTATTCATTTATTCCAAACATTTGCTGAGCAACTACTGTGTGCCAGGCACATTGCTGGGTGCTAGGGGGTCAGTAGGGAATACAGCTTCCTTGAATAGGCTTCTCAAATTCTCTCTTGCTTCTGTGGAAAATTCTATCTCCTTTGAGAGTAAGATGGAAACATTTTTGGGAGCTCACCATATGTTACCAGAGGACACCTTTGAATATGTTACTTAATCTTCAATTCCTTTGTTTGCAAAATGGGCGTCATGATGGTACTTTCTTGCAAGGTTATACGGAGGATTGAGTGAGATAATATGTGTCAACCTTAGCTGGGAGCCCTGAACATTATACATATCAAATACTATTATCATTATTAATTTTACCATTATGATTTATTAGGAGGTCTTTGTTAACCATCTCCCTCATCCCTTGACTCCAAAATAGCAAATAAATGAGAAAATGCCGGTAACATTTTCTCTATTTTCATTACTCTCCATTTCTGAACATTTTTTTTCAGAAGAAATCTTGGTGAAGTCCATGGCATGATGGAGTTTATTAATACCTACACAGCCGCCCTATCCATATGTTTACTCAATACATTTCTATATAATTTTTAAGATACAAAGCAGGTTCATAGGGATGCAAGCAATTTGGAAATGGTTTGAAGGTAGTGATTTTAAGAGTTGAAAAACAGGACTAATGGGGAAAGGTGAAAAGAACTACAATTATTAAGTTGGAGAAGAGATGACTGAGGGGTTGGGGAGCCATTCTCTGAGATGAAAAGACTATTAAGGCAAAAACGGCAACCAGTGCTTCTCTAGAAAAGATGAAACAAACAGAAAGCGGAGAGTGTGAAGGTATCAGCTCTGCTTTAAGGATCACTTCCCTACGGAGCTGGGTACGAGCTCCAGAAAAGGCTGTGAAACCCTTCACTGCCTCAAAAACACCATGGACTTACATCCGGTCTCTGGAAGTCCTGCCCTAATGGAATCACATTTGAATAGGCGAAGAGTTGGCAGCAGGCAGTGGGCTGGGTGAAAACATGCCTGCTGCCATGTGCCTCTGAGGCCCTAGCCCCTCATCTGTCGGTCACAGGTGTGGGAACACGTCTCCAGAGACTCAGTGAGTGCTAGGGTCCGCCTGAAATTCCCAGTCGCTGTGGATGTCTGCAGGACGCCCCATGTGGTGAACACTTTGCTGGTTGGTACACCTTCTGAAATGCTGCCTTCCACTTCGAAGATGAACAGGCTTTGTTGACTGGTCAGTTAAAACTCATCATACCACATATGGCAGTTCAGTATGATTCTAGACATTTTTTGGCTCAAAAATGATTTCCTGTTGCAGTATTTCGCAGGGTTTCTACCTCAGGATAAGTCAAGAAGCACAAGATGCCTTAGGTGAGGAAGGCCCCCTATCACCTGCTGAGCGCCCTCTATGGGCCAGGTGCTTGACGTACATTTTAGGACAGTTCTATTCTCCTTTTCCCTTTTTGCCTTTTGGGGTCTATACAAATAAAAGGCTGGGATACCAGAGGAGACTTTTTTTAAAAGCAAAATCTTGGTGTAGAAGCTCTGTGGATCTGGGCAGGGTGGAAGCCCTGCTCATATTGCAGTAACCACACTGAGAGGGTGCCTTCCTGTCCTCCACCTCCTGCCCAGCGTTCTGCTTTCCCAACTCATCCAAGAGGACATTAGACCAAGCTGAAGGACTAAGCAAAAGAAGAGGTAGAATCCTGAAGAAAAGATGAAAAAGACAGGAAAAGGCTGGAAGGCAGAGAGAGAGGGGTGGGGGGGGGCGAAGAGGAGGTGGGATGTCCAGAAGGAAGAGCCTTCCGACTAACCTCTGTGGCTTTGTGGGCTCTCTAAGGGCTGACAGTTAAAAACCCCAAATAAAGAAGAAATTGGGGATGGGAAAGTTAGTAGGTTAGACTGCAGAAACTCTCTTGCATGTTTATTCTTTGTGGTATCTGTAGTACTTGGGATGTCTAATGAAACTGACAATAAAATATATTTTTTAGAGCATTCTTCTAGACCAAGGGCCAGCAAACCTTTCTATAAAGAGCCAGAGAGTCAGTGTTTTAGGCTTTGAGGCCTGTTGCAACTACTCAACTCTGCCATTGTAAGTGAAAGCAGCCATATACAACTCAGAAACAATGGGCATGGCTGCATTCCAAGAAAACTTAATTTACGCAAGTAGCTGGCTGGATTTGGCCTCAGATCGCTGCCCACATTCTGGATCAGAGCTTCTTAAAACTTCATGCACACACTCATCACTTCAGGATCTTGTTAAGATGTAGATCCTGGGCCAGGACCTGAGATTCTGCATTTCAAGCACACTCCCAGGTGCTGCTGGGCCAGAAACCACACTTTGAGAAGCAAAGGTCTGGACGTCTCAAACTGCAGGAGCTACAGAAGCCAGAAGTGGATGTGAGTGAAGTGGCAGATGTACGGGCACACGCTGGCTGACAACTGGGGTCTGTGGGACACGGAGCGAGCTTGCCTAGCTAGAGTTAGCAGCTCCACATCCCTTGCAGGTCCTGTTGGCTATTGATCTGTGGAAATACTGTCCTGTGTGCCCAGATGTTCGGCTTTGTCCAGAGGAACTAGAAATACAGGTTTTTATGGGAAAATTTCCTGATTTTTAAAGCCTGGCTCAAATAAACAGGCTTGTGCAAGTCAAATAAAACACATAGCTGGAATAGCACTCACCCACAGGCTGCCATTTTGCAACCCTAGTTTCAGAGCCTTGAGCTTAATTTACGAAAGGACCGCATGCGGCCTGCCTTCCGTGATGGGAGTGTGGTGCTTGGATTATACACGCAGCATCTCTGACGCTCAGGGCTTGGAAAAAAAGGAATGATCTTGATTTCACAGATGAGGTTGATGAGCCTTGAAGAAGCCAGGAACAGGGCTGCAACCCCTGCTTATGGTGGCTTAAATTAAAAGCCACATCCTCAGGCCAATGACTTGGGAAAATGCACCTCCTCTGAACAGAAAAAGTGTATAAAGCCCTCTTTGGCAGGGCAGAAACTCTACAACCGATGGTGGTAACTGGCAAGCAACTCCCTGGGCTAGCAATGAAGAAGCTGAGATTTGAACCCAGGCCTTTCAGATTCAAATTCCATGCTTCCTCCACTACTACTCATTGGCTCTAGTTTTGATGGCTATTTGAAAGTGAAAAAGTTCAACCTGTCATCTCCCCCTAAGCCCGGATCTAAGCCACATTTGTAAGATGCAGGAACAGCCAATGTGATATTTTTATCTGAAATATTTACAGGTGGAAAGGATTAAAGCAAGTGATGGACTATTGAAGGTTAATGCCATCTTTTAATATGGAAAAGTACTCTCTCCACAAGAAATATACTTGTGGGATAATCTTGAGATATGTGTGTGCGTGCTCAAAATGTCAGCTAGAGTTTCATTAATTTCAGCCTCCCCCAAGAACACTATGTTATGGTTCTGAGGCTGCGTGTTAGCGTGCTGACACAGGTGGGACCCACAGCACCTGGCCCTCGGGGGTAAATTTATGGTACGATGTGTGAGGAATCCATCATGCAACTTGGCCCATGCCCCCCGCTGCTTAATCAGAGATGGGGGATGCAAGACAAATGTTGTCTCCAGGCTTTGGGTGCTGTGTCTATTTCAAGCTCTGACCCATCGGGACAAACACTCCCATTAGGAAGGCCAATTAATGAGATGACTTACCACCCAGACTCTTAGAACACAGAGCACTTTGCCCTCAGCTTCTCCTGGGCTGTTATTTAACAATTCTCTAGGCTAACAGATTGTGTCCTAGAGTTTTTAGGCAAGCATCGGCCTTTGTGAAGGTGTCTAAAGCATAACCTCATTTACTCTGGATTAGTTGTGAAGATCATGCTCACAACTGGACCAGAGCCGGTGTCTAAAGATGATGGGTCCAGCAGTCCCGTCATGGGCGTTACTTTACAAGCCCATCTGAAGGGCTGAACCTCCTCCCAGCAGAACAGAGTTTAAGAGGCTGCCTCAAGGGGCAGCTGGCCTTCAATTCCTCTCCCAACTCCTCCAGTTGTAAGTTGAGTAACTTGTGAGAATGCACAAGCCTTACTTTCATTATCTGTACCCCGGGGGCAACAGCAGCAATTCCTACTTTGCAGCATGGCAGGAAAGACTAGACTCCCACGTGGACAGTACCCAGCAAAGTACTTGACACTCAGTAAACCATCTCTGGGTTGTGTCCTAGGTTTGCAGGTGTCCCTTTCTATCATTTTGCTTCTGTGTAATTTCTGTGTAATGTCCTGGCTTAAAAGGACCCGCTTTGGGGCAGCTGGACTAAGGTTAGAGTTTCTACTGTCCCTCTTTCCAGCTGTGCAATCTTGGATGAATTATTTAATCTCATGAAGCATCACTTTCCACATCAGTAAGATAGAGATAGGAATAGTTCTTACTTTGGAGAGCTGGGGATGAGATTGGACGGGCAGTTGTATGTAAAACACTTACATTACATTGCTTGGGCATAACCAGGCACCTAGTAAATGTTATAAATATTAGATAGGATATGTACTTTGGAATCTGTGAAGGCTTTGGCTACATGGAAAGATGATATTTCTGCCCCTTATCCAAAATACAGTTGACCTTTGAACAGCATGGGTTTGAACTGTGTGGATCCACTTGTAAGTGGATTTTCTTCTGCCTCTGCCACTCATGAGACAGCAAGACCAACTTCCTCCTCCTCCTCACCCTACTCCGCCTCAAGACGAGGAGGATGAAGACATTTATGATGATCCACTTCCACTTAATAAACAGTAAATATGCTTTTTCTTCCTTATGGTTTTCTTAATAACATTTCCTTTTTCTCTAGCTTACTTTATTGTAAGAATATAGTATGTGATACACATAACATATAAAATATGTGTTAATTGATTGTTACGTTATTGATAAGGCTTCCAGTAGATAGTAGGCTATCAGAAGCTAAGTTTGGGGGCAGTCAAAAGTAACGTGAATTTTCGGTTCTGCAGGGGGTTGCATCCCTAACCTCTGTGTTGTTCAAGGGTCGACTGTGTAACAAAGAAATATAGAAAGCCTGACCAACTTCAGGAACTTTGATCTGTAAATTCTGACATTGTACCAAGTGCAAACCTACTTGCCTTTACTGGGAAAATAACTTCCTAGGACGCAGAAGATATTTTAAAACCATCAACTGCAGCTCAGCTCTTCTTTCTGAAACAAATACATGGACCCAATGAACCCAAGTCAGAGTTACTGCTTTTTGAGCAACTATGCTCTGTGGCGTGCAGAGCCGGATGCTGGCTAAGTGCTCAGTCCAATAATCTCGGAAGGCTACTTTTATTATCCACATCTATGCAGCAGGAGCCCAGGGCTCAGGGTGGGTGAGTAACCAGAGCTCAGAAATGTGAGAGCTGGGACTTGAACCCTCTGACTCCAAACTCCATGGTAACCACCTTGTCAGCTGTCGTGGGGCATCGAGTAAGACAGGTGTTTGTGTCTCTCATTTGGAGAGAAGAAAACTGAAGCTCAGAGAGGTCAAGTAACTCACACACGCCCACACAGCTTGGGCCTGCTCCTTGCCCAGAACCTGGGTGACTTCCCCTGTAACCCACTCGTGGATATGTGTGCGTGCTAGCAGAGAGCAATGCTTCCCTGAGTCCTTTACAGAAGTGACATTTTCCCATGATTGTTTTCCTGCTGGCAACGCTTGTCATCTTGAGAAGCTACCCAGAGGCTGTGGGCAGGCTGGTGATT
The DNA here is from genome assembly GCA_963573385.1 of Cacajao melanocephalus. Classification (NCBI taxonomy): domain Eukaryota; kingdom Metazoa; phylum Chordata; class Mammalia; order Primates; family Pitheciidae; genus Cacajao; species Cacajao melanocephalus. Next base: position 348,982 of record CAUYLG010053293.1, on the reverse strand, counting down.
CCCCTAGTCAACCATGGAGGGCAGAGTTCCCTGTGATGCTGAGACAGCGAGCCTGTGTCTGCGAGTACATATTTCTCACTATAAAGCAAACAACCCGACTGGCAGAGCACTGTAGGGAAAATGACATCACTGCAGAATTTTAGGGCTAATCATTTAGCTGGATTAGCCCCAAAGTGCTGTGTCTAAAATCAGCCTCCCTGCCTCTTTATGTACTCCAGATGAAACACATTAGCAGAAATATGGCAAGGGACACTCACAATACACGGTTCTACACTCTCAGCAGTTTTTGCAAATCTGCAATTAGTCTAAAGGGCCTGGGTAAATTAGGCCTCTTGATAAATGAAGCACCTAGACAGGCCTCAGATTTATTGGATCCCGCTGTCCCGCTGTCCAGAGCCCTTGTCAGCTCCACTGCAGAGTGGGACTGCACAGGGAAAGAAAACGGAGCCAATTCAGGCTCGGAATTGCCCCCAAGTCTTTGAAAAGACTGTGTTTGAGACTGCTGCCTCGGTGGCCTTAAAACTTTCTGCCAGGAACATAATAGGCGAAATAGGAAGCCTTTGCCAGGAAGTTTGTGAGGGGATAGGAGAGGCCTGTTATATGCTCCAGGCAGAAGGAGAGATGGGGGATGGTTTTTGTTACAGGCAGGAGGAAGGAGGCCACCGAGAGGCCCGCATGTGTCGGCAATTCTTTGCCCCATCCCACTCTGGGCCTCTCTGGCCTCCTCCTGATGTCAGAGATTGGCACTGGGCACCGACGGGTACCAGTGGGAACCGCCGGCCTCTCTCCCAGTGCTCCACGTCTGGGCTCTGGCTGTTAGTTAACACATTCCTTTCCCAAATGCGATTTTCCACATGCTTCAGGTATTAATAATAAATGGCCTGGGTGTTTTGGCTACACAGAAAGGTTACACAGATTCTAGAAAAGCACCCTCACCTCCAAAGTTGGGGGCTGGGTGTGTGTAATGCCTTAAAGCCAGCATCCAGGGGCCAGAAGGCTGTGAGAGGTTGTGGCTTAGGTACAGGAGACATATGGGGAGGGGTAGCCTGGGCCCGTTGTTCTGATTTATGTCTCTGAGTCCTGGGAAGCAGTTCACAGCCATATTGGGGTGACACCTGCTAACTTTGCTGCTGCTGCTGCTGCTGCTGCTGCTGTGAGTGCTGAAGTCAGCTGAACCAGGCCAGTGAGGGGCCAGCAGATGCACAGATGTTTTTGGGGTGGCGAGAGCTATTTTTTGTTAAGTCTATCTTATTTATTTATTTTTGCACCATTTTCTTTCCTGGTTACTAAAGTAATTGCTGTTTGGGGATGGTGGGTACATAGCCTGAATTTTTAATTTAAAAAGTAGTAAAGGACAATTTGTAGCAGGAGACAATTTAAAACGGAGGTCCCTGTTTTGTGTGTCTCTGTCTGACTGTCTCTCAGTCTCTCCCGATCTCTTTCTGTCTGTATCTTACAGTCTCAGGTTCTCTGTCTGTATCTTACAGTCTCAGGTTCTCTGTCTCTCTTCTTTCTCCCGTGTGTATCTCTCTATTCTCAGTAACTCAGCAGGGCATGCTATGGCCCACTGCACCCCTAGCACTGTCCTCACAACTGAGCCCTTTGGTACTTAACTCTTGGTGGCGGGGGCAGCTGGGTCCACGGGTTCCTTTGGGGTTAGGAGCACCCGAGGGTGTGAGCTTTCCAAGACCACTTTCTCCCGGAGGCTGCAGGAACTGCCTCGCTGCCACGCTGCCTTCAGCTGCTGTGATTCAGTGTCTCTGGTCTGCAGATCAGCTGGGCGATTCTCCTGTCAGTCCACATTGATTTTCCTGTAGATTACATTACCTCCAATCACAAAAGAAATTGTGCTCCTCTCCTGGAGTGTCAGGGCAAAATGAATAGCAAACATTTTCCTGCAGGCAGCTCAGCTCTCCTGTCAGAGTCCACTTGAGCAGGCGGGGCACTGTCCTTGCTTCCCCAACCCCCAAACCTTTTTTTTCCAACTCAGTGGAAAAGTTTCCTGGATGAGGTGGGCCATCAGATGCAACTTGGAGCGCACATGATACCCAATTACGCTTCAGTGAGCTCCTTCGGTGTCTTAAGACCTTCTAAATTATGGAATTAAGAGGGTTTAGAGGAGGAAAAAAGAGCGGGTGACACCAGATGTGTTAAGAATTTAGAATGCACTTTCTCATATATTAAAAAAGACTCTTTGAATATCATCAAAGAGATTGAGCAATTTTTATTCCTTTTAAAAGTACTGATTGGGGTCTCTGGTCTCTGGCCGGGGGTGTGTGTGTGTGTGTGTCTGTCTGTCTGTCTGTGAGGGTTGCATCACAAGGGCCTCTCTTCCTACGCTTGGTTGGTGCCAGGTCCACTTTCTGAAACCCTGGCATGCAGGGTGAGCCTTCCTTGTGTGGGCAGCCTTGGCACGGAGTCCTGGCATGGTGGATGAAGAGAAGTGTCAGCACTTTTCAAACAACTAACTAGCAGCAGAAGGCAGGCGCCAATCTCCAAAGTGGGCTTTGTGGGAGAGAGGTCTGTGTCTGGGCAAACAACCTGCTTGTAGAGGCTGGATTAAAAAAGGCAAAAGACACTTAAAGAGTAAGACAGAATCTTCTCTAGGGACACTGGGGGGCCACATAAATGCACATTCTTGCCCAGTTGAGCATGGGTTTCTGTGTATCCCATGTTTGTGTCATGAGATACTTCTAGCAAGAATTTTCACTAATAACTTAGCCAATATTCATTGAGTAACAAGCATGGGCCAAGCACTGGCTAAATACTCTACCTATCATTTACCTGTCTTTTCACTTGTCATCTAAATTGAATCCTCACAGTGGGGAAGGCAGTGTCATGCCTGTTGACGTGATCTGGAAACAGTACATTAGAGAGTATAGGAGACTTGTCAAGGTATTATAGGTTGAATTGTGTCCCTGACCCCAAGAAACGTGTTGAAATTCTAACCTTCCCCACCTGTGAATGTGACGTTATTTAGGAAAAGGGTCTTTGTGGATGATCAAGTTAGGAAGGAGTCATTAGGATGGGTCCTGATCCAATATGACCGGTAGAAAAACCAGGGAGATTTGGACTTAGAGGGAAGATCATGTGTAAACTCAGGGAGAAGAGGGAGGACAGCCATCTGTAAGCTAAGGAATGCCAGTGACTGCCAGGAGGGAGTCCTAGACGAGGTCCTTCCCTCACAGTCCGCAGAAAGATGCAACCCTCCCAACACCCTGATCACAGACTTCTAGCGTCCAGAACTATGAGACGATGTATGTTTGTTGTTGAAGCCACCTCATCTGTGGTACTTTGTATGGGAAATACACCCAGAAAATAACTACACAAGCTCACCCAGCCCATGGGTGGTGGAGGTGGTATGTATGTCCTCAGGCCCTGCCTGCCACCGCAGTTATGCAGCGTAGCCTGCACACCGCTGGTTTCCTTGAGTGCCCAGCCAGCGCCTGGATGTGCTCCTGTGGGCCTTGGATCTTTAGGAGTTGGCATGTCGGGATGTTTGGGGGCAGAGGCCAAAGAGAGACTTTATGATGAATCTAGCGACCTATGTATACTTTTGCTTACACGCCTAGGAATCTGCTAATTTTATCATTTATATAAAGAACCTTAAAATGTGTATATCTTTCAATTTATTGCTAGAAATCTATTAAAGTAATAATAAAAATGATTACCTGTTTATGTGGAATTATATATCATAGCACTATTTATGAAACAGGTAGGAACGTCCCACAGCCCAGGAATGTATGAAATGCCACGTTTCTACGTTTTCTAAAGTGAAACGAAATCTGATAGAAGTCAATACTAACCAAGAGTGGTGAGAGCTCTGAACTCCTCCAGCGCAGCTGGGTCGGCAGAGCCTCTCTCAGCCACGTAGATGGCCACATAGCAGTGCCCTTCTGAAGTCACCCAGACCTTCGGGCTCAGATAGGGCCATATCTCTACCACAGGTCACAGTTCAAGTCTTATTTCTTTTCTGAGTCTTGGGGAGTCATTTGCCAGGGAGGAGCCCGTCTGTTTAATGTTTGCAGCCCACATCCTTCATCCTCTTCCTTGGACAATGTAGCCTACAGGTGTCTAGGGCCTCTGCCTTTGAAACACAAAGCCCTCTCCCAAAGCCCTCTCACAAAGTACCATACTCCTCTTTAAATAAGCAGAATAAACCTTTCAGAAGTACATTTTCTCTCTCTCAGGGGTTATAGCACAGTAGTTGTTGAGAAAGATGTTTCATCTTTCTCTCATGTGACCGTAGAAGTCAAAACAAACACAAATAACAAAATAACACAACGCAACTTCCAAATAACAAATCCCTAACACCTGTAATGGCTACATTTAAATGCCCAAAAATGCAGACTCATTACATTGGTTATAATCCAAATATATACATTAGACATTGATATTAAATTTTTAGTTAATGCTAACGGGACAAAGTCCAAGTGGTAATGTGAAGTGAAGAAATAGAACGTTATATGATTTTCTATTGCTGCATAACAAATTATTTTATTTGCCACTTATAGCAACACTCATTTAGTATCTCATGATTCTGTAGGTCAAAAGCCCCAGCAGTCTTGTTTGGGTTTTCTGCCCAGGGTCTCATAAGACCAAAATTAAGGTGCTGGCCAGGCCGTGTTCTCATCTAGAGCTGGGCTCTTCTTTCAAGCTCATTCAGATTTTTGGTAGAATCCAGTTCCTGTAGTTGCAGGCTCAAGGTCCGTATATCCTTGTTGTGTGTCCACTGGGGTTCCTCTCAGGTCCTGGAGGCCTCCAGCATTCTGGGCCATGTGGGGCTGTCTATCTTCATAGCCACCAAAGGAGACTCTCCCTTGTTTCAAGTCCCTCTCATGCTTCATATCGATCTCCAGGAAAAGCCCAATCTTTGTCAAGACTCGCCTGAACAGGTCAGGCCAACCTAGGATCATCTCCCTCCCTTAAAGTCGTGCTGTGGAACATAACCAAATCAGGAGAGTGATGGCCCAGAAGAGTCACAGGTCCTACCTGCCCAAATTCAAGGGGGAGGGGATTACAGAAAGGCATGTGGCTTCTGGGACCATCTTAGAATTCTGTCTAATACAGATACCAATCGTATATACAGCAGGATCTTAGCCACGTAATGTGTCTGAGCTCGGAAGAACACGTGTGTGATATAAACCTGAAAATTAATAAGACTTTTCTGTGGGGTAGGATTATGGATGACTTTTATTTTCTTCTTTATACTTTTCTGTATCTTCTAAGCATTTTATAAAGAGCACATATTATATATCTGATCAAAGAAAACACCCACATTATTTAGATAAAGAAATAATTGGGCCTCAAGCTAGGGTAGAAACGCATGACTAGCAGGCATTTACTCTGTACAATGAAGTGTGTGTAGCTGAATGGTTTGTTCATTCATTTATTCTTTTGTTCATTCATTCGCTGGCCCCCTTGGGAAGAAGGTACAGACAGACGGCATGTTCCTATAGGACCGAGTGCTGATGGGGTCCCTCTGTTCAGACTATCTCTGGAATCGCTTCATACTTTTCAGCAAAAAAGATTCCAAAAGACAAGTAGCATTTCTATTTGTTGTTACTCCTGGGGAAAAAATAGTGAAGGAAAATTATTCAGACTGTTTGAGAAATACTTTGCAATTTCTATTTTCTTACTAGTATCCCAATAGCTTGATAATGTTTAGGTTTGGAAATTTCCTATTGTCTTTGTGAGCAGAAAATACCAGCTTCTTGTAAATAACCGAACTGAAACAACAGAACTCTTGACTCAAATTCACTTTTCAGCCCGACATGTCAGAAGGAGCCCAATGCCAAAACTCTCTCCGGAAACAGAAGTATGGCCCAGGGAGACCAGCAACACAAATGATCCAGAAACCCTTATGGTGGGAACTTCCTCCACTAACATAGCAGAGTTGCTTAAGGATGGAAACATCAGCATGTGGCAGATCATCAGAGGGATGTGGACTGGCCACCTCAGGGCATGCTGTGCCAGGGACAAGTCCAGGGGCTCAAGTCAAGTGACAGCGTGACGTCAATGAGGTTGTGCAGAAACACAGGGTGAGGCTGTCCTGAACCAAAGGGAGATGTTGGCATGATTTGCCCCTGGGCTTCCTTGTCTCCTTCTCTTCCTCCTTCATTCATTCCCCTTCCCTTCCCTGGTGCCCACTCCTGTCCTGGTGCCGGCTCCCACTTCCCACCCACTTTCAGTTAATGAAGATCATTAAGGGGTTGGTTTTTGAAGTAGCTACTCTCAGGGGTGTTTGCATTTTAACAAGGGATTGTAAAAGGTGAAAAGGCCTTGAAGATAGAAGGATAGTTGGCTAATAGTGGAAGGACCAGTAAGGAGGTTATTTTTGCTTAGGGGCCCTGCCCGATGCCCCCAAAGTCATGATCTTCCAAATACTGTTTTTTTTGTTGTTGTTGTTTTTTTTTTTTTTTTTTGTGCAGTGTTGACCTGGCATAGGAACAGGCTACAGGGATTCTATTCTGTCAGCATTAAATGGGTGTTGACAGCTGGAGGAAAGGCATCAAAATATATAGGAAACAGCATTCTTGAAATGAGAACTAAAATATCTGCTGTGTGTCTTCCATACCGTGTCATGAGGAGAATCAGATGAGGTCTTGTATGTGACAGAGCCTCATAAGAGACTCAGAAACGAACACATGCAGAGTAATATTAGAATACGTGGCTTTTGTGGTTGTCCCCAGCACAGTCAGAGAACAAAAGCCTGGGTGCAAAGATGATCTGGTTTTTGAAACTGTCGCCTGCCTTATAAACTGACACTGTTTCATTAGACCTGTTCTGCAGGTGGTCGTTATATGCAAATGGCATGAGCGAATCCGCTGAGATATAAAGCATTCGCCCCTTGAGTGCTGTTCTGGGTTCCAGAGACTCACCTCGTACTCTGCCTCAGTTTCTCATTTGGTAGACCTAAAGATGAAAATGAGTCTTTCCTCTGCAGAAACAAGAAAAGTGAATGGGCAGCTGGGGTGAAGCTCTTTGAGGCCTCCCTGAAGGAGGGGGTGGAAGTTCTTGCCAACATGGGATGTATTCGGGCAAAGGTGAAATCATGTTCGTTTTAGTTTTTTTTCAACTTATCAATTATTTTCTAAATATAAACTTACAAACAATGAAGCATGAGAAAGAGATGAATAGTCATGACACTGCCACCCAATTAAAGATAAATAACGCTGTCACCCTCCACTTCCGGGTCTCTTCCTCACGCCGGACCCTTTCCTTTCCATCACCTGAACACATGGCAAGGAACCACTATCTGAATGGTGTTTTTATTTTTTAAAACAATATTGCTTATTCCTATTTTGTCTCATAGTTTGGCCACATATCCTTTAACCACATATCACTTAGTTCTGCTTATTTTTTTAATTCCGTATAAATGCCATCATCATGCATGTATTCTTTCGGGACTTGTTGTTTTTAGTCAATGTTATGTGTTTGTGATTTGACAGTTTTTATGCCTTTAGGTTTGGTTCACTCATTCTCATTCCACTCTATTCCATTGTATGAATGTACCAGAAATCAATCGTCTCTTTTCTTCTTGATGGCGCAGCTTTAGTCTTTGCATTTATTTTAAACGTGCTTTCACTGTAGAATTTAGGGTGATTGCCTTAGTTCAGGCTGCTGTAACAAAATGCCAAAAGTATAATCTTTGGTTTATGCCACAGAAACTTATTTCTCCCAGTTTTGGAGGCTGTGGGTGTGAGAGGAGGGTGTCTGCGTGGCCGGGTTCTGGTGAGGGCCCGTCTTCCACTTGCAGACTGCTGACTTCTCAGTGAGTCCTCATATGGCAGAAAGAGGGTGAGTGAACTCCTGGGTTCCCTTGGATGAGGGCACTAATCCTACTCATGAGGGCTCCCTGCTCAGACCTAATCACTTCCCTAAGGCCCCACCTCCTAAAGTTATCATGTTGGGGGTTAGAATTTCAACATATGAATTTAGAGGCAGAAACATTCGGTTTTATTCCAGTAGAGGTAAATTCAAGGTGTGGTTAAATAGGACTAGGTGATTGGGCAAAGGAAGTAAGAAACTAACTTTTCTTTTGAGACGGAGTCTCACTCTGTTGCCCAGGCTAGAGTGCAGTGGAGCGATCTTGGCTCACTGTAATTTCTGCCGCCTGGGTTCAAGAGACTGTCCTGCCTTAGCCTCTGGAGTAGCTGGGATTACAGGCATGCACCACCACACCTGGCTAGTTTTTTGTTTTTGTTTTTTTGGTATTTTAATTAGTAGTGAAGATGGAGTTTCAACATGTTGGCCAGGCTGGTTTCAAACTCCTGACCTCAGGTGATCCGCCTGCTTCGGCCTCCCAAAGTGCTCAGATTACAGGCATGAGTTACCAGGTGCCCTGCCAGAAACTAACATTTTGAGTAAACCGGGCCCTAGCCCCCAACTCTCCTAATGGTCTTCCTTGTACATGTTATCTCACCATTCTCAGAAACACGTTTTCAGTAAAATAATGAGATTGAGTTGGATAAGCTTTAGATTCTCTACTAAGGCAACTTTCTAATTCAATGAGTTCTTCACTCACTGAACATATAATGAACACCTGCTATTTGCCCCCATTACTAGATTCAGTAGAAAACAAAACAGGTACAGTGTTGGCCATCACAGAATTTCAGACCACGGAAGATGTCGGAGAAGAAAGGAGTAGGCCACTAAAAAGTCTGTTTTTCGTTTTTGCTGTTGTTGTCTGGTTAGTTTTTAAATTAGCAACTGTAAGTACTGTGGTAGAAATACCCCTGGGGTGAGGATACAGAGAGCTCTGGATGGATCTATTTTAGGTAGAAGTGTCAGGAAAGGCCTCCCAGCGAATTATCTAAGCTTGAGAGACACCAGCCACACACCGTCAGGAGGGAGAGGATTCTAGTCTCAGAGAACTGCATGGGCAAAACCTCTGAGTAGAAGAAGAGCTTCATATGTTCTAGAACTTGGGGGAACGGTGTGAGGGGAAGCTTGTCTGCAGGTGAGCCCTGACACTTCAGGGAGGGCTCTGTGGGCCATTGAAAGGGTTTAGGTTTTATCCTATATGCAAAGGGAAGGCGTTGAAGGATTTTTCAGTGGGGGAGTGACATGGTCAGATCTGCGTGTTTTTAAAGATTGCTGCGACTGCTGAGAAGAGAATGGGTAGGAGGGGGCTAGAGTGAAAACTGCAACTGTCGGGCCTTGCTGGATGTGGCAGAGGCTCAGGTTGGAGCAGCAGTCATGGAGGTGGGAGGGAGGGGACAGGGGGACAGGCTAGGTCCCAGGATGATGTGGGGCCAAGAAGGGGCATTGCTGCCTTTGTATTTTTAACGAGAAACACAATCAACATTGGAGGTAAATGAGGAAATAATCAGACCCTAGCTCGCTTCACTAGCGAAGCAAAAGTTCAGAGAGAATGGGGTTGGTCAAGATAAGAAAGTTGGAGGAAGCTGTAATTCTTTAGTAATGGGACACTACCGCTCCTCTGCACTTAGGCCTCCTTCCCTCCCTCCCTTCCTTCCTTTCTTCCCTCTTCTAACAAGTTTATTCGAAGACGGTCTCTAAAACTCTGCTCCGTGTGAAGATGACCTTCTCTATCAGAATGCAGTAGACAAGAGCCACATCCCCAGTCTTCCAGAGGAGAGGGGACATCTGACTCTCCCCCACCACACACCAACCCCCACCCCTACACACACATTCAGGCCCAGGACAGGGTCCTCACCAGCTCTGCTCCACCCTCCCAATCATTTCTGGCCAGAAAAAGTGCCTGAACCGTGTGTCAGATTCCAGTCTTGGCACAGACTTTATATCTCCTTACCAATATACTGCCCATTTAAAGAACCGTAAAACATGACCGAATGGGGAATAGCAGTGGCTGTTTAGTATGCTTTAAAATTCTTTAATTTGCTGTGCCACAATAACTTGCACTTTAATAAAAGCAATCTCTCGTCTTAATAGCTACACAATAAAGAGTTATTTATATGGGTCTGCGTGCAGGCCCGAGCCTTCCAGGTGTGCCCCAGATTTTAAGCACTCGGAGCGATTTGCAGGCCGGCGCTGCCTGACGCGGCCCCTGCAAACCCCCCGACACTGTGCCATTTTGCAGTGTCACAACTCCAGGGCCACAGCCCGCCCCGGGCTCCCGGCCCTGCACAGCCCACTCGGTGTGCTGATTTATTTCGGTATTACGTTTAATTGTTTCCTTCTTGTGGAAGCCTTAACATGCAATGCTTGTAAATCTGACCCAAATCCTCCATATGGCACTCTGGTTTTCCATTTTCAAATGCATTCGCCCTGGAATAATGACTGTGGTATAACTCAATTTGAGTTCTGCTGCTGGGGACTTTATTACATAATGCTTTCTAATTGACCCTCATAGTTTAATAAGACAGTACATTTCACCAGAACATTGACAAAAGTTATTAATTTTCACTTCAGCAGAGACCCATGTCCCAATTAAATCCCCTGATAATGCCTGACTGACTGACCTCATTATGGCTAATGCTTATTAGTCCTGCGGAGAGGATAGCATCACACACTGTTAAAATGCCTAAATGAGCACATACAACCATCCACCGTGATTACAATTTACATACATGACAAATTTTACTCCCTAATCCTTGTCTGGTGCAATGAGTGTGGCATGCTGCTGTCATACCACAGGATCAGCCATTGAGGATTTGGGAGGTGTTGTAAAAATGCCCTGTGAGTGTGCTAAGCTACACCCAGTTACACTATATCTGCCTTTCTAGGAAACTGCTTCAAGTGTGTGGGTGTCTTTAAACAGGAGATTGACTTCTGCCCTTTCCTTCTTTCATGAGAACAACCAGTATTCATTTGTTTGTTTGTTTTTAGCCGACCTCAAGAAATAGAAAAGAAAACCCACCAGCAGCAGCAGCAGCAGCAGCAGCAATGATCTCAGCCTTCCTGCTTGGGTAGCTCATACTCCCTGAAGAGGACTTTTCTTCCCTGAGTTCAGTTGTAGTTTTACATTTTCTCTGAGCTTTCATTTTGCAGGGGACTGTGGGTGGAGGCTTACAGACTCAGCTTCCAGCTGACGGTATCATAGATACCACCCCTTTTCACCAATGACGGGGCCACCTACTCAAGCTGGTCCCGTATTGTGGGACAAGCTCTCGGAAGGTCAGTTGGAAGAAAAATGTATATTTGCACATGCTGATAAAATTGAAGCCTCAGAGTGGCAAGAAAAGGAACGTGAAGATGGCTTACAGTGTCTGAGGCTTCAGATTGTTTTCCGATCTTTCTTCTTTTGGTCTACACAGCAGTGTTTATCTTTGAGGCAGTCTGACCACGGCTCCACGTCTGCTTTTCCTGCACAATGGAGTCATTCCCCCTGGGCTGTGTGATTTGACACATGACAACAACCTAAGAGCGGAGATCAAACTTCTCAGACTCATGGCAATGTGACAAGAAATGTGTATTGACACAGCAAAGTGCATTCTGGAAATACAAGTGGGTGGGCGGGCACAGCCCCTTGCTCAGCTAGAGATAGCTTAAATCATAGGCTGCAGTTACCCGCAAAGATAAAGCCAAAATTTGAATAATAACAATAACCAGCTGGAACCTGCAATTCATTGAACTCTTTTCTCTCTCTCTCTCTTTTTCTTTTGGTACTACCACGTTGAAAGCAGGAATTTTGTGGGAGAAAGAGTAGTAATAATAACAAAAGAAGAAAATGAAAAAAGAAATGAAACTAAACCTCCTTAGGGAATATTTTAGAGTACTGCATACTCTGCCCCATCTCTCATGCTGCAGATGTCTACTGAGGACCTCCTTCGTGTTGGACACTATACTAGGTTTCAGAATACTACAGTGAACGACCTAGAGGTGGAGCACATCTTACCTACTCACAAGACACCACACCCTACCACATGACGCTACAAAATGTAGGTACACAGGATGATAACGTCTGATGATTTCCAAGATTTATGGGACCCCCAAGAAGGGGCATCTGACCCACATTTGGTGGTTCCTCCATGCGTTCGACACGTGGGCATTTAGCCCTACTATGTGCTAAGTGCTATTGAGGCTCCCTGTCTATTCCCGATGCTAAAAAGTGACTCCTAGTGGTGACCCAAGGTGTGGCGGCTTCCTCAATCGGACGAGGATTCAATAGGGCATTGCTCATGAAACGCCTTCACTGTCTGTTTGTGGAGTCAATGATTGATGGCATATACACTGAGGAAAAGTGAACTCATTCGCCCGAAAGAAGATTTTTAAAAACACTGCTGTGGGAGAAGAATCATCACAGGGCTGTGTAGTCACCGGGAAAGGAGGGATCCATTTGAAGGATGGGGGTAGGTTTAGAGAAGATGTGGCCAAGGAGGTGGTCACTGAGCTCTGGGTGCGACTTTGGTGTTTAGACTTGAACCCACATCCTTTTCCCCTGTTGAGGTCTCCTGCTTTGCACTGGAGCCAGATCAAACTGGCCCAGAGAGCCAGTCGTGCCTAACTCTTTCCTACTACATTTTCAGTTGTATTGCATTGGTGGCTTGAATTTAGCCATGGTGGGAATCTGTACACCACAGAAATTGGCAAACTCTAAAAGCCAGAGCTCTTCTCCTACGGCTACCCCTGCCCCCGGAGCCAGCTGTTAAACATTGATCAGCACACCACTGTTTGCACACAAGAATCCCTAGCTGTGTGAAAAACACAACATCGATTTTATTAGATGACTGGTGCAGGCTTAGACCACAATGCAAAGCTCTGGTAAAAATTCGCATACAAGCCTTAGGCCTGGGGGCCCTAACTTCCATGAGAGCAGTGCTGGGACCCTGTGCTCAGGCTGTCCACAGAGAGGACAAGAAAGACTTCCAAGTCTGTTGAGAAGATTCTGAGCCAACTTCCTGAAGCAACTGCATGGACGAATCACAGAAGTGGGGTGAACAGGTGAGGACAGGCTGCTGCCCTAGATTATAGGTGTCCCACTCAGAGCGCTTTACTCAAGGGAGCAGCTGTGAATAAGAGCAATGAGGGTGATCCAGGGCTTCCCTGAGAGAGCCACAGGTGGAATACACCATGCTTGGGGATTTGTGTTCTCTTTCAACTCAGTGACCCCAACCTCTAGGAAACACGACCCGCTGAAGGCTAGGCTCTGTCTTCTCAGGCAGAGCACCTTGTCCCATGGAGTGGAGCCCACAGGGACGGGGGAGGACTCAGAAGTGTGAGGAAGGTCTGTGTTTTAAGGGTTAAGGAAGAAATCTGAGTTGATATATGCCTCTTCCCTCCCCAGCAATGCGGGCTGAATAAATGGCCAATGATGGGAAAGGCAGTAGGGCAGTAGAATAGCATGTGCAGAGGCACGGCATTGTGGGAAGAAGAAACCATGAAGATTTCTGTGGGATCTATGGTGTGTTCTCAGGGGAGAGGGTGATGACAAGAGGAGAGCATAGAGAAGAAGATGGGACCCAGACGGTGGGCTATGGTGTTTTTTCTTTATTCTGTAGCTGACAAGGAATAAACACAGATAGTTTGAATGGGGGAACAATATGGTCCAATCCCTTTTTAGGGACATGGAGGGTAGAGAAGTAGGGGAAGAGCTTGATTGCTGGGAGACCAAGGCCAGGCTGTTGCAGACACGGGTATTTGCTTATTCAGTATCAGTTCTCTTTTTCTTCCTTCCTAACAGAACCTCAGTTTTATTCAGAGAGGCAATGTGCGCTGCATGTGAAAGAAAACAAGAGAAACAAAACCTCACTGCCATTCCCAACCTTCCTTGCAGAGGAGAGTGGTCAGACAACACAGTTCCAGCCAATGAAATGTTAAGTGGCATTTCCGTGGGCGGAGCTTCCAGGGGAACTCTTTGAAAGGGCTGTCAGATTCAGGAGGCAGTTACTTTTTCTCCTTTGCCCTTCCCTTTCTTCTAACCTGGAATGTGGATGTGGACGAAGAGCAATCATTTTGTGACCATGAGGTGACAAGCACACTGAGGATGGCCATATGGCAAGAGTGATTGACTGGAAAGACAGGAGGTATGCAGGGCCCCTGGAGGCATTGTGGGGCTGCCATATTGGTTCTGGATTTCTTATTGTGTGAGAAAAAAATCAGAATCTATTTGGTGAAAGCCACAGAAAGTTCCGCTTTCTGCGACATCAGCTAAACCTGTTCTTCACTCCTTCTGGTACTGTTTCATAGATGTAGGTGACAGTCCCCAAGTACCTGAACTGCAGCACTGCAGCAGCCAGTGGCATGAAGATGTCAGGAATGGCTCTCAGGTAGACTTGACAGCAGCATCTTGTTAGGGAAAGTGGGGCTTGAAAGACAATGTAGCTCCTGAAACTGAGTGAAATATACAGGGCAGAACAGGCCTACCCCAAGGATTCAGGTTCAAGGGCTAGGTCGGACACATGCCAGAAGATGATGAGTTTGGTCAAGGGAGACTGAGTTTGAAGTGCTCAATGTGCAACTAGACAGGGTATCTTCCAGGCTGCTGGAAAGGCCGGTCCGCTTTCAGGAGAGAGGTGGGGAGAGTTCTGAGGGAGAGATATGGCAGTTACCCATAAAATGATGCAAAGTGATGGTGGTTGGATCCGTTGGAGTGGACAGGATTATCCATGAGACAGATGCATGAGGTGAAGAGGGGCAAAGAGACAGCTTTGGGGAACACTGCCAGGCAATGGAGAGGCAGTGCTGGGTTGGGGATTGTCGGGGATAGAGAAGAAGAGTGTGAAGGGCTGGGAGAGAGCGGGAAGAAAAATTCACAGAGCCTGGGTCCCAGGAGCCAAGAGCAGAGACCATCCGGAAAAGAAAAAGAGCCATTAAGAGTGCCAAACGTGGTGGAGTTGTCAAGGAGGATGAGGAATGAAAATTCGCCTATGGATTTGGCAATTACTGTGTCAGTTTTTCTGCTAAGGCTGCTCCCACTGAGGTCACTAATGAAGCCAGAGAAATAGAATGATTTGCCTAAAGTGACATCGTTAATAATGAGTCTAGCATTAGAAACTGAGGCTCCCAACTCGCGGTTAAGTGCTCTTTCTCTTTTATTATCCATACTTTTAGGCTGCCCCAAATCACAAAATCAGGTTTTCATAGAACAGCTTTGGGGTATCATTTATGGTCAGGTGCAAAAACCTTCTAGCTGTCTTTATTGATAAGTTAGTTTAAATAGGTGTCACTTTGTCCTCAGATTAATGTATCTTCTTAGCTAATGTTTTGATGTGCTGAGATCTCCTAATGGAGAAAGAAGCAAGCCGTGGAGAAGAAAAAAGTCAAGCCAGGCACAGTCCACTCCCCAGCTGTCACCCAGGGCTCTCAGCCCTGGCTGGAAGCTGTCTTCCTTCCTCAGTCCATGTCCTGCCCCACAGCCAGAGGCTGAAGGGACAGTCTGAGATATTGCCTGGCAGAGGAGTGCTGTTTCTTTCATCTCAAGCAAGGAGGAGCCTTTCCAGAGACTGACCCATCCTGAGCAGACTTGCATCCAGCCAGACATCCAGCGCTCACTCCCACGGGGAACAGAAACAGCCTGGGCATGTGAAACCAGCCTGGGGTATTTTAGCTGGAAGTTCTTACTCCATTTCCGGACCAATCAACAGGAAGGTCACAGCATCTATAAAAATCCAGAGCTAGCTACATGAGAGGTGGGGTTCAGAGAGAGAGGCAAGAGAGTCCATCTTGAAATTCTCAAGGCTGAACCTGAATCTGTCTCCTGTCTTTTTTTTTCCCCCTCCCAAAAGCAGAGGTCAGAAAGATGTCACAAGGTGAGGGCAAAAGTGTCAGAGCCCCAGTGTGTTTAAGTCCCTGCTCTCCCAGGCGATTACACACTTATCAGTACAGAGGATAGCAAAGTAGGTGCACTGGCAGAAACCCCTCTTGCAAAACCTCCCCTATCTGAGAACAGAAAGTAAATCAAATAAACATCCTGAGGCTGTGAAACTCTCCAATCGCCACTTGCTGCCCCAGGCTGACAGGAGGTGAGTCAGCAGCTTGGATATATAGCTGGCAGTTGGCAGGAAAACCCGGTGGGCTTGCGAGGGGGCCCTGCAATCCATAAAGGAAAATTGTCTTAGCAGAGCAAGAGGTTTTTGTTGTTGTTGTTGTTTTTGCTGTGCAAATGAGCACTGATGTTTTCTCCCATGCAAGAAAGCTGCTACAGACCTGGAGTCAATTTTTCTCCGATGGACAAAGTAGTGAGGGCCTCTGGCTGATTAAAGGGAGTAGGTACCATTCACTATATCTCAGAAGAGGAGCATAAAGACGGAGATGCAGCCAAAATAAACAGATGGCTTCATCGGGTGGAGGATGCTGTCAGGAGCAGACACACAGGTAGCATGGGCCCTAGGCAACCACACAAAGCCATTAAGAGGAGCCAAAACTCAGCAAAGAGTTCTAGAACCCTGGGAAACAGATTGTGCCCTGCCCCAGGGGGGTCGCCTTGGAATTGTCACCGATCCAAAGGTAGTCAAGTTTGCACAGAGCAGGGTACCCAGCAGGCAGGCAAGCTTGGACACCAGGAGGACTGAGAAAAGACAGAGCAGAGAGTAAAGAGGTGAGGCAGCGAGGTCAGTGTAAACTCAGAACCCCTCAAGTGGCTGGAAGGTTGAGCAGCAGATAGGATGGTGTGTTGACTGGCAGGCTGCTTCCAGAACCAACTCAGAGCCACTGAGGCAAGTCCACAAACATTCCCTGAGTGCCCTGTGGGTACCAGAGCTCTGCCCTTCAGGATCTTGTGGTCTGGGAGTGAAATGTTTATACATAGATAAATTACACTGCAATACAATGATTATGAACAGAATCCTGAAGGATCATAAGGGAGAGAGCTGTCACAGAAGGCTTCAGAGAGGAGGTGACACTGAGGCTGGTTAATGAAGACTGAGCAGGCATTTGATGGTAAAGAAGGAAAAATTGTACCAAAGACTATAGTTGGGTAACCACTAGGTTATTATGACGTAGGCTCTGGTTGCAGAGCAAAAAAGTTCAATCAATCAATCTAGCTGAAGTTATGAGGAGCGTTACTACGGAGGTACAACAGAGACTCTTACCAGAAGGGAAGAGGAAAGTGTTGTGGGATGCCATGGGGACTGGACCCAGGAAACCACAATCCAATGTCAATTCCTGATAGAGGCACGGGGACTTCCATCCTCCAAGCTCCGTGCCTCGTCCACTCCCCATCTTCCTGAGGTCCATTCTTCTCCTGTTACATGGGGCCTAGGAATCCCATGTCTTTGCCTCATAGGCATTCCTGGCTTGCTCTG
Source organism: Cacajao melanocephalus (assembly GCA_963573385.1). Classification (NCBI taxonomy): domain Eukaryota; kingdom Metazoa; phylum Chordata; class Mammalia; order Primates; family Pitheciidae; genus Cacajao; species Cacajao melanocephalus. The sequence goes on along the minus strand of CAUYLG010053293.1, from coordinate 331,811 downwards.
GCATCAACTTCAGGACTGATTCCCTTTGACCTTTCAGGTCAAGTGCCCATCATCCTGTGGGTACACCAGACTCCATCCCTCAGTGCTCTACTTCCCAGGACAGAGAACCCAATTGGCTCTTAGGTCATTGACATCCGATTGGTAAATTGGTGTCTGGAGCCAGAAGGGGTAAGTGCAGGTGGTATATAATGTCACTTTTCTTTCTTTTATTAAAAAAAATTATACTTTGAGTTCTGGGGTACATGTGCAGAACGTGTAGATTTGTTACACAGGTGTACATGCGGCATGGTGGTTTGCTGCATCCATCACCCCAACATCTACATTTGGTATGTCTCCTAGTGCTATGCCTCCCCTAGCATCCCACTCCCCTGCTATCCCCCCCCAGCCTCCCACCCCCCAACAGACCCTGGTGTGTAGTGTCCCCCTCCTATTGATCAACTCCCACTTATGAGTGAGAACCTGCAATGTTTGTTTTCTGTTCTTGTGTTAGTTTGCTGAGAATGATGGTTTCCAGCTTCATCCACGTCCCTGCAAAGGACATGAACTCATCATTTTTTTATGGCTGCATAGTATTCCATGGTGTATGTGTGCCACATTTTCTTTATGCAGTCTCTCATTGATGGGCATTTGGATTGGTTTGTCTTTTTTTTTTTTTGAGACATGGTCTCACTCTGTCACACAGGCTGGAGTGCAGTGGTGCAATACTGGCTCACTGCAGGCTCAATTTCCCAGGCTCAGGTAATCCTCACATCTCAACTTCCCAGGTAGCTGGGACCACAGATGCCTGCCACCATGCCTGGATAATTTCTTGTATTTTTTGTAGAGATGGGTTTTCTCCGTGTTGTTCGGGCTGGTCTTGAACTCCAGGGTTCAAGCAATGTGCACATCTTGGCCTCCCAAAGTGCTGGGATTATAGGCATAAGCTGGCACACCCAGCTGAATGTCACCTTTCAAGGTGTGAATGGGCGTGGATGGGGAGGGATGACGGGCATATTTACTATGGTGCATGTACTCATGTCAACACTCTGTTAACACAGGAAATCTGCCATCCGCTTCCAGAATAGACTACTGGCTCTCTGTGCTCCAATTGTACAAACCTTTATCTTAACACTGAAAATATTATAAAAATTTATCTTAATGTGGCTCTCTCCATCACAATGTAAATCCTAAAATAGGGATAAACATGTTAATCATATGTAATCGTGTTTACCATTGCAATTCCAGAAAACAGCATAGCATCAGGCACCTGTAAGGCTGAATACATTTTGATTGTCCTGGTAGTTTCTGTCATCACCTTCATTCTCGGTTTTCCATTCACTGTAATTGTCTGTTATCTGCAGCTTCCCGTGGTGGGAGAGAGACACACTCACTGTGCTGTTTCGGCGGACAACTGAGAACAGAGACGTTACAGATGTCAGAACTGGGCTCACCTTGTGTCCAAATTCCACAGGTATGCAGAGGGTCCTAACCTGTAGTCACTATAGAGTAGCGTCTTAGTTAGTCTGGGCTGGAGCTAGAGCCTTGAAAGAGATGATTAAGTTAGAAATGGAACCATCAGGGTGGGCCCTAATGTGATCTAACTGATGTCCTTATAATAAGAGGAAATTTGGACACCAAAGAGACACAAGCAATGTGCTCACATAAAGAAAAGTCCTTGTGAAGGCGCAGCAAGAGGGTGACCTTCCACAAGCCAAGGAGAGGGACCTTGAAGGAAACCAACCCTGATGGCACCTGGATCTTAGACTTCCAAACTCCAGAAATATAAAAAAAAAAAAAAATAATAAGTTGCTTAAACCACCCAGTCTGTGGTATTTTGTTAGGGCAACCCTAGCAAAGGAATACACACCCCAAGGAAAACTCAGCAGGCATTAGGACCCTCTTTGAAGGACGTGCAGGAGATCCCAGATCAAATAAAGTAGTCAGCTCCTACCAAGAAAAGCCAAGGGCAGGAAGAGATTGAAAAGAACAGCCGCCGATGGAAGAGCGTAATCAGAGAGAAATGAATAGAAACTGCCCAAAGAAAATATGTGCTACCTAGCAACAAATACATGAAGTGTAGAGAATAGGCCAAACAAATAGCTCTAAAGAGGACGTGGTAGTGGTAGGGGAAGTAATCAAAAGTAGGAAAGCGAGAAACTATGAAAAAAAATCAGACAGCGACTCAGCTAGAGAAATTATAGCACAAAGTTAAGAAAGTGCAAAAACATGATAAGGAAAGCAAAGGTGAGGAATGAAAAGATTGCGAGAGAGGCTAAGATAAATAATAAGGCATTTTTCAAGTACAGAAGGAACAAGAGGTCAGTACAAGAGCCAATAGGGCCTCTGAAAGCTGGCAGAGGCAATTTATTGGTAGAACATGAAGACATCGCTAAAAAATATTAAAAGGATTTCCCCCGCTCCGGCTCCTTGCCTCTCTTTTCACAAAGGAAGCTGGGGACATATGCTGGAGCAGACATAAATTTCCCAGGAGTGGAGAAAAGACATATTGAAGGAAATCGGATCGTGTCAGCACAGGTGATCAAGAAATTAGGACATCAGAAAAATTGCCGAAAGTCTAGAGCTAGGCCAGAGCCTACTGGAATGAGGGACCCAGAGGCCAGCATGGCCTGAGGGCAAGGCCAGGCAGGGTTGAGCAGGGTCCCGGGCACAGGCACAGAAGCTGCTGCAGGAAGCAGTCTTGGGCCACACCTGCAAGCTCATCTTGTAGATGAGTTTTCATCTCTGGTACGGGGAACAGATTCAGGGTTGAATCAGGCCTTTATAGCCAAAGCAGCTGACATTTGATAATCTTTGATGGGGCCCTTGTTTTTAAGAGTACCCGCATGACCTAAGTTTGGGGCAAAAGTTCACTCTCCTTCCCAGATCATCGACAGAAGACCTAGATTCGAGTCATGACTCTGCTACAGGCCTGCCTGTCATTTCAGGCTAATCACTGAGTGTCGCAGAGATGTAGGTGCCTCATCCCTAAAGCGGAGGTGAGCATTCCCTTGCTCTAAAGTGGACCGTGATGCTCAGATGAAATCATTACTCATCCACCAAAATGACAAGTAATCTTGAGTGCTTTTAATGTGCCAGGCACATTGTAGGTCCAGGGAGGGAGGAGAAATAGAGACAGATCCCTGCCCTTCCATGGTTGACATTCTAGTGTTGGGGAAAGAGATAAAAAAGTAAACAGAAAAATAAACAAGCTAATTTCAGAGACGGATGGGAGCTTGGGAACAAATGCATAGCTCTGCAAAGCCCTGCCTCTTACTGGTGGTCAGGGTAAATGGCATTGAGTTGAGACCTGAACCAGGAGGAGGAATTTTCTGGGACTGGACATTCTAGAATGAGGGCAGCAGGTTTCAGTCCTTAAGTTAATGTATAAAGGCATTGTTTAGAGCATACAGTGTGGCCAAAATGCTGGCTCTGAGTGACATTATCAAGAGCCTCTTCCGAGGCTGATAATTTGATATTTCTTTTCTGTCCCTTCAATCTGGCTAGACTGTACGGGTTGTCAAATCAAGGCAAACTTCAACCACACAAACCTGGCAACAAAGAAAGAAGTATAAAACACACAACAGATATAACATGGATCCCTGGAGGAGCTGGGAAGGACACCCTTTTTCTTTCCAAAAGTGGGGTCTTCCTTGTCACAGGGATACTGAGGCCATGGTCACTGCTTGTGGCCTGCCAGAAAGTCCTAGACAAATAATCAGTTTCAGCTATATTGCTTACCTTGGGCTACACAGATTCTGTGTAGTGAATGGGATAAAACACAAAGATCACGGATGTGCTTTCCTGCTAAAAAGCACCAGCCCTCCTTCAAATAGATTCCTTTCCATTCCCACATTCTGTAATAGTGTAATTGAGTCATGCAGTAATTAAAGAGAAAAATGTCACTATTGTGCTTCCAAATATACTAATTTTCATAAAACAAATCCAACTCTTGGTCCTGAATGCTGGGAGAAGAAAATAAATGGAACCACAAATGTCTACCATTTAATCTTAATACAAGATAAGTCAAATTTCATTTCACAAATGTTTATTGAGCACCTAGTAGTTTCAAGGCATATGCAAAATAAATACTACCTGGTCCTTGCCATACATAAACTCATGCTCTGTACTTTAAATCACAGTGTCTCAAAATACAACACCTACTGGATCAGGAGAAGAGCTTTTATAGTGATTTTTACAAAGAAATAAAGCAGGAGCAATTATACTCTATTTAGCAATACTGGACACTCAAAGATGAACATGTTTTTAAGCACATGAACCCCCAGATTATTGATTATTGTCTTGAGTAGAACCTTAAATGGAGTTCTATAGGACAAGAAGATGGGATTTGTGCTCAGGCAGGCCCGGATTGAAAGCCTAGCTCATCTCCTCACTAGTTGTGTGACATTGGCAAGACACATAGCTTCTCAGTTTCCTCATCGGTAACATGGGCCTCATGGAGTTGCTGTGAGGATAAAATGAGATCATGCATTCAGGCTGAGAGCTTGGCTGTTGTACGTGCTCCACAATTGCCCCTTTCCCCTTTTAACTGGGGTCATTGAAAAATAAGCAGTTAGATGATTAAAAATGTGCAATTGTTTGTGTCTTCCTTTTTAAAAAGGAGCTAATACCAGCTCAATGTTTTGGAATGGATGCCTACAATGTGTTTCATGTCTTTCTGTCTTCAGAGAGAATAACTTGTCATTTGATAGCGTAATCCTCTGATTCTCCAGGTCACACCAGCCTGAGGCAGAACAGCAACAGCAAGATCTCAGTGACAGAAGAGACACTGCCCCTGCTTGTATGGAGGGGAAATACCCCTCCTAAAATCCTCTTCATGTGGTGCTGCAGTTTCTAAATTTAGTCATGATGCAGTTCACCAAACGCCTGCTAGATGCTACTGAGGATAAAGTGACAAAAAACCGGATACAGCCCTTGTTCTCAAAGCACTTGGACTTGGGTTTGCTGAGCCACGTGACCACACAGGTGCATGTTTGTAATCATTTGACAGCAACTTCTTGCAACTGTGGCAGGTCTTAAGAAGAAGGTGTACACAGTGTTACAGGAATCTTAATTAGGGAATTTGTCTTAGGCAGGGAGATGAGAAGGCGATGCTTGAGCTGAGTGGAAGACCTGGAAGAATGAAAAGGAAGAGGAGAGGGAAAGCATTCTGGTCAAAAGAACAGAAGGAGGCAAGTGCCGGGGCTGGAGTGCAAAGAAAGGTGAGGTTGGCACCACGCACGGCCTGGTGGGCCTCGCTGGGAGTTTTCTGCTTAACTTAGGAGCAATAAAAATCTACCGAAGAGCTTTGTGTAGGGGAGTGGCATGATTAGATTGGAACAATCACTAATGTTGGAAACTGAAAGAGAGGTATGCAAACCTATTAGAGGGAATTATGAGTGTCTCGAGAAGAGTTGATGGTGGCTTGGACAGGGTGATGGTAGAAGTTGATGGAGAGAATTTTATTTTATAGATTTTAGGTATATTTAGGGGATGAAAATGATAGGAGCTTGAAGATTTTTGTATGGAGCGGGGGAGGAGGAAGGTAGAAAGCCTTGAGAGATTCCTAGGATTCCACCTTGAAAGATAGATGAGAGGGCACAGGAGGAGGGGTCACCGAACTGGGGAACACTGGAAGGCAATGGGAACATGGAAGGATCACAAGTTCTGTTCTCGGTGTTTGACCTTGAGGCTGCCATTGAGAAAGATGAAAGATGTCAAGGAGCAATTTAGATACTTGGGTCTGGAGCTCAGAGAAGCCAGGAATAGGTATAACAGAAACCATTATTGTTTTTGGAGGAGGTCCTTAGAAACAGCCTGAGATGAGGGGTCATGTACAAGTTACTTATTAAGGCTGTGTTCCCCTGGGAGACTGGTCAGGGAGTGGGGAGTGGAGCAGGAAAAGAGAAGAAGCCGAGCAAAAGATTATCTCAGGGTAAGGTATTATCAAGGGGTAATCCCTGCAGAGGACAGGCTTTAGCCTGCTCTCCTGGGGGCTCTGGTGAATAAGTCACAGCTTACCCAACTATTGTGAAGGAACCTCAATGGGAGGGGCTGGGCAATCCCTGAGGGCAATCCTCCTCCACCTCTTCCTTCTCCAGGGGCTGCAGGTGCAGCTGAAAGCACACCACAGCTGGTGAGGGGTGGGGCACAGAAACCCTAAAAAGAGATCCCAGGGCAGCTGGGTGGAGTGCTGACATCCTCACTATTGGGGTGAACAAGGATTGCCTAGGGAGATAGAGTGAGAAGAGAGATGGTCAAGACCGCTGTACTGAGGGTGTCCAAAATGTGCTGACAGATTCAAATAGAAGCTTAGAAAGGAGGCTGAGAAGGACTATTGTTTCACAACCACCCTGCAGAGACAGCAGCAATATGAGTTTTATTATCTCCAATTTAAAGATGAGAAAACCAAGGCTTGGGGAGGTTGGAATTTGAGCACAGAGCTCCTGACCCTAAGCCTAGTGGTTCTTTAAACCCAACAAGAGAAGGTTTCCCAGCGCTGGAGGGCCTCAGTAGTGAAAAGAACTGGTCCTCTTTTGAAGGTGTTTATAGATGCCAGTGCTCAGGGTTGAACACTCGCATTGCCAGATTTGAGAACCTGGGTAGAAAGGGAAGCTGGGGGGTGATTTATGGTGATTTTTACAAAGAAATAAAGCAGAAACAATTATACTCCATTTAGCAATACTGGACACTCATGGACGAACATTTTTCAAGCACATGAACCCTCAGATTCTTATCTGGCCTAGAGCCTTAAATGGAGTTCTACAGGACAAGAAGATGGGCTTTGTGCTCAGACAGGCCCAGATTGAAAGCCTAGCTCATCTCCTCACCAGTGTGTGATATTGGGCAAGATACGTAGCTTTTCAGTTTCCTCATCTGTAACATGGGGCTCCTGGTACTTAGCTCATGGGGTTGCCTGAAGATAAAATGAGATCATGCATTCAAGCTGAGAGCTTGGCTATTGCAAGTGCTCCACAATTGCCCCTTTCCCCTTTTAACTGGGGACATTAAAAATAAGCAGTGAAATGATTGAAAATGTGCAATTGCTTGTGTCTTACTTTTTGAAAAGGAGCTAATACCAGTTCAGTGTTCTGGAACTGATGCCTAGCAATGTGTTATGCGTCTTTGTCTCTTCAGAGAGGTGGGAAGGAGTGGCTGGAGCCATTCCCCTGCATCCCAGGAGACAAAGGTGAGTGTGATGAGGGCTTGGGGCAAATTCGTGGGAGTCTCAGCTGCCCAAAGCACAGAGCCCAGCCTGCTTGCTGTCTACCAAGGCTTTGCATTTATTTTCTGCCCCTGGGGAAGCTTCTGTTGACTTTGTCCATTAAGCAGGCTTGCAGGATGTCTGCTGACCCCAGGTTCCGTCTCCCCTGAGGAAGCCCCACTGCCTCAGAGATCAGCAGAGGTGTGCTGGTTCCCAGGGCTTCCCTAGTCCAGGAGGAGGGTGTTGGGGGTGGAGTGGGCTCTGGGCGGGGACACAGGGGCATGCCTCAGGGACACAGAGCATGACCCTCTGTTTGCTGACTCTCTGACTCTCTGGCTTGAGGAGCAGTGAGGAAAATCAAAACTAAGAATACCTGCCCCCTGAATTGTCTGGGATTAATTAGGAGACTGATAATGCACAGCGTGTGCCTAGGATGAAAATGAGTTACGGTCTCGTTACTAATATAGCTGGGTGGATGATTAGTATATAAAACAAGGCTGCTTCTCAATAAGCCAGAGGTCATTAGGTGTCCCCACAGAGTGACTTAAGACAAGCTTGTGTTTGTGAGGAATTCCCACTGATTTACCAGGGAGTAAGAGCCAGCAAATCAAAGATGTTTTGCCCAGTTTAGTAAACAAAATGCAAAGACCCTGCCTGATGCTTGTGTTTGTTTGTTTTTTCCTTATAGAAAATATTTTCCATGAAATGGAACACTAACATTAAAAGTAAAAAGGGGGTGGGAAGAAGAAACCTAAAACCAATGTAAATTGGAAGCAAACTAGTATTCATTTCCTGTAGAGGAATTTTATATTTTTTAATGGAGTTACTGTGGCTTTTTATTTCAGTGTAGGGTGAAGAGTCAAAGTATGAGGATTTAAGGCTTCCAAGTGTGTGCAGTTATATGAACAGACCCTTAAATTTGCCAGCACGCCCCAGGCACTGCTCCTGCATAACTAATGTCTCCCTCACCAGGGCCAGGGCGGAGGGCCCTTTGACTCCCCTGGAAGTTATGCAGGGATAAGGGGAGTGTCAGGAATGCAGGATTAGGCCCCATAATTGAAGCTGTCATTAGCTGAAGAGGCAGGCAGGCTTGTGAGCCTTTCCAAGTTTGCATTTATTATAAGATGAAGATATGGCTCCTTTGGTATAAAGAGGGTAGAGGGGATTTCTGCAAGTCGGCAATATCTACCCCCCACCACCACCTTTTTAAGTTGGTTTGTTCTACAACATTCATTATGCTCTTCTTAGTAGATCCCAGAAATGCTGAAATCATCCTTTAGAGGATTTTCTTTATCTTCTGAGGAAGGCCAGCTGGAACCTTCTGAAATGATTCCCATTCAGCGTGCAGCCACAGGCAGTACCAATGGTAAGGATGAAATATTATTTTTGTAAATTACATGTAGTTACAGCAGTGCCACTTAATTAAACACTCCTTATTGGATGATGAGAATGGAAACCATGGGGCTGAGCATCCTCTATGGCATAAACAAGCCAGGAAAGGGAAAAGTCTTAAGGCTCTGGAGAGGTTACTGTGATCATCCTCATATCCATGCAAGTGGCATTCTAAGTACACCTATTCTTTTTCTATTTAGTTTTTTTTTTTATGGTGGTAAAATATACATAACAACAAATTTAGCATTTTAGGTGTACAATTCAATGGCGTTAAGTGCATTCACATCACTGGGCACCCATCACCACCATCCATCTCTAGACCTTTCCATCTTTCCATACTGAAACTCTATTCATTCAACAATAACTCCTTCCAGGCCCTGGTCCCTGGATCCCTCCAGCCCCTGGTAATCTCTATTCTATTTTCTGTTTCTATGAACTTAACTACTCCAGGTACCTTATATAAGTGAAATCACACAATGTTGTTCTCTTTGTGCCTGACTTATTTCACGTCATATAATGTCTTCAAGGTTCAGCCATGTTGTAGAATGTATCAGAATGCCATTCTTTTTTTAAAGCTGCCTAGTACTCTGTCGTATGTTAATACCACATTTTCGTTTATCCATTCAGCCGTCAGTGAACACTGGGTTGCTTTCACCTTTTAGTTATTGTGAATAATGCTGCTATGAGCATCTTTCCATGTGCATAAATATTTCCTCCAGACTCTGCCTTCAGTTGTTTTGGGCATATGCCAAGAAGTAGAATTTCTGGCACATACAGTAATTCTGTTTCTGATTTTTTGAGGGGACGCTGTAGCAGTTGTACCATTTTACATTTCCACCAACTGTGCAGAAGTTCGGTTCCAATTTCTACATCCTCATCAACACATGGTATTTTCAGCTGGCTTATGTTGTTGTCGTTAGTAGCCATCCTAATGGAGATGAGATGGTAGCTTATTGTGGTTTTGATTTGTATTTTCCTAATGATTAGTGAATTTGAGCATCTTTTCATGTGCCTGTGTATAAATATTCGTTCCAGCCCTCACTTTCAGTTCGTTGGGGTGTGTACCAAAAGTGGAAGTATGCGCCACTCAAACATTGGAGCAGCCCCCATAAAGACTTGCTGGGCAATACTTTGAGTGGGTTATGACAAGCCCTGAGGGTATAAGAAAACTTCGACCAGAATTCTAAGAGGTCGAGAATATTCTGGCTAACAGAGGATTAATTAGATCTTTTCATTTTTGTTTCAATCATGCTTACTAAAATTCTTCCCAAAAGATTTTATTCTGTTTTTCAGATGAGTTCCACAACCCCACAACCTGTCCTAAGAGGATTTTCATTATCCTGGAGGAATACTATAGGATGCCCACCTGGGGACTAGATGCTTAATGTGCTGTCCTGCAGTTTCAGACGAGAAGCAGCAAATATGTTTACCCATGTTATAGGCCAAAAGGTAACAGTTGTATAGAATTGTGAACCTGAAGTCAGTTAAACATGTGGGGATGTGGTTTCAGAACAAATGGTCTGTAGCTCTTCTTTCTGGCAGTGACTGGAGAGCAGGGCCTGTTGTCTATTAAGGCCACTCCTAGTTCATGAAAATAAAACCATGTCAACTGCATATAAAAGAATGTTTATCTTTCTGTTCTCCTAGGAGGGAATTGGAGGGGCCAAGCTGGGAAAGTGCCTTGTTGATCCAAATGTGGTAGCATATCATCAATGTTTAAATGGAAAAGAAAAGTGTGTTCAATATGAATTCATTGTTTCTCCTCATTTGGAAATGAGGATTAAGGCAATTCTGCATTTATTCATAATGATGTCCCTGGCACCAGTCTAGTGCCAGGTACATAGTATGTGATCAGTAACTGTTTATTCAATGATCAATGATGCCTGCTCCTTTAAAAGACTGCCTTGCTACACCTCACTCTCATGTAATGTCAAGATGATAGTTCTCTATCCGAATTGGGATAGAACATTTGGCTGGCCAAGCTGGGTCCCAGGTGTTGCTACTGTAAACAGGCCCACTTTTCACCCCTTATTTGCATCTGTTTGCAACCGTTCCTTTAATTGCATGGGGAACATTTTCTTTTGGAAAGAGGCAGAAAGGAAAGGGAGATACTGGCTAGAATGGCAGGAACAACTATTTTGAGTCTGATCTGACAGACAGAGTTTGAACCCACGTCCAGAGGAATGAGAGCCAGAGCACGGGAGAGCTGTTATCCTGAGAAGGTGAGGTTCTGGCATGGATCCGCTGTTTTGGGGCCTGGGTGATCGTGTAGCCATGGAAGCTTCTATTCTCCTCTTTTCTGCACAGATCCACAGCCTGCTCTGGACACATTACAGACGGCAGCCTGGGTGGGAAATGGCTATCTGGGGACGCTCACTGTCCCGGGGCTTCTTCAGGCAGCTCTATGGGAGCCATAGAGGAAGGAAAGGAAGGAGATGCAGGAAAGGAAAGAAATGTGGGCACCTGGTGCCCACTGAAGCCCCAACAACAAACTGCAGGCTCAGGCTAGCTCCTTTCTGGAGCATATATGGGGTTCAAAACCATAGCTTTTTGTGTGTATGTGTGTGTGTGTATGGTTACCAGCTGGTGAGATCTGGGGGATATTTATTTGTGCTCCAAATTACTACCTTTGTACCTATAAGAAACCAAGCACAAAACAGATACCTACTTCGGTAGCAAATAGACAAGGAAAGGACAACAAACTCCACACCAAAAAATCATCTATAACCCTAAACAGATTTATCCACAGCTTGGTACAAAGAATGGTCTTTGTGTCAAATAAAAATCCCAGGTTTGCTGAGGTCGGGAGTTCGAGACCAGCCTGACCAACATGCAGTAATCTCCTCTCTACTAAAAATACAAAAAATTAGCTGGGTGTGGTTCATGCCTATAATCCCAGCTACTCGGGAGGCTGAGGCAGGAGAATTGCTTGAACCCAGGAGGCAGAAGTTGCGGTGAGCCAAGATGACACCATTGCACTTTAGCCTGGGCAACAAGAGTGAAATTCTGTCTAAAAAAAAAAAATCCCAGGTTTGAATAATGATTACAATGATAATAATAATAAGAGCACACACTTTTCCACAGTGTTCCCTGTGTGAAAGGTACAATTCTGAGTGCTTTATATGTTTTAATTAATTTAATCCTCCCAGCGGTCCTATGAGATAGGGTGTCTTACTGCAGCCACTCTACAGAAGAGGAAGCTGAGGCAAAGTGAAATTATGTAACTTGGTCAAAATCACACAGTCAGTATGCGGCAGAGTTGGGATTCAAATCATGAAGACGGCTTTATCTCATTATGAGATATGGTAAAGATACCAGCTTTACTGAGGTAGAGTTTACCTACCATAAAACTCACCCTTTTTGCCTTTGGTTTTTTCTTTTGAGACGGAGTCTTGCTCTGTTGCCCAGGCTGAAGTGCAGTGGTGCAGTCTCGGCTCCCTGCAACCTCCGCCTCCTGGGTTAAAGAGATTCTCCTGCTTCAGCTTCCCAAGTAGCTGGATTACAGACGCACACTACCACGCCTGGCTAATTTTTCTATTTTCAGTAGAGACGGCGTTTCACCATGTTGGCCGGGCTCGTCTTGAACTCCTGACCTAAGGTGATCTGCCGGCCTCAGCCTCCCAAAGTGCTGAAATTACAGGCATGAGCCACCATGCCCAGCCCACTCACCCTTTTAAAGTGTATAATTCAGCAATTTTTAATATATGTTCAAAGGTATATAACCATCACCACTAATTTCAGAACACTTTTATCACCCTAAAAGAAGCTTGATATCCATTAGCTTTGCTCCCCATTCCCCCTTCCCCCTCCTCCTAACCACTAATCTACCTTCTGTCTCTACAGGTTTGCCTATTCTGCTTTGCACATAAATGGAATCATACAATAAGTAGTCATTGTGTCTGGCTTCTTTTTCACTTAGCAAGATGCTTTCAAGGCTCAGCCATGGTGTGGTATGTATCAGAATGCTGATCCCTTTTATTGTCAGATGATATCTCATTGTATAGTTACACCACATTTTACTTATCCGTTCATTAGTTGATAGACACTTGCGTTGTCTCCACTTTGTGGCTCTTATGAGTAATGTTCCTATGAACCAACTATGCTATATTGCCTAACAAAAGTTTATTTAAAAAAATAAAACCAGAATATATTTCACATACGATGACTAATAAGCTAATTTTCTGGAAGATTCATGAATTGCCTTTCTAAACCCAGGCAGGCACTCCTCTGCCTATCTGTATTTAAGGAGCTGATAAAGGTGGTAGAGATCATGCCAGATGATGTATATAAAGTGCTTTCTAAAACTTTAAAGCATCTGTGCAAATATTGGTCATGAATAACATGAGCTAGCCAATGACTTGAGAGTTGGAGTTAGACACCTGAGGATAGTTAGATGACAAATTGAGGTTTTATTGTTAAAAACACTATTTATTTTAAAAGGGTCTATGCTGTGTTAACTGGGAGGTGGAAAAGGGGCCCACTTTGTGTCCATAACCAGCCACAATGGACTGTTCCACAAATGTCATTGTGGGTCCCAGGGATACTAGTTTCTCTGCTACCATATTCCTCTTTCCAATTTGTTATTCACTTTTGATATCTTATTGATCATTCTTCATGTAAAGAAAAGGACATTTTTAACTCTCTATTCCAGTTAGGAATATGTTTAGCTGCATACAACAGAAAACCTAACAGTGACTCAAACAGAATTGTATATTCCTACATAACAAGACATCTGAAGGCTGCTTTGGCATCCGTGTGTTCAGACCAATGTGTCTGTGCTTTTTAAAAACTTTCTCTCATGTTCACAAGAGGCTTGCCTCACCTTGAGCAGTCACGTCTGTGTTCAAGACAAAAGGGGCTTGGGTAGCGGTGGTGTCGGGGGAGCTGAAGCCTTCCAAGAAGCTCCCAGCTGACCTGTGTTCCGTCTCATTGCCCAAGAGATCACTAGGGAGGCTGGGAAATACCATATTTAGATTTTCCACCTGCCATAGTAGAGAGGGGCGAAGAAAAAGGAGGTTGGAAATAGGTGCCAAGTTATTTTTTAAAATGTGTTAGCCACACTCACCTCATCAAGAGAAGTCAGGAAATCCAGGCAGGTGGGAGGAGGCGGCAACAGCTCTGAAGGAAGAGGCTGGCACGGCCCCATTGCTTTTCCAGGGGTTTTGCTCAGTGAAGTTCTTCATTTGCCATTTCTGCTCTCAGACTTGTGATTTCACTGAAACCACTCATCTCCCCACAGACACTGGTTTGGCTACATAATGGCTGAAGGCATGTCTGGATGTTTTAATGATGTGACCATACAGCATTGTGACATGATGTGGTCCTGAGACACTGTGACCAGAACCAATCTGGCTGGCTGAGCCATGTCTAAATCTCAGCAAGTTTGTCCAGGGTTGAGGGACCAGCTTGGAGTGCCACAAGTGTTCTGCCAGGGGCTTTCTGAATCTGTTCCTCCTCATTAGGATTAAGATGCTGGAGGCCAGGACCCAGGACTCACAATTCTATTCTATTTTCCTTTCCCTGCTACCCTCCCCGACTGTACTGGAACAGTCCTGGGCACGTACTCAGGTCTCCATAAATGCTTGGTGGATAAACTCACATTCCTGGTGACTGGTCAAAGATGTGTCACTTATTATGAAGTATGCCAAGAAAGTCACTCACTCATTGTCCAGTAAGCACTTGAGAGATTTAATCTGTGAACCAATTACTTCAATACAGTTCCAGAAATAGAGTTGTTCATCCTTTGAAGTAGGTTAATTGTCAACCGATATTTTATCTCTGTTGATTCATCTGACAGACAATTAGTGGGGGCTTCTAAAGTGCCAGGCACGGTGCTAGGCACAGAGGAGCACAGAGAAGATCCTAACACTGCCCACAAGGACTCAGAGGGAATCAGGCTAGATAGGTGCATCAGCAATGCACCCGGGTCTGTGAAGGGCTGCATCAAAGCTCTGTGGGCCAGCGGGGAGAGAGTGATTCATGGCAGGGTGGAGTTGTGGGGTTGTGAGGTTAGATTGGCTGCTGGTGGCTCCTTCCTTAGACAATCGAAGCTGACTGCTGGCCTCGTTACACCAAGGGGGTTGGGGGCATGACTTTGTCTGGCTTCCCCTGAGATGGGCTCATTGGTGAGAGCACGCTGCTTTCTGGAGCTCATCCACATATGCTCCAAGTTGGCTTTTTCAAGAAGCAGGATAAAGAAGAACACAAAGGAGAGTCAGAATGAGGTTCAGGAAGCCCAAGGCCCAGGTCCCCTCTCTGAGGGAAGCTGGTGGATCTAACCTTCTTCAGTCCCCAAAGACTTTGTTTGGAGTGATGGAGTGAGTTGTTGCAGGATGTCTGGGAAGAGCTGTCTACAAGATGCTCACTGGTTAAGACACTCTGAGGGTGGAACGTTATAACACAACTTTCTTCACAAAAAAATTAATTTAGGAAATAAAAACATCAATGTAGTTTTGGAGGCATCTTACATTCTCATTCAAATGAAATGGCTTTATGGACTCCCATATCGGAGGGGGAATGCATATTCTTGGGACATAGACAACCAACCCATTTATGTGAATACCGGAACAGCATTGAGAAAATTGCCACTACTCTGTAGCCTCTAAAGGGTTAACATCAGGGCATATTTGAGACTTGGCGGCCAAAGGCAGCTATGTGACCTTTTATTGTGAAATGAGATTGGAAGCCATAGCACAAAGCTGGGGGTGGAGAGTGAAGCCAGTGGTCCTGAAGACTACAGGAACACGGCCATCACACCCCGTGGTTAGTGCCTGAGTCAGAAAAGCAAGCTAGAACGAAGCCTGTATCTCCAAGGGGCATTTCCAAACCAGTACTTGAAGACTTTTTACAAATTAAATTTGTACTTCTTGCTATCCTTTAATTCTGAGTATGTACTAACACAACAGACTTGCTAAATCTGGACGTTGGTAAGCAAGCATGTAATCGTTAGTAACTCCTTAGCCAAGAATCTCACTGAATATTTCATATGCTACCTCATTAATGCCTGTCCCTGCCCATTGATCTCTGGCAATTCTATGGTATCACTTACTCCTATTTTACAGATGCAGAAGATGAAGGAGAGAAAATTAAGTGGCTTCATGGAGAATTAATCATGCAACAGAATCAAGAGCTCCAAGTGTTCTGGCTTCCAGTTCTTGGCCTTGACAATGAAACTGGGCTCATTTTTTTTTTCTCCTAGGAACAGCTAGAACTTTCACTTTATGGGGCTGACAAAGAAAATCACCATTTGCTCAAAAGGTAGTGAAATGCCTACTTCTTAGCCCTCTGGTCAAGACAACTTCCTTGAAAGTGCTTTAAAGGAGGTTGATGTGAACCAGATCCCACTGTTTGGTCTCAGTTGCAGCGGGCTCAACCACAATTAACCAAAAAAAAAAAAAAAAAGGTTGGGGGGTGAGCAAAACCTAAACCTGTGACTGAATTGAATTCTCTTGTTTCTTTGATTGAATTTACTCTTCTTTAAAATGTTATTGAATTTACTGGCCAATTAATAACAAGAGTTGAACTGGTGGTGAAACTTCTGTGGAAGAATTGCATCCATGCCTTTCATGTGTTTGTCTTAAAAATCCATACACTGTGTAGAGCTGGGTTGGGGGTCAAGTGAGCCAAAGAGAATGCCTTCCAAGCCATATGCTTCTCCGAGGTGACCCCTACGTACCTCAAAGCTCTCAGACAGTAGAAGGCCATAGAGAGTGAAGAGGTGAATTCTGAGAGTGTCAGAAAAAGCTGGGAGGCGGCCCGATTCCTGTGGAACTTCAGACCCAAAGTGTATGGCACAAGAAAGCAACTAGAAATTGGCCTAGGAGGTAATGATAATCGTTTTTGGTCAATTAAGCCTAGAAATAAGCAGAGATTTTAAAAACAAAAATTAGAGTAAGAAGTAAAGCTGTAAGGCCAGGCACGGTGGCTCATGCCTATAATCCCAGCACTTTGGGAGGCCGAGGCAGGTGGATCACGAGGTCAAGAGATCGTGACCATCCTGGTCAACATGGTGAAACCCCGTCTCTACTAAAAATACAAAAAAAATTAGCTGGGCGTGGTGTCGCGCACCCGTAGTCCCAGCTACTTGGGAGGCTGAGGGAGGAGAATTGCTTGAACCCAGGAGGTGGAGGTTGCGGTGAGCCAAGATCGTGCCATTGCACTCCAGCCTGGGTAACAAGCGCGAAACTCCATCTAAAAAAAAAAAAAAAAAAAAAAAAAAAGAAGTAAGCCGTAAGAGGCTGTGGCCCTAAACCAAGGGGTTTGTTCTTTGTCTATTGAATGCTATTAGGTGGTGCAAAAGTAACTGTGCTTTTTGTCATTAAATGTAATGCTAAAAACTGTTATTACTTTTGCATCAACCTAATATTTAATAAAAGATAATATTTTGAACAAATATTTTGTCCCAGACTTGGGACTAAGCCTTCATACACATTGTTTCACTGAATCCTTGCAACAAGCCCAGGAAAGAAGTACTCTGATTATAATTTACCTTTTGTGGAAGAGGAAATGAGGCTCAGAGAGATTCAGTCACATCCCTGGGGTCTCAGAGACTGCAAGGGATGTAGGCACAATTTGAATCCTGGTCTGTCTGACTCCAGGGACCACATTCTAAACTATTTCTTCACTGTTTCAATATTTATTAAATACCTGCGATGAACAAGGGGCTTCTAATGTGTTGTAAAACCATGTGAGCTCCTCAAGGTTGGCTTTAATGTGACAGTCTTGTTTTTTTGTCTTGGGCTACATTACCAAATGTCAAACATTACATTTGCTGAGCTGTACAAGGACCCTGAATTAAGACATTTTTGCTGAGAATGGAGTGGAAGATTCCCAGAGATCCTAAGGAAAAGAGGGTCTCAATATGACAAATCATATGAGTACCTTAGGCTTGAAGATTAGGAGTTGGGAAAGAGAAAGAAAATGGCCTCAGGCAAAGACAGTAAAACTTCATTGTAGTTTGACATGGTGGCAACTTTCCTTAAAAGAAAGAGGAGTTGGGAGAGAGATCATGGTGAATAGAGGGGAAGATAATATGTTCAGGGTGTGTGTGTGTGTGTGTGTGTGTGTGTGCGTGAAAGACATTCCCTCCCGTCTGCTACAGTTAAAAGTGATGGAATAGAGGAGGTCATCCAGAAACAAAGTGCAGAGGTAGCGTAGAGCCCCAGGGAAGAAAGAAAGGCTGCGGAGGAGGTGAGATTAATCAGCTTCGCCTAAGGCAGCTTGCCATTAAATAAAGGATGCAGGGGGAGGAGGGGAGGCATTCTGGAAAGGCAAGGGTCAACAGTGGCTTCAGTGACAGCTACTGGGGGCAAAGGAACAAAGGTAGGAAGACAGTGGGAGGAGCCCCGTTTGCAAGAATGAAGAAACAAAGATCAACCAGGAAATCAGTGGAGGGACATTGGCAGGGGAAGGGCAGTGTCCTTCCCTAGGGGGTGTTTAGGGGCTGGAAGTTGCAGATGGGAGGGTGGCAGTTAAGGCCTGTATGACCACAGGAGGCAAGGAAAGCTTGAGGCAATCATAAAGAGGTTACTTAGATGCCTCTCTAAAAACTGAAGTTCACTGTGGCTGTAAACTATGAACAAATGTGCCCCAGGCAGGTACAGCTTTGGTCCATCTAGCCAGCTCAGTGCTTACCACACAGAGACCTGATCTGGTCATTAAAATGGCCGCAAACGCCAGCCCAAATCTACCGCAACCTGTTTCTGGGAGTTTGCTTTCTGATGGAGGAGGCATCCAATAGACGTGTGAATGAAGGTAAAAAATAAATGCTAGGCTGGGCGTGATGGCTCACGCCTGTAATCTCAGCACTTTGGGAGGCTGAGGCGAGTGGATCACGAGGTCAGGAGATCAAAACCATCCTGGCTAACATGGTGAAACCCCATCTCTACTAAAAATACAAAAAACTAGCTGGGTGTGGTGGTGCATGCCTGTAGTCCCAGCTACTCAAGAGGCTGAGGCAGCGGAATCGCTTGAACCCGGGAGGCGGAGATTGCAGTGAGTGGAGATTGCGCCACTGCACTCCAGCCTGGCGACAGAGCAAGACTCTGTCTCAAAATAAATAAATAAATAAAATAAAAATGAAAAAATAAATGCTGCAAGAAATGGCTCACTTTGTAAAGAAGTCATTTTTTTTTTTCTAAGTTGAAGGCTTAATGAGCGTCACTTTGGAATGAAGTAGAATAAAGTGGGAGGTTGTGGATTCTGGGTCAGAAAGGCTGGGGATTGCGACCTGGTCCTGCCACTTTTGAATTGAGCCTGGGCCAGAGGTCCCCTTCCCTGGGTGCAATGTCCTCACAGTTCTCATCAGTGGACCCTGTGCAGAGTCAGTGTCCTGACAGTGGCTGGTCGCGGAGGGGACCGTTGCTGTGGGAGTGACAGGGAGGCATGAGGGCAGAAGCATCTGGTAGGCCTCAAAGAGCAAATTTCCCAGAGCCAGATTTTATGATGGTGTTAAGTAATAAAAAAATATAATTTTATAGTCACCCTTCTTTTCCATGTAGCCGGGGAGGACAAATTGTATCTTGTTTCAAAATAACAGATGCCAAATTTTAGGAGTCTGAGAGCTGGCAATTATGTGATAATACTATGAGGGTCGATCTGTTTTTTAAAAAATAAGTTTATCATGGCATATTTATTTATTATTACAGTTATTCATCTCTCTTTATCTAATCTAGCCTATCTGTCTATCTAGCCATCCATCCATTAATCCTGGCTGGAGACACTTGGCAAACTGAGAGACACTTATCCCTACCTTCTAATTATGCAAGTGTGAGCTTATGAAGTACAAAAAATGTCAATTTTATATCTGCTTTTAGTGCCACATTCAGACTGTAAAAGCTGCTGTGAAAAAACCTTTAGGTAAATATTTGAAATATTCTAAAACTGACATTCTGAATGATATTCTGATGCCACTTCAATAATGTTTTATAAAATTCAGAGGAAAAATAGAATTAAGTAAATTTGAACTTTCCCTTTTCCGAGACACTTAAAGGCCGTACTATTTGCATATTCTAATGTGGGATCACTGTAGCTCCAGGTACAAAGCTTCAAAAGAAACTGTCCCTAGCAGGCCAAAAGAGCATGAGCCCTTACAGCCTCCGGCCTTTCATCTGTATAAGACAAAAATCAAAGTATCTCCTTTTCAAAGTGGCTTCTGTATAACCACTCACCACAGCCAATGTTTTCCAGAACTGTCTTTGGAAGCACAATTAGAAGGTTTAAAAAACCAGAAACACAAACTCCATCCTATTTACACATATAAAGTAAAGGTCATTCTCAGAAACTGGGCTTCCCAGATTTCTCCCCCTGAAATCCCTTAAGATATGTAATACCAACATAAAGGGAATCACAAATCCAGTTTTCAGAAAATGGCATTAAATATAGATTTAAACTTTGACCTTTAGTCCCAAGTGAGAGGACAAAAAATTCTCTTTACAGTGAAGGGCATGTTGCTACTAAGCTTCAATGAGTAGGAGAGAACCTGCCTGCTGGTAGCCAGGATTAAGAAGCACCAATCGATTTACCTCCAATGCAGGTGTGCTGCAAATCCGCTGGGCCCAGATGCAGCGCGTGATTGGGCCAGGCTCATCTATATTCTAGAGTTTGTAGAAGTAGCTTCTGGGAAACGGGGGTCTTCTTGGCTTGGGGAATTGTTTCCACGGCAATATTTGAAATGCATTCAGAGTGAGCAGGAATAAGAGATGGAATACACAGGGTCTCCCACTCCACATTAGGGTCATGAGTAATAGTGGGAAATCCATGGGTAGCAGAGTGACGGATTGGGCAAACAGGGAAATCATGGAGACCCAGAGCATTCATATTTTTACATTCCTTATTACCCTGATTGCTCTGCAGGTGCTGACCAGGGCCCCAGGCTGCTGACCCACTCTGCAGCTCATCTCCCTGCTACATCACTGACAAGTTGATACTGGGGCCCAGGTGACGGGGGGAGGGGGTGGATGATGGGCAGTGGGTAATGGAACTTATTGGAGAAAGGGACTATTGGTTATGTGCACACACAGAAGCAGCAGAAGAAATGTTCCCTGGCCATGGGCTTTGCTAGAACAATTAGAGAGGTAATAAAATAAACAAGAAAGAGCACTGGAATGGGAGTGCATTTGTTTTGCTTCTAACTAGCAGGGTGAACTCAAGATGACTAAGAGGCACAATTTTTCATTTTACTGGACAGTGACCTACAGCACAAACCTGATGTTGCTGATCTTATATCCATGGTTGCCCGCTTCCTGCCTGGCTGATACAGGGTGCTTAGCAATGTTTGTTGATTGGATAAATGAGGGAAAGAAGAAAATTATTTGTTGCGTGGGGCCCAGCACTCATTCATTCTCTTTAAAGATAAAGAAATGAAAGCGTGAAGAGGTGAAATAACTTGATTGAGACCCCACTACTTGTCAGTTGCAGAAAAAAAAAATACGGTATGCTACAAATAATAATAACAATGATGATGAGGGTTAACATAATCAAGCACTTACTATTTGCCAGGAATTGTGCTGTTTGTGTTAGTGATTCCTTCCTCTGCATCTAGGGCTTGGAAGCCTGAAGACTACATCTCCCAGACTTCCTTGCCAGCTTCGGTTCCATTTGTCAATGGGAAGCACTCACAGAATACTGGGAAATGGGAGGAAAAAGTCATTATTTTGATATTTTAACGAATCCAGTGTCTGGTGCTGGTGGCAGCAGCAGCAGCAGACAACAGCATGTGACCATGGGGCCGTTAACATAGCTGGTGAGTGACAGTGCCCTGGGTTTGTTGAGCTCCTGGGCTCCTGCAGCGACCACAAAGCCCTAGGCCCTTGCTTTCTCATCCTGGCAGCCACAGTGACAACAGTAGAGGCAGCGGAGGCACCAGAGCAGCCCCATGGGGCAGAGCTTGTGAGCTATGGGCAACCTCATCTCCCTGTGGGCTCCTGTCCCAGAGGGTGGAGTCTTCTTGCAGTTACCTATCTCTGAGCAACACGGCCGTCCTGGTTTTGCTGCAGCAGCCCCTCCAAAACATTCATACCCAGTCACTTGTATTAAACCTCCTTTGTTGAAATACCCAGGGTGGTTTCTATTTCCTGACTGGACACGGATTGATACCACTTTTCGTGGCTTATCTCACTGCATTCTCATAGCAGCCTAGGAGAGGTGAGCCGTTAAAACTATACTTCCTATTCACAGGTGAGGTAACTAAGGCTAAGAGATGATAAGTGACTTGCCCCAGGTCACACAGCTATGTGGTGGCAGAGTAGGGACATAAATCAGGTCCACCTGATGCCTAAATCCATGCATTTAAGTCCACCCCTCAAGAAAGCCTCTGCTCCCTGCCCCTGGGTGAGTTTATCAGGAACTTTTGGGTATTCAGGGATGGGGGCTTCCCGCCTGTGCTGTGTGGGGCTGGCTTCCGTGGGCTCTCTCCAGAATGCCTATTCTCCAGGATGTTTGTTTTCTTTCTTTCTTTCTTTTTTTTTTTTTTTTCGGAGTTTTGCTCTCTCGCCCAGGCTGGAGTGCAGTGATGTAATCTCGGCTCACTGCAAGTTCTGCCTCCCAGGTTCAAGCAATTCCCTACCTCAGCCTCCTGAGTAGCTGGGATTACAGGCACACACCACCATGCCTGACTAATATTTGTATTTTTAGTAGAGATGGTGTTTTTCCATCTTCTGACCTCATGATCCACCCGCCTTGGCCTCCCAAAGTACTGGGATTACAGGCAGGGCCCTTGTTTTCTGCCTGTCACCCTGAGCCTCATGTTGCAGTCATTTCCTTCATAAAAAGTGTTATAGGGACTGGTCTCTCTTTTAACAGCAAAAGTAGCAGAGGGCATGGCACCTGGCAGGAGAAGCAAGGGGGTTAACTCAAGTGGCGGTTGGGGGGAGGAGGAGGGAGAAGGATGAACAGGCTTAGGGCTGTTACGCAGCTGATGGGGGCCCCTGTTCTGTCAGGGCAACACTGAGGGCCCTGGGCCCTGGCTGGGGGTGGGGGTGAGCTGAGGCTGGGATGGAAGGAGCTGGTTCATGGATCCAGTTTAGAATGGTATGGGGCTGTGAGCGCTTAACGCTGCTAGTTTGAAGAAAGAAAAGGCCATGAGGCATCTGGTGTTGCAGGAGACAACAGGTCCAGGGGACACTTGGGCCAAAAGGGCTGAGGTGGTGCATATCTGCACTGGGAGAGCAGAGCTGGGAAGCCAGTACAGACATGCTGTGGGGAGTCCCGGGGGTGGAGAGGAACAGTGCAGGCTCTGGGCTTTCAGCAGGCTGTGGAGTAAGGGGTGAGATGAGAAGTGGCTGTAGGGGAGGGAACACACACCCAGGCAGGAGAAAGCACAATTGGAGGCATCTTCAAACTGAACTCTAAACTCCTGGGATAAATCCGTCTCCCTTCTAAATGTCCGAGAGCCTTCAGGTGCTGTTTAGTGGTGAAGCTTTCTCCACAGGAGACAAATCCAAGGAAGAATTTGGCCTTCTCTGCATTAGTCTATTTTCATGCTGCTGATAAAGACATACCTGAGACTGCAAAATTTACAAAAGAAAGAAGTTTAATGGACTTACAGTTCCACATGGCTGGGGAGGCCTCACAACCATGGCAGAAGGCAAAAGAGATCAAGTCACGTCTTACATGGATGGCAGCAGGCAAAAAGAGAGCTTGTGCGGGGAATCTCCTGTTTTTAAAATCATCAGATTTCATGAGACTTATTCACTATCGTGAGAATAGCATGGGAAAGACGTAACCCCATGATTCAATTACCTCCCACCAGGTTCCTCCCATGACACATGGGAATTGTGGAAGTTACAATTAAAGATGAGATTTGGGTGGGGACACAGCCAAACCATATCATTCTCCTTATTCTTTCCAGACTTTCTCTATCTATCTATAAGCTCTGTCCACCTCCCCAAGAACCCCTGACCCAGAACTCAGGACTCTGTCTCTACTGTGACTCAGTAAGGAAGCTCCTTTACATCAGAACCTTCTAAGGGAAACTTCCTCATGCCCAAGTCCATGTCTCCTATGCTGTTCCTCTAGGTTCCTGCCATTGGACAAAATCGCTATTTTGATAAACACTCTTGAACGTAGGATATCAATGGCTTGTTATAACTTAAAATGTTCCCCTTCCAAAAAGCATTTGTATTTTAACACAAGCCTTCAGCACTTCATTCAAAGGAGTGAGTAATGTGGAATTTCAAGTGTCATTGACATGAAATTTATTTCAGTTAAGAATGCCTTTGGCTGTAACAGAAAGCCAGGCTACAGTGGCTTAAATAAGTAAAGGTGTTTATGATAGACACACGTTCACACCCACACCCACACCTACACAAATTATTCATTTGTCTGTCCAGGGCTTATATGGCCACTGTATCCCATCACTATAGGCTGAGCTTCCCTTTCTCTTCCTGCTTCATCCCCAGGGTTGCAGGAAGATCGCATGAGGTATTGCAACCACCACAGGGCAAAGAGGACGAAAAAGGTGTAAGGCACAGAAACCACCTCCCCAGGGACTTCAACCGACATCTCATCTGCCAGAACTGAGTCACATAGCCAACCCCCAGCTGCAAGGGAGCCTATGGAAGTGAGCTTTTAATTTTTATTTATTTTTAATAATTTGGCATAGTGACACTCAAAATTAAAAAGGAGGTTCTATGAGTAAGAGGAAAGGAGAATGGATGGAGAATTGGCAATAGCAGGGTCTGCATAAACAGCAACATGCTAGTGCTGAAGGGACTTCAGAGATCATGTTGTCCCACACTCTTCCTCTATGGAAAAGGTGCAGAGGGAAGTGCTGAGAAGGGAAGGGATGGACCTGTGTGAAACCACACCAGTCTCTCAGCCTACTGCCCACGACTCATCTCCTAGAGCCTAGGGGTGTGCTTTAAAGCAAGGAAGAAGAGGTCCCCCTTTCTCCTGTGGCCATCCACTCTACCCATTGCAGAAAGCCCCCCTGTTGTCCTCTGGTACAATTAGAATGGCTTTGGTTTTTTACTTTTTATCTTTGCCATTTTAACCATTTCTAAGTTTACAATTCAGTGGCATTGAGTATAGTCTACAATGCACTTCATGTGCAATCATCACCACTCTTCTGTCTTTTGCTTTCATTGCTAACATAACGTTGGGTTTTCCAGGTGTAGGGTTCAGAGATGGAGATTGGAAATAAAAGCAGTGATATGTTTAATTCATTCAAAAATACAAAGAGTTTTTTACTATTAGTTGTGTCTAACAGTTTAGAAAGGCATGTAGTTTCTTCCTGGGAACATGTGGTTTCCAATCTGGATTATTTATCCCCCTTCAATAAATGTTATGTGTAACTCTCTTGCACAGAGAGCTGCCGTCAGGGCTCTGAGCTGCCCCATCTTTTATTCAAGGGCATCAGTATCAATCCCCTTGTGTTTGTACTCAGATTCTACAAATAAATTATTTTCTTTGAATGTTCTCGGGGCCATTTTGTGATTTGGGGCAGATGAACATACCTCTGGATTTTCTAATCCCTGTGAATTGGGCCATGGCCAGAAAATGAGGAGAAATTTGGGGGAGGTAAAGGCAGTTTCCAGCCCACAAACAACCTTCCACTCTTGGAAAAATTCCTCTGAGTCTCACGGGCGGAAATGGAGTCCTGTAACTTCAGTAGACGGTGAGACTCTGGAGGGAGACAACTGGTGCAATTTCCATCTCTTGAAACATTTAAAATGTATCTGATCAAAGGAGGAGAAAATTAACCACAGTGTAGGAAACTGGCAGGGGGACGGACAAGATGACCTAATTTGCCTTTCCCATTACTAACTTCAGTAGGAGTCGTCTCTGGGAATTCCACGCTGAAATTCCAAGGCAAGAGCTCCACAGTGGGAATTTGTGGCTTTGGAAAATGACACTCCGGACTCCCGATTTTCGAAGCCTCTGCTGCTGCATCCTTTGGGGTTTAGTGTTGAACTAAATTCTTCTCAGATAGACACACCGGGCTCCATTCTTATCTACATAATAACTTTGGAGAAATTTTCCCTTTGGGTTTCGAAGGATGTGAGTTAGGCCTATGAAAGTTGGGCTATGCAATGAATTCATTACTTGCTGAAATAAAAATCAACACAAATATGTCTTTGCCTTAAGAAAAAAATACCCGGACCACTTAGTTGCTTTACCAATCTCTGGATTCAATTAATTTTTTAACATGGAAGTAAAGTCCCTTTTATTTTTTTTTTCCTTTCAAGCCAGACATTTATTTTTAACAAGGGGTGAAATCATCTGAGAACAAAACGGGACATCTGTTACTTTATATCTGTTTATTTTAAGTACTTAAATCTGAGTTTGATTTCACACAATTTTGACATTGTTGCTTCATTAATAATCCTTACGTAATTGTGACCTCAGAGTGAGCCCTGTGATTGCAGCATTCATTTCTCATTAGCAGAGAGTCTGATAGGAAAGCCAGAGTCACGCTGAGATGGGAGAGGCTTCCATGTTCAAAACTGGTCCAAATGCTGACCCCAGCAACAGCAGAAAACCACCTCCAAAAGCACAAGGAGAAGGCCTCTGATGGAGTCCTAATCATGATAAAATGATGGCCTGCAGTCTGCTGTTTACGTTTGCATGGTTCTATTTTGCAGAAGTTGTTGGATGGGCAACCTAGTGGCAGCAGTTGTTGCAAGAGAAATAAAAGATTGCACACAAAACACATAGAACTAACACCTACATATGTGTATACAACAGTGTGTTGGACCACAGGTGCCACTTCATCTACCAGGTCAACCAATCTACCTCCTGAAAGTCCTGGGATGCAGAATGCTAAGCAGGTAGGAAGTATGGGAGAGCTGCAGAGCTTCACAGAGAGGAGCTTTCTGGCCACAGTGTGTCTGGCAAATGGGTGTGGCCTGGAACCTGGGGCTGAGAATGGAGGAGTAGGAATCAGAGATGGGAATTTGAAATAAGGGCAGTAAAGTTTAAATTTTGTTTTTTTGAGATAGAGTTTAGCTCTTGTTGCCCAGGCTGAAATGCAACGGCATGATCTCGGCTCTCTACAACCTCCGCCTCCCAGATTCAAGTGATTCTCCTGCCTCAGCCTCCCAAGTAGCTGGGATTACAGGCATGCGCCACCAAGCCCAGCTAATTTTGTATTTTTAGTAGAGATGGGGTTTCCCCATGTTTGTCAGGCTGGTCTCGAACTCCCAGCCTCAGGTGATCCACCTGCTTCAGTCTCCCAAAGTGTTGGGATTATAGGCGTGAGCCACCACGCCCAGCTAAATTTTTAATTCATTCATTTGTAGAACAGATATTTAATGAGCCATATGCCAAGCACTGGATATATGTGGTAAATGGATAATACTTCCGTTTATGAAGTTTAAAAGATTACGGAGCTATGAGAATGACGGTGGGGTCTATTTGAGATTTAGGTGTCATAGAAGGACACTCAAAGAGATAAAATGTAAGCTGACACTAGAAGGATGGAAAGGAGCTAGAAACGGGAAGAGGAAGGGAGAGAGAATTCAAGCCTAATGGAAAGCCCAGAAGGGGAAAGTGATTGGCACGTTGGAGAGACAGAAAGGGGGCCAGTGTGGCTGGAGGGCAGTGAAAGGCAGACAGGGAGTGGAGAAGGACAGGAGGGAGAAGACGGTGGAGAAAAAGATGGAAGTCATGCCTGGTTTTATAGGCCAAGGTGAGGTGTTTGGATTTAACTGTATACACAAGGGACCTTACTGGTAGTTTTGAGTAGGCAAGTGAAATGATTGGGCTTATGCCTTCATGCTGGACATAGAGGGACTGAATTGCAAGGAGCAAGAGCCAAAGCAGGGAGATGAACTTCATAGGCTGCTGTTGTGGTCTAGGTGTGGGTCACAGCGAGGGTGGGGGGAAGGGGGCAGGTAGAAGAAATCTTTAGAATAAGATCAGCAGGGAATCCTGATGGACTGGATGTGGCAGTGAGGAGGTGTCACAGGATCCTTAGGGTGTCACTTTGCCAGACAAAAACCTCTGTGGCTGGCAGTGCCTTCTGCCTGAGTTGCTCATGCCCACTGGGCTTGTTCTGACCACCTGGCCCAGCAGGCTGTGCACTACTCATTTTGCACTACTGGCCAGGATCCCACACCTGCAAAGCATGAGCCAGGTGCAGAGTGGTGAGGGGTGTGTGGGCAAGCAAGTGTGGGGTCCAGTCACTGTTCACAGCTAGGCACACTGTCTGCTGTGGCAGGGCAGGCAACCCCAGGTACTGGCTCTGTGCAAGGCTGCAGATGGACCAGATACACGATATGTGGCTTCCTCTGAGGGCACAGGCTTCTGGGTGAGGGGAATACAATGATGCCTGGAAGCATGGAGATGTCAGGAGCCACAGAAACCCAAAAAGGTGTCACAGCTCTGGCTTGGGGAGCCCCTAGGTCTGGGCTCCCAAAGGGCCGCAGCTTTTCTCTCTTTGTTGTCTGCAACATGGTGAACAGGGGTTATGTTTCAGCCCTGTTTGTGTGACAGCTCTTTAACTCCCACCACTTGGTGGGTTTTGAGTTCTTGTTCCGTGTCCAGGAAGGATGAGGTACATGGACAACTGGAGGGTGAACAAGGCAAGAGAGAGGCTTCACTGAGTGGCAGAACAGTTCTCAGGAGACCCAGAGTGGGTAGCTCCTATCCTCAGGCAGGTTATCCCATCATCTGCAACCCTCAGCGGAGAGGTTATCCCATCATCTGCAACCCTCTGGAGTGGGTAGCTCCTATCCTCAGGTAGGTCGTCCTGTTCTCTGCAGCCCTCAGCGGAGAGGAGACCTGGAGTGGGTTCCTATTTACAGGTTGGTTGTTCTGTCTTCTGCCTGAGTCTGGCTAAGTCTGGGGTTTTTATGAGTGTCAGAGGGGAGAATTTGTGTGCTGATTGGTCCGTGAGTGGCCATGGGTAGACCCAGAAAAAGCACCACAAATTCTTAGTCTGGTCCACAGAACTGGCAGGCTGGCCCCCAGGCATCAGGCTGTCCCTGGCTTGAAGGTGGGACTTCAACAGGGGTGGGCTCACCCTTTCCACCCAGGAGTCTGCCTGCCTCTCACTGCTATCTATATGTCATCCACAGCACCCACGGTGCCCAGGCTGTTCATGCCAGGGGGTGCCTGCAGGGCCATGCCAAGCTGCCCTCAGTGTCCCCTCAGATGCCCTTCCGTGCTCATTGATGCTCAAAGTTCAGAGGGGGCCAAGGTGGCAGAGGGCTGGCATGTTAGCACTGCCCCAAGCACATGCACACTGGGCTGGGTCGTGATAGTGCCTGGGCTCAGCCACAAATCTGCTCTAAAATCAGAGCAGTTACTGTGAGTGGGGAGAGGCCAGGCAGCAGAACAGGCATTTCCAGCCTGCGGGGACAAAGGAGTTTCCTGGGTCGCTGAGATCACAGGGATGTCTGGGTCTGCAGCCATGGCTGGGTGGCTGCAGCTGCACTTGGGAGGGCGGGGCTCCCGCCGCTCCAACTTTGGAGGGGGCAGGACTCCCGCCAGCCCCATAGAGTGCACTGCCCCAGCCACACATCTCCCACTGCAGTCGGTGTCATGTCAGCAGCCACTCCAGACAAACTGCCACTGCCATCAGAAAGACGAGGGACCAGGACCCAGGTTTCTGAGTTAAACATCTTGGTGAACAATGGTCCTAATTGCCAAGATGAAAAAGGTGGGATGGGGTGGGCATGGAACTAGGTTGTTGGGATGGGTTTGTTGATGGGAAGCAAAATATTCCATTTAGGACTCGTTGACATTGAGATGTCAAATTGGCAGTCAAATATTTGAGTCCGGAGTTCTTAAAACAGGTCTGGCTTGCAGATATAAATTTGGAGTTGTTGACAAGTAAATGGTTTTTAAAACCATGGCAAGAATGATGTTACTTGGATTTTGACTAAAAGTGAGTAAGTATTGTGCTGGCTAGAGGTTCTCCAGGGAAGGAAGAAAGATGCCATATTTACTTCACAATATGTTTTGGAATCTTTTAAAGTAAATTATGGACATGATATTTCACTCCTAGATTCTTTGGTGCACATATTCACAAAATAAGGACATCTTCCTACTTAAGCGCAATCCCAGAAATGACATTTAGTGTCATCAACTCAGTGCCAGCTCCTTCCTTGGGCTCAGCACTGTCCATTTATATTTTTCTTTTAATTCTCACAACAACTCTATGAAGAATGTATGACTGACCCATTCTATCAACAAAGACACAACGGCTCAAAGAGGGTTTGTAAATTATCTAAGACCAGGTAACTAGAGATGTGTGCAGCCAAGATTCAAACCCAAGTCTGGGTGTAGAGCTTTCCTTCAGTCATTACTCAGCTGCAGACAGTGGCCTAGAAACTCATCTGCATGGGAGGCATTTGATCTTTCTCTCCCTCGGGCCCCATCCTTGACCTGGCATCTTTGTCTTGGGAAACTGTCTTTTCCTCAGATCATTTGACAGACCCCATGATTTCTTTTCTTTTTCTTTTTTTTGAGACAGAGTTTCACTGTTGTCACGTAGGCTGGAGTGCAGTGGCACAATCTTGGCTCGCTGCAACCTCTGCTTCCCAGGTTCAAGTGATTCTCCTGCCTCACCCTCCAGAGTAGCTGGGATTACTGGCGCTCGCCACAATGCCTGGCTAATTTTTGTACTTTTAGTAGAGATGGGGTTTCACCACGTTGGCAAGACTATTCTCAAATGCATGACCTCAGGTGATCAGCCCCCCTTGGCCTCCCGAAGTGCTGGGATTACAGGCGTGAGCCACCGCACCCAGCCCCATTTTTTTGACAAGTTCAGAAGGCTATACTTTGATTCAGGCCAGGCCTATCCTAATGCCTGGAAGGCATTAGGAATCTGGTTTCCCAATGACCACAGATTTTTTTTTGAGACGGAATCTTCTTTTGTCACCCAGGCTGGAGTGCAGTGGTGCAATCGAGGCTTGCTGCAGCCTTAACCTCCCAGGCTTAAGCAGTCCTCCCACTTCAACCTCCTGAGTAGCTGGAACTACCTACATGCACCACCACACCTGGCTAATTTAAATTTTTTTTTTTTGGTAGAGACGGGGCCTCACTATGCTGCCAGGGCTGGTCTCAAACTCCTGGGCTCCAGTGATCCTCCCATCTCAACCTCCCAAAGTGCTGGAATTACAGGCCTGAGCCACTGCACTTGGCTTTGATCACAGATTTTGAAAAGCCAGCTTTAATTCCATCTTGAGCTGCCCACAGCAGTCAAGGGATGGCAGGGCGGGCAATAGCCTTTCCCTGAAGTTTGAAGGGAGTAGAGGTAGAGTGAGGAGCTCTGATGGTGGCAACAGGATGGGGCAGGATGCATTACCATTGTGTGTGGGGCAGTCATATCAATGCCCCATCTTCCCAGGCCTACCCTCCAGAGGAAAGCCTGGGGTTGTGTCCCTGAGGGACTACCCCAGCTTCCTACAAGCCATGACAGGGAGGCTAGGGGATGGGTGGGGTTGACCTGGGTATACTGCTAGTTCTGATCTCCCTAGGAAGGGTGGCCTTAGCTCGCCCCCACCGTCCTCCTTATTGCAGATTATGTAGACTTCAGATGTAGGGAAGTCTCCTGTGTCATTCAAAGCAGGGTGAAAGTGCACCAGAGTGCTCGCAGTGGCCACCCCATCACTCTCCAGCCCTTACCCTATTTTATTTTTCTTCATACCCTTTATCAGCATCTGCTGTAAACATGTTTGCTTACTATATCTCTATACAAGAATTTAAGCTTCCTGAGCAATAACTTTTACTATTTGGCTCAGAATTCATTTTCAGCACCAATAAGAGTGCCTGGCACATAGTAGGCACTTAATATATGTTTGCTGAATTAATGATTTTACCAATCAATCATGTAGACTCCAGACATATCTACATAATAACCAAGTGGATTCAACATAGCCCATAGCAGACTTCTGTCCATCTGCACCTCACTCTGCAAAGCTTCCAAACACATTCTTGTCTCACAAATTTCAACAGTCAAAAGAAAAGAATGGGAAAGAAAAAAAGGAAGGAAGGAAAGTGCTAGAGGAGAGAGTGAGTACACACAACACCAGAGCCAACCAGGGGGAGCCTCATTCAGAGCGAAGTGGAGAACCTAGGCTGGTTTCCAAGGCCTCCAGGTGGGGCACAGGAAGGTGGCATTACTCTCAAGACAGAAAACTCAAGGAGCTATAGCTTTTGATCGTCAACTTATTCCAGGCTGGCTTAGAGGTCTGGGGAGGACATTCAGGCGCTCTGAAATAGAGCGATAATCAAGAGAAAGAGGGAGTCTTAAATTGAGGATGGAGAGCAATATACTCAGGTTAATGGAAGTACTAGCAATATTAAATGAAATTGCTCTACCACTTCTTCATAAGGCGGCACTGGGGAGCCCGCTCTTTGCATAAGCAGGGAGGTCCTGGGATTTAGCAGGAGGGTGGAGGGGCTGGGGAATCAGTCAGGCAGCAACCATTACGGTTCATGGGCGCCCAGCTCGCAACCCCTCGGCGCACCTGCCGTATATTTACTCAGACCCACGCAGGAGCCAGGCAAATTTGGGCAGGATTTCAAGGGAGCCTGGAGCCAGGGGAGCCTGCTTTAGTCCAATTAAATGAAGCAGTATCAGGTGGAAAGTAATTCTGAGTATTCACCATTATAGGGAGTTTTGTGTTTAAGCCCCTCAATGGACTTTCTTTTAATGAAGAGCTAAATGCAGGGTCTGGAAGTGGGCAGGCGGAATTGCTCCAACCTAGCAGAGCTGAATCTCTCCCTGAGGAAGGCACACAAGGGCGGGCAGAGTTTCCTAAGGGCCATATCTTGTGCCCCCCACTAGACACTCCAACCTGGATCCCGGGACACCTCTATGGACATGTTACTTCCATTTTGTAAAGATAATCGGGAAACCTCACCAGGCCTGGGGTGCGAAGAACCTGATTTGAATCATCACAGCCGGATCCAATGCACTCAAATCTTCGGGGATCTTCCTTCTGCTTCCTGCCTGTCTGCCTTCCTTCCTTCCCCAGTGTTGGTCTTCCGAGGCAGTGGAAGCCAAATAAGTGAAGATGAGCTAATAGGGTTGCAGAGAATCAAGAGTCTTATATAATTGTCTTAGGGAAAAACAAGCCCACTAGTGTAGGTAATAAATGAAAGAGAAGGAGAGTGCAATTCACGAATTCAAATAGACAAAGAGGATGAGCCGCTCTTAAACTGTTGATGATACCAGAGAAATTGCTCCGTCAGTGGACATTTACAGACGACTTCAGGTGTGCCCAGCATCTGAGGAGACAACCAGTGGGGGTACCATCCAGAGAAGCACAAAACAGGATTTTGTCCCTCAAACAGCTCATGATGACAATGGCCTGAAGTTATCTGTAGAGCTAAGGAAACAAAGCATAATTTTGTGAAATGAAATAACCATGAATAATGTAACCACACAAACAATACCCAGACCCTTATTTCAAGCCCTAATTTTTGTTGCCTGCAACAATACTCCAGGCATATTTGAGTATGCAGTTCTGCTCACCATTCCCATGACTTTTTAGACATAGACATCAAGGATGGGGCAGCCAGAGCTGAAAACCCCAGTACTGGAGTGTTGTTGGCCAGATTTTTATTATCACTATACATCAGTGATTCTAAAGAACGTCAGTGATAAAATATGCCCCCCTCTGCCCTCCAAAATCCTCTGTTAGATAATGTTAAGCAATTGTTGAAAATTTCGATAGAGTGTTATTTACATGTGTGCACATTTTTATTGTTTATAATTTAATAAGCTTTGTATTCTACATGGAAGTTAATTCATAAATTCTCATCCACATGGTCTCTGATACAGATAGACACAGATATTTATCTTCCTTTTGAGAGTAAATTCCTGCAGGTAGAGATTGTTGGGGTTCACTTCAGGTGCAGTATTTGCAGGGAGTCCAGGTTTATATCTTCCACTCGTGTGATAGAACATATCCCTGCTTCTAAACAACAGATTTTTAAAAAAGTGATGGTATGTGATTGTAAGAATGAAAAAACAAGACTTGGGTTATATCAATGCCATCATTTTATGTGACCTTTTGGAGTTTTTGTGTTTGAAATTCAAGACAGAGAAACAGTGCAAACTGTGAGATGTAATGTTTTTGTTTAATAAGTATAAATTTTAGTGCATATATGAAATATTTTGCTGACTTTGACTAATATCTTTAAAGTTGATATTTCTCCTTTTAAAGTTGCTAATTGTTAGTTTTAAAATTAAATCACAAATAAAAATTTTATAATTGAATGCTATATGCTGATTCCCAAAAATTAATGTGATATGGGGAAGGGTGTTAAATACTGACCTGCTCTGTGTGTGAAATATACTAGGACATCCCTTCTTTCTAGAAATTCCAGAACTTGTCCTGGAAGAATTCAGACCTGAATTCATGACCTGGATTTTGCTTGGGTTGGTAGAGTTATCTTTTTCACATGCCATGGCAATTCAGGTCCCTCTATAATCCCCCTTCCACCCTACCTTTCTCTTCCCTGTTCCCCAAGACTTTCCACTCTGAACTATAGTTCTCCTATATCATATTCCCACAGAAAAGTTTTTGAAAAACAGAGTCAACTATTTTTTCTTGTAAGCCTGCTACTTGTTTTACCCTCTTTCCACTTCCTGATTTCCATATGGCCCCGCCTTAGTTCTTTGATACCTGTAAAGGAAGCCTAAAGAGAAAGGGTGTTCTTGGAGAGTACAGATCAGTAGATTTGAAAGAATTGCCCTTTCCTTCCCCTAAATTAGAACCTGATCAAAACAATTGCTTAAGAAGTGAACTTGTTAAAGGACTGAAAAATATGAATCACTATGAGGGGGATTTATCAGAAGTATTAAAAGAAGACATGTGGGACTGATTTTCAGAATAGGGAAGCATTATTTCCCTGGAAATAATCCAGGGAAAACATAGAACCGGGAATTTCAATATTTTGCAAGAAAAGGGAACAAATCTTAAGAGAAAAAGCCTCAGTATCTACAAGACAATAGGACAATGAGAAATTAACATGACATGTTTCCGAAAAACTGAGCTTGCCAAACAAACTCGAGCTCTTCGCATACTTCAGTTTCAGGAGTTTCAGGATTAGCAAATGAGGTGGCTTTAAACCACTTCACATAGCTTCATTTTTGTGTTGGATTTGATGTGAAGACTACAATAGGGTTTGCAGCAGTGAGAAGTGGAAAGTGACTGAAAGACCCTCAAATAACCTGGCACAGCCCCAAATTAAAAAAACAGGTTTTCAGCAAAATGTTAAAAAGATTTCTCTTTGGCCAGGGTTGTTTTGTCGATGTTCTAGAAAGAGAATTAAATAGCATATAGTACTAGATGCGGGGAGTCCAGGTCTAAGAATTATCCGTGTGATACGGACCTGGGAGAATTAGCAGAGTCTGTGATCAACATAAGTCTGGCTCTGCACACCTAGGCAGCTGAGAGTGTGAACTCAACCAGGGCGGACATGGGGAAGTAGGGTCCTCTGAGCCCAGCTGGCAGGGTGCCACCCTTTCTGCCACTGACAAAGAGACGAGTGCATTCAGAAGAGACTCCCAGGGCAGAGAAGTCTGGTGAAAAGTTGGAGGTAGTTAAACCAGAAAAAGAGAAGCTTCAGGAATCACACAAGTGACTTCTTCATGTGTCTAAAACATTGATTTGCAGACAAGAGACTGTTATGGGTTGAATTTTCCACCCTTACATCCCCAAATTTATATGTTGAAGAAAGCACAAGGAAGTGCATTCTAGCAATTCAGACCGAGAGTGGGCTGAGCTGCCTTTGGTGTAGCGTGCTTTGTAGTATTCAGGATGTGTAAGTGGAGATGAGATGACCAGTTTCTGGAGCTACGATAGGGAAAATTCCCGCAAGTGAGGGACGGACAATCTCCAAGATTTCCTTAAATTGTAGAATTCTATGCTTCTAACTCCAGAAGTATTTAGAAATGACAAAAAATTAGCTTAGGATTTTAAATTAGGGATTGTTCTGTTTTTCAAAAGGACAGAACCTAAACAAGCATTAAAAAAGAACCAGTAAAATGTAATTCTACACAAGAAAACTGTAAGTTTTCTTTTACATTTATCCTATCTACCCTCTTAGCAAAATTTTAGGTATACAGTACAATATTGTTAACTCTAGGCATTACATGTGTAGTAGCTCTCCAGGACTTACACATGTTGCACAACTTCGTGCCCTTTGTCCAACTTCTCCCCATTTTTTCCTTCCTCTGACCCTGGCAACCACCATTCTACTTTCTGCTTCTTGGAGTTTGACCATTTTAGATTCCTAAGTGAGACCGTGTAGTATTTGTCCTTCTGTGTTGGGCTTTTTTTTACTTAGCCCAGTGGACTCCAGGTTCATCCATGCTACCAAAAAAGGCAGGGGCCGGGTGCAGTGGCTCATGCCTGTAATCCAGCACCTTGGAAGGCTGAGCAGGGGTAGACCATGAAGTCAGAAGTTCGAGACCAGCCTGGCCAGTATGGTGAAACCCTGTCTCTACTAAAAATACAAAAATTAGCCAGGTGTGGAAGCACGCACCTGTAGTCCCAGCTACTCGGGAGGCTGAGACAGGAGAATCGCTTGAACCCAGGAGGTGTAGGTTGCAGTGAGCCGAGATCACGCCACTGCACTCCAGCCTGGGCGACAGAGCAAGACTCCGTCTCAACAACAACAACAACAATGGCAGGATTTCCTTCTTTTTAAGGCCGAGTAGTACTTCATTTTATGTATACACCACATTTTCTTTATCCATTCATTTTTTGATGGACATTCAAGTGGCTTCCATGTCTTGGCTGTTGTGAATAATGCGGCAATAAACACGGGAATGCAACTATCTCTTTGTTATCCTGATATTCAATTCCTTTGGAAAAGAGCAAGAATTAACAGGGAAAATACTTCAAGAACTCAGTGGGCAGGAAGTACATGAAGAACAATGATGCTGGAAAACATAGGGCGCTGAATGGTATTAAATATGGTTGATACCCCATGGCTGCAAAACAGCTTGTCTTACTATGAGCAGTATCTGTAGTTTTAAGCTAGGCAGGTTCCCGTCCTGCCACTTAAGAGCTTTGTGGTCTCGGCCCATCTGTGTCACTTCTCTGAGCAAGAGTTTCCTCATCTGCAAAGTGAGACAGTATCACCTAGCTCACAGTGTCAGGAGGATGACATGAGACAATTAATGAAAATTGTGAGACATGTGGTAAGCATTCAATAAAGAACTATGAATTTCATTATGAAATTAGCATCTTCAGAGCCAAAACCAAAGGCTTATTATACACACACACACACAGAGAAAGGGAAACACAAATGACAAAATTAAAGCTTTAAAGGAAATTTCTTTGTTAGAGTCCATGATGTAAATAGTGATCTTTCCTATGTAAGTGTAAAGTTTCATTTGCTGATATTGTATCTACATTAAATGATTAGAAATCATGATTTGCTACATCGTTCCACATAGAACCAAGTGGATTGGTAGATTTTGATTTTTTTAGTGGATATCCTGCTCATATGAAAGTGCTGATGGCTGGCCGATGTTTGAGACCTTTGGTCTGATGTACAGCCTTGGATAAACTTCTGTCATTCTTGGTTTTCTCATCTGCACCTTCCTCATCAAGTTGCTGGGATGAGGAAATGGGACCAGGCTTGGGGAAAGTGTTAGGTAGATGGCGGATGAGCATGGTGCCATTGCGTCCTCATAGCTTTGGGATGGTGATGGTAGGTTCTGGCTCTACCCCAAGGATAAATGCCGAATATACCATGGGAAGCAAGGGTCAATTTATCCTGATAGAGCCAGTCAAAACGAGGAATAATGCGTGAAATTAAGGTAGATGAGGCTTTAAGGAAAGGATAAACTTCTGTTCAGCAGGATCCTTTAGATAATGAAGTGGTCTCTAAGGAAACTTGAAGGAGCTCTACACTAGAAGAAAAACTAAAATGGGCAAACACTCTGCCTACTGAAATATGAGTCATTTCAAAGCTTCGGCCTTCTGTTAGTTTCTTAGTCTTTGTCGCTTCTCCTTCCTCTTTTAATTTTATGCTTTCCCCAAGGATGTTCCTTGATCCAAATTGCTCTTTATTCGAGACTGTGATTCATTCCTGGTGTAGTTTAAATTGGCCCATGTTTGTAGTATCTGGGGCTAAAAGGCAACTGCGCCATCTTTCCCCCGGGTTCCCCCTTGGTGGCTTCCTGTCACCCCACTCCAGGTTTGCAGTGGGCCGTCTGCAGCCTGGCCTGGCTCTTCTGCCTCGGTGTTGGCCTTCTCATTAGGCATGCTCTGGAGCTGGCTGGTGTCAGAGTCGGGCAATGCATCAGAATGCAGGGCATGCCTCAGGCTCCTGGGAAGCTGCACATTCCGCATGAAATATGAAGGCAACAGCCAGCCCAGGGGAGACCCAAGGTGGATTTAGAGGAAGAGCGGCAAAGGTGGCTGTTGGGGGAGGGGCGTTCTGCAGGGCCAGAGAGACGACGTAGGCACCTATCACATATTTTAAAGGCACTGCTTTGGTGGGGGAGAGGGATGCTGGGAGGGGCACCTGGTTTATGTATCCTCTTGGCTGCTCCTGACACACACTCCCTCGGTACATTCTTTCTGCATATGCTCACGGTATATCTGTGATTATGGTGATGTGCCCTTTTGAGATAGGCAGCCGGCTCACTCCCTGCTGTGCTCATCACTGATTCTTGAGTTTCTCTTTTGGGATAACCTGAAATCATAAGAGCAGTCCGTGTGGATTTCGGTGCACCTGACAGTAAGAAACATAATAAAAAGTAATGATTGTCCAGCAGGCCCTGGGGATGCTTGTCACACACCACCTTGGGTCTACAGAGGTTAAGTGTGCTTAACAGGCGGTGGCCTCAGATGGCTCCGAGGCCTGACATTAGAGTCTGTCCTTGACTTTGTCCAGAATCCTCTAGTTTCCAGCCAAGGCTCCATGCTGGGGTTCCAGCCAGCCATTCAGAAATGAGAAAAAAACCATCCACACCCAGGCACTAAGAGACTACTGCATGCCTTGGACATGTCACAGTGTAATGCGCTGTGCACATAGCCTCAGAACACTTACCCACCGTAGTGGGCTTGGGTTACGTGCAGGTCCCTGACTTAGCCACTCTATCCATGAAGCAGAAATGCTGTATCACTTGTTTTTATATAACCAAAGGATTGGTACATAGTAGGCACTCAATAAATACTGAATACATTCTATTTGATGAGACTGCCCTCCCACACCGCCACACATCCAAGTGATCAAAAAACACAAGTCTACTTGTCCCTCCAAATGCAGCAATTTTGGGAGGCCACCTTTTCTTTCCTAACCTAAATCCACAGTCCCCATTACAGTGTACTCAGGGTGTAATTCCATTTCATATTATTGATTACAGAGTAGTACAGAGAATCCCACTTTCTTTTGATCGGAGAATACACACACACTCACACACACACACACACATATATATTCCTGTGATGGAAGCAGTTTGCATTCCTTGCGTGTGAGATGAATGTGAAAGTTTTCTGCAAGAAACTGCAAAGCAGTGATGTCTCCTGAAATCCCCAGCCATTTCTGGTTGGCAGTGCTGCCTGCTGCATTCCTTCCAGAGGTGCCATTCCACAGGCGGGTTCCACTCTGAGGCTTCCCTCCTGGCTGGAATGTGAGACAATATGTACGCTTGTTTTACATGTGGGAACTTTCAGTGTATAGAACTGTATTTGGTGACTTTCTGTTCATTTTATAAAGAAATTGGCTTTTTTTGTGAACTGAGAGGACTCTATAGTTCCGTTTGGTTCTTGATGCAGAGTAGCAGGATTCAACTAAAATGTTGCCTCTCACAAGACCGTAAGCTGCCTGGGAGAAGGGCACCGCCTGCCCTGTCCACTGCTGCGTTTCCCAGTGGCTAGAGCAGCAGTGAGCACAGAGTAGACACTCAAACATTTGGTTGAGTGCACACTTAGACAGACCTGCATGGCCGCTTAAACAGAGAGGGCGTCACTTAAACAGACCTGTCTAAATCTGCACTTTCTGTAGCAGAGAAATGATAGTGCCTTATCCTCTAGCCAGTGATATGTTCGGGGTTGAGCCCGTTAGAATCGTCTCTGGTTTTGATATGCCTATGCTGAGAGATAGAATTTCTCTGTTGGAGCTACTAAGTTGAGAGTAGGATGCTAATTTGAAAGAGGAGAGAATTAGACTATTAGACAAAATGAAGAGATGGAGAGAGAAAGAGAGCCAGCAAAGCAGCCAGCCCTACCAGCATCATATGACTTTGTACAATCAGCCCCAGCTGAAGCTCTAACCCAGAATGTCTTGGTTATATAAAGCAATAAATTACTGATTTATTTATTTGCTAGAGGTAATATAAAAGAAGGTTTCCATCACTTAAAACTAAAAGCAGTCTGACTGACAGACTTGTTTCATACTATCCCTGTCTGCTTTTAAAGCTATTCATTTGCCTCATGCTAACAGCTAATCTTCTCTTTACATTTAATGCATGTGGGTCTCCTAAATGTCTATTTTCACATGGCAGTTATTTTGCCCAGTCCTTTTGCCTGCTTTAAGCAGAACTGTATCTAAGCCACATACTCAGGGCAGAATCTGTCCTATACAAAGACTATGGAGAGAAGGAATACTTCACATTTCTGGAGAACAGACCTCACAGTTCCCACTGGTGTCAGATCCCTCCACCCTCCAGCACACAGCACCCCCTTGACAGTGCACACACACTCTGCAGAGGACCTTGGTGAGGACACCCTGCTCTGGACTCAGCTCTGCTGGGCCAGCACTCAATTGTTCGTAACTTGTTTTATAGGAATGGGGTTTGGCCCCCAGCTAGAGAAGAGATGGCCAATTTTCAGAGAACAAAGCAGAGACAAGAAAGCAGTTGTTCCTTGAATGTCTACTATGTGAGAAACACCATCCAGGGCACTGCACCTGCGTGTGAGTTACATAACTTCTCTTGTCTATAGTTGTGGATGCAAAGGCTCAGAGTGGTTCAGCAGTTGCGTGCACACAGGCTGAGCTGTTTAAGTGACAGTGCAGGTCTGTCTAAATGTGAGCATCCATGATTTTTCTGCCACCCCTAAGTGGTCTCCTGGGGCCATATTTTGATTTGTTTTGTGCGGTCTAGACCACTCAGCACCATGCTTGGCCATACTGTAAGTCCAACGAGGACAGCACTGTGTTTATCGCCATGTCATACGGACCTAATGAGGAGGGAATGTAACAGACCACCCTCTCCATGGTGTGAGAGAATTGCTTGACACGGAGATGCTCAGAAACAGGAGAAGTTTGGAGTCCAGTTTCCTTCCTCTGTGGCCCACCCAGCCTCTGGGGTTGAAAGCGTGGCCAGCGAAAGCGTTCTGTTCCCATCCACACAGGGATGCCTCTGGCTGGGTGACAGCCACTGACCCACCTCGTTTTTGTTCTGCAGGTGTTGGAAAAAGGATGCAACCATCCCCAACAGGGAAGGGTGAAAAATGCTGCACTGTGCATGGGTAAATGTGCACATGTGTGTATGTGTGGTCCTGGGAGCAAGGGCCGGGCAGGGACCAGTCTGCAAAACAACATTAAGAAACCGAAACATTTTCCACTGTGAACAGAATTACTGCCCATGGAATTCTTACCCAGCCTGAGAAGGGAGCAGCAGCCCCTCCTTTTCATTAGCTAAACAAAGAGGGTTATTTTTCAAATGAAAACTTTCAGTGTGGAAAACAATCTCATTCCCGGGGCTTTTTGAGAAGTGAGATTCTCAGCGCTCCAATAAACATGTGTATGTGGATATGCAGCTGCAAAGGCAGTGTGCGTGCCCTGACCAGACGAGAGGGCAGGCCTGGCCAGTGCGGGACACGGGGACTTAGCTTCAGGCCTCTCATAACAATCCCAGGTAGAAATGCCAGCAGAGGGAATGGACCATGGCCTGGAAGATTTGAACTGTTCTGTGAGAGAAAAAAAGTGAAAACAAAAATATTTTCTGTGAGTCCATTAAATGATCTCCTTTCTTCCTCCAAGTCAATGAACTCCTTCTGGTTGGAAAATAATCTGCAAACTCAAACCCTTCTTGGTTCAATGGGGTGTATTCTGTCTATTGAATTCCTGGTCTTCAGAGTTCTTTCAAAAAAGAAAAAAACAACTTGTGCCCACTTATGAACCCATGGGGTAATGTCACAGCTTTCTCTTGAGGTGCTCTCTTCATGAAAGCTCCTGGGTACTTATGTTTGTTTAAGAGTGGGTAAGAATAGGAGGGCAGACTGCCAGGGTTCAAATTTTAGCTCTACCCCTTAAAAATAGTGTGTGCTTACTCTCTGTGGAACTCAGCTTGCCCATCTGCAAAGGGAAATAACAGTGGTACCTACATCACAGAGTTTTCATAAAGATTAAATGAGAAAATGCTTACAAAGTGCTTACCACAGTTTTTGGACAAAGGAAGACCTCAATAAAAAGTGTGGCCATTATTATGAATTTAAAGGGACATGGCATGTGGTCATAGACCTGAACTTTTTACATTAATAAATATCATTCTTTGAGGTTTCTACTTTTCCCATCTCACTAATGGAAAAGCGTGTTGTTTAAAAAAATAAAAGCAGACACCAAATAGCCTCTCTTCAAATCAGAGCTTCCTTCTCTAATCAGTCCGTGAATGTTTCGGGGAGTGCTCTATTTAACTTGGCTGGCCCCTGGTTTTGCCGTGAGTAATACATTGGGCTTAATTTCAAACTCCACACAGCCAAGATCACTGGATACTTGAGCTTCCCCAAGCTGAGTTGATACAGCTGCTCTGCCCCTGGTCACTGGTGAGTTGTCCCTGTGGATTCCAAGGGGTCTGAATACAAACAGGCCGAGGTGCATGGGCCAGCCGAGATGGTCAAGGACATGGGTTCCCACAGAGCAGGTGTCCAAGTGAGACAAGACTGAGGAGGCCTGGGGAGCCCTACAGTGTAGTCAGAGGAAACTGACACAGAGGGTGGCCAGAGATTATGGAGAGAGGGGCCTCAATGATGCTTGGGGAGAGTAGTGTTACTTGGAGCATAGGAGGTGGAAAGAAACCATCCTGATTTTGACATTGCCACAGTGATAAACGAAGGCGCGAAAACTCTCCAAATTAGGGTCTCTGAGACCAATTAGGTCAGACGATGAACACTTGCTTGAAAAAGAATCCAGTATGGCTTTCTTTTAAACACAGGCTTCATTTCAAATGGAACTGAATAAACCAAATTCAATTTAGACATGTTTTTCCCCAGGAACTCAGCTCTGGCATGAAATAAGGCTTGCCTGAGGCCACTTGAGAACCGCAGTCTGTGGGACAGCCCTGTGATGGACAGATAGAGCAGAGTGTTGATTTTGAGGCCTGTTGAACCCCAATGACAGGCGGCTGGTAAACAGATTGAAGAAGCTAATGACTATTTAGTGCTTTCCAGGCTGGGAAATGTCTCTTTGGCTTCTGAGGTAGCAACACCCTTACCTTAAAAGGTTTGGATTGATGATCTGGGCCCAATAAAAGCCCTGTCTGAAATCTGTTGGGAAGCCCACGCATTTCAGAAGTGAAAGATAATGAAGATGTTCTAGAAGCAATATCATTATGAGTATACATTATAAATGATAATTACAATTAATCATATTAGCCTTCACAATCTCCCAACGTTATAACTCAACAATAGTAGATCCATCTTCCTCGTGTTCTTTGAAAGAAGATTTTGCCTTAAACTACACATTTTCTCCTTTAATTTGATTTGTGGTGATTTCTATTTTCTGACTGATTTCTCTGTCTCCTGAAGGTAGACATGTGATGGGGAGTGAGGTTTGGGCATTAGATGAAGTTGGGGGGTCATGATGCCCAGCAAATTCTAGAGCAGAATTTATGTGGCCCCTGAAGGAGGCACTTGAGCAGCCCATCTTGTTATTTCAATGCTGTCAGAACTCATTCATGCCCCCACATGTAATCCATGGTCAGGCGTTCCCCAATCCCCCCTGCAATCTAAATCGGCCTCCTTCTTTTATTCTCTCTCATAATTC
The DNA here is from genome assembly GCA_963573385.1 of Cacajao melanocephalus. Lineage (NCBI taxonomy): Eukaryota > Metazoa > Chordata > Mammalia > Primates > Pitheciidae > Cacajao > Cacajao melanocephalus. Next base: position 288,331 of record CAUYLG010053293.1, on the reverse strand, counting down.
CCTCTTCTTTCTCCCCAAGCACTAATCATGGTTTTTAATCATTTCTTTATATTTACTTGATGTTTAGCTCCTCATTAGATATGAGCTCAGTAGGAGAGGGGTCATGTCTATTTTGTTCACCACCGTATAATGAATACCTAGCGTCATGCCTGGAATAGGGAGGCAACCAGTAAATAATTGTGAATGGAAGACAGAGTGGGTTGCACAGCTCGAAAGAGCATGCACCTTAGAATGAAGACCTCTCTTCTCTCTCTTCCCATTGATGCCAGACGTTTACTATCTCCATATATATACCACAAAGGCCCACAGTGATTTCCCACATGCTGAGTCCAGTGGCTTTCTGGGTTCTCACCCCTCGGCTAAGCTGTAGAGTCTGATAGAATCAACTCTGCCCTACTGGAAAGCCTGCTTTCTTGGCTTCCGTGCTCCACGCTCCCCTCTCTGGTCTGTGCTCACTGACTCCTTCCTCTTACGCTGTAGTGGGAGTAGAGCCCATGGTTCTGGACCCGACCTGATCACATTCTCGTGCTGTTCCTTGTCTTGACAGCTCCTCCACTGTCTTGCCTCCAGACTGCAGCTTTGTGCTGGGACCTACAGAGTCTATATTTCTAATCCTGAAATGCAACCCTTCCTCTTGCCTTCTTTTTCTTCTCCTGATCACCAGGTTGGACAACTTAGTGTCTCTTCTCAACATTGTTCCTCATATTTTCCAAGTAGTCAACATATGAAAATACTGAAAATATGAATTCAGTGTCTTCTCATTGCCTATGACTCAAATGTCTTGATTGCCCAGACCGTTCCATCTTTTCCCAGTTTTCTGTTACACATTATCCAAGTTCCTTTTTTTGCCAATAATGCCTTTTCTATTTATACTGTCAAAATTCTACCTTTCCTTCAAGGTTTATCTCAAATATTTCCCACTTTAAGTCCCCTGTGAGCTTCCTAATCAATTATAATTTCTCCTGCTTTTAACTACCAACACATCATCTATCTTTCAGTTGGCTTTCTCTTAATTTTTTATTGTATAATGAATTTCTATGTATTTGTCCATATTTTTAAGGAAAGCCTAATAAATAGATTTCTGGAGAGACTGACCTAGATAGAAGGAAAGCATAAACTACTAACACATACCCTACAGACATTAAACAAAATATTAAGATGATATTATGAAGAATTTTATGTCAATGTCTTTGAACATGCAGGTGAAATGGACAAATTCCTAGAAAAATGCAAAAATGGATAAAGGAAGAAATGGATAATTTGAATATTCATATATTTGCTAGAGAAACTGAATCCATAAAATTTCTGCAAAGAAATCTTGAGGCCTAGATATTTGACTAAGAATTTATTTCAAACATATGAGAAAAAAATAATATAAGTGTTACACAAATTCTTCCAGGGATCGGAAAAAGGAAGAAATACTTTTCTACTCATTTTATGAGTCCAGCATTACTTTGATACTGAAACTTTTCAAGAACATTCCAGAAGAAGAAAATTACAGGCCAATCCTTCATTGTAATATAGATACAAAACTCTTGAGCAAACCAAATCTAGAGATATTTTAAAAGGATCAGATATCATGAAAAAATAAACTTTACTTCAAAAATGGAAGGTTGGTTTAACACTTAAAAATCAATCAATATAATTCACCACAGTAACAGAATAAAGAAGAAAAACCATATGAACACCTCAAAAGATGAATAAAAAGCATTTGATGAAACTCAGAACTTGTTCATGATTAAAAATATAACTAGCATCAAATTAGGACTAGAAGGGAACCTTTTAATCTAAATGGCTACATCTAATAAGTCCATACTTAATAATAACATAGAAATGCTTCTACTGGAGACCAGGAATAAGACAAGGATATTCACTCTTCTGACTTCTATCTAACATCGTACCAGAGGTTTTAGCCAGAGTAGTTTAGACCAAAAAAAAAAAAAGAAATTTCAAAACTTAAGAATTAAAAAAGACACACACCTGATATTATCTTTGGACATGATTGTATACAGAGAATCTACAGGTGAATTACTGGAACGAGCCAGAAAATTTAGCTAAACTAATGAATGGAAAGTCAACATACAAAAATCAGCTATGTTTTTGTGTACTAGCAACAAGTATTCAAAAATAATACTTTAAATTTGATGCCATTTACAATAGTATTTTAAAAATTAAGCACCTCGTTAGGAATAAATTCAGCAAAATATGCACCTGACCAATGCATAGCAAATGCAGAACATTACAGAGAATAGTTTTTAAAGACTTAAATAAATGAGGAGATATAACGCGTAAATTGGATTGAGAGACCTAGCGTAAAAATGTTAATGCTCTTCAAATTGGTCTTTGCTTCCATGCAATACTAGTCAAAATCCCAGCAAGTTTTCTTTCTCTCTTCTTCTACTTTTTCCCTTGCTTCCTCTCTCCCATCCATCCTTCCATCCTCCCTCCCTCCCTCCCTTCTTTCTTTTCTTGTAAAAATTGGTAAGCTAATTCTAAAATTTACTTAGAAATACAAAATGTCAAAAATAGTCAAGACAAACTGAAAAAGAAGAAAGCCGAAGGACTTGTACTACCAGATATCAAAACTTACTGTAAAGCCACAGTAATTAAGGCAGTATGATATTGGTGTAATAGAGACAAATGGATTCACAGAACAGAGTTGAGAGTCCAAAACACAGCTGCATGGAAATCACCTGATTTACAACATGGGCACCACTGCAATGTAGTGTGTGAAACCAAATGGTTGGGTTAATTGGATTTCCAAAAGAAAAACAATTCTTTGACCCCCTATCTCACACCATATATGAAAGTCCATTACAGATGGAACATAGGCCTAAGTGTAAAAAGTTGAACAATAAAGCTTCTACAATATAACACATGAGAATATCTTCATGAGCTTGATGTAGATGAATTGAAAAAACACATAAAATTTACTAATCGTAAAACAAAAGATTGATCAATTGGTCTCATTAAAATTAACAATTTCTCATGAAAAAAAGAAAAGGAAAGAACACAAACCTACATTTAAGAGAATTAAAGGGCCAATCATAAAGTGGGAGAAGATATTTCCAAAAATATGTCAGACAAAGGAACTTATAAACAGAATATATAAAGATTTCTTATATAACAACAAGATGACACATAATGTATTAAAAATGGGCAAAAAATTGTTGACAGTCCTTTTACAAAAGAAGATGTCTAAATTGGTAACAGACTTACGAAAATATACAAAATTAGGTATGCAAACTTAGAATCACAATTCAATATTAACCACTTTCTTATTAGAATATAAATTTAAGATAAATTGACAATGCTGAATATAGTGAGAGTCTGAAGTGACAGGAATTCTTATATGCCATCAGCAGGCATGGAAGCTGCTAATGAAGCAGGTACAACTGCTTTGAAAAATTGTTTTTGTGGTGTCTACTAGAGCTAACATACGCATACTCTCTGACCCAACCATTCTCCTTCATATATACACACAGAGGTCTGTGTACAAGGGCATTAAAAGGCATGCCAGAGCCTAGAAGCAACACAAATATCTATCAACAGTCGAAAGGTGTTCATTATGGCATATATACAATGGAATACTATGTAGCACTGAGAATGAACAACCTACCACTATGTGCAACAGTACGGATAAAAATTATAATGTTAAGTGAAGGAAGAAATAAAAAAATATTGCATGACTCTATGTGACCTCCAATAACAGAAAAAACTAATCTATACTGACGACTGTCGAAAGAGGGGTCACTTTTGGAGGGTGGGAGTAAAGATGGCTGCCTTACGGTAATGGCATTATTCCATGGCCGGGTCCATGTGGTGGTCATGTGGGTGTGTTCACTCTGAAAAAGTAATCAAATTGTACACCAATGCTAGGTATTTTTGTTATACTTCAAATTACTAAGTTAACTAAAGCAACAACAAAAGCAAAAAGCCTTTACCAGAGGATCTGGATGAATTCATTGGAAGCTTAACATTCATTTTTGCAGGCTGTTTTATGTCTTTGTAGTTCTGGGGATGTCTGCATTCATAGCTGCCATTGTTTCTGTCTGTTGACATGGTTCTTTCACTTTCTTCTATTGAGCCCTTTGCTTTCAATCTAAACCTGATATATTCCTCCTGATCCTTCATCCAGTTGTTTTGCCCTTGGAGCTAATTTCTCATTCTCAACTTCTGTTTCAACATTTCACTGCCAGGTGTGGTGGCTTACGCCTATAATTCCAGCACTGGAGGCTGTGGCGGGTGAATCGTTTAAGGTCAGAAGTTTAAAACCAGCCTGGCCGACACGGTGAAACCCCGTCTCTACTAAAAATACAAACAAACAAACAAAAAAAATAGCCTGGCATGGTGGTGGGCACCTGTAATCCCAGCTACTTGGGAGGCTGTGACAAGAGAATCACTTGAGTCTGGGAGGCAGAAGTTGCAGTGAGTGGAGATTGTGCCATTGCACTCCAGTCTGGGCTACAGAGCAAGACTTTGTCTCAAAACAAACAAACAAAAAACAACAACAACCAAAAAAACACTTTACTAATAATGCCCCATGTCAGGCTAGTTCGACTTCTGTATATTTTGTTAAAGGCCTTAGTTTAATTTTATTGCTTAAATTTTCATTCCTTCCTTGTTTAATTTTTTTCTGTTTTGGCCTAATAATTTTTATCAATAATTTCATAATTATTATTACATTTTGTGCTTGGCAATCTTTTTTTCCCCTCCCAATATCACAACTTTTAAACAAAGCTTTCTCCTCCACTTTTCTGTCTAATGGGGTAGGAGTATGAGGTGCAGAATAGAAACTCTTTCTCATTCTTCACCCTTTACATCCAGCAAAAAGAGCCCGGTGATCTGACATGCAATAGGAAAGGGGAAAAAAGAAAATTTGCAAATGATAACTAATACAAGTGCTTCCCAGTTGCCCAAAATGGTTTAGCAGATTTCTTTTCTTACAGATGTAGCTAAGAGGCTGTCTGACCTGAGCCCATTTATGGAACTATTTGGCCTCGCTTTCTTTTTTCTTTTTTGAAATAAATCCTCTCGTCCTCAATCGGAGACACTGAAGAAAGCAGGGAGTTTGCATTTTTTTAAATCCATATGAAGGTTTTGGCCAGGAATTTTTCAAACACTGGAATAAATTTTTAATTTGGACTTTGATATCCAGATAAGCCCAGCTCAAGTTCTCTTGGGTCTCCTTCCCAAAGATCAGACTTCAAACAGACGCTGCTCTCTGTCTTAGCAGAAAGGCACCACAGCAATTGTGACGGCCGCGGTCAGCAGAAACGGCTGCACATCCTGCTGTCTGGGTGGGACCTCCGTTTGCTATATTGCCCTGGAAACCAACACTTCCTATTCTGTGGTCCTGAAGCAGAGGTCCTCAGAGGAGAAGGAAAGAGCATGGTGACCATCAGGGCAGGAAGTGCTGGGTTCCCTGCTGAGAGCATTCTCCATAACATGAGATTAAAATATTAGAGGGAAAAAGACAAACCCCATCTAATTCCTCATTGTTATTTGCTTCTTATGCTTTTCATTTTCGACTTTGTCTTTTGGAGTTTGGGTTGCAGAAGAAATAGACGAGTTTCTTACACATGAGACCCCAGAGAACCTTCAGTTTAACTCTTAGTTTAACTTCCTCAAACTTGACTGACAAAACAGAGACTGGGAAAGATTTTTTAAAAAGTAACTGATTTTTTGTGACAACCACTGAAGCAGTTCATTTCCTTTTGGAGACTTAGATGGGAGACTCTAAGTAATTGAAACTTAATACGAAGAGTCCCTTAGAAAAGTGACCGCCCTGGGGCTGTCACCATCATTTCCTGTTAATTGTCACCTGAAATAACCAGTTGTGGAAATGGCATGGGGGTCGGAGGTAAAGGAATGTAGTCTAGCCCACTCCTGGCCCATAATGAAATACAAATGATCTAACAGCAGTACTGACAAGGTTCTCAGAATAAATCATTGCCATTCACAGCACTTCAAATCACTTACCGTAATTGCCCTGAGACAGACTGGGGGAGTTGGCTGTTGGTTACCTAAGCTCTGGGACAATCCCCTGCCCCTTTACCCATAAGGACAAAATGCAGTTCTGACCTAATTTACTTCTCTTTCCTAAGGCAGAAGGGCAAGTACTCCCTGTATCCCAGGGAAATCTAGAAGTTAAAGGTGGACAGAATAATTGCAAAGTTTTTCTGAGAATCCTATACCTGTGCGTTGGCTCCAAAGTGGCCTCTCGCAAGCCCGAGTGCTCAAATGAGCTGCTGTTGCTGGGCTTGCCTGGGTTTTCTACCAGCTCACACGCCTGGACAGATCTGCTCTAGTTTGAATGTGTTGCTCCAAAGTGCATGTTGAAAATTAATTCCCAATGCAATAGCATTAAGGGGGAGGGGGGCTTTGGAGGTGATTAGCCTTCATGAATGGAATTGGTGCCTTTATAAAAAGGGCTTGAGGAAGCAAGTTCACCCCTCCCACTCCTGCTCTCCCTTCCGCCACGTGAGGACTCCGCACAAGGGGCCATCTTTGAAGCAGAGGCAAGGCCTTGACAGACACCAAACCTGCTGGCATCTTGGTCTTGGACTTCCCCACGTCTAGAGCTGTAAGAGACACGTTTCTGTTATTTATAAATGACCTCATCTGAGGTATTCTGTTATAGCAGCACAAGTGGACTCAGATAAGACCCAATCACATGCTTCTGTGTATTTCTTCCATTTTCTCCCAAACTTTCATCCCATTGCAATGAGTAAGGTTAGGAACCTCTCTTACTTTTTTGGAGGGGCCAAGTTCCTCTGTACCCTTGATCAATAGGGAGTTATGAGTCTCTGTAAACTATGCTTCTCACTGGAGTTAGTGGTACTGTCCTTTGGCTTCCTCTGCACTTTGGCCATGCCTGCATATGAGTTTGTCTGTCTCCTATGGGCTGACAACATCTGGGATGAGGAACCTAGTGTCTCTCATCATTGTACCACCACCATCTGCCAGAGCATTCAGGGAACAAGTGTCTGAGGAAAGCAGGAGCAGGGAAGGATGAGAGGAAGAAGTCTTGGCCTACTGTCTCAGTTCCCTGGATGTGGTTGCAAACTGATAAGATGCACAGAAACAGAACTTCCAGGGAAGCTTCCTGGAAAATCTTTATGCTCAGATGGAAACTCTGATATGAATGCCACCACAGTATTGGTAGGATCCGGACGGTTGGGCAGCCCTCTCCCCAAAGACCTGCCAAGACCATGTCATTTCCTTATCTGATCCTGAAAGTCTTGGCTCTGGCCCTTGATACCCAACACAAGATGGCTATCCCAGACAAAGCATGTGTCTAGGCTCCTGCTGGCTCACTCACCATTATTCCATTATGGCCAAGTAATCATTCCCAAAGGACAGATCCTGCCACCGTTCTATTAAAGAATCAGATCCTTGTTCCCAGGCCTCACATGGCCTTCAAGGCTCTCCAACAGTGTCCGTGGCAGCATGTAACCCTCCAGACTCCCTGAAGATGCTCAGACCAAGCCTCTCATCCCCAGTGTGCTTAGTCCTAACCTGGATCTTTCAGTGCTTCCCTGCCAATAGGTATTCATCTGTTATTTCAAGAAATTTTCCTTAGGGACAGCATCCAGCTCATTTTTCTCACACTTTGTACATCCTCCTTGCTCAGGTGCCCCATCTGGACCACATCCTGCCCATCCTCCTCCTCCCCATGCATTCCTTCTGTCATTGCATAGTTAGAGAACCTTACCAGGTGCTAGGCCCATACCTTGTGACTGGCAGAGCTGAGATTCAAATCTAGGTCTAAACAACCAAAGCGCCCCACTCTCCATCACAACACTCCACTGCGCCTGCCTGAGGCCTCTTTGATCTTGCCTTCATTTCCTTTCTCAATGAAAAGAGACATCACTTTGGCCAGAAAAGCAGGAGTCCCACCAGTTGGGCTGCAGCCCCCAGGATCCCTCTCTTCAATAGTTTCCATGCACCGCTTGTGGAAATAGCATCCCTGTGCAGGCCCAGGAGACACCTTTCTTGGAGTGCAAGACAGCAGAAAGGCGACCTGAGATTGGGCTAGAAAGAGGAAAGCATTCCTCCCTCTCATCCAGTGCTCCCTCATACACTGAGTGGAGACCCTTGTGTATATTTGTCCTGTTGTTGAGGAAGGGAAGAAAGGAAGCAGGTAAAGGAGATGGAGGCAGTGGTGAGGAGGGGACTCTGCCAGCCAGAATGATGCATCACCATCTACAGCCATGACACAGCGGATGGACCGAGAAAAGGATGAGGATTTGGACATAGAGGCCGGTGCCCTCCTTCCCTTCGTAGCTGGCTGGGCCTGTGGAGAAGGAATCTCTGGACGTGGGCCTGAGGTTTTGAGTTCACTCATAGTGGGTGACAGAAACGAGATGGTTATTTGTTTTATGGTAATGATCTTCATGAGGCTGCAAACTGTGGGGCTGCAGTCGGCACGCCACACGGCAGGCCTTCCTCCGGGTGCGAAAGGATTTCCTCGGTTTGGTGGGATTCGTTTGTTTTTTAAACGAGGCTGTTTATTTTCTCTTCTTTTAATGTTATTATTTTTTTTCAGACTCACAAGGAAGATACATAATGTACAGCCGAACCTACAATCTCCTATTTTGTCAGCTGCTTGTGTTGATTAAAACTTCAATAAAGAGCCTGTGATAAAACAGAGCTATGTTCAAAGGCTCTTGTTATGTTTTTAAAGGGCTGAGCTTGGCAGAAAAGATGTAGAGTATAGCTTTGCTACCTTGGTATTTTCCCCGTTTCCCAGGTTAGAGAGGGAGAAGCGGAGGAGAAAGAGTGGTTTCTAGTACCGGTGGGACCGTTAGACAGCATGTGTTTAACCAAGTCCCAAATAATAAGCAGGGTCCAACTTCAATGCATGAAAATTGTTTAACAAGCTGGTGTTAAATATGTGACCAAGAGCAGACCTCCTCCCATAGGTCTGACTGACAGCCTCTCTCTGCAAGAGGTCCCAGCCTAACAGGGATAGGAAGGCGGCAAGGCAGGGGCAAAGCGAGGACACAGAGCTTCAGGAATTCTGTGCCCGGTGATTCACCCAACTCGCCCAAGATGATCCATTCCAGCAAGATTCCAATCAACTGCCAGAAACACATTGTTTTAAAGCCCAGAGATCACTGAAGGGTCTCAAGGGAGAGGTGTCAGTGTGCCATCTACTTCCTAACCCTCTTTCCCCCTTCCCTCCAGACAGCACATTCCTGGCAGCTGCTGAAGACTCTCAACTCTTATTCTGAAAGAGGCTGAGAAATGGATGTGCATGAACATCAGGCTTGCCAAAGTCGCTGACTTTATGCAAAGCAGGCAAGTGCAGTCAAAACACTTACAGCAATCAATTCGAGTTGTTGGGTAAAGTTTTTTTCCATGTCCCATACATTATTGAACAGTTAATTTTGTCTTTGTGCCTGCAAGACATTCCAGCTCTCAGATGACAGCTTTATCCATTAAGGAGTGCCTGGTGACAGCCGTGCAGCAAGAGCTTTGCCAGCCTGGCCTGCCGGGAGGCACGCCTGCATCACCACCGAGAAATCCTGGGACACATCAACATCTTAATCAATATGCGAGAGTCAATTACCGGGGAAGCGAGGGCTTAAGCAGGAGCTGATGATGAGGTTCACGTGCAAATGGACTTGATCAATACGCAGCTGAATCTCACACGTGGATTCACATCAGTCCTCTCATGGCACCCAGTCCCTGACTGGCAGGCCAATCACACGGCTCCTAGCCGCCAATCATCTGCTTTACTGGATTCATTACTGCTTTTCTTTGATTCATTCCTTTGATGGAAGTATTGGGAACAGAGAAGCAGAGTTGAGGGAAACAACCAAAACGTGATGACTGGACTCACGGAGAACTCATGGAGAGTTCTGCAAAGAGCCTGGATAGACTAACTCAAAGACCAAGAGAGAGGGTTTCTGCAAAGATATGTTCTCTCCACATTCATGCTTCTTTTTAAAAAAAACAAACAAAAAACACTTCTTGTCCGGGCGTTGTGGCTCACACCTGTAATCCCTGCAGTTTGGGAGGCAGAGGCGGGCAGATTGCCTGAGCTCAGGAGTTTGCAACCCGTCTGGGAAAAACGGTGAAACCCCCATCCCTACTAAAATATAAAAAATTAGCTGGTTGTGGCAGGGTGCACCTGTAGTCCCAGCTACTTGGGAGGCTGAGGCAGAAGAATTGCTTGAACCTGGGAGGCAGTGGTTGCAGTGAGCAGAGATCATGCCACTGCACTCCAGCCTGCACGACAGTGAGACTCTGTCTCAAAAACAAAACAAAACAAAATGAAAATAACAACAAAAAACACTTCTTGAAGGAAAAATCAATTCATCTTCTGAGGGACCAATATTTCCTTTTTACTGATGAGAAAGCTGAAACTCAGAAAGGCCAAGGGCATAGGGTTGCACAGAGAGTGGATCTGAAGCAGGGACTTGAACCAAGGTCTTTAGATTCCGATATCTGCTTAATCTAATTGAATCATATAGCTAAGGGTTAGAAGACTGCAAACACACAAGAGCCAGATGAAGCAATAAAGTAAAAGGGAAGTAGTGTTTTCTTGGTTGCAGTAGAAACTTCAAATTGCACCGTGGAGAGTGGAGAATGACTTGACAAGCATTGGGGGAGAAGGCAGCCTTCTCTGAGGGAGGGGTCCTGCACGTCTGAGGAGCAGCGCAGAGCCACGATAATAGCAAATGGCTGCACTATGCGGAAGGGGAGGCGCTAAGAGGAGGTGAGGCGGCTGGGCGGGGCAAGGCAACGTCATCCAAGTCAAGCGAGTCATTGCGTTTGGAACACCCAGGCCAGGATGACAGACTTGGCCCTTATCCTCTAGGGCAGTCTTTCTTCAACTAGTATGCTATGAAACACTCACCTCTAAGATGCTCCCCAAAATAGAGGACAGCAAGATGAAGGACACTTGGAAGATGTTCTGTACAAAGTCATCCCCTCAAAAAAGTCATGCTATGTTCGAACACATCGTCACACTCTGAGAAGACCTAGAACAAAGACATGTCTTTAGCTTCCCTCGACCCAGTATACACCCTGAACAGGATTTGGATCTTCTTCAAAGAAACCTCTCTGAACAGCCAGCTACATGATATAGGCTCACCTTTCAGGGCTCCCAAAAACATTCTGGATTTTTCTTTGAAACATTCATCACCTATGCAACTTTTGTTCAACATCACTTTTGATTAGCATGAAAGTTCCATTCATCTGTCTCATTGATTTCCTGGCACAGAGCAGATTCTCACTCCACCAGTGAGGGGATGTGTGTGGGATACTCCAGGAATGCAGTTTGGGCAAGGCTGCTCGCCTGGAGAACCACTGGAGGCCGCTTCTTGCTCAATATTGTAAACATGGCAACTTCACAAGATGAGCTCTTGATGTTGTTTCTGATGGAAAAAGCTTGAAGCCAGGGAAATCATGGTGCCAGGGAAATCAGTCCAGGAGAAAGGTGTTAAGGGACAAGGGGAACTGGGAAGAGACCAGTGTTTATGACTTTAAGAGACATTTCTTAGGAAGAACTGATAGGGTTCTGCCTGATTGCCACAAAGTGTGGAGAGGTTGTGAGCATAGGCTCTAAGGAGGGGCAAACCAACATCAGAATTGAAAGCCACCTCTTGTAGCACCACAGGTAGTGAGGTGACCTTGGGCCAGTGCCTTCCCATCTCTGAGCTTGTTCCTCATCTATAGAATGACTATGGCATATGGAAGAATCGAATTAAAGTTAGCTATGATTCTTAATAAATGGCAACTATTGTTAATATCAGGAAAGAGGAGATTGAGAACGGTTTAGTATTTCAGATGTGCGTACTAAGAAAATTGGGGACATTGGCTCAAATATGAAACTCTGGGAGGAAAAGGGTTTGTTTCAGGGCATATTGAGTTTGAAGTGAGGCCAGTCTGTTTAAATGTCCCACAAGCAGCTAAGCACATAGGACTGAGACCCTAAGGAGGGGTCAGCATGGGGCATGGCTGAAATTGTGAGAATAGATGAGCAATTCTATAAAGGGAATGGAAAGAAAGGGCAGAGAGCAAGAGGCTGCCTTGGGCAGCTGCCTTATTTTGGGAGCAGGAGAATGAAAAGAAAAGTCGACCTCTTTGCTGTTACAAGATGCTGTGGTTTTCAGGTTGCCTTAGACAGCTGAGTAGCATCTCATCAGCCTGAGCCAATGAAAGGCTGATGTGTGGGCTAAAGCTTAAGTGGTGCTCACAGAACATGTGGAAAGTTCCCGTGGCAACTTCTTATTGAAAATCCTCACCCCAGTTATTTTCCGTTCCTGCTGAGACATCTCTGTGTCCCTCAGGTTATGGTATAAATATTTTACGAAGTACAGAGGGTTGTGATATCATAACACTTTAACTGAAAACTCATTTTTCTGAAAGTTAAAGGATGCATTTTCCACTTACAAAAATATGAAACTCTCGATTGGACAAAGAAATGGACATGTCACATTGTGATATTTTATGCAACGCTTCTCAGGGTTTCAAAGTACTTAAGATGTTAATACCATTCCTCTCTCCAGGAGGCTTGTAAGTTTCATCATCCAAGTATAAAATTGGCGAAGGACTAAGCACAGAGCCCAAAAGATAGTAGGTGTTCAATTAACGTGTGTCCTCTCCCCTTCTTATATAATGAAGGTGGAAATGTGATCTGTAGACCCAGGGAGGTGAGTAACTTGAGATATTTCCAGGCTGCGCTTAATGCCATTAGCAGGGGTTAGAGGAGAGAAAAGAGAAGAAACTTAATTAGAAGGAGCAGAATAGAAAAGATATTCTGAAAGGCAACTAGAGAACGCTTTATGACGAAGTGAAATTGCAGGACCCCCGAATAGAGAAGAGGAGCCATAGCTTATGAATGAGTGTAGACCTTAACACTGAAAAGTGATCCTTTTGCTAACTGCCCAGAAAGAGTCACACAGCCTTTGCCAACCCAAGTTGTGGCAAAATCATCTTAGCTCCAACTCTCTCTGTGGATCACAACCACCCTAGAAAGAACAAGAACCTGTGAAGGGACAAAGGAATGAACGTCACCAGGTTACATCGATCCTGCCCCCCTCACAGTCTCCACAGAGGTCTGTGTGTCTAGAATCCTGTTCCTCCTTTATTACACCTGTGGCTTAGGGCGTACCTAAGCTGGGGGGAAACATGGCTTTTGATACTAAAAAGCATCCTGCTAACTCAGAGTCTGTGTCCTCTGCTTCATTGGCCTTCGTTTTTATCAGAAGTGGGTGGGTAACGTGAGAAAAAAAAAATTGGCCCCATAAAGGGATCCGGAAAGAATGACATATTTGTCTGTTAAGTATAAATAGGAACAGCCATGGAGATATGGTCCTGTGGTGCTAGGTTTTCACTCCGGCAACATTCATCTATTGCCAGGAAACGCTAGATTTAGTACCTGAGGGACTGGAGTTTCAAATACCTTATACTTTTTTTTTTAATACTCTGCCAAGAATTTAAATTGGTAAAAGCTGGGGACTGACAAAACTTGATCCCCAAGAGCTTTTCTGGCACTGGTTTATCAGAGAATATGGTGCCATTATTTTTATTATAATTATTTTTTTCTTTGGTGGGGTGAGAGCTTATTTATAACCCAACAACTTCTACTCCCATATGTATTTTTCTTTCTTTCTGTCTTTTAAAAAAAAGAAAATCCCAATGCTTAAATAGAGGCTTTGCCTTTTGTGGTGGCGTTAGAAGCTGTCACTGGATTTACATGCAAGGGGCTGGTTACAAGCCTTTTCATGTTTTTAGATCTGATCAGAAAGAGTTGAAAGGAGAAAGCTAATTTTAGGAAATGCGCTTCCACCAGCTCCACACAGCACACACCTTCCTCCCAAGCCTCAGGTCTCCACCACGCCCTGACACCAAAAGCACTTCAGAGGGCTTTGCAAAGGGGACCTGCTGGCCCCAAACTGGGACAGCTGCAGAAGAGCAAAAAAGGCCAAAATGAGTGAGAAAACCTGGGTTTGAGTCCTGGCACCATCATTTTTTAGCCAGGCAACTTTGGATAACTTAGCCTTTCTTGGATTTTTCATCTGTAAAATGATAATTGGATTTTCCTTGGAGGGTTGTCGGGAGGATGAAATTAAATAAGATAAATTATGTGAAAATGCTTGGCACTGTGAGTTTTTTAAACGACAACCTACAAACGATGAGTCCAGGGAAGGAGGAAGAAGGGAGACAGCTCCATGGAGCAGTACTGTGGATTTCTCTCCAAGGTTAGGCTCTTGACACAGACATTCTAGCAGAGAAAACAACTGCCACCACGGAGACACATAAAACAAGAAGATACTATTTACGGTCCAACATCTTTATGGTCCCTCATTGCTCCCCGCAGCCATATTCCCGACTGCCTTCAGATCATCCTCTGATTTTACCCACAAGCAATTTCCAGGGTCAGCTCACCTCTCTGCTGCCCAGGGCAGCAGCAGCAGCGGCAGCAGCAGCGTGAGCCTTCTCGAACAGCCCTGGCATGTCCGATCTGGCTGGAAATGATTTGAGTTTTATTATACAATTAGATCAAGTCTCTTAGGTGTAGTAGCCTTCCACATACTTAGAAGAATAGATTAGCCATTAGGACTTTGTATATTTTTCCCAGTAATTGACACCACATCCCATTTTCCTCACCAAAGGGAAAAAGAACCACATAAAACAATCATGATTTGCCGGGCAGGAGGTGGGGAACCGCGCATTCACAATGCAACAAAGTCTCAGTCCTACCTCAATCTCCTTCTTTTGCCCAGCTTTGCGTGTCTCTAGGAGGCAGGCAGAGCAGGCCTTCCGTCTGTTTTGTTTTGATGTTTTTCCATTCCAGAGCCCCTCAGGCTCAGTGTCCCTAAGCACTTTACTAAGAATAAACCAGGCATCATCTCTGCCACCCAGAAACGGCAGCCACCACTGGATGGGAGTCTGGACATTCTTAAAAAGCCCACGAAAACATCACCAGAACGTAATCCCCGGCTTTCCTGCCTGCCTTCCTTCCTTCCCTCCCTCTTTCCCTCCTTCCCTCCTTCCCTCCTTCCCCCCTTCCTTCCCTCCTTCCTTCCTTCCCTCCTTCCCTCCTTCCCTCCTTCCTTCCTTTCTTTCTCTCTTTTTCTTTCTCTCTCTCTTTCTCTCTCCCTCCCTCTCTCTGTCTCTGTCTCTCTCTCTCTCTCTTTCTTTCCTCCAGGGTATCCCAGGATGGATCTATTAGAAACCCTTTCCCTCAGGAGCCCCTTTCTTGTCCTGATCAGAAAAGAAGTGGGGCTACTGCGGGGTGGTCCAAGCAGTGGTGAGTTGAGGCTCTTTGGTATCCAAGTTGAGAAAAGGAGAGAAAAAAAGAGTTCAAAGCCCAGAGCGTTCAAACCACAGGTCCGTTTTTATCCCGTCCCTTCCACCGCTGTAAGTTGAGATTTGGAATAGAACAGGGGAACCCATCATACGAGGGATTTAAACAGGGACCAGTGCAATCCCCCAGGCTGCTCTGCCTGTGTTTGGCATGCGGATGACTGCAACAGGCCTCCGTGTTGCGTCTCAGCCAAAAGCAGACACCTCGGGCCAGCAGTCTCATCCACACAAGCAAAACAAAACAGATGTTCTCAGATGTCTGGTCAAACATTTGTTTCCTTTGGTCATCTTCAAGCAGCCCAAACTCAGATTGCAACGGCAAGGCCTGGTGGCACCAACAGACATTTTTCATGTTCCTTCCATTGCTGCAGAACATCTGTGAGCTAAAGGTTCTTCCCAATTGCAACAATCTTTGTGCCAAGGCTTGGTGGGTCCTTGACAGCTTCCATGCCTGCCTGCAGGCCTGTCCGTGAGGCTGCTCCGGTGCAGACACACGACCGCAGAGAGAGGCCGTCACTGTTCCCAGTCCCTCCCTTTCTTCTTGGATGGGCCACCAGACAGTATAGCTAGCAGGACCAGAATCAGTAGATCTGAAGTGTTTTCACACATTTTTCAGCTTGGGTTGATGTGTCCAAAGGGACTCTGCTGACACGTCTGTGCTGGTTCCTTTGAGAGAAGCTGAAATGCCCATTTTCCAATAAGATCAATAAACCCACTCAGCTCCGACTATAGACCTTTCCTCAGGTACCCTCCGACCAAGTCAGGGTGTGCTGGACTTTCACTGTGGCAATGTGACCCCGTGTGCTGCCTGGGACTTGTACTTCAAGCTGAGTTTGCTTTCCTGAAGACAAAGGCAAAGCCCTAAAGCTTTCAATTTGGTCCCCAAGGACCGTGGAAAATCACGATGGAAAGTGACCTTTCTTTGGCCACAACTGGTGATGACTTGTGAACATGTCTCTTTTGCCCAACTTGGCTTTAGCGAAAACCTACTGTTTTGAATAAAACTCAGGCCATTCTCCACCCTCTTCTTACCCTACCTCTAGGCACACTCTGCCAAGTCCTAAGAGGCCATGCCTCTCTTTAACAAGGAACACAAAATGAAGCTGTAATCATAACCTCTCTTGCCGGTTCAGAAAATATGCAGATGTGATTTTTCTTTTTCTTTTTTCTTTTGCTTCTCAACACACCTACGTCCCTTCATTATTTTTTAAACTTTCTCTCACTGCTCCCTCACCCCTACTCCCACTGTTATTAGCTGGGGGCCAAGTTCAACCAAGCGTCCCCCAGTCGGCACCAAATGGGCACCTGAGGGTAACAGGGCGCAGTGGTACTTTCCTGCCTCCTTCTTTCTCCAGTTGCCAGAAGAAACCCAGCTGGGTCTCTCAGCCGACACAGGCCCCTAATTTCAGTTTAATAGTACAGCATTTTTACCACTTCTGGCCAGGGCGTTTTGAGAAAGGTTAATATATGTGAAAAATATGCCCTAAAAAAAATCTGTTTAGAAAACAATCCCAGTCTAAGTGCTCCACGCTCTCAGTTTCTGGTCCTCTTTTCCATAAAGCAGCTCCAGCAACCATGCAATTTAGCTCCATTTTGGGGTGGGGGGGTCCCATTTCCTTCCTTTGGGATTTTTTTTATTAGTTTTAGTTTTTTTTTTTCTATTTTTCTTTCCCTATGCTGGTTTACTACCTTGTATCTATCTACCCCCAAGGAGTTTAAAAACCTCAAGTAAGTATTATTGGATTTTTCTTGGTGTATTTTTGGATATTTCTTGTTGGGAGTGTGTGGTCGGGATCTGTGTGTCTGTGTGGGAGGGTGGAGGGCTGCATGCCCAATGATGATGGCCATGAAGACTGGGGAGAGTCCACAGATCCTTCCGAGCATGCGTGGAAAACGGAACTGCCCCTTGCTTTCACAGTAGTGAAAACCCTAGTGGTTAAAGGTTGAGGCACCTGGTAGGCTTTTAACAAGTATCCATTTTGTAGACAGGGGAAATATAGAACATTAGGTACCATTTCTTGACCTTCTACTTTGGATTTCATAATTGGTGCTCTATGCAGTTTATTTCGTTCAATAGCACTGTCATGATGATGCTCTCCACTACACAGAGGAAGAAACCTCAGAGGTTACAAGGGATACGATTACTTCCTGTAGCACATGTGGAAGAAGGCAGGATTCTAACCCAGGTCTGCCTTTCTACTGGAAAAAACCTGAACAGGGCGAAATTCTTCAAAACCATGATCCCCAATCTCCAAAGACAAAATATATTGACTGGGAACTGTGAGTAAATGTTTGGGCTTGTGAGAAAGAGGCCGCTGGTTGTAGAATCATTGCCTTGAGACATTTGAAGAATTGAGTTAATTTCTCTGGGCTTCCTCCTCCGAAAAATGATGTATGTTGGGCTTGATCCAAGATAGCAAGGATACCTCATAAGTTGCTGTTACCCCCCAGCAACCCCCAGTGCTGCCCTGTGTGCCACGACAGACGTCACAACAGACAACGTGTGGGGCCTCAGTCACCTTCTCTACACGGCATTCTAGGCAGCTACTAACAACATTCTCACTGCTCTTCAAGGCAGCACAGCCAACTGTGGCATCCCCAGCCTCCAGTCATCTGCTGGTCTCCCTCACGATTTTTACTCTATCTATCCTCCCTATCATCTCAATGTATTTCCTTAATTGATTTACAGTTATTCCCTTTTCTTAGCCAAATAGCCTTTTTCTAAGAATAATATTTATGAAACAGTGAGTTTAACATGGTAACATCAAGATTTTCCATATTCATTTTTTTAAGTACATAATTATATACTTTCTGAATAAAGTTGTCCAAGATCCGCTCAAGGTTAACTTGGCATGTTTTCAACACTGTGATGCTGGCATGGCAGGAAGACCAGAGATCTGAGGCTCAAAGAGACTTCGTTGGAACCCCTGCTCAATCATGTACCAGTTCTGTGGCCTTGAGTGAATCACGTAATCTTTCTGAGTCTCAATTCCCAATCGTGGGAATAATAAGCCTTTCTTTGCTATACTGTCTTGAGGGTTAAAGTTAACTTAATGCAAGAATCCACGCAAAGCTCCTAGCACAGTCTTTGGTACACGGTAGATGTTCAATAAATGGCCACCATTGCTACCGTCCGTACACTAACACCCTGTGCTGCTGGTATCACAATCTCCAGGGCTGCTCGAAAGTCCCTTCCTTTCCTGAAACCTAAGCTAAATCCCAATGGTTCAGACGCCTGGAACTCCCAGAATGTAGCAGGATTGAGAGTCCTGAAAGATGACGTTCTTTAGGGACAAATATTTACCAAAAGAAGAGAGGTCCTTAAGTAATTCTGTCATCGCTGTCCTCTCAGAGGAGCCTGGCCCCACTGTCACAGGAACGTGTCTTCAGTAAGAAGACACTGTCATAATTAGGAAGCCATTTTTATTTTTGTGATACCGTCATCCCCCGGGCCCAGAACATCTGATTACACAAGTGGCTTTTCTTTCCTGCCTTGTCTGTGTTATTACTTCCAATGTTTTTCTTCTTCTGAAGGATGGGAAAATGAAGCATATGTATGAACAAGGCCTCTAAGTTGGGCACTGAGTAGAAAATACAAGACAACCTTTGCCTGTTCCTGTGACCAGCCAGATTGCCAGTGAGGCCCTGTTTTTATTTCTTCAAACCAGCTGAACACGCCTATTGTATCAGCTGACTTTGTCAATGCCAAGCAGCAAGCGACACTGTATTTTGAGGCCCCCGTCATCCAAATTTGCCTATGAGGAGTAGATGACACAGCAGCACGACACTGAACCCTCCCCCGTGTTTTAGTCTGGAAGATGTCTTTGTTTATTTACTTAAAGAAAGGAGAGGAGGGAAAGGAGTGGCACACTGATGTGTCCCGAAAGACTTCAGGAGTGATTCCCAGCGCTCTCCTTCCGTGAACTCTGAGGGTTGGGGATAGGAGGAAGAAGAAGGAAAGATGTGTCTCCAGAGTAAACGATGAGACCTGCCCTCTCTCCTCCTGCCCACTCCCATATTTTATTCTCATTGAGGTCCCAACGAGCTGTTCTTAGAATGGGGGCTGAGGAGGGAGAGAAGTCTGCGGCCTCACTGATGGTGCTGGGGACAGATGTAGTTCCAAGCGTGATCATTTCTGCCGGGCAGAGGGGAGGAAAATTTCTGATAAAAACAATATAGCCCAAACAGAAAGACAAGAACCAAAATCATGCCTGGAATGTAGGGAATTCACAGGGATGGGAAAGAAGATGAATACAACGTCTGAAAAGGACACAGGAGGACAAGCAGCGAATCTCCACCTCTGATATTCCGCTCAACGGGACCCGTCCCTTCCAGACAGACAATGGCAAGTACTTGGGCAATCGTCAGCCACCGCGTTCTCCGACCGGCCGTGAACTTAGACGCTCACACTGTGTGTGTACTTGTATGCAGAGCAATTAAAAGGGAAGACTGAAGACGAAACAAATCAATGTTTACAGATTCATAATAAGTTCCTTTCCATATATTTATTTATTTTCTCTTTCGCCACTAAAGAAGCAACAGCAAACTTGCAGGGAGCAGTTGTTGCCAGAGGGTGAATCATGGCTCTATTGATTTGATTATGTAAAAGCTCAGAGGAACCTAAAGCCAGATACAGAAATATCTCATAGCCCTGAACCCTATGGGACGCACACTAGTAAAAAAGCAATCTTTATATTGTTCCTGATAAAAGCATCATTAGTTTCCTCATAGTGAAACCATTTCTCTGCTGATACAGTATATGGTTTTCTTTTTCTCCAGAATCCACTCAGACATAATTAACACTCAGTTACTAGACTTGAGGTTCCCTGGGGTGAGCTGCTCAAGTTGGGGAGGGGGTGGGGGGCTAGAGATGGAAAGAAAGAAAGACTGAGAGAAGGGGTGGGAAGGGAGGGAGGGGGCAGGGAGGAGAGAAGAGATAGGAGAAGGAGGAAGGCAGAGGCGGGTGGGGTGGGGGACAGTACTGAATCGATCCTTCCTTGGCCTTCCTGGATACCGCCCCCCTTGCCTGCATTGCGCGGCAGATGAGAGCCAGCGCGGTGGCGCCCTCTGCTGGGCCTGCTTACCCTCCTCGCCACGGAGTCTGGACCAAGCCCCAAGCTATGCAATTCCGGGGACTCCTCTCTCCACCCCTGGTTCTTTGCTCCCCCTGGAATAGCACTCCAGCCATCACCTCCCCGTGAGAGAAGCCTGGACTGACCTCTCTGCAGACAGACAAATGCCCACGGACGTGCTCACAGTTTGTGCTAAAACTGCAGCAGCAGCAACAACAGACAGTAATATTCTCTGCCTCCTTGTCCCTGTCAGCTTGTAGGCAGCGGCTCCCTGAAAAGCTCTTGAATAAACAGTGTTGCTGGGGTCAGCAGGGCTGGCCTTAGATGAGGTCTTAAGATTTAAAGGTTTGGAAAAGTGGAACCTGGAGGGCTCTCCCATATCTTTATTTGATAGCTGGATGGCTAATGCCTATGAGCCCCAGGGACAGGTCCTGGCTGCCCACAGGAATGGGCTCTGGCTTAGGGAGCCCGCATACCAGGGGACTCTGTGTTTCTCTCCAACTGGGCCTCAGCTTCACTAAAGATAAGAGAAAAATGCCAGATGTATTGCTCATCCTATGTACTTCTGAGCAAATAATGGCCCTTTCAGGAAAAATAAAAATTGTTGATTTTAGAATTCTGGGATGTGAATTTGAATTCACTAAGAAGATAGAAACCAAGTCACTTTACAAGGAGACTATTCTTGCACTTTTTGTGTATGTGAACAAGCCCAAGGATGTATATACATACACATACATGCTCAGACACACACACACACACACACACATGCACACACACACACATATATGGTGGTATTAGAACATAAATGTATGAACACTTTCACACACAAGGACACCCAACCAGAACCACATGTACACAGACTTTCAAACACATAGATACAGATGTCTTAATGTAATCCCGTATGGACTGCATCTTCCAGCCACAGCCCTCACCAGCCCTGCCTTCCTCCCTCTGCTCCCAAGTTTTGTGAAACTTGGGAAATTTCCTCTGGGAGTCATCCTGTTGCTCTATTGTTCCATCCTGAGGGCCCTTCCAGGGACCACTTCCCAGACAGCAAAGTCCCTGTGCTCACACTGGCAGCAGACCTCTGTACATTCATTAGTTTAGGCAGATCACAGGGGACTTCAGTAAAGACTTCTGGAAAAATTTAAGGAATAGAGCTCGGAGGTCAGGCGGGCCTAGTGACTGAGCCAGATTGTCTGCGTGTACCTCAGTGCTGTCAGGCACTAGCGGTGTGCCTTGGTTGCCTCATCTATGAAATGGAAATAACAACAGTACCTGCCTAATGGGGCTGTGATGGTCATAAAATGGGTTAACATTTGGAATCTGCTAGAACAGTATCTGACACATAATAACCACTACATAAATCTTTGTCAAATAAAAGTACATACCCCAGGCTGGTTGTGCTATTTCATGAGTAATCCTGGGTGCCTCTTCCCTTATCTCCCATTAGGTAAAAGGAAGAAGAGAACACAAAGAAATGATGGGCAGGGCCACGCACAGTGGCTCACACCTGAATCCCAGCACTCTGGGAGACAGAGATGGCAGATCACTTGAACCCAGGGATTGGAGACCAGCCTAAGCAACATGGTGAAACCGTGCCTCTAAAAAAAAAAATACAAAAATCAGCTGGGTGTGGTGGTGCATACCTGTAGTCTCAGCTACGAGGGAGGCTGAAGTAAGAGAATCACCCGAGCGCAGGAGGTCAAGGCTGCACTGAGCTGGGATTGCACCACTGCACTGCAGCCTGGCGACAGAGTGAGACCCTGTCTAAAAAAAAAGAAAAAGAAAAAGAAAAAGACATGATGACCAGATAGACACATCCTTTATACTTTTTCAGTCCTAGGGACCCTTTCCTATACCTCATTGATTAGCTTTCATTATATGTTATAATAGCATCATGACCTGCAGCCGGTCAGGCTTTGAAAATCTGCAAAGCCTCTTCATCTGCAAAGCCTTTTGAAAAATCCCCTTTAGTGTACGTGATTTTAAAAGCCAGATATAGTCAACTTTTAAACCTCGTTTTATTTTTATTTTACTTTAAGTTCTGGGACACAAGTGCAGAATGTGTAGGTAGGTTTGTTTTATAGGTATACCCGTGCCATGGTGGTTTGCTGCACCTATCAACTCATCATCTAGGTTTTAAGCCCCGCATATATTAGCTATTTGTCCTAATGCTCTCCTTCCCCTCGCTGCCCACCCCACAACTGGTCCCCCGTGTGTTAAATCTCATTTTAAACATTCATTTCAACTCTCTCCATTGATTTTTATCTCTCTTTTAAAAGTTCAAATTGTCAAAAAGTAGAATACTTGACTGTTTTAGATTTCCTTCCTTATTTCTTTTTCATCCTTCCCACTTTCTCATGGAAGCATAATCAACAGTGAAATAGTAGAAAGCATGGTGATTGGGGTCACAAGGTAAGTTGGCCAGTGAGCTTTAAACAATCAGTGCATTAGGAACAAAGCTGGACCCTGACATGATGGTCTTTGTAGGAAGCCTAATAATGGAGCATGCCACCATATTTATTTTCTTTGAATATCTGTTCAACATTTTTGTGGAGGAGTAAGGGAAAGAGAAAGGACAGTTGATGAAAGTGATAGGCCTCTCCTTTGCTCTTCTAACAATTCTGCTCTGCCTCAAATTTGCATATCCCACCCAAAGAAACAAAAGCTCTGCAGCAAATTAGACCTGATTTCCTTTGAAGATGAAAAGACATGCAAGTATTGTGAAACCCCGATCCACCGCAAAGAATATTTAATTGAAATATTCCATCAATACATGTACTTTTGATGAATACAACTTTTCTCATCTTGTTATATTTCTAGTAAGGTTAACATGCAAGTGATACTTCAGTGTTTCCATAGGAAGCAATGCCCCTGGAAACTGCACATAGACCCTATTCAGCAGCTGGTTTTGATTTGGAGGGAATTTTTTTTTCACAGATGCCTTTCTAGCTCTGGGTCAGAGAAAACCCAAGACACTGTCTTTGGTAGCATCTGTCCTTTGGAATGGCCCTGTGTTGCTCTTTGAAGGTCTTTTCTTTCCAGGAATAACCTGGAAGATGCATGACTTCCTAAGCTGACATCCACACGCAGCCCCCAGAGTGAGCTTGGTGGTTTCCACAGGAAAACATTTTTTGCTTTCTTTTTCCTTCTCAGTCTCATGTACCTAACATATCTTCACAACATGGACTTTAAGAACCCACAAAATCTCTGGTGCCTTTTTGATAGTGAGTCTTCATAGAAATATTAAACCATGCACAGAGTTATTTCAGACCAAAGTGATGCTTAGCTGGGGTCTAATTATTTGAAAATCAGTAAGGTATGAATGCTCTCTGTGTAACCCTTAGTTAAATGAAATATTCAATTAATCACCACAACTTTACTTACCCAGTCATGCTAAATAAGAATTTGCTACGACCATGATGTGACTTTTCCTATAGATGTATGGTTTCTGTCATTAACATGTGTGCTTTAAGACTTCTCTATTACCCTCAGTAAAGTGGATGATCAGCTTGAGCATGACCAGCCAGACACACCAGTGGGACAACTAGCCGGTGGTGGTCACTGTTTGTGGCAGGCATTAAAGAAAGCAAACCAGACCACGTCAGAAATGAAATCAAGAGAATGACTTCATTCCCAGTCTGCCCAGTCTAACTAGATACAGGCAACATGAAGACATTTTCCTCTTTCTCCCATACCCACCACGGTCTCCTCAAAGGTGTATTGGTATGGGAAATTCTATTTGGGGAGGCACCAAGATCAGACTTTGGGCATGACCTGTGTAAGACTCAGATGCAAACACTACAGAAAGCCTGTCTGCCTCTACCTGCACACGTGAGGGGCCTGTAGGAAAATTCCAGCAGCTCTCCACAGCCTAGCCTCAGCAGTCACAATGCCATGCCCAAACTGTGTTCTTGTCTACCTTGTCTGCTCAACACACTTCTACTCATTCTTCGTGGTCCAGCTCAACGATCTCCTCTTTCAGAATGGCTTTCAGGACTCTCACCCCAACCCAGACAGCTAGAGGCTCCTCCTCCCTAGACTCTGCCAGAACTCTGTTCACGCCTTTTTAAAAAAATCCCAGCTCTACCAGTTATGAGCTGTCCTTTTAAGTGAAATGGGGATAATGTCAGTACTTATCTCACAGTGTCATTGTGAGGGTTGAGTTAATGCAAGTAGAACCTCTCTGGCAATGATGGGCACAGCACACAGTAAGTGATCAATATATCCTGGCCATGGTTGTTAGAGCACTGTATGCAATGGAGTGTAATCAGCTGCCTGCTATATTTAGGACTACTTGGAATGTTTCTCAGAGTTCCATCAAAACAATCCTATAATCTAGTTATAATCTAGTCTAATAAGTTGCATAACTAAGATAAACCTTCATCCCTCTGGTTTTATTAACTGCCGATTGTGAGAGTCACAAATTTCTTAAATGTTGTTGAGATTTCTCAGTGCTCCTATGGGCCTGTGTGGTGGTTTTTAAATATGCACAAATAGGCCAGGCACGATGGCTCACACTTGTAATCCCAGCACTTTGGGAGGCCGAGGCAGGAAGATTGCTTGACGCCAGGAGTTCAAGATCAGCTTGAGCAACATGGCAAAACCTGGTCTCTACAAAAAATTTAAAAAGTTTGCCAGGCATGGGGCTGCTCACCTGTCGTCCTAGCTACTTGGGAAGCTGAGGCAGGAGTTTGAGCTTTTGGTGAGCCATGATCACACCACTGTACTCTAGCCTGGGTGACAGAGTGACACCCTGTTTCAAAAAATGGAAAATAGAAATAATAAAATAAGTAAATATCCACAAATACTTTAATATTCTGTTCTTCAAGGGGTAGA
Organism: Cacajao melanocephalus; assembly: GCA_963573385.1. Taxonomy (NCBI): domain Eukaryota; kingdom Metazoa; phylum Chordata; class Mammalia; order Primates; family Pitheciidae; genus Cacajao; species Cacajao melanocephalus. Next base: position 263,090 of record CAUYLG010053293.1, on the reverse strand, counting down.
CCCTAATTCCCCCTCTGAAATGTGAGCTGTATTTAATGACGTGTTCTAAGGAATGGAGTATGTGGGAGGGGCAGTGTGGGACTCCCACGATTCAAATATAAATGGTACCAGGACTTCCTCCTTTACCTTGAATTACTCACTCTGGGGAAAGCTGGCTGCCGTGTCATGAGGACACTGTAGCAGCCTTAGTGGGAGGTCCACGTGGCAAGGAAGTGAGGCATCCTGCCAACAGCTAGCAAGGAACTGAAGTCTCTTGCCAATAGCCATTGGGTGAGCCATTTCAGAAGTGGGTCCTGCAGCCCCAGTCAAACCTTGGATGGCTGCAGCCTTGGAGAGACCTGGAGCTGGTACTAACCAAGCTATGCCGCTCCTAAATTTCTGACCCACAGAAACTAAGATAACTAATGTTTATTGTTTTAAGCTGCTAAATGTTGGGGTAAGCTGTTATGCACCAACAGATAACTAGTACAGATGGTAACAGTGCATTTTGGGTCAGATGTCTGTCTAAAGGTGACATGCCTTTGAGTGGAAAGAAAAGGCAGAGAATAGGATTGGTAATCCTGCAAAACTCTATGTGCTAGAGAGAGAGGCAACTCTTGTCATCTCTCCCGAGGACTGGCCAGGCTGCTACTTCTCAGGGATGCCATGGCCTCTTGGAGGCTCTCCCACTGCAGAGGGCTAGGTCTGCTCAAGGGAGAAGGAGGGCCCACTGTGTGCTGTTACCCCTGCACCTCCTGGCAGCTAGTCATTGGCTAAAAAGCCAACTTGAAACAGTTTGCGAATATCTTCAGTTTTCCGGAGAACCCACCTAGAGTAGGGAAAAAACCACCCAACCCAAGGACCCAAGTCACACCTAGACTCTGCCTTTTAAGTTTAGAGCTTGGAAAAGCCATGCAATCTCTCAAAGCCTTGGTTTTCTCACCTGAGAGATGGGAATAATAAAAGTATCTGTCTTTTGTGTTGTGGGGAAAAATGAGATAAATACATGAAGAATTTTAAAAACCATAGATTGATGGTGTCCTATGATTTCATATCATATCATACTGTATCATATCACATCGCAGTGTTGTTTTATTTTCCCCCGCAGTCCACATAGATGCCTGGTAATCTCAAAATCACTCAGCAATTCCCCACTGCCCTAGAGAAATGTTATTTGATAAGTTCATAGAAAGATTGAAAGAGAATGCCTGGAGATAGGTAGCCCACACAGATGACTTTTAACTTACAAAATTTTAAGGCAGCAATGGAAAAGAGATTGGAAAAAAGGGCGACTACCTGGTACTCCCTCAAATAGATCAGATACCAGACCTATTCTCCTTGACAAAGGAAGCTTTTGGCAGCATGAGCAAAATGGCCTAAATATATAGGATGCCCTTGTTGCCAATTTGAAGTAGGAGGTGCGTCTCCCCAGGACTCAGAACAGTGCCGCTTGCAGATGGGGCCGGCAGTGCCTGACCCTTTGAATTCCTCCCAGTTTTATGATTTCGTCTTCACTACACCCTCCTCTTCCTCTCCTCACCTCCACCTCCACTCGCTTCTACTTTGTCAGACAAAACCCAGAAATATTGAAATGTGGTTTGAGTATCAGAGCAGCCAGGAAGTTGACAGAACAGGTTAAAACTATTTTCTTAACTCCCAGCTTCTTTCCAGGAAATATAGCACTTACAATACATAGAGAAATAGCCAGAGCCATTTAGATAATTCCACTTGTCCTTTCCCACTTGTCAAAGCATTGAGCTATCAGCATGACAGGCCCTCTTTAAGTCCATGGACCCCTCCCTCAGCCATAAACAGTGGCTCTTCTCTGGGGCTTTCATAGAATTAGCCCACAGGCAATTCAGAGGATTCCCAACCAAGTAAACTCTGCTTATCTGAATTAGTTACGAGGCATGCCCCTTCTTAAGGGTTAGTTCTTAGTAATAACACTGCTCGGGTCATAGTCAAGGTCATACCAAGTGGAGCCAACTTCAATTTCCAGACTTCTAAGACACACTTCAGAGAAAGCCTCTCAAGCTCTCTGCCTCTGAAAATGGCCTGATAGGGCAAAGCATCCAGCAAAACAAGGAGGGTTTATTGTGAATATCCACAAAGTCATGGGCAAGAATTGGAAAACTATTAGCATTAGAGAGAGTTTGATCAGTTTTAGAGACTAGTTCTATCTCTTGTTTCTCTCTCTTTCTCCTTTTTTGTCTCTCTTTCACTCACTCTCTCTCTCTGTTTCTCCCTGTGCATCTCTTTCTCTTCCATCTTTCAGTGACCTGCATTCACCCTATGCACCATGTCTTTGCAGCACATATTTTCCCTGCCTCATAGCTCCTGTGTCCCTGTAATATCTATTTCTTCATCTTAGAATTTGTTTCCCCAGGATCTTGTTCAGCCCGATTCTACCCCAGGATGTCCTTTCTGCTTCGGCTCCCATCTATGATACCTCATTGCATTCTCTCAGCTCAAATGAAGATCTTGGTTAACTTTACTCATCTTTCAGGGGGCCAGGCCATGCCTTGTGGCTTTGGCTTGGCTTCCTTGGAGCACTGCCCATCTTTGGTCCAGTCATTCATACCTGGTCCAAGTCATGTGGTATAAAAGATGACAGCCCTAAGTCTTTTAAGCGGAAGCTGTAGAAAGGGAAAGTTCTCCAAGAAGGGGGACATGGGCATGCCAGGTGGTCTTAGTGCTGCATCCGTGTGATCAAGGTGAGGCATGTGACTAAGGCAGGTGACTGGTCTCATCTGAGAGCCATCCAAGTTTCCTTCATTAGCCCCATATTTACAAGTAAAGACCACTAAATGGCCAGGTGCAGTGGCTCATGCCTGTAATCCCAGCACATTGGGAGGCCAAGGCAGGCAGGTGCCATGAGGTCAGGAGTTCGAGAGCAGCCTGGCCAACATGGTAAAACCCTGTCTCTACTAAAAATTTTTTAAAAAAATTAATTGGATGTGGTGGCAGGAGAATTACTTGAACCTGAGAGGCGAAGGTTGCAGTGAGCCAAGATCCTGCCACTCCACTCCAGCCTGGGCAACAGAGCAAGACTCCATCTTAAAAAAAAAAATCGGTAGATGATACCAGTCTTGGCTTTTCATCAGGCACCACTTGCAGGTTTATGGTGTTCAAACTAAGCATATATCAGGACTGTTCTATGTCAGGAGAATAGGATTCCGAGCTGGTTAATCCCAGGCCTCAGGAAGGCTGAGTCTATTTAGTATTCACAGCTGGTCATCTGAGCACCTTGGCACCCAGAGTAAAGCCAAGTGCGTGCTGAGGCTGCAGCTGCAGCTCCGAGCATCAGTGAAGGCTGACTTATTGATCTGCAGAGTCTGGTTATCATACTACTTGGGATCAGATTTGCTGTGTGTCATGTAATAAACCCATGGCTTAATTTGGAAACTCCTTGAAGCATAAGCATATACCAATGATATCCCAAAGAAAAACAATTTTATAACTGTCATACACATGATGGAATGGTCAAAAGGACAGGAAATCAGCTATACAAATTGTGAGATGTAAGTCACATTTCTATTTGTACCATGACAGTGTGAAAATTGGAATTATTTTTTGTCAATACAGAAAAATAGTCAGAGACTATTGAGCACTGTCTTACGAAGAAAACTGTTCTATGTCCAAATTATCTGTGATTTGTCTCACTATCCCCTTGATTTCTTTTCTCACTTAGCTAATGGCCCAAGGACTATGAGTATTGTGCTGAATTTGAGTTTTCAAAAACTTAGTACAATGTAAGTATACATGTGACTATTGAGAAACACTGCCCTGGTTGGAAATGAGGAAACAAATCATGCCATATTCTGTTGATAATCAATTGGTTTCATTCTGCCAATTCAATTTGAAAGATATGGAAAGTAATAAAAAACTAAATCTGCAGTTCAAAATATGTCACTATTACATTGATACCTTGGTTAAAAGATCCAGATCACTATGTTAAACTGTAAGTTTCATGGCCTTGAAGTGGCATTAAACTACTTTTTGGAAGATAGTATGGTGTTACATTAAAGACATGGACTTGGCAGATAAAAGTTTCTCCCACCAATTATATAACGTGTCTAAGCGTTGATTTGCCTATTTGTAAAACAATGACTAGGACAGCTTGTTCTAGAATACTTGAAGGACTTGATGAGATGATGCCTATGAAGTGCTTGGTACAGTGACTGGCACATGCAACAGGTAGCATTCATTATTATTTTGCCCATTTCCCTTTCAGAAAGAAAAAGTACTTAAAGAGCAGCTCACCTCAGAGGCAACTCAAAATATAATAAATAACACAAACCCCTAACTGTTATTAATCACAGCCACACTTAATTTTAATTCCACTGAAAAATATATTTGCAATTCTCCCTGAATCTTTATGGTAAAATCGGATATTTCCCAGGCTGAGATATTTGGCATAAATGTCTTAGACTTGTCAGCAATGTGTTCTTCAGTTACTGGTGGAAAAATAATGGTATCACAGCAGCAGCAGCAGCAACAGCAGCAGCAGTAGAAGCAGCACTAATCTGCTTGACTATTGATCTTTATTAAACAAAAAAAGTTAGTCTGCCTTTCTAGTGTCTTTCTGAAACTCTTGCCCTCCAAATTCCTAAGGGCACAGGAGAGTGACCAACCATAGGCATGAGCCAAAAAACTTCCTGGCAAATAGAAATTCACTTTGAGGCTTCCTGTTTTATTTAAAAAATTCATGTGGGTCTTGAATTCTTTTTATAATATATTGGTATTTATTTTAAGAACAAAATAATGTTCATCTTTGAGCTTTGCCTAACTGCAGTACACCAACCCAAACATCACCATGCCAATCAGAAAGCCTTTTGGCTGAAGGTAATAGAATATTCAGTCATAATGGATTAAGCCATTAGTACCTACATTATTACTTAACATGTTGAAGTGGTTCAACTTGGTCATCAGTGACCTGACTCTTTCCAGCCTAAGCGAATCCACCATCTTAAACGTGTGGGCTCTTCAGGATTGCCATGTTTTGTTTTTTCATGATCACAAAATGGTTGCCATAGTTCCAGGCATTACTTTTCACACTATCATTCCAAGAAGAAACATATATATATATGTGTGTGTGTATATATATACACACACATATACACACATATATATGTATATATATGTGTATATATATGTACACACATATAGACATATAGACACACATATATATACACACATACAGACACACATATATAGAATATATATGTGTATATGTGTATAGACACACACATATATGTGTGTATATATTTGTGTGTATATATATCCATGTACATGTGTATATGTGTATATATATGTGTATATATCCATATACAGGTGTATATGTGTACATATATACACATATATGTGTGTATATATGTGTGTATATATACACACATATATACACACATATATATTCTATATGTGTGTCTATATATACACACATATATATACACACACACACATATATACACATATATATATTCTATATATATTCTATATGTGTGTCTATATATACACACATATATATACACACACACATATATATACATATATACACATATATATATTCTATACACAGATATATATGTGTGTATATATGTGTGTGTGTATATATATGTGTGCAGGTATATATACACACATATATATGTGTATATATGTGTGTGTATATATGTATATGTGTATATATATGTATATGTGTGTATATATCTACATATATATGTGTGTATATATGTGTATATATCTACACACATATATACACACATATATATACACACACACATATATATATAGAACAAAATAAGAAATGTAGCAGAATTTCATATTCGAGAAAGAAAAAAGGATTGAAAAATATTTAAATCAGGGAAAAGAAGAAAAAATAAGTAAGAATTAAAAGAAGAAACTATAACATGGAAGGCATCAGAACAAACATATCAGATATCACAATTAATGTGAATGGCTTTATTCTTCTCATTAATAGACAAAGACTCACAAATTAGGTTAGAAAAACAAACCAACCAACAAAAAAACAAAATTTAACAGGGCACTGTTTAAAAGATTATAGATACCTAAAACAAAATGAAAATGTTTAAAAATAAATGATAGCTACAATTATATCATCCAAACACAAACCAAACGAAAGGAAGAATACCAGTATTAATGTCAGATTAAGCAGTACTTGAGGCCAAAATATGAAATTAGGTAACAAGGAATATTTTGAGTTGTTAAAATGAGCAAAATATAGCAGCAATAAGTTATGTATAAAAAACATTGTAACCATACACAAACAGTTTGGTAAAACCATAATCGTAGTGGGGAACTTCAATTCTCTGAGATTCTAGCAGATCAATTTTGGCAAAAAAAAAAAGATATAAAGGAGTAAAATACTAATAAATTCTAATTTTTCACATATGTGAGTATATATATATATATATACTCACATATGCACACATATATAATGTATGTTACAAAGATTCGCTTTTCCTCTTATGTTACATACACATATATAAAAAATTGATAGTGTGCTTGGCCAAAAAGAAAACTGTAAAAATGTGAAATGTTGAGTTCATAGAGGTCAGATTGTCTCAGTATAATGAAATAAAGCTAGAAACCAGCCATAACCACAACAAAAAGGTAACCAAACAAAACTTACTTATCTGGTAATTAAAAGAAAAAGTTTAAACAATTCCTGAATCAAAGAATAAATGAAATCAAATAACAAATTACGTAAAAAAGTAGCAGAAAAATGACATGATAAAAATTTATGAGTAGTGGCTAATGCTGTATTCAAAATAATGTATTTAAATTTTAGTATTTAAGTAAACAAGTAAACTAAACATTAACTTAAGGAAATAGAAAAATGACAGCAAAAAATCAACTAAAACAAAGTTGGAAGAGAAATTATATAAAAATAAAATCTGGAATGGATTAATTTTAGAAATACAAATAGCAAAGTATAAGTGACTAGTAAAACCAAAGTGGGTTATTTGAAAAGACAAAATTAACCAATCCCTGGCAAGCCTGAGAAATAAAGAGAGAAAACTAAAGTCTACAACATGAGGAGTGAAGACTAAATGGTACAGTCAGAGATACTGAGGAGACTGAATGCATTTTAAGAGACAAACGCAATCACATCTCTCAGCTGCTGAGGTTGCCTCAGAAAATTTCAACTTAATAACTGCCTTAGATAAAGACTTCTTTGTCTCCAGTTCCTCAGAATCTGTCTATAAATGAATTTGTATTTTTTACCAGAATGAGACATTCGAAAACAGTGCTGAAACAAACCATAATAAGGGTTTAAACAGAGTGTTGTAGAGATTTTATGACATATGTTCATACAACTTCATTAAGTGATGTGTCTTACTAGAGTTCCAAGTAGAATCAAACGCCCTAGGCCTTGCTTTGGAAGGAAAATCAGCACGTTGTTTTTATACCCAAATCATAACGGTCCAAATCCATGTAATCGCCAGAAACAGAGCCCCCTCAAAGTTTTTCTGAGCTATTTCTGGGAGTTCCCGAAGGGATGCCTTTCATGTCCCAAACTGTGACAGCAGCTGCCACCTGTGGAGTTGGCCCTGTTTGTCCTCTCCTGCTCTGTCTCTCTGTTGCCCCTGGCTCCGTAGGTAGGCCTATGGCTCAGGCCTGACCAAGGAGAGCGTTCATTCCCCCGGACCTTGCAATTGATTCAAGAGGGCTCAGATGGCCCCATCAGAGGCAACAAAGATGCAAAGGCATTTTTGCTGGGCAGGCTGGGAGAGAGGCTAGAATCCTTTCTACCGGACTTGAACTGCTGGCAGCTCTCTTGCCACTACATGGAGTCTGGTTATGAAGCCAACTGGTAGGGAACAGAGCCAAGAGAAGGGGAAACGTGACATCATTTGGGTCCCTGGGACAACCCGAGAGCTAAAACCAGTTAATTCCTAAACTTGTTAGTCATATGAACCAGTAAGTTCTTTTTTTCTTAGCCTAGGTGCCACTAGAACTGAGAATCCTGAGCCCCAAAGCAGTTATGCTTGCATCCAGCAACTTCCCAAGTCTTTCTCTCCATTTTTCCTTAGCACACTTTTATTTATTTACTGTGCATATTTGAGATATATAACGTGATGCTTTGATATACATAAACATCATGAAATGATTACTAGTCAAGCAAATTAACGTATGCATCATCACACATAGTTAACATTTTTTGTGTGGTAAGAATATCCAAAATCTACTTCTAGCAAATTTCCAGTGTACAATCCAGTATTACTAACTATAGTCCTCATGCTGTATGTTAGATCTCTAGATTCATTTATCCTACATAACTGAGACTTGGTACTGTTTGGCCTCCATCTCCCCATTTCTCTAACTCCTGATAACCACCTTTCGACTCTGTATTTCTAAGTTGTTGTTGTTGTTGTTGTTTTGAGATTACACATATAAGTGAGGGCACACAGTATTTTTCTTTCTGTGATTGGCTTAATTCATAATGTTGTCTAGGTTCATTTATGTTGCGTTGTTCCAAATGGCAGGATCTTCTTCTTTATTATATATATATATATATATATATATATATATATAATATGTTTGTATATATACCCAGAGAGAAAGAAATTATGCATTTGTCTATATATGTATATGTTGGCTTTAAATTATATATATATACACACATAAATCTCTCAATTCTTTATTAATTCATCCATTGATGGACAATTCAGTTTCTTCCATATCTTGGCTATTGTGAATAAAGCTACCATATGACTATATGATTTAGCAATACAGAGGAATATACCCAAAAGAAATGAAATCACCACTTCATAAAGAAAGATATCTACACCTCAGTATTCACTAAGTCTCTTTTGAGCTGTTCTGATGGCTTTTGCCTTTAATCTGCTTTCCCAGAGAAACTTTAGCCCAAGGGAGTTGATGGAAATCTATCTCCTCTCTCCAAATCACCCCCTGGCTCCCACTTCCAAGTAAGATGCCTCTCACCGTTCCCATCTATGCCCACTCATTTCAGAGGATGTACTCGGAGGTGGTGAGTAGGGGAGCTGGTGGGAAGCTGCTGGGGAGGTTACCTGAGCAGCATCTAGACCCTTGCCAGGCCAGCTAAGGTATCCTAGTTCACCATGTTCTCAACTGGCATGACACCAAATCTGTCCCATAAGCGCAAAATGCAAGTTCGTAGAGAATGACCTTCAAGACAAGGGTGAAATGCGGAGAGGAAGATCTCTCTGAGCTCACATCAAATCTTTTGGTTTTAGCTACATATATTCATCTTGAAGGCCTTTAAAAATTCTTTCTAACACTTAAAAACTTTTAATTCACTGACTCAGACTTTTTAAAGATTAATAAACCTTCACAAATCTGCTCTGGTCAACCATTTTAATAGATTTGTCCTGCAGAGGTCTCAGTCCCACCCCCTTAAAATAAAACAAACCAAACAATAAATCAAGACCACTAAAATGAAATCCAGTCTCACATCACAGAGCAACAGTTTTATGGGTGGAACGTGTGCTTGCTAATTTCGAGAACAAATTATTGTGTTTTATTTAGTATAGTTCAATTTATACACTTTTAGCTACAGGAAATAAAAAATAAAGCCCACAGGCCAATTTTAATTTGATCAATTTTTTCTTTCACAAGAATCCCCATGGTAGAAGAAACTGGCTAACATCGAGTCAGAAAACCCCTCTCCAGTATCTTGCCTGAGAGTAAACACAGCCACTCAAACTGAGATATTATTCCACTTTCAGTACCAATGATATTTAATAGAACTGCATTATTAACAGAATAATGTTTCTGCCTGGCAAAGCTGGAGTCAATATTTAATAGATTTAGGTCCTATTAGCAACTAGATTTTGGAGAAACCTGACAAAGTTAAACACTGTATGCAAACTAAGAGAGTAGATTCAAAGATGACAAAATAAACGTTTCCATAAATATGCATTCTTCATAAATATTTGAGGCAATGAATGGAAGGAGAGTCAATATCCTTTAATCATTTCCTAATTAATATTCTTTAAATAGGGCAATCCTGAGTAAATATTAGGCTTCTTTTAAAGAGTTCTGTTGAAGAACAAAATAACCAACCAAATGTTTTTGTTGTTTTTGTTAAGGAAGTACTAGCAAGATTTTCCTAAATGAAACAACTTAGCCTCCATGAGAAGAAATTCCTTCCTATATTCTAAGGACTGTTAAAGAAAAATGAAGTCAGCATTTGTGATCAGATGACATGGCTTGAAGGAAGCTTAGGAATCACTAGGCTGAGCATTTCACTTTGCAGAGGTTCAACCCTAAGGGATCTAGAATTACCAAAGAAGAAACTGGGGTTCCAGACTCACTCTGCTCTGGCCAGCTATGCTTGGATATCACTTTAGCTCTGCAGTTCAGTTTTCTTGTTTGTAAAATGAGAATAATAATTATTCTCCTGCTTTCTTTCCAGAGCTAAGTGGAGAAGTCGGTGAAATGGCTTTTGTGAGAATCTTTGCAAACTGTTTTAAGACTAAACAAAAGTCACACTGCCTGGATCCAAAATCCAGCAGTACTTACTACCGACCCGCTGAATAGCTTTAGGTGAGTCATTGAAACAAGCTGGGCCTCAGTTTCTTCAACTGTGAAATGGGGATGATAACAGCATCTGCATGACAGGGTTCTTGAGAGATTTAGATGAATTAATTCAGGAAAAGTGCTTTGATGGTAATAATCTCTTCCATAATAAGAACACAATACATGTTAGCATTTATTATTATTATTCTCATTGTCATTGTTATCCATGATGAGGGTATTCAGTCCCAGGAAAATTCAAGGTCACAATTCCATAGAGAAAGTATGATGTCAGGTGAACCTATTGCATTTAAGTCACTTTCTGGACCATGAGGTCTGCTTCATCCTGGCTGACTCTGGCATGGGGCCACCCAGAGTGGCACTGACGGTGCCCTCAGTGGAGACAACATGTCTGATGGAAATGCTGAACTCAAATGAGACTCAGTCACCATGAGCCCCCGTGTGAGCTGCCACCCTCCCAGCCAGTACTGGGCATTGATCAGCAGCAGTGCAGCTCAGAATGAGCAGAAAAAGCCCTCCAGCCGGCCTGGTGGAAAAGAGCACAGCAAGGTCACCCGACATTCTCAGAAGGAAGGAAAACAAGACAAGCCCAACTGCCCTATCTCTGACCCTGGCCTGGGAAGACAACCGTAAAAAATGTCATTGTGATTGATGAAGAGCTGATAAGGTATGAAGAGCCAACGCCATTTTGATGTTGGTCTGTGTTCTCAGGGCTTCCCTCCTAAGGGGCAGGCTTATAAATCTCAGTTGGTGCCAGCCATTGTAAATATAAGGTTTTTTTGGAGCAAGACAGCTGCTTTCTCCTCTAACATGAATACTCCATGAGAAGGGACCCTCTGCAGAAGAACTTGCTTGAGAGCATAAGAGCGTCCTAGCTACCTCCCAGCCCACCCACGTGGCCATAGTCTTTGCCCTGTCCCCATTTCCACGCTTCATCTACTGCGCTCCCCACCTCCTTCCAATCCAACACCCTCCCCCTCTTCCTTTATAACAACTGGGTGTCTAGCAGTTTTGCCTCTGGAGAGAAAATAATTAGGTATCATCCAGAGATGCCAAGCATATGTGGAGGGGTCTAGAACGCCAGCTGTTTTTTTGCCAGTGGGCTGATGGCTTACACACAGTTCTTGGTTCAGGGGACCACTTCCCAGTGGCCATGACAAAGCACTGTAGTATTTGGGAGGCAGGTGATGGGAGGACTCAAGAGTATGGTATGGGAGTTCTCTCCTTTCCTTGTCACTCTCTCCTTTCTCTCTCATTCCGCATCCTTTCCTTCTTCCTTTTTCTGACCCTTTCTCTGACTTTTCCTCTTTTCTTTTCATGTATCATTTTCTCCAAAAGGTGGGTATTTCAGGAGTTTCACAGAAGGTCAAATTATTTCTCTTCTAGTGTTACCTGAACAACAGCAAGCTAAGTCAATATTTTTTAAAAACTTTAACTTGATATTCAGCTCATGTTTATCAGGCTGTTGTACAAGCTGGAACCCCTCCTTGTCTACAAAAAGGATCTAACTAAGTGAAGGATCTCAAGTTCCCTCCAGATCTGCTTTCCCAGGTAATTTTCAGAGGTCACTCATGCCTTTTCCCCTACCTGGGCCTCTCAAGACTTTCAGTCGCTTTCCAAAAGGAAATTTACCCCAAACGATGTGAAGTCAAGGAAAGGCACACAAAGGGATGTCAAGTCCTTTTTGGAGAAAACCCTTTAATGTTTACCTGGGCCTGCTTCTTAGGAAGTTGCATATCAGAAAAATATTGCACAGTTTTCTAATGGAAGCCACACAGTGCAGCAAGACACCACCTCCCTTGCTCTTAACCTCACTTCCTTTGGCCTAGAGACCTTCTCAACAAGGTATTTCAGCATCAGGGCTGTGTTTCCACAGTTCATTTGGGCTTTGTTTGAAGCCAGGGCAATAGCTCAGAGATCCCACAACCAGAATTGATTGGATTTGTCTAGAAAGTCACCTGCCTCTGAATTAATATCCCATGGGAAATGAGATATTCTTTGGCTGATGTCCCCTGTGTTAAATGTAGACCAGACCCATAGCAGCTATCCTCTGGCCACCTGAGAAGTAGGTAGAAATGCCAGTCTTCTTATAAGGTAGCAAACATAACCAATAAATGTATTCCTTGGAAAGAAAGCATACATGGCAGGTGCTATTATTGCTATTAATAATACATTAAGTGGATATGAAAGTGCCTGCATACAGAAGCAACAACCCAAACCCCAAACCAATGAGAATTAACTTTGAACCTTCGCAGTACACAGTATATCACACTCACACAACCAATTAAAAAGGCATGTCATCTTGTTTGGAAAGTATCTATTGATTTTCCAGTTCATCAGATCAGGTTGATGTGTCTTTCAATGGCCTCAATGACATCATCAATATTTTTCTATTTAGAATAATGACTTATTTTATATGCCAGCAGCTATAAAAAACAGCCCACCTATATATATTTCTACCGACACCAGCTTAAGAGCCATCTGGTTTTCTCTCCTTAACATATGATATTGGTAATCTGGGGCAAAAGAAATGTTTTGGTCTTGTCATGAGACTCATTTAGAGACCACAGTAAATTTGTTTAGTTTAAAAACCAACCACTAAATCATATTTTCTCTATTAGAGGCTGATGCTCTCCACTGCATTTGGTGTCCAAATTACATTCATTTTAGAGTAAATTACTTTCATTTCAGAAGCAGCCCCTAACTCCCTTCTCCCTCCGGTCCAAGAAGGCAATACACTCACCAGCTGTGTGATCTTTGGCAAGTGACTTAATCTCTCTGAAACTCATTTTTCTCATTTATTAAAAGGTGGAAAAAATATGACGTGACTTATGCATATAACCACTTTTTACCCTCACAGTAGCCCCACAAGGTTGATACATATTAGCCCCATTTTACAAAGGGAGAACTGAGGTACAGAGAGGCGAGGTAATGTGCCCCTACACAACACAGTTCGTACAGGATGGACCCAGATAATCTGACTACAGATGTTCATAACCGGTTGTGCTTGCCTCACAGGGATGTGTGGGGATCCAATGACACGGTTAAAACACCAATGCCAGTGCTGGCACTTGATAGGTGCTGAGCAGACATTATGGCGGAGGGTTGGGAATCGTACCAGCCAAGTGCAAAATCCAGTTTTTACCATTTAGTACCCATATAACCTTGGGCAGATGGTACCCTTTATGTGCTTCGGTTAATTCATTGCAAATGGCAGGAGGAATGGCACCTGCCTTGTTGGGTGGTAGTGAGGACAAAATAGCTCACAGCATGCACAGGACTTACATTAGTGTCTGACACAGTCAGTGCTCAATAATGGCAACTAGAGTTATTAATAGCCACTCCGTAAATGCTATGCTCCCTTACCCCCAAATCCTTTGTGTTCCCATAAATGTTTTCAACACATATTTAACCTCAATCTCTGACCTATGGATCAGAAATTAAGCATCATTGAGGCCTTGCAGGAAGCACCCTGCTGGAAGAATTTATCTTTCCCCGTCGAGGGATAGCATTGAGGAGTGGGAAGGAGGATCTTGGCTTAGCCTCCTTACATTTTTCTTCTCCAGTCAAAACATCCATCATTAGTGCATGTAAAATTGAGTGATAAAAGCACGTCCTTCAAGGCCCTATTTGTACAGGGTGTGCCATAATCTGAACTGGAAAGGAAAAGCTTGTAGTGAGACAGGTGTGGCTTAAGATCTGGCTCTAAGTGAATCAGCTGTGTGATTTCCGGTATTTACAGCACTACACTGAGTTTTAATTTCCTCCTCTGTAATCTAGAATAAATGCTATTTCAACTCATAGTATGGCTGTGAGAATTAAACAAGAGAGCACATTGAAGCTAAGTTTGTGACAAATGTCAGCTCTCTTCTTCTTGTCACCCTCCGTGAAATTAAACTGGGGGATGGGTGATAAGGGGTCTGTACCTTTTCCAAGTCAGGAATGATTTTCCATTCTAATCAGAATGTTGAAGAGGCGAGGGCTTGCTTTGAGTGGTTCTGATTATAGAGAGTGGGAACATCTCAACAAGTCATTGGGGGTGATATTCTGGGGAGTCTTGAGATTTTTTTTCGGTAAAAGGGCTAATAAAACAAGACCAAGTTTAAGGATACAACAGACCATTTACCAACCCAAGAAATATGGCAGAGGAGCTCTTATTGCAGTTCTCTGGGGAACTGCCCCAGTGGGATTCCTGCCAGAAACTGGCAGTTAAGCAGCTCTGATGATAGTCTTGGTGCATTTTTCCATAGCTTCCCTGTCTGTTTCCTAGGCTCTCCATCCGGTTTTTTTCCTCCTCTTTTCCAAGTCCAAGCCTCCGTGTTTGCCTGTATAAAAATGAGCCCAGTTGGCCTCTGTCTTCTACTATGAAATGGAGACAAAATGACGCCGAGGTCCTGAGGCCTTAGAAAAGGCATCTTGGGGAAGAAACTGACAGGAACCCAGAATCTCAGTCTGTGCTCTGTCCCTAATGGGCCAGGCCATGCTGGGTAAGTCGTTTCACCTTTCTGGGCCTCAATTTCCTTTTCTCCAAAGAGGGGAGATAGGAGCAGCCCCATGGTCGTCGCACTGTGCTCCTTGGAACCTAGGGCCCCGTGGCTGCACCTCTGAGGCTGCCACAGGGCCCTGGGGCAGAGGTCAAACTCCAGCCCCTCATGGCTGGCCTACAGATGAGTTTTTATTGATCTGTGCAATGATTTTATTTTCTTTAAATATTGAAGTAGCAGCTAAAATTTCAAAACCAGGTTTTTAAAAAAAATTAATACACTTTATTTTTTAATAGCATTTTTAGGTTTACATAAAAATTGAGCAAAACGTACAGAGAGTGCCCACATATGTCCCCTCCCCTTCCATGTCGCCCTCGCCCCAGGCTTTCTCTATTACTCCCATCTTGCATCTTGTAACAGATATGCCTGTCACAGTTGATGAGCCAATATTGGTACATTATTATTAACTAAAGTTCACACTTTACATTAGGGGTCACGCTTTGCATTGTATGTTCTATGGATTTTGCAAATGCACAATATCATGTATCCATCATTATAGTATCATACAGAATAGCTTCACAGCCCTATAAAAACTCCCATGTGCTCTGCCTATTCATCCTTCCCTTCCCTCTGTCCTCTGGAAACCACTGATCTTTTTACTGTATCTATAGTTTTGCCTTTTCCAGAATGTCATAGAATTAGAAAGTATGTAATGTCTTCAGACTGGCTTCTTTCACTTAGCAAAATTTGTTTAAAGTTCCTCCGTGTCTCTTCATGATGTGATAGCTCATTTCATTGTAGTGCTGAATAAGTAGTATATTGTATGGATGGATCACAGTTTATTTATTTATTTATTTAACATACAGAAGGACATCTTGGTTGCTTACAAAGTTTGGCAAATATGAATACAGCTGCTTTGAAAATCTATGTGCAGGTTTTGGTGTGGACACAGGTTTCCAACTCATTTGGGTAAATACCAAGGAACACAACTGCTAAATCATATGGTAAGACTGTGTTTAGTTGTGTAAGAAATTGTCACACTGTCTTCCAATGACAGCATACCACTTTGCATTTTTACCACCTGTGAATAAGAGTTCCTGTTGCTCCACATCCTCACCAATATACAGTGTTTCCAGTTTTTGACTTTAGCCATTCTACTAGGTGTGTAGTAGTATTTTGTTGCTTTAATTGGCAATTTCCATGAGTTACAATACATGACGTTGAACATCTTTTCATATGCTAATTTTCCATTTGTATATCTTCTTTGGTGAGGTGTCTGTTCAGATCTTTGCCCATTTTTAAATCAGGTCATTTTCCCATTGTTGTGTTTTTTGGGATATGAGCAGAAGGAATGCAAACAATGTGCAGGTCACGCTCTAAAGGAAGAAGAAGTTCATCTTCTTCCTTTCCCCTCTTGCAGGTTGTTCACCGTCACACCCTGGGGAAGGGTGGTCCAGAGCTACACTAACTACCGTGGACTGTACCTCTGGATGTGACATGAGCGAGAATTCGATTTCATGAAATTATTGCAGCAGCTGAACATGCACCCTAGCTATTCACTCCCCAGTGCCTTGCTTTTGCAATTAGAGTAAAATCTGAAGCCTTTTCAAGGCCCACAGAGCCTACAGGATCTTGCCCTTGACTAGCCCTTTGACTTATTTCTTTTCCCTTCTCCCTTGTTCTCTCCATTCCAACCACCTTGGCCTTCTTTGCATCCTCAAATACATCAAGGACATGCCTTCTCAGGCCCTGCTTAGATGTCACCTCATCAGGGAGCTCTTGGCCACCCAATGTCACCTTACGTCCTGCTTTTTTTCTTCACCATCTTATCCCTCCTTGACATATAACTAGTTGTTTGTTGTCTGCCTTTGCCCTGACCCACTAGAATGTAAGCTTCCAAAGAAAGGGACATTATGGTTTTGTCCATGGCTTTAAACACATCGTAAACTTGCCAAAAATATTTATTGGCTAAATGAATGAACAAAGTTCTGTTTCATCATCTGTAAGATGGGGATAGTAACTTCTGCCACGGAGGCTTGTGATGAGAATGGGGGAACACAACGCCAATGGCTTCATGTGGTGCCTGGCACTTGGAAAATGCTCAGGACACATCAGCTACTTAATTGGAGAGATTTCTTATCTGCACACACATGGGCACATTCTAGGAAGATGTTTGCCCATTCAAATCTGGTAGTTTGTTTTTTTGTTTTCTGAATCAAAGAAGTCCTTGTCAATTACGATTTTCTGTGTTATAATATCCCTCTGTTCATTACCCCCAATCTCTCTCACATCTGTCTACATTCACTGACAATATCCATTTATTCGCTCTGTCATTGATCCAGACATCTCTGAAACTGGTGATGCTGTTTCTCATCATTGCTATGCTCATATCCAAGCCTGAAACTTTTAGAAACAAGAGACATCCTTGAGATACAACCTCAGGGGACGTCTCCTGCTGACCGTCTCTTTCAAGTTGGCAGAGGGAAAGCGCACCGTGTCTTGTATTTCTCCATCTTGAGCATAGCTTTGCTGATTTAGCACAAATTTCCCATAAAAAGCTTGCCTCCAGGGAGCAGAGACTGAACTTGGAAACTTTTATCCCAAAAGGAGAATTTGTTGCAAAGTTATGAGTGGCTGAAATGAGGGGCTGGAACTGTTGACAGCGGGATTGAATGGCAGTGGTTTTACAGCTCCTGAGATTCTACTTCCTCCCGTGAATGCTCAACTAGTCCCTCATGCGCCACCCTTCCCCATGACCCTTGGCAAAAAGCATCATTACCCTGTTCGCCCGCTGAAAAAGAAGATTAGGGCTATTACCAACAAAGCTACTTCCCATGGTAAAAAGAGGCTGTTGGATCAAGTTTTCTCTCTATGGTCACTGAAAATGACAATTCATTTCTTCTCCACCAGCCAAATGCTGTCTCCAGATACACACATGTGTATCCCATTGAAGTCAGAGAGGCTTGAAACACATTTGAGGTCTCTTCTTGGTGGCAACAAAGTGAAGCTATAAAGACAAGCTCCAGAGCAGATATGTGTGTGTTTGTTTGTGTGTGTGTGCATGTGTGCACACGAGTGGAAGGTTCTTACCCAAATCTAAAACCCATTTGCCTTCGTAGCTTAAAAACAGCCAACTCGATTGTCCTGAGAATCCTCTAATGTCTACGGGCCACTGTAAGAGTGAAGATGATGGAAATGTTCTGTTGATAGCAATTGTCAAGTTTATAAAACCATATGATGTGCAGGTCAAGAGGTAGAAGGTGCAATGGGTACAGCAACATATACAGATATTTGAGGCCACAGACCTGTGTTCAAATCCAGGCCCTGTCACCTTTTGGCTCCATGTTCTTGGACAACTTCCTCAATTTCTCTAAGCACCAGCTATCATGGCTTTCTACCTTTTTGTCATCTGTAAAATGGAGATAATATATGTAAATGCCTGGCACGTCGTAAGTACTCAAATAATGACCATCTTATTTAAATTAACAGGAAACTAGAGGATAACATGCACATTGCCCCTACCAATACCACACCTCCCCCTACATTTGCATGGCTACATACAAATGTACCCATTCAAACACAGACACCCAATAGAACTAGCAAGCCTTTCAGGTGTGATACACTCTTGTGAAAGTCTGCTTTGTGGCCTCCAAGTCCTTCCCATTCACAAAGCCGGGACCTCTTACCACCACCTCAGTCTGAAAATCTCTGGAATGCCCAGAGCAATAGCTCAAGAAATTTAGCGTGGAGCCATTTTCAATATCTAGTCCGACTTGGAATATTAGAACTGAATTCTAATTTCACTTCATTGTAAACTTTGTTGATTCCACCTTAAAAATGTGATGATGAATACTTGTCTGTAACCTCAACAAAGGCGTAACTATCAAGTAAAACAAAATGTCATAGAGACTCTCCAAGTAATCTCTTCCTTTCATGCACAGCACTTACGTCGGCAGTTCTAACGACCTGTGCAATGGTTTGTTTAAAATCTGCCTCCTCCACTAGACTGTAAGTTCCGTGAGGCCTATTTTGCTCACCATTGTAGCTCAATATAGCACACTATAGGAGAGTGATGGCAATATAGCAAGCCTTCAGTGAGTATTAGCTGAACAAATATGAGAATGAGAATGTAAAAGTACTTTGAAAACTGCAAAGCACATATTAATGTCAAATATTATTATTATTATGAGATATCATGTAAATACCAAGTGATTGGTTACTAGGTTGCCCTGTTCAACCAATTTATATATGTATTTAAAAGAATTTTCACTGTACAGTTTTTAGGCATATCATTTCATTGAATGAGTATGATGCTTTTACTCATTTCTATAGAAATTCAGCACAGAGCCCTGATTCAGGAGTATAAAATCCTGCATTTAACATTGCTTCCTTGGAAAAACAGATTTTTTTTTTGTTGCTGGTCATGTATATGTGAGAGTTACCTGTTTTTTTATCTTCATATATCCATTTATCAATTCATTCACAGACTTAAGAACTACTAATTAAATGCCTATCCTGTGGCAGGCATTATATTAAGTGCTGAAGATACAATAAAAAATATGACTGGTGGTCCCTGAATTCATCTCACTGTCTTCTGGGGAAGCCTAACCTATGAACACAGTTAAACTATGTGATGTGGACTGTAATGGAGGGGTGGACACGTGCAAGCAGTGACGGGAGCGCAGAGGAGGAAGAGGTACTTACTCCTCCGCAATGGTGTAAGAGGACTTTCAGAGGAGATGATACTTGAACCCAGTCTTGAAGAATGAGTATGGGTTTTCTAGGTGAACTAGATGCAAAAGATGTATTCAGGTATTGGGAAGAGCATGTGATTTGATGAATAAAGGAAGATGGATGAGTGAAAGAACGGCTTAAGTAATAAAGGAGATAAACCTAAATTATCCACCACCTTGAATTTCAACCATGTGGCTATTTGCAGATGGAGATGCGTGCAATGAGCTCCTTTTAACGAATATGCTGCCCAAGTAGCCAGACTTTCTGGAACCATGGGAATAAGAGGAAGGGTCCTAGCAAAGGAAAAACAGAAAAAGCGATTTTAACCGGAAACTAGCCACTTGCCCACTCCAGGAGGAGGATAAGAAATAATCTTTGATGCTGTTACAACCAATTTGGAAATGTCAAAATGTGACAGAGGACTTAATATTCGTATGTCACAAAGATGTTCCAAAGAATGGATGGAGTGATGGACATTTTCCTGCTCTCCAGGATGCACAAATGCACTTTGGTTCAAAGCAGGGGACATTGTTAAAGACAACGTTATTCTTCCAGAAAGCCAAATCAAGCGCTTTTGAAAGCCTCCGACTCCATTCTGAATGCATTGCAATCTATGCATTTAAATTCATTTTCTAAGCTGGGACAATGACACAAACATCCACACAACACAAGCTGCCGTGTATAAAGTTGGGCTGCCTGATCTAGCTGAGCTGCAAAGTGCTGGTGCAGGGCGTTTTCATTTAAAAATTATTCTTCTTATTTTTTTTAAAGAATTCTTGTTATAAATAAAAAAATTATTATTATTCAAGTGCATGCTGAAACTGAATCATGCCATTCTTACATAATTTTTCATTGGATTGTTGCAACCCATAAAGAAATCCAATTAAATTTCCCTTGCAGGCACAGGCCTTCATTCAGGGGTCCTTGAAAAAGCTGGTTTGTTGTATTGTATGGCAGGTCGATGAATCGAGAAGCAGAGAGGGCCTGTCCCGTTTCTTGTCCTGTGTGACATGATGTGAAGAGAGTCCGCCAGCAATGTTTCAAAGAGCTGCATTATCAGACAACATAAAGGCCCTACACCCTTTCTGCTGCTGCTGCGCCGCAGAATATGCACATACCAGTGTCTCCGTCTCATGAACAGTTTTGAACACCGTATGGTTAACATATTGCTTTCTGGATCTCATGAGCATTCACCCTCATTATCCCAGAGACATCGGACTCCGCGTTAAGGCCAGAGTGTGCCAGAGATAAGATAACGTTTTTGAAGATGTTTTAAAGGGACTGTCCTGGAAACCAGGGTACACAAACGTGTTTTCACTACCCAAAAGGAAGGCAGAAGACAATGTGTTGCAGAATTATGTTATTTTACATTAATCTGTTTTTCGGTTGCTATCTGAATTGTTTATGCATTTTTCTCTATTGACATATATTATGTGGGGTCTCGATTATTTCCAGGCATCCAGGATTTTTGTTTTTAAAAAAAAATCCTGCATGAGTAGACATACAAAACGCATATACACACTCCTTTTTCCCTTCTCTTCCCTTGAGTATAGCAAAAAGCTCCTCTAAACTTCTACCACGTAAGTGAAACTTCTTTAGGATGTCAACCATGTGGTAGAATGCAGTCTTCTCGCTATCTGTCATACTGGATGTGGAGAATTAAGGTTACAGTCAAAACAGAAAAACACTGAGAGGCATGTGGAAGAAAGATGCTGCTCTTTGGATTTTTTTTTTTTTTTGGAAATGCTACCTGAAAACTATTTTACATTCTCTTCTCCTGCTGTTTTTGTTTTTGCGTGTGTGTTACTTTTCACAGTGTTTCAAAAGAAGTAGCAATTGCCTAAATGTTTTCTACCATTATCTAGCAG
Source organism: Cacajao melanocephalus (assembly GCA_963573385.1). NCBI lineage: Eukaryota > Metazoa > Chordata > Mammalia > Primates > Pitheciidae > Cacajao > Cacajao melanocephalus. The sequence continues at coordinate 241,483 of CAUYLG010053293.1, read as the reverse complement.
CAAACATGAGATGCTGATTTCACTACAGCTGGGATTTTATAGGACAAAGATGGTCATTCAACTCTGCCCTTTCTGTTTGTTAAAGGGAACAGGCATATCTCACAATCAGATTTTCAAAATAATTCACTTACGCTATTTCTCTGCACAAGGAATGCAGGCGTGTATTTATCTTGCTTTAGCACAAAGCAGTGATTTGATTGGTGAAAAGATACATAGGCGCATCTAATTGTTTTATGTAAAAAGATTCTCTGGGACCAAAGCACGCTTGAGTGTCGATCTGTGCTTAATAACTGGGAAGCTGCACCAGGACTTTTCCAGCTCTAGTGTTTGCAAATTATTTATGTGTCAGAATTGTTTCTTTAAAGTTGGAGTTCCGAAGTGATGGCTAGTGATCATCACCGTTCATCCCAGAGGGGCCTACCTAAAGGTATAAAAATGGGGCTGATGCATCCCATGGAGGAGGCAGCGTACTCCCTCCTTTGTTTCTGGCTTCTGAATGTCTTACAACAGAAAATTTCCTTTTTCAAAAAAGAAAAATAATAAAGGACAGTTCTCTGAGCCTGAAAACATCAAAGTGAAATGCAGTTTCAGGCCCTCACATGCAAACCTTATAAAACCCAGATAAGGTGTTTGGCTGTGTCTATGTGTGTGCATGTGTGTGTAGCTTCTCTTTAGAGAAACTCAAAATTGTTCTTTAGATCATTAGCAAACCCGCCTTGCACGTCAAGTCCTAATTGGACACAGACTCTCTCCCACAAACTGACCTGGGGTCCCCAAGAAACCACTCCCGATGAACTATCAAATTTGCCCAGCCTTCAAGGGCTGCAGCTACAAATCAGCCTTTTGCTGAATTTGGCCCAGGTTTTGGGTTTCCAGTGTAACTTGAGCCCAGGGAAGAGCTCTCAACTTCGAATTTAGCTACAGACATTTCTGCCAAGATGCTTACAGTTTTGTTCTTTTTTCCAGGACTCCAAGACACCACACACACACACATACACACACACACACACACACACACCAGCCCCAGAGTCACACTTTCACTAAAAAGGAAAACTTCAAAAGGAATTGGATTTCAGTGTCTCGATCTTATCCTTGAGAAGAACCGTAACTGACTGTTAACTGAATTATTTCGCGAAGAAAAGTCACATTCTGAGAGCTTGTTAGACATTTAAAAGTAAGATAAAGGCTCTAACGCGGTTGCTCTTTGCAATGTGAGTTTTTCATTGTCATGCAATGGCATGTATAAAATGTCCCCCAAGTACTGGGGGAAATGGAGTGGAATTTAGATGGAAAGAATGGCTCCCCTCTTTTGTCGGATCTAAGAAAAACGAAAACCTGTAGAGAATGAGACCAAATAACTCATGCACTAAAAGATTAACTCCATGTCTAATCAAGCCACTAATTTGTTCTGAGGAATCTATCAGCACTTCATTTTGCCATTTGTAAACCAGAGCTCCTCATTATTGTGAAGGAAAACTAAATTACCTGGAGCCATTCGGCGAGTGGACAAGGCTAGGTAAAGACAACATGTGGCGTCCCTAGTTTGCACCCTGTGAACCCAAGGGGATGAGAAGTCACACACGCCAAGTTTGCAGGCATTGAGCAAATAGGAAAGTTAAAAGATCTTCATTATGTGGAAGCTGAGACAGATGGAAGGAAGAAAAGACATCCGAGCATTGGGTATTAAGATAAGTCACCAGTCCCCTCCAGTGGGCAGAACGGTCATTGGGAAGAAAATGGGATTTCAGAAAATCTTTGACAAATAAAAGAGGGAGCTGGGCAAACTGGAAAGAATAAGAAGGTGTTTCCAGCACAGGTCCAGAAAGAGACAGAGGACTTGGTAACGGCATTTCCTTGGGGGGAAAGAAGGGGAGTATAAGGTTATGAAGTTCTTAAAGATTCTGAAGTTGACAGTAGGAGACATGGTCCCTCTGTAGGTCTAAAAAGGGAGGAAATTTGGGGTGGGGTACTGGAATGAAGCTGTACTGAAAAAACAAAACAAAACAAAACAGCATGTTTCCAAGACCTGTGAGAAATCTGCAAAGCAACATTCTAGAGAAATAGAAAAACATCCAGGGGTAGCTGGCAGTAAACTAAAACATCAAATAGAGGGGCAGCCATGGGCTCATCTTCCATCAGCAATTTCTAGCAAATTTTCCACAAAGAATCAAAAATACCTTAGGAACACACACACACACACACACACACACCCTCAGGAGAAAAGTGCTGAAGTCCAGATTGCAGTAAACACCTGAGAAGTTTACGTCCCCAGTGCAAGGGATCCAGGATGAGTTTAGAACCTCAGATGTGTCTCTCGGGTAGTGACATATTTGATTAAAGAGGATTCCCAAGGCAGACTGTGGCTAGCTGAGAGTTCCCAGCCATCTTTCCCCACCTGAAAGGAGAGAGTGTGAAGTCAGGGAAGAGCAGGAACTCGGAGAGACCCACTGAGGTTCGCCTCTGAACTGGCCTGCCAGAGGTAGTTGGGTCAGAAGGGTTGATCTAGAGAGTGTGGGGCAAAGGGAAAGACAAAGATGGGAGTCGATCTTAGATTGGAGCCATTTGAAGTCATTCAAAAAGTAATTCCAAGCCAGGCCAGTTTTCCAAACGAGCCGAAGCAAACCCCGCCCGAGAGACAGCTGGGGCTGCCAAGCAGTGACCAGACATTATAAGCAAAATTAGCCAATTAATGGGCTCTCCTGTCTCGTGGCTGGCTCGCGGCGCTTGCTGCCGCAGCACCAGCGTGGAGTCCGAGCCACACAGCCGCCCCCTGCTGTCCCCGGGCCGCGCTCCACCAGGTGAGCGACAGAAGGGTGGAGGGAGCGGGAGCGCGCCAGATGGTCGAGCGGCGAGGAGCTGCGCTCAGCTTTTTCTTTGCTGCAAGTTACTCTCAACGCATGCACTCTGTAACCTTCCGGAAGTGATTCTCGATCTGTTTGTGAGTTCCAAGTGCTACCTTAAAGGTGTAATTGACACAGGATGTCTTTTTCCCCCACACAAAAAACTTTTTTGGAAGATTTTCCAACAATGAGCTGAGACCTCGACTCGTGCTTTGGGTTACTATTGCAACTTTTTCTTTGGAGGACTTGGACATGTTTGAGGGATCTTCTTTTATTCATCTCTACAACACAGCTGACAAATGACCATTAGGAAGATGGACATTGTCCCCACTTTTTCCGGTGGGGAGGCCAGGATGAAGAATGTCAAATCACTTGGCTGGGTATGTGCAGAGAGCTAGGACTGGACTCCCACTCCCAATTACAAACTAGTCAACATCTTCCAACTGTGCGTTTTGAAGCCTAGTAAATAATAGTTTTAAGAGAAAAGAGGCAAAAGCATTTTGCTCCTAAATTAAGACAAGTATAGTTGTTTGTTTTGTATGCTACAGAGAGAGAAGAAAAATCCTGCTTTTTGGGACATCTGTAATGTGACTGATGTAGGAGCCTGAATCCATGCTGCTTCAAAACAGGAAGGAAATAGCGTAAGAGTATCCGTTGTAATATTAATGAAAATAGTCCAATTAAATTCAAGAACTACGTATTGCAGGCTCTTTTTTTTTTTTTTTGGCCAGGCATTGAGCCAGGCTTTTTAGAAATTATTATTCTTAAAGGGAAGCATTATTCCCACATTTTCTCCACGAGGAAGTTGAACAAGTAAAGGCTTACGAAGGGATAATTGGAAGAATAACCACCTTCCTGCCCCATTTCCCACCACCTACTCAGAGCTAGGGAGGAGGAGGGGACCCGGCCAAGAACGTCATTTGCCTGGGAGCCTCTGTGAAAAGAAGGGACAACCTCAGGTGAGGGGATCAGCAGACCAAGAGTTTAGAGCTCAGGCCAGAAATTAAGAGAGTGGAAGCTCATGGCATAGCAAAAAACAAAGGTGGGTGTGGGGAAAAGAGGCTGGAAAGTGGGTGGCACCACCATTCACTCGAATCATACCACCACCGCACTCTGCCAATTATTAGAGGGAGATGATCCTTAAGAAGGAGGGGGAAAAAGGACCTGTGTCCTCAGGGTTCAGCCACTCTAGTTCACTTCTTCCATGGAGCTGCTCAGGGTCCTCCCAATCAGCAGGGAGCCAGGCAGCCCACCTTTGGAAACTCTAGAGCACATAGAAGTTACATGACTCTTCAAGACACATGGCACCGTAAATGATGGAACCAGTATAATGATCCAGAAAGGATGGGTCCCATCTGCTACAGAAATACGGAAGCTACACACGGAACTCCAGGGAAGGAGCCACTCAATGAAATGTCAACTTTCCTGAATTTTAAACCAGACAAACAAGGAGCCAGAGGCTTCTCATCCAAGTCTCCTGCGTTATTTCCTTTTGAAAGACTCCCTCTTTAAACACAGGCCTCTTTCCTGACTAAATATGTCATTTCAGCCCTGTGCATTCTGCTTGTTACCACGACGGTGCTAATTCGAGCATGGCTCACTTCAAAGTTGACACTGATCCTCCTCATAAGCAATTGTTTTTCAGCCAGACCCATCAGTGGCTCCCGTCAGCCCCTTTCAAGCATTGCGCCAGCTCTTCAAAATGCTGACAAGAGTTCCCCTCTGTTGCCTAGGACAAGCCATGGTTGTCCTTTTCTGAGCATGTAATTGTCTCCTGGGGAGAGCAGATCCCCTGCCCCATAGGCCCAGCCACCTGTCTTTCCCATCGCAGCAACTGGTAGTTCAGACTCCGGCAAATGCTGAGGAAAGTTGAAACACTGCAGAGGTTGGCGCCAGAATTAGGTTATGAACCAGAATAAATACAGGACTGATTCGTGATATCCATGGGAATCTTTAAACTGCTGCCCTCCAGTCTAAGGCCATGGGACTAGAAGGATTGCCATTTCTGTTTCCAGGGAGGACCCACCTGTGCCACCCCAACGGCCGTCTTATTCCTTTTTAAGGCAGTGGCTCTCCTGCTTTCATTTGCACCGGGGAAACTTGTCAAACATGCAAATTTCTGGGCTCCATCCCCAGAAGTCCTGATTCAGCAAGTCTGGAGAAGCCCAGGGAGCTGCATGTTTGACAAGCTCCCCTGTGATTCAGACGCAGGTGGTCTTGAACTACACTCTGTGAAACTCTGCTTTAGAGCCTTAAGCAAACAAAAGTCCTCTACCTCCCTTAAGAACCCATCTGAGAATTTCAAAAACTTCAGAAAATTCTTCCTTCTATCTATTCCTGTGGGTGTTTGAGACTCACGATGACATTCCTTGAAAACAAAATAAAGGCATCTCTCTAAGTCAGAGGAAGATAAGCACCAGGTGTCAGCCTCCGCCGCTCCTCCCCAACTTTCCCATCTGTATTTTCTCATAGGTATAATCTTCTGATGGGCAACTCCTGCAGGTCCTGGAGGACCTGTAGCCCATCAGGGTTGCACAAAGGAGTGTTGGTGGCCTCAGTCCCCACATGGAGAGAGGATGGATTTGGAATTAAGTTATCCACCATCTAGATGACATTCCAAGGGGATGCCCTAGATGGCAGGGGCATCATGCCTCTCTGCCACTTCAGGCTTCCCACCTCCACTTTGTGGGCTCATGTTCACATTTTGGGCTTTTGCCACGTCCCCTTCTCCCTCATTTCTCATGCCTCATATTATCTCTCTCAAACTCCCCTGGATCCTGGGTACTGAGTTGGACAATGTTCTCTTCATTAGGGCCTGAGGATCCCACAGGACCAACCAGGAGGGGGTTGAGCTGGTTATTCATGTATTTCCCAACTATTTCCTGTTTTCCTTTCCATGTACTTACTTGGTAAGATTGTACTTCCAGGATCTCTTGTCTAAAGCCCGGGAACCTAGTCCTGGCCAATGAGTTGTGTGTGGGTCGTTTCTTGGATGGAGCATGTATTGATTAATATAAGTCCCCCACCGCAAGATCTCTTTACTCTCAGGCAGGGTGACTGTCACATCAGCCTGTATCCCTGAGTGCCAGTGATGAGCTGAGTCCTTTACTGAAGCCGTGGTTATATAGTACAAGCAACAACAAACTTGTGGTTTTAAGTTGCTGAGCTTTGCGGTTTGTCACCACAACATAACAGCCTCTCCTGGCTGAGGTGAGGTCCTTGTGCTCTTTTCAGCTCTTGCTAATCTCCTTCCCTGGGAGTTGAGTCCTCTACTTTTATCCCAAGGTATTGGCTGAGAAACTTTCATGAATCAACAGACAGACTCGGCAGCTGAGAGTACAGCCCCGACTGCCCACCGGGTCATAATTTCCCCACCTTCCACTGGCACTCTTGCTTGACTCAGTATCACCTGTGTTTTTATTCTCCTAGGATGCTGTGATCCAAGCTGTCTTCCTGGAGGTGAATTCCCTCCAGCTGACACCTAACACGCTGGTAGGGCAGGTAGGGAGGTTCTGCCAGGGTCACATATCTTTCTCCTCCTCATGGTCTGATCAAAGCTTCCTCTGAGCCTGTTCTCACAGTGATAAGGGAGATAGTTATGTTTATGATTTCTGGAGATATCTTCATCCTTAGAAGCTTTTGCCTAGAGTTGGGAAATTTTTACAAGTACATCGAACCTCACTGCCTCCTCCATTTTTCACGACAATGATAATATAACTGCTGGAAATAACTCATTTCCAGCCGTTGCCTTGTCTACCGTGTGTTCCGATTCCTCAGGACGGTTGGCAAGTGAACCTCCTCCACTGCAGGCCTTGGCAGATCACGTGACTATCTGGTTTTGCAATGATGACAAATGAAATTACTGCAGGTCCTGGAGCCTTAGTCCCTGGAAACCATCAACAGGATGACAGCTCCTTCTATTTGGCCTGTAACAAGCTCTTCCAGGCAACTAATCACCAGACAGGGTCTTCCATCCAGAATGCAGAGTTTTTCAATCTTATTTTGAAGAGTTAATTGTGTGATCTCAGTACTGGGAGTATTCCTCATCAAGAATTCCAAAATTGCAACTGAGTGTAAAAGGGTAATTATAATCCCAAGGACACAGTGACATAAAAAAGGAAAAAATGTTAAAAGTAACATGCTTAAAAACAAAGTGAAGTCTCAGGACATATGTGAGTGCAAATAAATATTTCTGATGTAAATTTTTTGCTACAATTACAGTCAGCAAAATAGATTTAGTGACGATTCAGTGGAAAGAGGCCTTTGCTGGAGAGCGCAAACCATTCTTATTTCTTTATCTAGGTCTTTCCTCTTGCCCCTGCACCTGGTAGGGAGCTTTACATTTATAGCATATTCAGTTAATGCCTAATAAATTTGAATTTTATGAATCTGACCTCATGCACAAATGTTTTGTGCTTAGTGTGACATGTGATATATGTGTATTTGTGTGTAGGAGGAGTGTGTGTCTGGGTAGGTGTATACTTGGGAAAATATAGAGAGAGAGATAAAGATATGTGAACGGTAACTATGAAGTCATTCATTCGTTTCTCCTATAAATATTTAATGAGTGCTCACCAGGTGCTAGGCACTACTCTAGGGGCACAGACAAAATTTCTAGCCTTGTGATACCTATATTTGAATAAAGGAAACAAAAAATAAACAGTAGATAAATAGATTAGTGTTACAGAGAAAAGTAAAGCAAGTTGACGGAATAGATAATGATGGATGGGGTGAATAGTGGGGTGAAGGGTGCCTCTTTGAGCAGAAATGTGAATAAATCAAGAGTTAGATATATAGCTATTTGTGCAGAAGGCACTGTAGAAGATGAAACAGCAAGTGCAAAGACCCTGAGGCAGGGACTGTTTTCTGTATTAGAGAAACAAAGATGCCAGTGTGACTGGAACAAAATGAAAGACAAGGAATGGTAGGAAGTGAAGCTGTGAGGGTAGGTAGGGGCCACATTATGTAAGGCTTTGTATGTCATGGTGGGGGATTTGAATTTTGTTCTGAGAGTGAAAGGAAGTCATTGGAACATTTTTGAGTGAGAAAAATATGATTTGATTTAAATTTCCCCAAAATTTGGAAAGGATGTGGAGAAAGGGTAACCTTTGTACACTGCTGGGGGGAATGCAAATTAGTACAAGCACTATTTCTGAGAAACGGTTTGGAGGTTCCTCAGAAAACTAAAGACAGGGCTACAATACAATCCAGCAATCTCATTGCTGAGTATATACTCATAAGAAAGGAAATCAATATATCAAACAGGTATCTGTACTCCTATGTTTGTTGAAGCACTGTTCACAATAGCCAAGATTTGGAAGCAACCTAAATGTCGATCAACAGATAATTGGATATAGAAAATGTGGTACATAAACATAATGGAGTACTACGCAGCCATAAAAAAGAATGAGATCCTGTCATTTGCAACAATATAGATAGAACTGAAAGTCATTATGTTACGTGAAATAAGCCAGACACAGGAAGACAAACTTTGCATGTTCTCACTTATTTGTGGGTGCTAAAAATTAAAACAATTGAACTGATGGAGATAGAGAATAGAAGGATGGTTATGAGAGGCTGGGAAGGGTAGTGGTGGTAGGGGGTTTGGGGGGTAAGAGGAAAGTGGGGATGACTAATGGATACAAAAAATAGATAAAAAGAATAAATAAGACCTAGTATTTGATAGCACAACAGGGCGATTACGGTGTGTAATAATTCAAATGTATATTTAAAAATAACTAAAAGAGTATAACTAGGATTGTTTGTAAAACAGAGAATAAATATTTGAGGGGATGGATACCCCATTTTCCATGACGTGATTGTTTCTTACTGGATGTCTGTATCAATGTATCTCATGTGCCCTATAAATATACACACCCACGATGTGCCCACAAAAATGTTTTTTCAAAAAAGGTCTTGGTGCCAACTCAAACTGGTAAGGAGCCAAGAGATCAGAAAGCTCACTCTTTATTAAGGCTCGAAACTGGGGATGCTATAAATGTTCTTATTTTTTCCGAGTTGATAAGTATCAGATATAGCGTTGAGGGTGGAGAGGCTAAGAGGGTGGTAAAGATTCTACTCTTACCTTACCTTCTTCAGGGAGCCCAGGAATTTCCGCTTATGTTCTCAAATCCATATGTAACAATCTTTGGTGTCCTCGTTCTTTGCTTTCATTACAATGTTCCCAGGATGAGATTTTGAGAGAAAAAAGTGGTCACACAGAGGCAGGAATCCAGTTCAAAAATCAAACATGTGAGAGTTCCCTTCACCTTTCTCCCTGATTTTCTCAGAAAGAAGGAGTCTTTCACTGCAGCCTCCACAGCTGGCAATGTGCTGGGTCACACCTGAAGCCGTGTATCTCAGAGCCCAAAGCCCATGGCATATTACCTGGGTATCATTGTTGGTTATTCAGGGTGCAGGAAGTCTTTCTTTGGTCAGCAGGTGATGAATCCTGACAGGTCTCCACTATAACAGGACAGCACTGAGTTCAATGCAAAGTCCCCCATCCACTGCACTCTACCCTTCCCAAGTGCACAGATTTCTCTGTGCAGCAGGACCACTGCTGGGAGCTGGGGACGGGTTGTGCAAGCACTCCCTAAGCCATGGAGGCTGGTGTCTCAGCAGGTTGTGGGTACCCCCTCCCCCTGCAGTCTACTGGACCTGAACCCAGTTCAGCACTAGAACTTGACTAGGAATTGCAGCCTTGTAGCCTAGACTGACTCTCGAGTTCACTTAAGGCCCCAGAACACTCCTGCTTGTGTTGGTGAGACTTGCCAGAACTCAAGCTCTGATGCTGAGATGGGCGATTACCCTCTGGCTATGGCCAGTCCAAATGCTTTCTCTGGGGGCACCAACTGAATATAGTGGATTCTGCTCTCTGTGCCAGGTGGCACTGAGTTCAATGCAGAACCTCACAATCACCATGCACTCTTTCTTTCAAGCACACACGTTCTCCTTACTGCACGGAGAATCTGTGTGCCTGGTGTCAGCACTTCAGGATGGTCTTTCCTTTTCCTCTTCAATGTCTCTTTCTGCGAAATAAAGTTAAAACCTGGTACTGTGATTACCCAGCTGATTTTTGGTTCATGTGGTGGTGCTCTTTGTGTGTGATTATTAAAATTTGGTGTTCCTGCTCGAGGGTCAAATAATGTAGGCTTTTATTCAGCCATCTTGCTCCATCCCCTCCTCAAACATTTTCAAAGGGAGGATCAAGTATTTCTGAGGGCCCTCCCAATTAAAGTTTTTCTTTTGCCATTAAGAACCTCACAAGAGGCTGGGCACAGTGGCTCATGCCTGTAATCTCAGTGCTTTGGGAGGCCAAGGTAGGAGGATCAGTTGAGCCCAGGAGTTCAAGATTAGCCTGGGCAGCATAGCAAGGCTCCTCCTCTATGAAAAATAGAAATAGAAATATTAGCCAGGCATGGTGGCGCACACCTGTAGTCCCAGCTACTTAGGAGGCTGAGGTGGGAGGATCACTTAAGCCCAAGGGTTTAAGGCTGCAGTTAGCCATGATCACGCCACTGCACTCCAGCCTGGGTAACAGAGCAAGACCGTGTCTCTAAAAACATCAAAAATAAAAACACCTCACAAGATAGGTTGTCCAACACAGGCATGCCTTTGCAGCCTTTTGCAAAATACAAAAGACCTCCAGATCTTTCCTTTTCAAAGCATGAGGCTGAAATGAAAAAGACAGAGAGAGAGAAAGGGAAGTCACCCACAAAAGGAGGTGAGGTCATGGGGCTAGTGGAGGACTCGGAAAGGCTTTCATCCTCCACCAGGAAAAAGAGGGCTTCCCCTCCCCGCTAAATCTGCAGTTGCAACTGGTATCACTTTTCCAAACTCAGACTTTAGGACTCCTCTTGTCTGTGTGATGATTTTTAAGAATCTTAACTTCTCTGGTCTTGATTTCCTCCCTTTTGAAAGGTAAGGGGATTGGACTAGATAATTAATCCATGCTCAATTTAGCTTTAAGTTCTGCTTCTTAGACTCACACACAAAGAAAGAGAATCCAAACCAACATATTCTAAGATCAGTGAGCTAGTCCTGAAACATGGAGATTCAAGCATGAATTTTAAGACCCACACTAAGTAATTTTACTTACTATTACACACTTCAATGTAGATATGGTTCTATTTTCATGAAGGCAGAAAAGCAGAAGGAAGGAAGAAAGTGAGGAAGGGAGGGAGAGGCCTTAAAATATGTCACTGATATCCATAAGATAGAGCCTTCTTTCCCCAATACCAGTGGAAATAGAAGTTTCCTGCCATCCTCCAGTATAACCCATGTGTTCGTGGACTGGAACATCTGGCTCATGTATCAACCTTCCTATTTCATACCACTTTCTTTGGAATTCGGTTGTTTTGAAGGGCACTTTTCTCTTTCCTTGGTGTTTTCCTCTGACATCAGTACAGACAGCACCTGTCACTAATGTCTGCAGTGGGTCTTTCCTCGGCAAAACGTCCTTCTTTCCTGCTGAACTTGACTCGTGGCAGTAAGAGGCAGCTGGCCACCACAGGGCACCTCTGACTATTTTATGTTTGGCTTATCCCTAACTGATGGTCCCTGGAGTATGGATCTTGTGATCAGAGGGAGCCTCTTAGAGACATCATTATTGGAATAAAACGCTGTTGAACCAGTTCTCTGATAAAGAAAATAGAAATGAAATCCATGTTTTTAGGCAGAGGACAAGCCTGGTCAATTGACTCATTCAGACCTTAGTAGGAACTTCAAGAAGCCCACACAGCACCACCTCTGATCTCACGTCTCGGAGCATAATGAGGTTCTGTCTCTCCTTGTAACTTGACCATCTTGGCTCCAGTTGAGAAACACCTGTGGTATTGGAATCTTGTGGAGCCAGTGGCTCCTAAAACTCTGAAAGCTGAGAAGCAACATCTGTCTGCCTTTTTCCTCTTCCTGTAGCCCGGCTGTGGCACAACCAGGGAGCAAATGCTGTGGAAGGCCTGGGGGCTGGTGCCTGGACAGGGGGGACCCAGCCAAACAGTGAACACCAGGCCTTCAGCATGCGAGGCTTTGTGTGCAGGCGGCTGGCTTCTCTCTTTCTCTTCCCTCTCACACAGAGGAAAGGGAACTTACTAGACAGATTTCTTCCACAAGAGAAATAGCGTGTGAGTCTCGGTTTGGTGCATGCTTGACTTTGGGTCTGCGTCGTGGCAGGGTCATGAACTGTAGTGGCTGGAACCATTTGTCTTGTGTTTGCGTACGGCCAGAGAACATCAGCTGATAGGAATCAGGGAGGTCGTTTTGTTGATCTTTTTCATCCAGCTCAATCCAGGAGGTGGAAGCAGAGAGGGGAGAGGCCTAGAGATGGATGGGAGAAACAGAGCCGCGAGGCGGATAAGAGTTGAGGCGTAGAGTCGAGGAGCTCTCTCTCGCCTCACTTTTTTGGGGTTTTTCTTCCTTCTCCAGGGAGCCTGAAGCTGGAAAAAAGTTTTGCTTTTCAATTTGAGCAACTCATTTCTCAGGGTTCTCCATGGGAATTGAAATTTCTCTTCCTTTTCTCTCCTTAACTTTGACTTGGAGTTAGAATGATGCCCATGTTTCCAAGCGTAGGCAATGGAGCAGTGGGGTCGTGATCTCTGACAGTGAAAGAAGGAAGGTGATGGCCTGGTCTTCTGGAGGCTGATGGGCACCCTGGCTTCCAGTTCCTGGGAACCCCACATCTCAATCACCATGATTGGTTTGGGACAGTAGAAACCCCAAATCCAATTTGAAGCCTGCTGGGGATTCCTGAGTAAATGAACTTGTGGGCAGGGTCTCAGAGAGGTTATGATCTGAGAGGAAAGTGCTTTGGAGTGTAGTATGAAAAAGCAGAGAAACCACAAGCAGGCTGGGTATCGCCCCAAATGCCAGGCTTGCCCGTTCATGCCAGTGAGATGAGGGCACTCCGGATAAGAAGCGTTGAAAACTGCTGACCCAGGGGGAAAAAGATGATTGGCCGGACTGATTCATGAACGCACTTCTGACTCATCAAAGATACTCTCAAAATATTTGAAAGATAGAACAGGTGAGAAATCCACGATTTATTTAGCGTGCGATTCTTCCCAAGTGTCTGTGCTTTCCAACAGGATCTCTGGGACGAAAGCCAAGGAAGGTGTGTGGTGCGCCGGCTGAGGGTGGTCTTCTCAATCTCAGTCCTGGCTCTGCCACCTACTCGCTGTGTTATTTTTGGCAACTTGTCAGCCCTCTTTAGTCTCAGTTTTCTAGCCTGGAATGGGGATTATAGTAGTGCCTGCTTCACGCAGTTGCTGTGAGAATCAAAAGAGGTAAAGTATGCGCACTGGCAATTTTATGCATCAACCTGGCCAGGTTACGGCACTGAGTTGTTTGGTCCAACGCCAGCCGAGGTGTCGCTGTGAAGGTCTGTTGGAGATGTGATGGATTTTTAAATCAGTGGACTTTCAGAAAAGCAGAGTTCCCTCCATGATGTGGGTGGGCCTCATCCAATCAGTTGAAGGCCTTAAGAGAAAACACTGAGGTCTCCTGAAGAGGAAGGAATTCCGCCTCCAGACTCAAGACTGCAACATCAATTCTTCCCCACGTCTCCAGCCCCCTGGCCTGTCCTGCAGATTTTCAACTTGCCAGTCGCCACAATTGTGTGAGCCAATTTCTTAAAATAAATGTCTCTTTCTCTCCCTATCTCTATCATTTATAATATATATTGTATACATACCCCTATTGCTTCTGTTTCTCTGGAGAACTAATACAGTATGTACAAAATACTGAGTACGATTTCTGGCACAGTATGTGCTCAATAAAAGGATGAATAAATCCCTAAAAAATAAAGCCTTCCATACCTGGATGAAATTTCAGATGCCTGCAGGAATGTTGTTAGGGGACTGGGGATCAGCGAGGACAGGAGGCTTGCTCATCACCCTGCAGCATGCAGTTTAGGCAGGAGCAGCTCTGGGAGTGGAGCCTGCCTGAAACCTGCTATTTCAGGGGCAAAAGACTGACCTGCAGGCCCCCAGCCATCTAGGCCGCTCCCCTGCCATCCTTGTAGCTCCTGGAGCCTCATGAGGGAGATGATTTGCGGTTTATGTGCTGGTGGGTGGATGCCGGCTTCCCCCTGCCCTCCGTTGCTGCAGCCTGGCCTGCAGATGTTTTCTCCTGGCCTTTCTTCTTTCAGACCCTGTTTCCTTCTCTGACCTAAACTCCCAGCGAGGCTTTTTGGTAAGCCGTGTCTTACCTCGGGAGGCTCTTTGACTCTGTTACCATCACTAAATCATTGGAATCATCAGCTGAGGATGGAGCCACTGACAGAGGACAGAGACTCCAGCTCCCCCTCCTTGCTTCTTCCTCCCTGGGGTCACTATCACAGGAGTCAGGGATTAGGAGAGAGAGGGACCCTGCGGCACTAAAAAGCCTGTTGTCCTCGGTCAGTCCCCAGCCCAGGAAAGCTGCATTTTCCTCATCCCTCCCTCCCTCCCTGCCCTGGCTTTCCTTGCCTTCACCTGCCCTGTAGTTCACCTCCAGCACCGGGGGTTCCTCATCCCAAACCTCCATTCCTCTTCCCTCCCTCTCTGATTATGGCTCTGAGGACAGGGCTGCCTACAGGACTGAAAGTCACCCTGCCATGAGCTGGAAGATTTAAGGTCTGAGCGACAGACACTTGATAATTCAATGACAGCCTCTGAAGAGTCAGTGGCTTTCAGTGACTGTGGCTCCTGCACTGAAGGCCACGTGTGCGATGCCCGTGGACACCTGCAAAGGCCATTTACAGACTACCATATTTTGATGGGCTCTAGCAGATCACCTAGGCTACATCCTCTTTAGAGGCTTTTTTAATTGACATAAAAATGATATATATTTATGGCATACAACATGATGTGTTGATGAATGTAACTGTGAAATAGCTCAATCAAGTGAATTAACATATGTGTGCCTCACAAATTTATCATTTTTTGTGTGTGGTGAGAACACTTAAAATCTACCCCGTTGGCAATTTTCAAGTATACAATATATTGTTATAAACTACAGCCACCAGGATGTACATTAGATCTCGTGAATTTCTTCTTCCTATCTAACTGAAACGTGGCACCCTTTGACTAACACCTCCCCCGTGCCTCCTCCCCTCAGCCTCTGCTCACCACGATTCTACTCTCTCCTTCTGTGAGTTTGGATGTCTTAGGTTCCATGTATAAGTGAGATAATGTGGTATTTGTTTTTCTGTGCCTGGCTTATTCCACGTAACATAATGTCCTCTAGGTTCATGTATGTTGTCATACATGAAAGACTGTCCTTTCTAAGGCTGGACAGTACTCCGTTATATATGCTCTGTTGTCTTTATCCACTCTTCTGCTGATGGGCACTCAGGTCGCTTCCATGTCTTGGCTGCTGTGAACAGCGCTGCGGTGAACACGGGAGCGCAACTTCTCTTTGACATACTGATGTCACAGCCTTCGGCGACCTACCAAGCAGGGAGATTCCTGGATCACAGAAGAGTTCTACTTGTAGCTTTCCAAGGAGGCTCCATACTGTTCTCCACAGTAGCTCTACTAGTTTATAGTCTGACCAACAGTGTGCAAGTGTGCGCTTTTAGCCACACCCTTGCCAACACTTGTTATCTTTCTTTTTTTTTTTTTTTAACAGTAGTCCTTTTACCGGGCCACCCTCCTTTGACAGAGTCAGTGGCCAATTCCCAAGGAAGGAAAGAGATCTAACAAAGGTCACACAGTTTACTGGGGGTGAAATTGGCATTCAAATGTGGGCCTCCTGTCTCCAGCCCAGTGTTCCCCACAGATGACCCAGAATAGGCCATGGGACTGGCGTTGACCTTGGCAATGACCTGCATACAGTATCTGAGGGTTCTTCATAGGTTGATCCGATTTTAGTTCAATTAGAAAGTATAAGACAGGGCTATGTAGGTAGCCTGTGGAAAGGAGAAAGGAGACCAGAATAGACCAACTAGAGCTCCTAGCTATCTGTTCATTCATTCATGCATGCCTGCAATCACCCCTTGGTTCTACTGTGGCTGTTTGGGGATGCCCTGTGTAGCTCCCACCAGACAATGTCATGGATTCTACCTTAGAGACCTGGCTCCACATTTCAGGAGTGGAAGATTTGAGTCCTGGAAGCAATAACAGCGCCCCCCACCAACACACACACACTCACACATACACACACACACACACGAAGCCCATATCATGGAGAAGAGAATGCTGGGGTTGAGGGCTTACTGCAGGTGAGAGTGTCTGCTTTCTTCCCACAGATCTTAGCGTCATAGAGCTTTCCCTCTGTCTCTTTCTCTCTCTCTGCTTCTCAGTGGATCACTCAACCTGGAAATCCACTGGCTCCAGTAGCTGTGGCTTCAGGGTCCTGGATGGACTCATGGCCTCTTCCTCCTTCCTGGCCATCTCCCCTTGCCCCCACCGCTGTGAGAGCTTGGCCTGCCAAGTCTCCCAGAGTGGCAAGGATCCTACCACCCAATGTAGATGGGAGACCCTGGAGACGCAGTCTGCGGAGAAGGCTGAGCCCAGGAGGCTTCCTCTGAGCTCCAAGCCGTTCCCACTCCTTAGTGCTATTCTCACCAGTCCCATGAGGAGCATCAGAAAGGGCACCTTCTGCAAAGACCATCGCTCTTCACAGCACCAGCACTCCGAAACACGCCAGGTGTTCTTTTAAGAGTCCCACAGGCCAGGGCACAGGCTGAGGGGAAAGAGAAGCAAAGAAGCAGTTTCTCTCCAAGAGGAAGCCAAGGACCCAATGGAGCCTGAGGATCTAGCACTATTACTTGTGGCCAGTCCCTATTGAGTCCTCTGAAGCAGAAGAAAGAAGACACAGAAAACGTGTTAGGAGGCTGTGCGTTCTCCTGCAAAGAGATTAGACTTCGGAGTCAGGCAGTCTTAAACACTGCCCAGCTCTATGACCTTGGGCAAGTTCCTTAACTTCCCAGAAACAAATCTTTCAGATAGGATAAAACTACTGTTCTTGCTTGGTTAGTGTAAGGATTTGCGAAAACATATGCAAAGCACCAAGACAGTGTCCGGTGATACATAAATAATAACGATGACAGCTAAAGTCTGGGAGCACTCACTGTGCTCCTGGAAACTGGTGGCTGTGAAGCTGTTTTAATTTTATTCTTGGTGTAAGAGAATGGGTGTTCCAGGTTCAAATATGGACTGAGTCTCTTGACTTTGTGGCTCATCTTTATACCTTCCTGGGGAGACTTGAAGCTCCATCTCCTTCTCACAGGGGCAAGTGACTCAGAATAAGGGATGCCAGCACATGAGTCACCAGGCCCGCTGTCTTAGGGCATGCAGGTCCCCAGGGAGACTCCATAGCACCCAGCAATCACAGTCCTACTTTGCTACTGCAATCACAAGGGGGTATGGCCGGCAGCCATGGGGGAGTTCTTTTTGCCCCCCAAAATGCTTGCTGTATAAAAACAATCATAAAATGAAAGCCATGGATCAGCGATGGCAGGGCTGGAGTGAGAGGGGGAGAGGCAGTGTTCCTGGAGACGGCCGGTTGCGTGCAGCCCAGCCCCGGCAGTCAGTGTGGAGGAGGAGCGGCCCTGCATCCCATCATGTTGTCACACCCTACTTTCTCCAAACTTCACTTGGCTAGAGCAATTTAGAGAGGGTCAAGGGAGAAAGAGACAGCAAGAAGGAGGAGGAGGAGGAGGAGGAGGAGAGGAGCAGGAGGCAGCCAGGGAGTTATGCTTAACCGCGCCCTCTCCCAGGCTCCAAGGCCTTGCTGGACTCTGAAAAATAATACAGCTTCCTCAGACTTGTCATTTGATCCATAAAATGCACTGCTTGGGTACTTACACTATTCCCCTAGGGCTGCATCTTTGTGATTCTGATTCAAAAGCAGAATTACTGACCATGGAGATGCTTCCACCACCAAGCGGCCTGGAGGGTGCTCTGGGCCCTCAGAGGCCCTCCAGCTCTGTCCTGTGTCTCCATGGGTGGAAGCTTTCAGAAACCCTCTGGCTTGATTCTACATGGTTAGAATCAATTGGAAGATTGGAATAATGATTTTAGGCAACTCAAGCCTCTGCCTCTTCAAAACACAAAACAAAATGCAAAAAGCTCTATAAATCAGGAGAGAGTTGGCTTAAGGTCCTGAGTTATCAAAACGGCCATCTCAACTCTCGGAGTCACTGTGGTGATGGAATTGCATCTTTTACACTCCTGCCCCCTGCCCTGCCTGGTCATATTTCCTCCCCATCCCTACTGCCATGCCTTGTGGATTTTAAGCTCTTCCCCCAAACACTTCCAACATACCACCAGTTCTAGCCACCCCACATTCTTCCCCACGCTCTTCTCTAACTTTATCTTAAAGAACTTGAGTTCTTCAAGGAGGCTAGGGAGCAGGGGGAGGCTGCAAGAGGTCGGAAAGGGTATGCTAGGTTCAGAATCCAGTTCAGATGTACGGCGCTCTGTCTGTTCAGAAGGAAAACTTATGACTCGCAGCTGCATTGCAACAAGCACCGGGATGAAGCCACCAAGGGCCCCCGCATATTTTCCTTGGCTTCGGCGCAAGCAGTTGACATCATTTCAGGTTTTTGCCATTCATCTACTGCTGCCTGGAGCTTGTGGCTGTGTGCGGCTGTGTTCCAGAGTCTGGGGAAGGTCTGATTAAAAATTGGTTGGGGGTGGGGCTGAGGTGGTCCCACTGAGTTTGTAAAAACAAACAAAAACGCGCTGAACCCTGCCTTTCCTCCAGTGCAATGGTGAATGAAGCTAAACCTCACCCCCTCTGCCCAGCCCAGTCCTCCAGTGCAAACAGACCTGGGCCAAGGCTAGCCGAGAGACCCAGAGAAGTCTTTGTTCTGTCTGTGCTATTTTGGGAAATGATGACGAATGTTCGCCACAGGTAAGAAAAGCAGGAGTTCCAGTAGCAAATTCTATCACATGCTTCCAGACGTCACTTGGGCCGCTCTGGGCCCATCTGCATTCTCCTGCAAATCCTGGGTAGCAGGAAAACCCTGTTAATGGTTCCCAGGGGTCTCAGAAACAAAAATGGCAAAAGTAGGAAATGTTAATATTAGGAAACAGGGCATATGCCTGGGCGCATGCTGCGCATATTAAGAATCATTTTTAGGAGACAACTCTTCTGTACTGGGGCTGTTGTAAGGGGGGAATCCCCTTTTAGTCGAGACTTCTCAGCTCCACAAAATCTCTCCATTCTAGCAGCATGAGAAAAGGTCAAGAGTGGACAAAGACTTGTGAGGAAGGATTAGGGAGAGCAAGTGGAGAGAGCCTCTGACCTTCCAAATGTTGCTTTCCATGTTGAGAATGTGGGATGTCATGTTTCCATGATATGGGCAGAGCTCTGGACTTTGTTGCTGAAACAAAGCATGATTTAGTGAAAAATACCCAGCCTCTAGAGGCTGGCAGAACTGAATTTCAGCTACCAAGAGTTAGGAGACAATTCTTCATTAGTCTTTTGTGTCTCAGCATATCTTGTGAGCAGAGGTCCTGACAGCTTTTGTTCTTGACCATCTTTTCAAGAATGCTTGTGTTTTGTCTCTCTCTCTCTCCACCCACGCCCCCATTTCCCTTGCCTCTTCCAGGGCTGGAGACATAGACTCCCAGCCACTAGAAGGCGGGAGATACACAAGATGGAAGGAGTCCTGAGCTCAGAATTATTTCCCTTAGAGGAGCCACCAAGAGAGCTGCTGATCCAAAGCATTCACATTAGACTTTGCATGGATGAGAAAGAATCTTTTCTCATGGCAAGAATATGAAATTTAAGTTTGCTGGCTATGGTACGTAGCATTACTTATCCTGACTAATCCATGTGGTTATCATTATCGTCTCCATTTATTTATAAGGAAACCAAGGCTTGGAGGTTAATGGACTAGGTGCCATTGCTAGTAAATGGCAGAGCCAGGATTCAAACCTAGGCCTGCCTGCCTCAAAAGTTTTTTCCTCTGCTTTGCTGCCTCTTCATGACAAAGGCCCATGTGTGCAAGAGTTCTGAGGCCCACAGATTTGCCCATAGTGGGAAACAGGTCTCCCTGCCAGAGAAAGCCAGTTATCTTTGGTAATCAGCTCCACCTCCAGGGAAGTCTGGAAAGAAGTCTGACCATCTGCAGCTTCCAAGAAGATTGATTCATTGTATCCAAGCCACTGCTGTTCAGGGCAGGGCAAGGATCCTCTAAAGAACTCTTAACCTGATGAGTATTGCACATTCAGGACAGCTGGTGGACTAAATGAGGGCCCCCTACAGCCACTGAGAGACCCCGGCACTGTAGGATTGCAAACATTGCAACAATTCAGTAGGAACTTATCACCATGAAATTGCAAAACACCCACAGATCAGGTTGGAGGGGAGCTCCTAGGGTGTCACAGCCAGAATGACAAGACCCTGGGAAGCAGCTGCCTGGCTTTAACTTCCAGAAGGTCCCATGTGGCTCAGGTTAG
The DNA here is from genome assembly GCA_963573385.1 of Cacajao melanocephalus. Classification (NCBI taxonomy): domain Eukaryota; kingdom Metazoa; phylum Chordata; class Mammalia; order Primates; family Pitheciidae; genus Cacajao; species Cacajao melanocephalus. The sequence goes on along the minus strand of CAUYLG010053293.1, from coordinate 221,250 downwards.
GCGTCTTTTAAGCACTTATTGACCGCCTGTTATGTACATACCACTAAATCACCAGTACTCATGAGACCCTACTTCAGAAGCTGACAAAGGATTGGTTGTTCTGATTCTAGGCATTTTTTAAAAATTCTGACAAAGGTACTAAAATAAGGTCCTATTTGGTCTGACATTTAATGAATCATGTTTGCTGAAAAGGAAAAAAATATAGAGACTCAGGACCGTCTTGGAAAATACCCGACGTGGAAATGTTGCTGGCTGATGCAGACGAAACAGAAGAGGTGAGGGAGCCCTGTCCATCCTACCCGGTTCTGTGTTCAGCGCCGGCACAGAGCAGCACCCGGAGAATGTCCATGACGTTTCCTTAATATACAAGAGTTTTCTGAGCCGCTTTGGTAGTTCTTACATCTTTTCTGAACCCTGAAGAAGTCAGTGAGGTTGATTTACATGCCATATCAGAAGGGCAGAGAGGCATTCCTGCCACGGCCTCTCCCAGAATATTTGAGAAACACACCTGGCTATTGAGTAGTGGGTCTGAGTAACCACACATCCTCTGAGCCTGTGCCCTGTGGTTCCACCATCGCTGCTTTCCAGAAAAGCAGGTCCCTATGGGTGTGGCCCCCACCCCGTCACCACTGTCCGAAGCTGCGGAGCTTCTGACACAGACTGCAGAACACAACCCAAGGTGTGAGTGGATGGACATAAAACAAGTAGCTGCAAGGCTGAGTGCCTGCGTGCTGAGCTCTGGAAAATGCAAACTTCACAGACCATTTCTTTTTTCTGGGCTCAGCCCAGCTCCTCCCAAGCCTTGGCATTCTGCAGTCCAAGAGTAGTAATAGTAACTAATAATAGAAATCATTTCCAATAATAACACGCGGCCTGATCCTACTATAGAGTCATAGGGATTAAAATATTCCTTTTATGAAAGAAGCTATTTGTTCCATCATTCAACCTTTGGCAAACACAGCCACCAGATCCCCCGCTGTCTCCCTGGGCTGGCCTTTGCATACACGGGTCAGGAAATTCCAGTCCATGCACAGCGTATAGGGACCCCTGCCCCTAACAAAATCTGTCATCTTCCTTTTTTCCCTCCTTCATACTGACACCATTTACATTCCAAAATCTTTCACAGGAGCGTGCTTCTCCCCTTCTCAAATGCCCTCGACAGTTCCCCATTGTTTAGGTAATAGACTCCCAGCTCTTTCAGCATTAAACGCCCCACACTCCACACCAGCTTACGTCCTACTGCCTCCTTCACCTGTTCCCCACCCTGGAATCTCACGCTCTAGTAAAAATTATCTACTTTTTTTCCTGTTTTTGTTTACTTTCCAGTAAAGAAACATTGACATACAGTGAAATGCATAGATCTCAAACACACAATGTGATGAGTTTTGATACATGTACATACCGCTCCTTCAATATTTCCGTGTCTCAGAAAGCATCTTAGGTCTCCCCACCATCAGCGTTCTCCCCAGTAAGCAACCACTATCCTGGTTTCCACTGCCGCAGGCTGCTTTGCCTGCCTGGAACTTTACAGAAAAGAAGCAGAGCATATACTCTTTTGTGTCTGACTCCTTTCATAAAACATAATAATTTTGATGTTTATATATCATGTTACATGTAGTAGTAATTCATTCTTTTTCATTGCTGAATAGTATTCTGTGATATGAACACGGCACAACGTTGACATTCATTCCTCCATTGTAGATCCTTGGACTGTTTGCAGGTTTTGGCTATCATTCATAAAACTACAATGAACACTTCTAGCACAAGTCTATCTGTGGACGTATGTTTTCATTTTTTTTAGGTAAATACCTAGGAGTGGAATTACTGGGATATAGGATAGGTACATGTTTGACTTTGTAAGAAATTGTTAAACTGTTTTCCAAAGTGGTGGTGCCATTTGGTACCCCCACCAACAATGTAAGAGATCGAATAGACTCTGTATCTTCTTGCCTGAGCCTTTGTTTTCATTGTCTCTTCCACCTGGAAAGCCCTATGGCTACTGCCTGGCTCTTCTCCTGCAAGTTACCTCTATTAAGCCACCTAATCTCTGTAACAAATGCACCCAGCATGCATAATGCCCACACCCAATGACACATCTTCTCACTCCCACGGTGTCCGAGGCAGTTCTATGTCAGCAGAATGTTTCTGGGGTAAGTTTACTCCACTCGGTCATTTAGAGACTAGGATGGCAGCTCTTCTCTCCCCCAAAAAAGCTTACCAAGCAACTCAGGCATCAGCCTTTAGCCATGAACGAGGAATGAGAGAATGGAGAAGGAACACCTTTTTTTTTTTTTCAGACGGCCCAGAGGTAACCATTATCCCTTTGGCTAACATTCCATTGAGAACTTGTCTCAGGCCTTACCCAGGTGAATTTGAGTGCCATGCTGGACAGCTGCTTACCAACGACATGTCTGTACTATCGCAGGGGAAACACACATCTTTGGTGTACAGTTAGGCCTCTCTAGCACACCAGTGGTTAGAGTATTACAGTCCTTTTCAGGCTGACTGAGCCCAGTGAACCTGCCCTGTAACCTGTGCGGAATTAACTCCTCCCTCTACTGTGCTCACTTTGTCCCTGCCCTCCTTCCTACAGCAAGGCTTATCACAGTTATTTATGTTATGTGCTTTCTCCACTAGATGGCGCTCTCTTGGAGGGCTCTGAGCTCTGGTCAGCTGGGATGCCAGTGCTTGGCACACGCTGGAGTCTCTATGAGTGTTTGCTGAATCCACTGCGGTAGGGATGTGGAGCACCCCCCAACTCCTCCTCTTGAACACACTACTTGGCCACACACGTCCCAGCTCTCTGGCACCTAGGTGAGGCGGTGTGACTTGTTCTTGCCAATGCAACGTAAGCCATGACTTGGCCATCTCCAGACTGACACAGGAAGAAGTGGGTGAAGTGCCCACATTTGAGGCCTCCTAGGTCTCTGTTCCTTCACCTGCCAGCTGCCTGCAGGGGCTCCAGCAAAGGACTCCTGAGCCGACATGCAAAGCCTGTGCCCTGAAGACTGTGTGGACAGGAGATCCTCTGGGGGCATTGCTCGCTAACCAGTTAGCCCACCCTGACAAGCACACTGACATTGTGTGAGCCAAAGAAGCTCAGCTCAGAGAAGGATGGCCAGTTCCCTTGCCTTTCCACTTCCTGTCACGACTTGACACAAGATGACAACTACACATCCACCCCTCATGACGCTAGTGTCTAGGCACAGTTTTCAGAGTATAAGTTGAACTGATTTTGTACCTAACCCTGCTACTGATCCCATGGACTCTTAAATGCTATGCATTTCTTCTGCACCCCATTTGACTATCAGCTCTGAAGACGCAGGTGCAAATTCTTCCTCCGTGCCCTAAGTCTGCATCTATTAATTTAGTAAATATTTGTTGAGTGCCTACCACATGTGACTCTCTATTCTAGGAACTAGATATAGAGCAGTAACCAAACAGACCGAGTACCCGTTCTCAGGGAATTTATGCTATAGAGGGAGAGACAGATAGTAAACAAATGTGACTATTGAAAAAGTAGGAACGGCGGAAATCCCTGGACGAGCCACTCCTATAGTGTGGTACCCTTCCTTACCACTGCCTTCTACAGAAGCATTTTCGCATTGATTTGGGTAAATAATTGGCTAAGGTCTGTTTCACCCACAGAGCTGTGAGATCCAAGAGGATGGGGCCCCGCTCTGTCCCCAGTATTTAGCACAGCACTGGCACATAGAAAACACGCCATAAATATTGATGGAACAAAAAAAGTTACAATGATTATAATATCTGTGTCTGCTAAGAACCAGTTATTTTCCAGGCACCAAACAAAGGCTTTTGCATGCACCATCTCATGTAATCCTTATATCATCCCGCAAAGTAGTTATTATCGTCTCTGTGTTAGCAGCGAAGGACTTGTGGCTCAGAGAGGTGAAGTGACCAGCCCAATGCCACATGGCTAGCAGTAAGCGGCCAAGTTGACTTTAGAATCCATGCACTTTTCTCAGGACTGCACTGTGACCCACGACAAGTGCTTTTTTATGCCCCGTATATTCTTTCTCAACAATGAGGAGCAACAACTACGGGCCACGGTACCTATGAGCTGGACCATCCATCCCTCTTTGCAATTTGCCCCTGGTCAGCTTGGGCTCCCTTCCCCGGCAGATGGAAGATGTGGGCTTGTGGTAATTACAGAGCGTGTTGTCCTTTTCATTTATGTCTTCACAATCCAGCTTGACATTATGTCATAAAAGTTTATGTACTGTGTTCTCTCTGCTCCTTACTAATATTCGCTGGCGTTCTCCCTAGCCATCCGGAATCAATATCATTGCTCCTCTCTCAATAAAGAAGGGAGCTATGAACAAGGCCCAAATGTGCACGATGACTATTTGCAGCAATTAGACGTCACGCTGAAAAATGGCCACGCTGAAGGAGAGTGGGCAAGATCTAAGGACCAGCACATCACTAATGTCCTTCACCAGGGACCCTGGAAATTGGACTGCTTAAAAAATATCCTCTCTCCTCTCCCCTCTTCTCTTACTCACACTCTCTGTCTCTTTCTTTCTCACAAGAGATAAGGAGAGAGAAGAGCATTCAAATTAGGGACGGCAGCAATCGATTTTTACTTGCAGTTGGTGGATTGTAATCAATGTTAATTAACCAGATTCTTTTTCTGCAGAGGTTGGGACGGGAGAGTAACTGCACAATATTTTTCACGAAGACGACAGATATTAATGGGCTTTGGTACGGTCAGAAGGCAAGAGGGAGAAGGAAGGCTGGTACTGAGAGGCCTGGTGGAAAAGAAACTATACAAGAAGAGGAGAGCTTTGAACCATGCCACGGTGGTCCCGTCTATGGGCTCTGGTAGCTGTTTTGGAAGCTGGAGAAGGGAGGCCCCGCTGTTTACACATCCTTGACCAAAGTACAGGTTTCCTTCCCCAGGAAAAGTGGGCTTCATCAGGGAGTGTTTCCCACATTGTCAACGAGGTCAGTGGCCTCCACCAGGAGGGTGACAGATGAGTCTGGTCAAGCATCTCCCTCTAATGCTGGTCATTCTGGAATGTTGCTCATTCCTGGACATTGTGCCACAATGGGAAGAGCATGGAATTTAGCAATAGAAGGTTTGGGTTTGCGCTGCAGGTGGTGCTGTGGAATTGCAGGCGAGTTACAGAACGCTTGGGAGCCTCCATTACTCATCTACCAGGGATGTGATTACAGCAACTGCCCTTATGAGAGCTGACATAGACTCAAGGAAGGTTTGACGTGCAGCCGCACTGCGCCATGCTATGGGACTGTCAGCAGCTGCAGTGCTTACAGGCAGCAGCGACGAAACCCCAGGGCCTCTGGTGTCAACCTGCTGCATACTAGACGACCCCTGAGGTTCTTTCTGATCTCTAATCATGTAGGAGGTTGTCTTGGTAGCAATCCATGCCAACAGTTTTGGAAAAGATTATCCATCTCTATGTGTAGCAATGAGGAGAGGCCCCCAAAACATGCCAGTGTTATTTTTTTCAATATCCCAGAAGAAGTAAAAGAACATTAGAACAGTTGGAAACATGATAAGAGCTGCCAAGAATAAAACCAAAAATTCAATCTATTTTGAAACAGTGCAAGCATTGCACATTTTTGGTCAGTATAGAAAGTAAGGATAGAGGAAGCCTACAGGTACCATCCCCAGCACGACCTACAACAGCCAGGTTCTCCAGGCTTCCCCCAATACTATTTTGGTTCAAATGGTGCCTCTGTCTCCAAGTGAGGCTCCCAAAGCCTTCAACTAAGAGAAGGGCATGCATGGTTTTCATGTTCTTAAAGCCTTCTGAGGGTAGGGAGTACACCGGGGAACACCTATAACAGGTGACATTGTCATGCAAGAAAAAAATTCCTAATTCCTCAGGGTGGTTCCTTGGCATCTGGGATATGAGAATCACAGTTGTGGAGCTACATGTTAGCTCCTCCTTTCCACAGCACCTTTAGAAGTCTTTCCCTTAAGAAAGGTAAGTGAAGAGAGAGGAGAAGAGGAGAAAGAAGTGGAGAGATGAAAGAAGGAGGAGCAGAGGAGGGTGTCAAAGACACGGTCAAGGCACTGTGCTAAGCACCTGCCAAGAGGCAGGCCCCGAGTCCCGGAGTGGGGATCATGGGGGAAACACTATCTCTACACACAAGTTGCTCACAGAATGCTGGGGGTGATAGGAGGGAGGCAAATAGCAGATAATTACCATGGGAGTATTTATCTGGGGTACAGAGGAGATGCATTCCTCAGGGGGACTTACGGGCTTGGGGAAAGGAGGTGTCTCTAAAGAAAGGACGTTGTCAGTGAAGAGAAGGACAAAAGAGCAGAAAGGAGAAGGAGCGGAGGAAACGAGAGGGAGGGAAATCAGGAGATAGCAGGGAAGACAAATGATTACTTCACCTCAGGATTTATATACTAAGCTCCTATGCAAATCTGGTCTCATTGATCTGTGACTTCAGTGAATAAAGCTGCCTTTTCTGGAGCCATTGATTGCAAAGCTGGCTGGGAAGACCTGGTCAGTCCTGACCAGGCCTGGAGAGTGAGCTCACAGTTGGCGTATTCAATTAGGGAAGGGTAATTGCCCAAGCGACCAAAGGTGTTGTGTTGAGGGAGGGAGTTTCTCATGCAGTACCCCTCCTTCCTCTTTGATGGAAAGCACTGTAGTCTGACAAACAGAACCGTGGCCATCATCCCATAGCCCCAAAGCAGGGCCCACTTGGCCTGGTGTAAGGTGAGCGGGGAGTCGACATGCTTTCAGGGAGATCAATCCCCCGAAGCTCGTGGGGTTCCACATAGTCCCAAGAGGGTATGGGCCTTGAGTCAGAGCCAGTCTGAGCAGCTGGGAGAAATGGGATGTGGGTTCCTTTGCTCCTGCGAGCAAAAGGGAAGAGGGAAAACAGAGGGCCCCTCCTCAGCTGCCTGTAGCCAGTGTTCCCAGAGCTGGGTCAGACTGTGGAGTGTGGCAGGTGGAGCTGCTCAGGGAAAGGTGGCCTTAGCACAACAAGGGTTTTTGAGAGAAAAACCTGAGGATAAACATTTTGTCATTGTCCTCTTCAATTTTTTTCCATGGAAAGCCATTAGAGGCTATTCAATCTGTTTTCAGGTGTTTTCTCTCTGCATTGTTAGGAAGGAAGCTCTGATTGCCTCTGCTATTATGGCTATTGGATACAGAGCCTCTACCCATCCCCTGTGACTCACTGCTGCAGACGTGTGTAAATGTGACAACCACCCCTTCAGCCTTAAAAATCCCTCAAACTGGCCGGACGCGGTGGCTCACGCCTGTAATCCCAGCACTTTGGGAGGCCGAAGTGGGTGGATCATGAGGTCAGGAGATCAAGACCATTCTGGCCAACATGGTGAAACCCCGTCTCTACTAAAAATACAAAAAAAAATTTGCTGGGTGTGCTGGCACACGCCTGTAGTCCCAGCTATTAGGAAAGCTGAGGCAGGAGATTTGCTTGAACCCAAGAGGTGGAGATTGCAGTGAGCCGAGATCACACTGCTGCACTACAGCCTGGGTGACAGTGTGAAACTGTCTCAAAAAAAGGAAAAATCCCTCAAACCAGTTCAGTTCATCACAGAAGACACGATGATTTGGGCCCAAGTTACAGCTGCCCGAAGGGCCCTTCTAGTGCTAGCAGGCTGGCCAGGCCCTGCTTCAAAGCCCCACTTCTCCCTCTGCCCAATCCTGGTCCCTGGCACCCCTTCTTCTGGAGGGGTTGATCCCAAAAGCCCTCCCTAATAACACCTTGAACTCAGCCTCAGAGTCTGCATCCTGGAGACCTCAATGCACATTTCCAGTAAGTAAGAATTACAAAAAGGAAGAGGAAGAGAAATGGTACACATTCACCTGTGTTCCCCAGGACCTCAGGATGTGGTGCTAGGGGATGGGAACTTTGTTGATATAATTAGTTAAGGTGCGGTCACATGGGAGTAAGGTGGTTCCCTCATCCAATATGACTGGGGGCTTTTTTAGAAGAGAGAGACACAGAGGAGACAACAACCACGTGGAGACGCATAGACACGGGAAAGGAAACCCTGTGAAGATGGAAGGGGACACCGGAGATTCCTGCCTCAAGCCAAGGATGGCTGGGCCCCCAGAAGCTGGAAGAGGCACCTCTTCCAGAGGCCTCAGAGGGCACAGGGCATTGCCAACACCATGCTTTCAGACTTCCAGCCTCCAGAACTGCGAGACATAAACTGGTCTTCTTAGGGCATCCAGTTTGCAGTATTTTATTAGAGCAGCGCCAGGAACCTAGTAGAAGAAGACAAGTAGTGGGGAGAGGGTCACAGAAACAATAGAAGGACTCTTCTTGTTCACGCTGGGGGTTGTGGTCCCACCCTGCGAGTCAGCTTGACCGAGGGGAGGAGAGAAGTGTGGGAGAACACTGGGGCCGGAGGAAGCCCAGCCCTGCAGGGACCCGGGGGGCCTTCTCCTATAGCAGGGAAAGTGCTGACGTTGGCAGGCCCTGAGGAGGAGACGCACAGAGAGAGGAGCAGAGGGCTCCGCAGTGAAGCTTGGGAGTCATCACATTCTAGAGATAGGTGAGAAAGAGGGACAAAGGAGATGCTACCAGGAGGGAACGAGAAAGCAAGGAAGAAGATCATGAAGGGAAATGGGAGAGGAAAGAACATGAAACCCATCACAGAAAGCGAGCTGAGCTAGAACCAGGTGGTAATGAGTGGGTCCCTGCTCATCCTGCCTCAAGGGCCCGTTAAGCTCCTCTTCTGGCCATGGTGCGGCAGGATGTGTGAGTGCAACAGGGAGTGCCACTTCCCTGCCCTCATGACGTTTGCACCCTCATCGGGGAGACCGAGACAGAAGGCCCCAGCAGCCAGGGCGTCTCAGCCTCTGCGTGGTGGAGCCCCAGCCTCTGTGGATTCGTTTCCTATCCACTGGACTGATACCATGCCATGCCAATGTCAAGTTGTTACAAAATGTCTAAATGCCCACATTTCTGGGTTTACCTGCTTATACACTGACACAGACTCATGCCTTGAGTAGCTGGGGTGGCAGAGACTTCTGATTGCCCACTCTACAGCTCCACTCTCCTTCTACCTTACCAAGGGCAACTAGTGTTTTCCAGGGAGTTAAAACACTACATAGCAGCTAAAGACAGGCGAGGAGATGGTTTTTGGGAGAGCTTACAGAAAAATTTCCTAAAGTGGGCCGACTCCTCTGGGAGTCATTTCCTTTTGTTCCTGCCCCTTTCATGGTTGTGATGGCTTCTGCTCCAACAGCTGTCTTGCAACCATGAGGTAACACTAAAGATATGGGAACAAAAAGCTTTAAGAACCTGGTTCCTATTGATCATAAAGGTCTAGACCACCTAACTCCAAACCTCATGGTACATAAGAGAAATTAGACATTCTTCTTGTTTAAGCCACTGTGATTTGGGAACTATTAAGTACATTTCATCTGTGACATGAGTGAACGGGTGTTTACTGTGTGGGGTGCTAAGTACTATGATCTCAAATGATTGGGGAAGTACAGAGTTCCATGGGGTCCTAGGACATTGCCTCTAACCCGGCTTGGAGGAAGGGAGAGGGAAAGCTATCTGGAAGAAGCAGTGATGGGATGGAAACCTTGAAGAGGAGTAAGAGCTAACCACAGAAATGGATTAACGGGGAAAGACAATTTCCAAGCCCCAAATAAACCCAATTTATGCAAAGACCAGGAGGTAGGAGGGAGTGGGGCCCATGAAAACTCAAAGAAGTTTAGTGTATCTGGAAGAAGAGCATGAAGAGGGGGTGAGAAGTGAAGAGACACTGGTGGAATCCCTGAGGTGGCGGCTGGCAAGTTACCGGTTAGTAATCCGTTAGGGGGCGCTGATTCTGGTCTCATCTTAAGAGAGGAAGTAAATGGTTCTATGGCATCCTAAGACATTGCCTCTAACCCAACTTGGAGGGAGAGTCGGGGAAGCTATGTGGAAGAAGCAATGCTGGAATGAAAACCTTAAAGAGGAGTAAGAGTTAACTACAGAAAAGGATGAATAGGGGTTCTGGTGTCATCTCTTGGGGAATTGCATTTGCTATCCCAAGTTTATCCAAGTCCTTCACCTCTCTGGGTTTCCATTTTCAAATCTGCAAAACAGGCCTCATGATACTGGCCCATGAACATCTCAAGGAGTTTGCATCCAGAGGTCGTGATGTCCACAAACAAGGAACATGGCAACATTACATTCAGTCCTTTCATTTTACTGCTAAGAAAATCGAGGCCCAGAGAAGTGGCCCCAGCCAGACGGTGAAAGAGCTGAGCCTAGAGTCTCGCTCTCCAGACTCTCAGGCTGTTATTCTTTCCCTGCACATAGCTGCATGTTATGCACTTGAAGTGGATGGTTAAAGTTCAGGCTCCTGCCAAAGGGAACACAGCAGCATAAGATGACAGAGTTTCTTATTTCAAGAAACCTAGTACTCGAGGTGCTTTGAACAACACATAGTTCTGAAACTGACTAAACATTTGGAGTGTGTCTTCTCATCCTTTCTGCTGGAAAAGCAAAAACAAGGCTCTATAATTTGGTGGGTGGGGGTGACTGAATTAGATAAAAGGAAAATTTAACTCAGTAACCATAGATGTGAAAGTGCCCTAAGTATGTAGTCTAGATATAGATCTTTGGAGGTAAATCTTAAGTTTCCACTGAATCACGGAGAACACACAGCCAACTCCCTTCAGTGACTTCACAGTTGCTATCTGAAAAGGTCATTGTAATCCACCCTTTTTATACCATAACCTAGCAACTCTGAAAGCCATGTTGGGATAACCATTATTTAGGGAACTACAGAGAAAGTTCATAAAGCAAATTAAATTTTGTTACAGCAGTAACTGTTACTTATGGAAAGATCACCCATTATTTTGCTTGGTGCTCATAACACCCCCAGATTTGGGGAATTGCCCCTGTTTTGTGGATGAAGAAACTTTGCCTGTTACTCCACTGACTCTCTTCACATACAAGCCCTGTTGAATCATCATTTCACAACGTCTCTTTCATGTGTCTTAGCTTTCCCGGTGCTTCCAGGAAAGCCTTCCAGTCTCTGGTGGCTCGCATCTTCCCAATATCCTCCATTTCCAGATAAATGTGAGGATCACGACATCACTGCAAACTCGAAAGATGTAAACTTGAATGTATGTTCCCTTGTTAACTGCCCCTTTACCCCAACTCCTTCATTTTAAAAGTTACTGAAGATTGAGACCACGTAACTTACACATCAACCAAAAAGGTCTACCTACAGAGGCCTGAATAGATCCTCTTCTTTCCACCCTCGCTCACACTGTTGCCCCCCACAGCTCTAAAAACATCTCGCCTTTTCGCTGAAATCTTCCTTGATCTCCCCAGGCAGAAGCTGGTTTAACAAGTACAGAAGAATAAATGAACAAGATGTTCACTGCAATACTACTTCTTTTTTTTTTAATGTATGTTTTAAAATTTATTTTCTTTCTTTTTTTATTGTACTTTAGGTTCTGGGGTACATGTGCAGATCATGCAGGATTGTTGCATAGGTACACACATGGCAAGGTGGTTTGCTGCCTCCATCCCCCCGTCACCTACATCTGGCATTTCTCCCCATGTTATCCCTCCCTGACCTCCCCACCCCACCGCTGTCCCTCCTTTGGCCCACCTCAACAGACTCCAGTGTGTGAGGCTCCCCTCCCTGTGTCCATGTGTTCTCATTGTTCAACACCTGCCTATGAGTGAGAACATGCGGTGTTTGATTTTCTGTTCTTGTGTCAGTTTCCTGAGGATGATGGTTTCCAGATTCATCCATGTCCCTACAAAGGACACAAACTCATCATTTTTTATGGCTGCATAGCATTCCATGGTGTATATGTGCCACATTTTCCTTGTCTGGTCTATCGTCAATGGGCATTTGTGTTGGTTCCAGGTCTTTGCTATTGTAAACAGTGCCGCTATGAACGTATGTGCACTGCAACACTACTTCTATGGGAGTAAAAGAAAACAGAACTGTCCATCCAAGACAAGACATTATGTTACACACGCATGACGGAATATTATGCAGCCAATGAAAGCAGAGCAAGGATAAGATATATCTATGTGTAATGACACAGCTTAGAGAACAGTCAGCATAATATGACTCAATTCCATAAGAATGCATGTTTCTAGACACATAAAAATTCTAAAAGTTACAGCAAAATTCTTAATAGTGTCTATCCCTAAGATTAGAGGTGAGGAAGTAGAAATTTTACTCCCTTTACTATACATTTCTACTTTATATCCATTTTTATGACAGCAAATTAATTTTACAATAAAAAAGTCTGTCCTCCTGTTTTGAATTGCTTATGTCTCATAGTGTCCTTGGAAGGTCTGAATATGTCTTGCACAACTCTGCAGCTCTAGGGCCTGCCGCGACTGCCTCACCTGTCAAAAGTTGTCTTAAATTGGGATATTTTCATTGGCCATAGAGTACCAACACAAGAGATTAAATGTAAAAGCCCAGCTATCTGGCATTCCCTCCTATATATTGTGAATGCTCTTGACACGTAAACACGCACATGATTCACCCTCCATCACCACCACCACCTTCACACTCAGGTGGAGTGAAACAAGGCAGAGAATGCGTAACCGTTCTTCAAAGAGAACACCCGTTCTTCGGATTTGGAGAGGGGAGCTAGGTCACTCTGATAAATAAAAACAAAATGAGGACAGATTCGTTGACTCTTACTCAAACCCTGTTTTCTCTTGGTTTTAAGGCTTTAAAATGTCTCTAGCAGGTACTGTGTTATAACCAGGGTTAAAATCCTTCACCAAGATAGGAGAAACTCTGTTTAAAGTGGCAGTGAAGGAATAGGAATGCATAGGGCCATATATTTACCTCTCCCTGGTTGGTTATTTCTTGGGAGTTGGTGTAAATAATTTAAAGTGCTGAGCTGTATTCTTGAATATTGGTCATGCGGCAGGAGAGAAACTCAGGCAGCTGGAGCAGCTCGTCAGAGGACTTCTTAAGGACAGAACACAGGGTGCCAAGGGCCCTTTCAGCAAACAGTAGTTGTGAGTGCATGATTCTTTGCAGACCCAGAGGAATACACCTAAGAGGTGGAGCTTCAGAAACAGAAATGTCTGACTGAGAAAGAAAACTCAGCTTCCCATAACTACCTACAGATAACATGAAAGCGATTTTAATGGCTGGCGAGGATATCAGTGTGTGATATCACTTCCAAAAACAGCTCTGTATCCCAAAAAGACTAAAATATTTTAGTTCCACCCCTACTACACCAGTCCTTGAGATGTTTAAGTTCGTCAAAATAGCCTTGTGGGATGGGATTTGTGGAGAGACAATAGTTTAATATTCTCATCCATGAATCACAAAGCCTTTATAAATGCCACTCCATGCCTGGCATAGTCTAGCATAAGGAAGAAGGAAATGAGAACTTCTGCCACTAAGGAACTGAGACCAGCATGCAGTAGTAGTCAGCACAAGCGCAGAGTGCATAATTATCAACTTAGGTACAGATTCAATGCTATCCAAGGTTTCAGCGGGTTAGTTCTTCAGGAAGGCCTCTTATGAGCCTACAAATGCTGAGAACTGTGTGGGCTACCAAAGACCTATAAGATGAATCTCAGATGCCGTTTTCTAGGACCTTAACGTCCTGTTGGGGAGGGCAAGCCTTCCAATGGGAAGCATTGTGAAAACAATAGTACAGAGGAAAATGCAGACTTATGTGGTGCAAAGATAAGTCATAAATTGGGTTTAAGGAAAAGGAAAAAAGTAGTTGAAGACCAACTCAATTCTACAAACATTTGTGAAGTTTCTTACTATGTAGCAGGCATTAGGTAGATACTTGGGAGAGGAGAGGGATAGGTGATTTTAGACAAAATAGATTTCCTTTTCTCAAAAGCCTGTAGCTCAGTAAGGCAGAGAAGACCATTAATGACAGATGCTGTCAATTAGACTCAGTTGCTGGGCCCTACACAGTCAATCCAACAAAAGATTAGTGCTAAACTCCAAATCAGGATGATTTTAGCAGGATAAAGAAAGGAAAAGAAGAAAGAGGAAGACAAGAAGGAAAAGGAGGGAAAAGAAAAGGGAGAATGAGAAGAAGAAGAGGGAAAAGGAAAGAAAGGGAAGAAGACCTTGATTTGGAGTGGTTTAAGTCATAAGAAATTTGTAAGTTACATAACTTCAAGTCTAGAAGTAGAATGATCTCAATCTGAGGTTCCCTCCATCTCTGCACCCCGCTGTCCTCATCACTAGTTTCTTTTGAAGGCTAGTTCCATTTGGTCAGCAAGATGGCTGCAGCAGTTCTGGGTGTCACTTCCAGATACTATATCCTAGAGAAAACAAGGCACAGTCACTTAAAGAGATTTCTCTCCCAGAAGCCCACAGCAGAGTTTTTCTCACATCTCATTGGTCAAAGTCAATGTATCAGTGGAACCATGACCGCTATAGTCACCTACCATGAGTTGAGTTCTGTGCCAAGGGCTCATGAATAAGACAAAGCCTCTGCCCTCAGAAGACTCATAGATTACATGGAGAAACAGATCAAACACACCCAATTGTTGCACCATGTCTTATCACAGTACTCAAGAGTGGCACTTGGGAGGCACAGGAGGGATAAAGAAGAAGAAAACTCATGGACCAGTGAAGCTAGCTGGTGAAAGAAGTAAGAATGTAGTTATATGCAGAGGGAGAGCTGAGCTCTTAGAAGTAGATTTCATTGATTATGTTTTCGGCACTGGCAGAAGTAGTATATTCCCAGTGCCTAGTGAACTGGCTGGCAATAGTAGCCACCCAGTAAATTTCAGTTTGATGTCTAAACAAATGAATGAATTAATGGGCCTTTCATATGCCTGGTGCTAAGGAGTTTAAGTTTTATTTTGAAGGTTATCAAAAGCCATTGTTATGTTTTCAGTACAGGAGTGGCATGATCAGATTTTGGTTTTTTGAAAGATCATGTTTCCATAGTGTGGTAAAAGAAAGTCTAGAGGCCACGAGATATGTTAGCAAGAGTCTGCACAAATATGAAGGCAAAGGAAGATTAACGACTAGTCATCATCACCCAGCAGTGAACCTACCACCTAAACAACACTTGAGACTCAAAAGCCTGGGCCTCTCTTCTTGTTCCATGCATTTGGCAGAAAAATCTGGGAATCATCTCTCAGAGACATCTGACAGGGAAGTTTTGCCTTCATTTTCTGAGCTTAACAGGACTACAGTTTGAAAAAAGCCGTATTTCTCCTCTGCTTTGCAATTGCTTGGGTGGAGTTGCAATGGTATTTCTACATAGCCCAGTAGCATGCTCTTAGAAGAGAACCCCTTTTGCTAGTTAAAATAGACAAAACCCCTACTAACTGACTATCTTCTGAGACAAGATATTACATAGGCCAGGACTTCTAAAATGGTTAGGATCTCTTTCATGTGCCTACAGTGATTGAGCATGGGGCTAGCCCAGAGATGTTTTGCCTCCGTGAAGGACTCTGAGCAGAGCAGCTCTTCTCTGTCTGCTTCCTGTTATCCCCACACAGCTTCTGGCTGCAGCCAGCTGACTCACAGACATCAATGGCTCGGGGTTGTCATTTCCTCATCTATTTTAAAAAAAATGGGAGATGGGATCAAAACCTGAGTCAGCCTCAGGGAGGTGCTGAGGGTGAAGAACATCCTGTCTGCTAGGTGCTCTGAGCTCTTCAAAAGAGAGCAAAGGAGAAGGCATATTATTCATGCAAGACAGCGTTTTCCACTCTCCTCACTGGGAAGTCCCTCACTAGAGAACGGAGAAGATGGAGTGTGGTTCCCCCCACCCTCTCTGCACACCGTCTCCCCAACTCCGGCCTTGGGGAGGCTCCAGGGAAGAATAAATCACCTGGAGCAGGGCCCTGAGAGAAAAGGAGCAGAGTCGCAGGTGTGCGGTAGGTGGTCCTGGAGGAACCACCCGGCATGCAGCCAGCTGTGGTCTGGGACAGGCTCGGAGGCTGCCTGGTCCCTTGGCCCCGGCCCTCTCCAGAGTGAGACCCTCCCATGGCCACCCTCCAATTTCACATAAGCCCCATCTTCAACCTCAGATTGGAACTTGAGGCCCATTAATAATGCATCACTGGGACTTGAATTCAACTCAGCCAACTGGCATTCATCAGGGTAATAATCAGGGTTTTTATCCATCCTGCTTGTTGGCCTGTTTTTCCTTTTTGCTACAGTCACCACCTGAATAGGATTAGAGAAAGCAAAATGTTACCATTCACTGGAGACTGCATTTCCCTTTCTTCTACCTTTGCCTTCGCTTGCTGCTGAAAAACAATCGGAAACAGCGTACGGCTGTGGCTGTGGCTCTGGCCCACAGAGGAGCCCAATGGGGCAGCGATGGGGAACTCGGAGGCCCAGTGCCACCTGCTCAGCCCTCAGCCTCACTGGCCCTGGCTGGGTACCACAGAGCTTGCTCTGCCCACAAGCCCTGGAACACAGCGAGTTATTCACATAGCCACAGGGGGCTGTCATCTGCCAGAAGGCCTTGGGGAGGGGGCAAAATAGTCAACATTTTTGCCTTTAGGCAAAGACCTCTGGGTGGAGTGTGTCCTTGGCGAGAAACCGTGTTGTATCTTGTGTTTTTCTAGGAGTGAGCAGGAGGTCCAACAGTCATCAACGATGCCTATTAGGGGACAACGGTGGACTCCCAGTGCCATCATGAGCAGCTCGCTCTCCCTCCCACTCTCTGACACACACACCCTACCCCCTGCCTTCCTGATTAGGGACAGGAATTTGATGATCTGTTTTTGTGGGCACCCCATAGTCGTTTGGGGGCATTTCTCAGTTTGTTTCTTCTCTGAGACAGTTGCTGGATCTGCTGAGTTTGGGAGCCTATGGGACATCTGATATCATGCATTTGTTGCTTTAAAAACACCAGTGCCCCAGCAAGAGAAGGTCATGGACTTCTTATTGGCGTATGTCCCCAGACATGGTGTTTTCTTTGTCTTGGAGAATCGTTTAGGTTTAATGGGTGTTGCATACAAAGAACGACAGGAATTTGGTGATCATTATTTAAAAAAGAGAGAGAGAGAGAGAGAGACAGAGAAGTAAAACAAAAACAGGCCATCCTTAGCGCTCTTACAGGACCCAGCAACTCAGAGCAGTTCTCATTTCTCCCCCAGCAAAAGCCTTTGCTGACACCAGGGGACTTCTGGATGCCTTAGTGGGAGGCATTTGGTGCCACAGAAACCATTCTCTAAAGCCAAGGCCCTCATCTTCTCTCTGTGGACCACATGAGTTATTTCAGTCCACCTCTCCCACACGCCTTCTTATACCACTAACCAATCCCATTCCTCTGCCCTGTGAACTCTGGGAAGTGATTTTAACAGGGTCATTTCCTTGGTAACCCGCACGAAGGTAGGATCTCATTCCAGGATGTTTATTTCTAAGATGTCTTAGGTGATTCCCTCACCTCAGTAAGTCACTTTAGATGCCAGAAAACAAGGTAATAATTACTGCTGTTAACAAAATGAACATGAGATTTATGGAGGAAGGAAATAAGGAAAAAAAATGTCAGAGTAACAATCTGCAGATTGGGGATGTAGCCTCCTGAGGAACAATGAGCACATGCTACACAGAAGGAGAGGAAACAGGCATTTAAGCCTTCCAGGGTTTGTTTAACATGCATATTCATCAGGCTTGGGGGATGTATATGAATATTTACGGAGAAAGTCTAGTGCATGTGCAGCGAGTTAACACATATGTGACACACATCCCATGTTCACTTTGGGGTGGGATTTTAACATCAAAGTGAGGTTGAATTTGGGTTTTACATCAAAAGGTGAACTATAGGGCACAGAGACATCTTGTGCGCAATCTCTGTAAGCTAGCGGGAACTGGCTTAAGATCTGTGGTTTCTTATCAGGAAAGAATGTTTGCAAGTCTAGCCTCCTATCCAATCAGTGCTGCTGGCAGAACCCTCAATATGGGGGTGCCATGGTCAGCTGGCGTCAGACAGTCCACTGAGGTCAGTTGGGCAGTGTTTCACTATGGCAGGTTTTTGCCTAATCGCAGGAGGAAAAGTTTATGGCAGTTAATAAACCTTACAATAGTTAACAACATTAAGATTATATGACGGCATTAGTCTGTTCTCACACTGCTAATAAAGACATAACAGACTGAGTAGTTCATCAAGGAAAGAGGTTTAATTGATTCACAGTTCTACATTGTTGGGGAGGCCTCAGGAAACTTACAATCATGGTAGAAAGTACCTCTTCACAGGGCGGCAGGAGAGAGAATAAGTAACAAGCAGAGAGGGAAGCCCCTTAGAAAGCCTTCAGATCGTGTGAGAACTCACTTGCTATCACAAGAACAGTGTGGGGGAAATCACCCCCATGATTCAATTACCTCCACCTGGTCCCACCCTTGACACATGGGAATTATTACAATTTAAGGCGAGATTTGGGTGAGGACACAGAGCCAAACCATATCAGTGACCAAACCGTTTTTCCTGCTAAGGCCACTTAATTTTCTCCTGAGGGTCTCATCTTAGCCACAGAGAGTCCATCTCATCTGTTAGCTGGAGGTACAGTGCTAACATTGCCTAAATTGAAGCATGGGGAGTTCCTAACACCACTGCTTTCTTCCCGTTCCGTGGATGCCAGCTCTGGGCATGGTTGGCTGAGATGGGAGCACTCCCCCCATAAATTCAAAAAGGGGCAGAATGGTGATCCATAAATGCCCTGGACATTCCATTCCTGGCCTTAGTTTGCCTGACCTCTTCATATTTCAACCAGAAATCTGTTTTTCCTCTCTCCTTTTTAAAATCAGAGCTGCCGGCTCTTCCATGCTGTCCTTGAAGCATATTTTTCAGCATGATCTGCTTCATCCATCTAGCCAGAGCTTCTTAAAGGAAAGAGCCTGGTCTTGTTCACCTCTATATTCCCAGTACTTGGCACTCAGTAAACATAATAATAGTACAGGCTACCATATAGTGAGTATTTTACCATCCTCAAGTACTGTGCTAGTCTGTTTTGTGTTGCTATAAAGGAATACCTGAGTCTGGGCAATTTATGAAGAAAAGAAGTTTATTTGGCTCATGGTTCTGCAGGTTCTGCAGGCTGTATAACCATGGTACAAGCATCTTCTTCTGGTGATGCCTCAGGAAGCTTTCGCTCACAGTGGAAAGTGATGGGGGAACAGGCATGTCACAAGGCAGGAGAGGAAGGAAGAGAAAAAAGGGAGGTGCTGGGCTCATTTTAACAACCAGATCTTGCAGTAACTATAATAACAGAGTGAGAACTCACTCATTACCACAAGGAGGACACTGGGTGATTCATGAGAGAACTGCCCCATGGCCCAAACACCTTCTACCAGGCCCCACCTCCGACACTAGGGATCACATTTCAGCATGAGATTTGGAGGGGATACACAGCCAAACCATAGCAGGCACTTTGTAAAAATTATCCCTCACCCTTGAACAGGCTGAATAGACTAACTGATCCTCATAACAGAAATGGCACTTTTAGGGGGGCACAGTGTCAACCCAGATGTGGCCTCAATGACAATTCTGGCTTTATTGCATATTAGCCATTAAAGATTTGAAACTCTGGGGCTGAGTTTTCTCATCTTCAAATTGAGGAAAATAGTGTCTGCTCCATCTGCTCCATAGAACTGTCAGGAAAAAAATGTGAAGAAATATTTGTGAGCTAGTTCCTTCTAAGATCGAAAGTTCCCTACATATCTAATGGTATCAACAGCCAAATCACACAGTGGGGCTGTCGCATTTTATAAAAAGGTGTGATTTTGGCTAGGGCTGCAGTTATCCAGAGGCTTTACTGAAACTGGAAGAATCACATCCAAGATGGTTTAAACACATGGTTCTAGTTGTTGGCAGGAAACCTCAGTTCTTCTTCACGGACTGCTTGAGTATCCTCATGACATGATGCCTGGCTTCCCTCAGAGGAAGAAGTCTAAGAGAAAGACTAAGAAGGAAGCCACAGTGCATTCTATGACCTGGGCTTAGAGATCACATACATTATTTCTACCACCTTCTATGTTTTTAGAAAGGAGTTGATAATTCTGGCCCACACTCAAAAGGGGGAATTAGCCTCTACTTTTTGAGGGAAGACGGGTCATATAATTTAGAGATATACCTTAAAACCACCATAGTCACCATGAAATTTCATCTATTATCTTGGAGGAAGATTTTTAGGCATCTCCTGTTAGTGCTTAGCTGGGTCAAGCTGGAGGAGGTATTGAGATGGGGATAAGACTCAAGGTTAGAAGAGGTTATAAGTAAGGCATAGAGATAGAGGACTCTGGGCTACCAGGTCATAATTGTTAAAGGACAGGTATTCATGTCTCTGGGACATGCCCTGGGAAAGAAGTTGCCCTGGTATTTCCTAGATGCTGACCAGAGATTTTTATCCTAGAGCAATGAGTCTTTTTCCCTCTTGCTGAATTTCTTTACCCTTATAGAGCCAGGAAATTATCCCTATTGTCAGTGAGCTTGTAGAATCATCCGTGGGAGGTTTGACTGCTTTGGCAATGGAGGTAAAATCTTCCTCTTCAAAAGACATTTATTGTCCTCATCTGGATCAGTCCTATTTTCCTCTGGGCCTTGGCTCTGACAAAGGTTGAACAAGAAATTAGAGCAGGGGATCATGAACTCAAGGACCAACATGAAATGGTCAAAGGCAGGACAGCAGATATAAGAAACAACAAAGCATTGTGGCAGACTGGAGAGCAGATGTCACTCAGACCTTCTCAATTGTCACCCTGTAGGTCTATGGGCCCAAGTTTGATCAGACCTTAAGTCCAAAAGTTAAATTTTAAACGAAATTTTCCAATTTTTAAAAAATATTGCCTACTATAGCCTTTATTGCCGATTGGTTCACTCCCATTCCAATCCCTTTGTAGCAGGCCTTGCTGCACGGTAGACACTGGGAAGTTAATGTTGCATTATGAGACTTCCTCATATCTCTGTTCCGCATATGAACCTACCCTCCTCCAGCAGATGCACTTACGGGAGGTTTGGATGCTACATTTCTGCTATTTCTGCAAAGTCTTCTGACAAGCATCATTATGAAGGCATTTGATTTTCCTGCTTTTGCAGTAGCAAAGATCCTCATGTCAAGACTCTAGTTTCATGGGGCGCTAAAGAAAAAATAAGACAGTCTTTAGAGTTTCAAATTCCTGGACCAAGGCATGGTCAGAGATGAGAGGCTTTCAATCACTTCCTAAAAGAAGATCTTTTCTCTTGGAAAAATCTTATCTCTTTTCAGTTGAGGTAGCTGAAAAACCAGAAAAAGGATTTGATCCTATAAATCACCACATAACAAAATAGCTTTAGTTCTCAGCCTTATCATGTCTCTTACTTGAAAGATAGAAATTGATCTGAAAAGGACGGGACATCAAAAATTTGAAGGATAACATTTGGGAATATTTGGAAGAGCCTGCACACTCCATTTCCCAAGCCCCATTGAGCTTCCCTTCCAAGCAGAAATAGCCCCTTCTCCATCTGATGAGGCTGGTCCTTGGTTCCTTGAAGACTTCACCTGAGATAGCTACCTTTCAAAGGGAAGCCAGTTCTTCCCATTCTCCCCTCCTACCTTTCCTTACGTCCTCTAGAACCATGGCTGGAATTATATCTCAACATGGCCCAAGGAGGACAATTACAAAAACCCAGAAGGAGAAGGCTTATACACCAAAATGTAATAGCAAGATCTTGCTAATTTATATCAGGGAAAAAAAAAACCTTCATCAGGTGGGTATGTGTGCAAGTGGATTTTGAAAGAGCGAGACCATGGAAAGAAGGACATCATTTTACATTGCCCTGAATTTATCTATAGAAGTGTACTTCAATTAAGGATTCAATAGACTAGACAGATCATCTGGAAATTATTTTAAAAAACTGTTTAATTAAAAATGGGATTCAACAGTGGCCTAAAATTAATTAAGTGGAGATGTAAGAAACTCCTTAGGATAATGTAGAGCAATGAATGCAGACACGCATGGTGGTAGGGGTGTTGGAATACATTGATCATGTGATTGGCCTCGCTGTGTAATTTGAAAAACATTGGTGAAGGGAACAACAATGTCCTTGAAAAGTGTTGCAGTATCTATCTGTAAAGGCTGGTGATATATTAGATATATTGTCACTCAAATGGGTTTTGTGACTTTCCAAGGGAGTGATGGAACCTCAAAAGGTCAGAAGTCATGTATCAACACTTTAGATCAGGGACAAAGTGGCTTGGTGACCGCAGTAGGCAGCAAGGCTGGAGTAGCCATCAGCCCATAGGAATCTGTGGGGATTAGCAGTATACTATCTCATTGATCAGGAATTTTAGATGCAAAATCAATGAGCATATAACTAAGGTCCTACATGATCACACAATTCTAAGAGCCATAGTTTTGGTGAACAGAGATCTAACAAAAGCACAATAATAGATTCACAATTCTCAGACCTGAGTCAGTTCATAGATCCAGAGTCTCTTG
This sequence comes from Cacajao melanocephalus, assembly GCA_963573385.1. Lineage (NCBI taxonomy): Eukaryota > Metazoa > Chordata > Mammalia > Primates > Pitheciidae > Cacajao > Cacajao melanocephalus. The sequence goes on along the minus strand of CAUYLG010053293.1, from coordinate 198,851 downwards.
AATGAAGGGAGGATGCTTACGCTTACAGAGAGAGAGAGAAAAAAAACCCATCATACAACCATAAATATATATTTTAAATCAGTGGATCTCAAATTTTGGTGTGTCCCAGAATCCCTATATGGACTTGTTAAAATGCAGATTGCTAGGCTCCACTCCCAGAGTTTAAGATTAAGTGGGGCTGGGGTGGGTCCTGAGAATTTTCATTTTTGAGAATTTCCCAGATGGTACTGATGCTACTGGTCCAGGGACCACACTTTCAAAACTCCATATATTCATTCTAGTTCCTCAAAGGAAACTGCAGCAAGGTTACACATAATTTTGGACTAGAAAAATAGAACTATCTGGGCATTTTAGGGATTATTGGACAGTGACTCAAAACTAATGCTAATCATTAGGGTTCCAGAAAATCACCACAGTCCCTAAGTTAAAATGGATGTTTAGGGGAGTCCATTGATAAGTGGAATGTGAGGCTACTTCACTTTCACAGTGGGCCTAGAATACCTGTGAACATATGTTTTTGTTATTTTCATACTTCTTAAGAATGTAGTTAGAATAGGTATAGTCAGCAAATGGTAGAACCACCACATTGACTCCTTGGGTTGAAGAATCAGGGCTTTTATGATACAATCGCTAAAATAGAAGTATCTGTGGTACTCCCTCCATACCAAAGTAATGAACTAAATGCACCATCGCATCATTGGCAGCCTAAAACAATTATTTTAGCAATAAAGACTTTAAAGTTGCAAGGGAATTGATCTCTATCACATCACTAGTTAGCTGATCTATTTGACTTCTGCAAATGATCAGATGATCTTGGAGAAAGATAGTGTATTATTTTAAGTATTGTAAGGTGATGACTACAATTGATGCCGCTGCTGTCTTTACTCTGTGAGTTTGCTGTATGTCTGTTGATCTGCGAATACATTTTCTCTATTAGAAGAAAGTTGCTTTTACCTGACAGGAATAACAGTGTATATTCACCATCCTGGTCTCAAGGCTGCATTAATTATTTTGCTGTATACCATAACTTACAACAGCAAGATGTTTGCTCTTTTTATTAATCTACAAAACTTTAGGCTGGACCATAATTTAGATGGTATTATGCTAATAATAGACCAGGTGATCAGGCAGGAGCAAATATCCTAAATGCCTTGTCAAACACATGTATATCAGAAGGTCAAGATGCATCCAATGGAAATTCAGGGATTTCAGAGATGTTTCTGGAAGTTCAGATAAATATATAATGTCAGAATATCCCCTCCAAAATGAGAAGAAAAATTCCTGCACCATGCATATCTCACTACTAAAAACAAGCAATACATTAATTGTCTCTCTTTGAACTTTTTTTTTTTTAAGAGACAGGGTCTCTGTCACTGAGACTGGATTGCAATGGCATGATCATAGCTCACTGTAGCCTCAAACTCCTGCACTTAAGCAATCCTCCTGCCCCAGCCTCCTAAATAGCTAGGAATTCAAGCATAAGCTACCATAACTGGCTATTTTTAAAAAATAGAGACAGGGTCTCACTACGTTGCCCAGGCTGGTCTCAGCCTCCCAAAATGTTTGGATTATAGGCATGAACTACCATACCCATCCCTCTTTGGTTTTTTTTTTTTTTTTTTTAGGCAGAGTCTTGTTCTATCACCCAGTCTGGAGTACAGTGGTGCGATCTTGGAGGCTCACTGCAACCTCTGCCTCCCTGGTTCAGGTGGTTCTCCTACCTCAGCCTAGTGAGTAGCTGGGATTACAGACATGTGCCACCATGCCCAGCTAATTTTTGTATTTTTAGTAGAGATGGGGTTTCAACATGTTGGACAGGCTTTTCTCAAACTCCTGACCTCAAGCAATCCACCTGCCTCAGCCTCCCAAAGTGTTGGGATTACAGTCACGAGCCACTGCACCCAGCCCCTCTTTGGATTTTTGAAGGCAACATATAAGGATGTATTCCACGTAAGGATGCATTCCTCTGACCCTGTTGCTGAGTAATGCACAGGCTACTATCTTTGAATGGAGTCTGATACGGTTTGGCTGTGTCCCCACCCAAATCTCATCTTGAATTGAATTGTAATTGTAATTGTAAGGATGGGGCCATGTGGAGATAATTGAATCATGGAGATGATTCCCCGCCATACCATTCTTGTGGTAGTGAATAAGTCTCACAAGATCTGATGGTTTTATAAATGGGAGCTCCCTGCACAAGCTCTCTCTTGCCTGCCGCCATGTCAGACATGTCTTTGCTCCTCATTCACCTTCTGCCAGGATTGTGAGGCCTCCCCAGCCATGTGGAACTGTGAGTCAATTAAACATCTTTCCTTTATAAACTACCCAGTCTTGGGTATATCTTTATTAGCAGCATGAGAACAGACTAATAAAGAGTCCAAAACAAAAGTAGGTGATTCAGGCCACAATGCAAGCAATGCCACCTGTAGGTCTTAGGATTAACGAATCTAATGGTGCTTGACGTGTGGCTGTTCAGGATATTATATGTACCCCATGCCAAGGCTTGACAGAAGAATCACAATAAAGAACCCTGAAGTTTCAGCGCAAAGGTTTACCCTCAATAGCAAGTTAGTATATTCTTTTTTTTTTTAGTCAACTTTACTGAGATATAATTGACATGCAATAAAATGTAACATTTTAAGTGGACAGTTCAATGGCTTATGATAAATTTATACACCTGGGAAACTGCAGCAAAATCAAGATGAGGAGCACTTTGATCAAACCAGAATTCTTCCCCTTTGCACCAATCCTTCCTTGAACCTAGCCCTCATCAACCACTCATCTTCTTTCTGTCATTATACATTTATCTTTTCTAGAGTTTTATATAAATGGAATCATGCAGTATATACACTTTGGGTTCTGGATTTTTTCATTCAATGTAATGTTTCTAAGATGCTCTGTGCTGTTATATGTATCAGTAGTATCAGCAGTTTGTTCCTCCTTATTGATTAAGTATTTCATCGTATGGACATACCACAATTTCTTTACTTTTAACAAACAATTGCATTGTTTACAGGTTTTGGTTATCATGAATAAAGCTACTATAAATATTCCTGTGATATCTTTTTATGGACATATATTTTCATTTCTCTTGGCTAAATACCTATAAGAAATTTCAGGGACATATGGTAAATGCATATTTAACATTATAAGAAACCAATGAACTGTTTTCCAAAATGGGGTTGTACCACCTTGTATATAAGATGTTTTTGACATTGATATTTGATATTTTCAATGTGTTAAATGTTAGCTGTTCTAATGAGAATATAGTAGCATTTAATTGTGGTTTAAATGTTCCTCTCCTGATGTCTAATAATGCTGAGCATCTTATCATGGGCTAGTTAATTACATTTTTGTCCCATTTTAATTTTTTTTTTAATTATGGAGTTGTAAAAACTTTCTACATATTCTAGAAACAAGTTGTTTATCAGATACATGTACTGTGAACATTTTCTCCTGATCTGTGGCTTAGCTTTTCATTTTCTTAGTGGAATTTTCCAAAGAGCAGGAGTTTTAATTTTTGATAAAATTCAATTATCACATTTAACAATTTGCTATTTGTCTCCTATCTAACACATTTTTACTACCTTTAAGCCACACAGATTTTCCGCTATTCTTTCTTCTAGAAATTTTATACCATTAGCTTTCAGTAGGAGTTCCATTATCCAATTCTAATTAAATTTTGCACATACTGTATTGCAAAAGTTGAGGTTCATTTTTTCCATAAGAACATCCAGTTGTTCTTGTACTGCTTGTTGAAAAAAATATCCTTTCTCCATTAAATAACCATGTCAAAATCAATTGATAAATGTTTGGAAGTATTTCTGAACACTGTATTTTTTAAATGACAATATACAGATGATCCATTAATCAACAGAGCAATGGATAGATATAGAAATCTGGGTTGACAGGTTTTTTTCTTCTTCTTCCTCACAGCATTTAAAAGATACCATTTTATGGCCTTCTGGTTTGCACTGATTCTGATGAGAAGTCTGCATTAATCCTATCTTTGTTCTTTTTTATGTAATGTGCTTTCCTCCACTCCGGCTGTATTTCAGATGCTCATTTTATCTCTGGTTTTTCACCAGACTGATTATGAAGAGCCTTAGTGTCATTTTCTTTGTGTCTTTTTGTGTTTTTTCTTTGTGTCATTGTTCTTGCTTGGAATTTGTTGACCTTTTGATATGTTGATTCATAACTTTCATCAGATTTGAAAATATTTTAGCCATTATTTCTTCAAAAAAATTTTTTTGTTTTCTCCTTTCTCTTCCCTCCTGGATTACAATTACACGTATCTCAGACCACCTGATCTAGTCCTTTAGATCACTAAAAGTTGGTTCATTCACTTTTAGTCTCTTTTTCCCCCGTGCTTAAATTTGTTTCTATTATGATTTTTTAAATCACTTTTTTTTTCTTTTCTGCTATCTATTTTGCTGACAGTTCCTCCAGGAATTTTTCAGATGTTGATATGGTTCTATTTGACTTGTTTCTTTCATTTATCTTCTTACATTTTTGTTTCAATTCAAATTTGTAAGTATATTGAGCACATTTCTAATTGCTCTTTAACGTTTTTATCTACAAATCCATCAGATCTGACATTTCTGGGATTGTTTTTCTATTGACTGATTTATCAACTGGTTATAAATCATATATTCCTGCTTCTTGTTATATTTCATACTTTTAAAATTGTATCCTCGACATTGTAAATGTTACATCTTTGAATATCTGAATTTTGTTTCTTCCTTTAAAAAAGTATTTGACTTGTTTATTTTGCAGTCTGTTCAGTTACTTGGTGATCATTTTGATCCTTTAATGGCTTGTTTTAAAGGTTTTAGGGAGGGTCAGTAGTAGTCCTTACTCTACAAATAGTTTAGCCTTACAACCAAGGCATGGTCCTCCTGCCCCCAGGTGATCATTGGAGATTCTCTGGGTGGCCTAAGCTCAAAAAGTCTCCTTTCCCTGTATGTACTCTAGGAATTCCACAGCTTATGGTTCCCCTGTCATTTTTTTACTCAGCCTCTTTGTATTTTACCCTAGGCATGTGCATATTGATATTTAGCCAAAGACTCAAGGAGACCTGTATCCACATTTATGGAGCTCATTTTCTGCACAGTTCTGTCTTCTCTGTACTCCATTCTGCAAATTACTCCCACCTTGGTGTCATTAACTTCTAGTCTCTGTCTCTTAAACTCAATGAACCCCTGGCACTATCTGGGGTCCCTGCCTGTGCACGGCCATATAGAAATTGATTCCAGGCAGAGTGCTGCCATTCATGTAGAGACCACTTTGCTTGTTTTCTTTCATTTAGCAATTAGTCATGCACTGACTTTTTCTAATTTTGTTTCATTTATTTTTATATATTTACATATAAACCAGCTATGTCTTATATTTTGCCAGTTCTCTAGTTGTTTATGGTGAGAGGGTAACTTCAGAAGTGTAAGTAGCCATGCCAGTATCAGTAAGAAAAGCTCTACACTAGCTATTAACCCTTAGTACTGTCAGAACGCCAATCCACTGGATATCAGGTGGCTGTGGTACCTGAGTACCCATCAATGAACTGGGTGTTATATGAGATACCAAACCACATGTTGCAGCACTCCACCATCAAATGAAGTGTTTATATGAGGGTAAAGTCAAGCAGGTACTGGCTGTTGACTGACTTAGTGGTTCACACTCTTGATATATCCATTCTGGACACATCCCTACTCTTTCCTCAACCCACATCTGTGTTCTCTAGGAGTTTCCCATGACTGAGAGTTGGCTGAAAAGGGAAAAATATGGTGTGTATTTAACAGTTGGCTCTGAGCTTGAAATCAATGGCTATGATGTTAGAACTTCTGTTAGGAGCGGCCCTAAAGGGCAGTGAAGAAGAGAAATCCTCTCAGTGGGCAGAACCTTGGACAGCACATGTTGTGTTTTTTCTTTTCCCAAAGAATCTTAGGCAGTGTTAGGTGCAGATCTACACTGCTTCATGAGAAGTGGCCTCAGGCTTGGTTAAGTGATTGAGAACCTGGAGAACAAAACTGTGGACTTGTGATGACAAGGAAGTCAGAAGACGATTGGGTATGGTTTTGAAAGGGCCCCAGCGTGTGGAATGCTTTTGTCCCATGTGATTGCTCACTAAATGGACTTCAGCTGCAAGAAAGTTTTAGGTAATCAGGTAACATGCCAATAGCAACAACTCACCCTAAGCTCCAAATAGAGGCTCATACCCAAAGAGAACTAGCCTGTGACAAGTACTTATCAGCCTCCAGACAGGTTCATTACACTGGACCTCTTCTACCACACAAGAGGCAGTGTTTTGTCCTCACAGAATGGATGCCTTGTGGATATGTATTTGCCTTTTAAGATAGGACATTAGCGACATTGTTAGCCAAAATATTATTGTACAAAGTGTCACTTTTGCCTGTCAACTCCTTTTTCAGCTAAAGAAGCAAGGTGACAGCCTATGCTCATGGTATTCCCGGTGTTACTATTTATCCCATCACCCAGAAGCAGCTGTCTTAGGGAGTGATAGAATGGACTTTTTTTTTTTTTTTTTTTTTTTTTTAGACTTGGTCTCACTCTGTCGCTCAGGATGGAGTGCAGTGGTGTAATCATAGCTCACTGCAGCCTCGACCTCCTGGACTCAAGTGATCCTCCCACCTCAGCCTCCTGAGTAGCTGGGAATGGACTTTTGAAGCCTCAGTTCCAGCTCCATCTGGGAGATACAAGAATGCAAGTTTGAAGAGTCCTACAGGATGCAGAATATCCTGTGAATCACTGACTAAGAAATAGTAGTCCTATTTCTGATGTTTCTCCCACAGCCAGAAAGCATGGATCACTGGTTAAAGCATGGAAGTAGGAAAGGTATTGCTACTATTTCACTCATTGCTGTACTTTTAAAATGTTCTTGTTTCATTCTGGGAACACTGTCGGTTTAGAAGTTGTAGTACTAAGAAAGAAATTCTCCCACCAGGGACTACAACCGTGTTTCCAATGACTGTTACAGATTGTCACCTAGCATTTCAGGACCTTCTTCATTCCACTGGATGCTACTATTCACTACAGGTAAAGCTGCTTCCAACTCTAATCCTGGACCTACACAATACAGAGATGTTCACTCTCTAGCTGATCAATATTTCCCCCAAAATGATTGCTTGTGTCTCCCTCAAAATGGAATCACATTTTAAGAGTTTTTAATCAGCCAGGGGCTTTCTATTTTATCATTTTTGCTATATGCTATAAATATGACTCAATAAAACACTTAAAATTTCTTTAAAAATTTGAATTTACCATAAATGGGAGGTATTTTAGAGCCATGTGCATCTTAAGTTAGTTATGGCATAATGTTATATGAGTAGACTACCACATTGCCTATCTTACTCATTGCTTTAGATTATTTTTGTGATAAGCCTATTGGGACCCATCTTGCCCTTGTAGATGAGTGGGGCTATTAGGGAGTTGGGCATAGGATGGATATATTTCAATGGAGAGAAGGGTTTGGAAAAAATCTGGGATGTGAGGCACCACTGTATTAGCAGGTTGAAAATCCTAGTTGTAGGGAAGAAGAGAGCCAGGGTATGGCACAATGAGAGTGGGCATGCTGGGCCTTGGAGGGGGAGGTAGAACTAAACTCTCCCTGCCCTCACTGGCAGGCTCCACCATTAAGGAACAATGTAATCTCCTAGAAACTCGACAGATACCCAGCTTAGGGAAGAAAGTCCTTGTTCCAACTCTGCCAGAGCTTCAAAGAGAGCTCACAGGGACATCATCACCTTCAGCTAGACCCTATTTTATCCATCCGCAAAGTGGGGAAATGAAAATGAATAAGGTCAACTATTTCGTTTCTTAGTCTGAGATTAATACAAACCTAATTGGACTCTGATCATTTCAAATAATAGTAGAGAAAGTATTTAAATTTATGCAAACTATTTCTTTTGAAGAAGCAGCAGAAGAAACAAAACATATTCTCATCCCATTAATCTTCAAACTTTCCAACGGCATTTAAAAAAAGAATTCTACCTCCTCAACTAGAAGCCAAACTTGAATTTCAGTCTCAGCTTTACCAGTAGCTTGCTTTGTGACTTTAATTTAAACAAGTCACTTTTTTCCCAGGGACTTTTCGTTTTTCAGAGAAATTACAGTACAAGACATTATAAACCCTGTGGTCCCTCCTAGCTCAGGATTCAGTGATGCTGGGCTGAGTGTCATCACTTGTTCCAGCCCTATTTGTCCCTCATCTCTGAGTTTGGAAGACATGAGTAGTTCTCCTGGTCATTCGTTGCAGTGGAAATATTAAGGCACAAAGTATGGAAATATAGCTTCTGAACACTGACGTTGTTGAAACAAAATTAGTCCTACATATCCTCTTGCGCTCTCTCTCTCTCTCTCTCTCTCTGTGTGTGTGTGTGTGTATGTGTGTGTGTATAAATATATATATTTTTTGAGATGGAGTCTCACTCTGTCACCTAGGCTGGAGTGCAGTGGTATGATCTCCGCTCACTGCAACCTCCACCTTTCAGGTTCAAGCAATTCTCCTGCCTCAGCCTCCTAAGTGGCTGGGATTACAGATGCTCGCCACCATACCCAGCTAATTTTTGTAATTTTAGCAGAGGCAGGGTTTCACCATGTTGGCTGGGCTGATCTCAAACTCCTGACTTCAGGTGATCCATGCACCTCAGCCTCCCAAAGTGTTGGGATTACAGGCATGAGCCACCGCACCCGGCCCTCTTGCTCTCTATTCATCGAACCTTGTATCCCTCTTCACAGCCCCACCCTAAGCAACCCCACTAAGTTCTAGCACTCTCCCATGAGATTTGGGATAACCTAGTGAAGAAGCTGCCTTCTAAGTCTGCATGGAGACAAGAAGTCTAAGGACACAATGGCGGTTCAGCCATCTGCAAGGAAGTCAAGAAAATGTTTAAATTGTGATCAGAATATTAAGTACCAACGACTTTTTTTTTTTCATTTATGCTCAAGGCTGTCAAATAACATTGTGTCATTATTGGTAAAACTCACTTCAGCAATAACAACTTGTCATAAAGTCAATTATCTGTGAGCTTGGTTCCAGGACCCTTCCCCCACCCACTGCCACACCAAAATCCTCAGATGCTTAAGTCCCTAATATAAAATGGCATGGCATTTACATATAACATGCATACATCCTTCCATATACTTTAAATCATCTTTAGATTACGTATAATACGTAATGCAATGTAAATACCATGTAAATTTGTGTTATACTGTATTTTCAAACATTTATATTCTTTTTATTGTTATATTGTTCCTTTTTTTTACAGTAGGTGTTTTCTCTTTATTATAATTGCTATTCTTTTAAGTAGCCTATTTTCTAATTGTCAAAATTCTTCTTTTTTCTTTTTCAATATAAAGAAGAGAAGTGTATTTGGTTCATGGTTCTGCAGGATGTACAAACAGCACCAGCATTTGTTCAGCTTCTGGTGAGCCTTCAGGAAGCTTTTGCTCATGGCAGAAGGCAATATTCTTACTTTTTAATTGTAATTTTTTCCCAAATATTTTCAGTCAGGGTTGGTTGAATTGGCGGATGCAGACCTGTGAATACAAAGGGCCAGCTGTCTATCACTTACATGCTTTGTGAAATGGGGGTTTATTCGGACTGAGTATATTCATACACGTGATGACGAGTTCCTGGAAGAAGTTCTGTGTGGGTCATCCCATCCCTAAAATCCTATTCTAAATCTGCTCTCTTCAGAATCCATGAAGAATCTGCCTCTGACGTGCTCAGTGCCACGTTAACTAGTGCCTGTGGGTGGCACAGAGCACACTATGGGGACACCCATTCTGCCATCAAGGAAATCAAGGGAAATAGAAGTTAGTCCACTTATTTTTTTTTCTAACACATAGAAAATAAGAAATAAAATTCACAAGCCTCCAATATTTATATGTTAAGTGGAAGGTTGTTAATAAATCTTAGTAAGCAAATGCAAGAAGACAAGAAAGTGTTTGAGTTACTAGATTATTGCTGCCTCCCAAAGAAGAGAATAAATGTTGAGCCTGGAAGGGCAGACTGCTACAAATGACTGGGAAGCCCAACTGATTGGAGTGTCATTCTCGGCCTATGACGTTGACCTCCCATGAGTAGCTTCTAATGTTGTTACTTGTTGTTTCTGAAGCAACTTCCAAAATCTCTAAATTTTCCACCCAATTTCTTCCAGCTTCTGAAGCTATAGAATACTTTGTGACTGAAGTTTATACTGCTCACCCTGAACTTTCCACTCACTTGCCAGTAACCATGTATGTTTTATTATTATGCATAGTACTTTATATTTTGTATCATTTATACTGAAATAAAGCTTTCATTTTATTATAATAGTTATTATATTATGCATAAATTATGTATAAATGTATGGCATATGCTACATTATAATGAAATATATTCTTTTATAATAGCTCCTACTACATATCAGGCCCAATTGTGAAACTCAGTTTCTGAAAATGATTAAGACATAGGTTCCTGACCTTGGGAAACTTGTGGCCATCTGGAAAGAGATGAAAATGTTTAAAAAAAATTGTTGTTAAGAAAGTCATTGTTTATAGGAAATGCTTTATAAAATACTTAGGGGTTAAGAGGCACCATGTTTTTGTAACTTACTCTCAAATAGTGCAGAAAAAATCATTTATATGTATATATATTGTTTATATGTGTGTGTATGTATATGTGTGTATATTTAAATGGGTATATTTATATATATATGTATATGGTAAAATATTAGCATTTGGGGAACTTGTGTAAATGGTATATAAAATATATTCTCCATGGAGGCAATATCCTACTCAAGGGAATGAAAATCGTTCTTGGGGATAAAAGAAACCTTACTTTTTACATACAGATCTCAGATATACATAAAGTCCATAAGCGGATATAGAGTATATCTGTGCCATTCAAATTTCATGTCAGGAGCCAGGCATAGTGGTGTGCCTGTGGTTCCAGCAACTCAGGAGGCTGAGGTGGGAGGATCGCTTGAGCCCAGGAATTTAAGGCTGCAGTCAGCTATGTTAGCACCACTGCACTCCAGCCTGGGTGACAGAGCAAGACCCTGTCTCTAAAGAAAAAAAAAAATTCATATAGGAGGGTGATTAGGAAAAAAATGTCCACAAAGTTTCTTTATTGGTGATAATCAGAAAAGGGTTGAGAAACACTGGTATCCAGGAATTCATTATATTTTTGGGCAACTTTTCTATACGTCTGAAATTATTTCAGAATAAAAAATGTAAACACTGAATCAAGACAGTGCTGTGAGAGCTAGGGGAGGCAGAAGAGGCAGCCTGGGCCCCCCAGTTTTGCAGCGGGGCAGTGAGGGCGGCTCCAGGGTAGATGGTGCAGAGGTCCTGAACCTGAAGGGTGACTTTTGGCCCAAGTCTTGCAGGAAAATCCTGAGTGTGCTGGGCAGATAAGGACATGGCCTAATCCCAACAAACCTGAGAGGAAGATTAAATTCTCTAGCATTTAGTTTTATTGTTTAGCATATTTTACCATATTCTAATGAGATACAAATGATAAGCCACGTCTTTTCTAAGAGATGACTCTCAAATAACAATCCCTTGTTAGGCAGAAGATCTGACTTCTCAACTTTCTAAAGAAATAGGAGTTTGAGAGAAAGCAATCTTTGTTCTGGAATTCACTGTTTATCCAAACTGTTAGTCCCTGAAGGAACGTTTCTAATTCATGGTTTACAGGCTTGGGAAATCCTTTGGAGTTTTGGAGAGACAAGGTGCCATCCTGTGAATGCTGCCTTTAGCTCTGGAATTGCACTGGGTCGGGAGGCCTGGGAGAGGCAGAAGGTGGCTTCACATTCTGGAGCATTTCTGCAGGCTGGAAATCTGACACTGAGCTACGGAAATGCAGAGTCCGAGAGCATGCTGAGCAAGGGGCGTGGAAAGCAGTAAACGCTGGAAAAATCCTACTTTTCTCCCCATGACAGCTGCCTTTTGTTTGGGCAAATAATTTGAAGAGAGAACAAAAAAGCAGTTGTTTGCTTAATGCCAAGCCACAAAAACATGGAGCCTTTCTGGCCCCTGTTAGGAGAAAACTCCATATCCCAAGCATTCTTGATGATTTGCCTGCAGACTGAGGTGACACAGAAAACGCCCACTGTCCCCAGAACCCCTCTCACTGGGCAGGGTCCACCTCATTCATTCATAACTCAATAGGACAGGGGTCCAAAGAGGCCAGAGAGTTTAGTGCCACATTGGGCCAAGCCAAAGAGTGGCTGTGACGGGGCGCGGCAGCCTGAAAGCAGGTCGTTAATGCACATGGATGCCCTGCCTGCCAGTTGCCTGTTTGCTTGGCCAGAAGAATCTGTAAAAAGAGTACAAAACCTTGTGTTCAAAAGTTTTGGAGTTTATAATATATACAGACTCATACACACATACACACATGCCCAGAAATACACAAACTGCTTGTGATACATACATTTGGTGCCAACATAAACAGGACTCTGGCCAAAAACCGTGTTGGTTAGCAACTGGCCAATGTAGCATTTAAAGTTAGAAGCCAAAAGAAAAACCCAAACAGTGGTGTTTTTTCCTAAACTTGAAGTCACCAGTCAGTATTGCTTTTCCTTTACAGAATGGTTTTCTAATATCTTCACTCAGGAAAGATCCTGTCTGCAGAGAGGCCTGTGATGGGTTTGCTGTTAGGTGAGTTCATTACCATAAATCCATCCAAGGCTAGTTCCAAAACAATTACGAGGCCATCAAGCCATGAAACCCAATGTCCACTTTGAATTTGTGACCAGTGCCACCGAAAAAGAGAACGGCGGTGCTGGGCTTCAAAAACTGCCTGATCTCCAAGGTTTACGGAAGCAAGCACTAAGGCCCCAGAGGAGGAAGGGACAGTTTGTCAGGCCAGCCAGCTGACACGCGGAGCAGCAGGTGGGGAGGGAGTGTGTGCTTTTTCCTGACGCAGAGCCCGCTCCTGGTACAATGTAGAGGGAGTGCCAGAGTCCTAGGTACCATCAACTTGTTAGTGATGCCTTCTTCCACACACATCTCCCGCCCTCAGATATTAAATGCCCCTTCTATCCCCTAATAAAGCCTGTTCCCAGGGAAAGATTAATATCCATTATTTACATCTTATTCCAAATATATTTAAGTCACTGTTACCGTCTCATAGGATGCATTGCATTTGAAGTCTGTGGCCTAACAGTCTTGACTTCTGCTAAAAGAATTTTAGTCTTTGGCAAGCAAATGGGAAGGAATTTGGTAGAGATGAGAAGGGCCAGGCTTTATCAAGAGCTTTCCTTATTGCCTACATGTTCTCTCCCTGCAGCCTTCAGACCTCAGCTTAATGCTTCAATCCTAAGTAGGTCAAATCCCGATGAGATGGTCTGCTGGTACCTACACCTCTCCCTAGCTCTGACTGGAGTTTTACATTGTCTCTGTGATTACTTATGTCTGCCTTTTCCACTGAGCCCCATAGGTCAAGACCCACATCTATATTTGATCATCATTCTCTCTCAAGTGCCTAGCCCAATGCCTGGGATATAGCACATGCTCAATGAATGTTTGTTGAATGAAAAAAGCAATGAATGTTATGATTAAATGAAGCCTGGGGTGAATGAATGGATGGATAGATGGATGGATGGATGGATGGATGGATGGATGGAAGGATGGATGGATGGACAGATGGATGCATGGATGGATGATGGGTGCATGGATGGATAAATGATTGATGGATGATGGAATTTCAATACCACTCCATCTGGGCCCTGTCCATATTCCCGTGATCCTGGCTTGCTGAGAACTCTGTGGCTCCAGTGTAGCTTAAAGCAGCTCAGTCAATAGGTGATGGTGTTCCTGGATGCTCATGATGAATTACTGGGGCAGCAGCTCAGAAAGGCCAAAAGTGCAACCAAACAGAAAGGCTGGGAAGATAAAAGGCAGAGAGAGAGAAATAGAGGGGTGAGAGGCATGCAGCAGCACAGACCACAGGCAGCTGGAAGAGAAATGCAGGAGCTTTGAGGACCTAAGGAAAACACAGAGGGAGGAGGGATGTTGAGATGAGCCAGGGAAGCTTCTAAGAGAATCTGTACCATTAGGATAACAAAAACAATAGGGGCTTTTCTGACAGGACTGTAGGGAGGTGCAAGTTGAAAGTGGGAGGCATGTACCAGGAAGGAGAGGAGGGGAAGAATCTTAACCAGCCAAATTTAAGTAATAGAGAGAGAGGAAAAGAAGAAGAAAGAAAAATGCTGGCCCTGAAAGCTACAGAAGGGGCACCCGGGGTAAGAAAGCCAAAGCCACAGCCGCTCTGCCAAGGAAGGAAACCTTAGGAGACCCACCCAGCCAGCATCTTGAAGTCTCAGACTTTTTCCACCTTATGAGCTGTAAATTCATCTATTCAGTTAGAGAAACCTGGTTTTTATTGAGTAATTTCCTCTGGACGACCTCCAGTTTTGAACATGTCCCCAGATTTCTCTGACTCCCCCCATCGCCCGGGTCCCTGCGTCAATGCCTGTAAATCATCGGGAGGCAGGCACCCCTCGCTGCTGTCAGGTCGCTGGGCTAATCCTGATATGGCCCTTGGTTCTGCTCGGTGCAGAGACCTCGGATCCCTTCGTTCTGCCGGCCCATTCCCAGCACGCCCCTCGCTGAGCTCACATCCTGGCAGCAGTGCGGGAGCCCCCAGCCACAGAAGGGATTTCTAACTGGTTGCGAGCCACGTCCTCCGCCTGGCCTCGGATATCAAGGAGATTTCTCATTTTTTCTTCTTAGCCTTTAAATGAGGCCTCCTGCAGAGGAAAACAAGGGGCTCTTTGTGGAAAACATTGCCCATCTCTTGCTTTTACATTGCATCTTTTATGCCAGTATCCCTCAAAGCATTTTCACAGACAAGTGCCGTTGTCTTCCCCCTTACAGATGGCAGTGAGGAAAAGCACAGAAAGTTAAGTGGTTCAACGAAGGTCGCTCAAAAAGTCAGAGCAGAGGTGGGAAAGGAACCCAGAGCTCCCTGCTCCCAGGCCCATCCCCTGCCCACTCCCAGGCCTAGCTGCAAACAGTTGGTGTCTATGAGTACCCTTCCCACACCCCGCCAGCATGCAAATCCCCCTTATCTTTGCTACTTAAAGCTCAGAACTGAAACTCCATCTTCCTAACCAGGATTGCACAGATCTTTGGATGGAAGGGGCCATCTTGCAAAATCAATTGAAGGCCGATGGACCTGCCAAGACCCAACAGGGTGGGGGCGGGGGGGCTGCGGGTCCCCTCAGGAGGTGAGATGCAGGCGTCAGGCTTGAAAAGCAATTGCATTACCTGTGCGGCTGAGGTTTTACTGCCTGCTCAATCCGAAAGTTAGCAAAGTAGTAATCAATGGAAAGGAAATATAATTGAGAAGATTAAAAGCTGAGGGTGGGTATGGACTGGGGAGGGAAGTGATTGCTAAAGAGGTCCATTTGTATAATTCAAAGGTCGATGCCTCTCATTAAACTCACATCTCCAGACACTCAGGGGATGAAAAGAAGCTCTCCATGCTGACTGCCTGACACCTAAGAGTTTCCTCCGGCCACTTTCAAGGGCAGCATGAGGCCAGGGGGACCGAAGAGGCTGTTGGAAAGTGAATTTAGGGGAATCCATAAGCAGAAGAACATTTAGAGAATTGCAAAACACAAACAGGTCTTCTGACCCTTTTTAAAAAGATATCCAAGTTTCTTGTAGACTATGAGGGCTTATTTACATGATCTGCACAGAAACTTAATCCATGCCTAAGGAGGTCCTAGACTGACAGTCTCACCTTCTCTGTTTATATTTATACCCACCCTCCCCAACACACACACACACACACACACACACACACACACACACACACACGTTTATCCTTACATGAAATGCATCTGTTTCTAAAGCTTCCATAATGAACTCTGGCTGAGACTACCTGTTTACTTACTGACCTAGCAACTGCATCTGTCTGAAACAAGTGACAAGGTCATCCCCGACACTCCTCCCTGGAAAGGAAGGTGTGTTGGAGAGCAAGCGTGTGTGTATGTGTCTACAGATCTAAACTGAGATGTTGGGGCTGCAGGATCCAGGAAGCCAAGACATGGGCACCAAAGCAGGCAATATCATAGTTTCCCTTCTGGTCCTGCTCTTTGACTGCAGAGGATGCTCATGGGACTTGGTCCAGTGCATCTGTTTCCCTTATTGTTCTTTATCGTCAGCCCTTGCTGCCTGCATCAGAAACCCCTGTAAGTGTATGCCAGAGACAATAGGATACAGGGAGGACTGCCAGACTTAGTAAATGTTTTAGTTTACTGTTACTGTAGAACACATTACCACAACAGTTTAAAACAATGTGTATTTTTGTATCTGAAAATTTCCCTGATTCAGGAGTCTAGCATGGTCTGGATGGGTTCTCTGCTCAGGTTTCACATAGCTGAAGTCAAGGTGTTGGCCAGGCCCTGCCATCTGGTGTTGGCCAGGCCCTGCCATCTTGTCCAAGGCTTGGGGGCTTCTTCTCAGCTCTCAGGTTGTTGGCGGAACCCCCAGTTCATTCCAGTGTGGAGCTGAGGTTCCCTGCGTTCTTGCTGGCTGTCAACTGGGGGTTGACCACTGCTCCCTGCCCTGTGGCCTTCTCCATAGCACAGCAGTTTACTCCTTTGAGGTCTACTGGTTCAAATGTCTAGCTTCCTTTTTATCTGGACTCTAGATCCAGAATTAATGGTTCATGTAGTTTCGTTAGGCCCACCCAGATAATCTTCTCTTTGATTGACTTGATAAAGTCAACTGATTAGTGAGCTTAATTACATTTGCAAAAATCCTTTTGGCCGTGTAGTGTAACATAATCACAGGAGTGATGTTGCATCACATTCACAGGTTTCACCTACACTTTAGGGTAAGAGAGTGCATCGGGGGAGGGTCATTGGGGAGCATCTAAGAATTCTGCCTAATAGAAGAAATAAAAATACCAGATGCCCAATTAAATTTGAATTTCAGATAAAGAATACATTTTAATTACTTCTCACACAATATTCAGGACCTGTGTCTACTAAAATATTATTCATTGTTTATCTGAAATTGAAATTTAACTGGGCACTCTGGATGTTACCTGGCCACCCAAGGTGCAGAGCGCATAGGCCTCTGCTCCCCAGAAAGGCGGAGACTGGCTTGCAGCAGAAGGCATTTCCTTTGTGCAGCAAGCAGCAGTAGACCTTTCTTCAGCTGGGGGCCCTTTGGTGATAAGAGAAGGCCTTTGTGGCCTTATTTCTGCAGCCCGGCTTTCTCTGCTTCCCTCCCAGCTCCCTCGGCCCAAGCCTGTCAACACCCTGCATACTCACTGAGAGCAATTGCTGTTCCCAGGCCGTGTGCAGAAACAGGCCACAGAGGTCAGCCACAGAGGCTCACTTGCCTAGAATCACAGAGCCTGGGGGATGGGGTAGGGAATCTGGAGAGGGAAGCTTGGGTGAAGAGGCAGGCAGAAACAACCCCAGGCCCTCTCCCATCTGCCTCAACAGAAGCTCTTGCCCTTGGTGGGGGGCGTCTGGTAGGCTCTTTGGGCTACGGAACACTTCCCCTGAACTGGCAGAAGAGTTTTCCTTGGGAGCGAGGCTTGGCTCTCCACGCAGCTGCTTCCAACTCTTGCCAGCAACACTTCCAACTCTGGCCAACCCAATGTAACATTTTAACAGGCCAGGCCCTATTAGCCTGATCCTAGGACGGGTTATTCTTTCCAGTTTTCACTAACAAAAATCCCCTTTTATTTGGACACTCAAGTGGCCTCTAGGAAAGGAGCTTTCATGAGCTGCCAAAAATGTTCGGATGCGGCAACATTTGTGTGTGTGGCCAATTACATCGATACCTCTGGGGCTGATCCCACAGGCCTTTCTCAGGCAAAACACCTATGAACTTCCAGCAGACCCCCCACCCTTTTTCTCGAGCTCTAGCTGCAAGAAGAGGCCTGAGGTAGCTGCCTGAGCTGAGCAGCTGGAGATGGGCTTATGTGTGGAGTTTTTACTTGGATGAAATCAATCTGAGTGGGGAGAGTGATTTATATAAGCACCAGTCAATGCATTATTAGAATTAATATCATTATTTTGCTGCTTCCTTTTTTAGGTTTTTCCTCTCATAAATCAATTTAGTTTGATAAGATGGGGCTGAGTTTTGGCTGTACACAGATTAGGGTGTTCTGAGCTGTGGGAGTGAAGGACTGTTTGGTGAGTTCAGACAATGCCCCCATTGTTTTCTGATTTATTGAAAGCTCAGGTTTTGCTGGTATTACATGCACTCGCTGATGTTTTGCAAAGCCTGGATTAGATTTTTTTTTTTTTTACTTGAAAGCTATCTCCACACAGCCTTGGTTTCTCAGCATCTCTAGTTTGTCATAGACTGGCCTTTTTCCACAGCCAAGCAATGGCCAGTGAGAGGATGGGTAGGTGTCTTGATAATCATTCTTTCTTTCCATCTTCGTATTTGGCCAACATGCACTAACTTGTCATGCATCTGTTCTGAGTTTCCTAACCACTTGCAGAAGAGGATCTATTTGAGTCTTTTTCTTAATCATTGTCCTTGTTAAATGGCTTTGTTGTGTGATCTCTTTCATACTGATGTGATCTCATTGCCAAACCAGTGCAGCCTGCTGTCACCCACCAGAAGCCCACTAATATGGCCAGCTGGAGTGTACTCATGGGAGTTTGGATGCCCTGTCAATTTGCCCCTTCACGCACCTCATACAAAGGTGCCCTCCACAAGCTGCGTCTCAGAGACTTGTTTCAGAAGTCACTAGGGAAGTTCACAGTATTTTTCTTATGAAAAAGACACCAAAAATGCTTAGAAAAGGGTGTGCAACAATAAATCAGAAACAGTTGATTCGTCTTCAGGTTGATTTGTGCTCCCTTGAGCTTCTTCACCTGTCACATCTTTGCTCTGTGTTTGCGACGCCCTTGCTCACCAGAACCTTTTGAGAGCCCCTGCAATGGCATTTCCCATCCATGTCCCCAGCCTAGAGGCTCCTCT
This sequence comes from Cacajao melanocephalus, assembly GCA_963573385.1. NCBI lineage: Eukaryota > Metazoa > Chordata > Mammalia > Primates > Pitheciidae > Cacajao > Cacajao melanocephalus. Next base: position 179,885 of record CAUYLG010053293.1, on the reverse strand, counting down.
GCCATTTTTCCTCTCTGTTCTGAAAATGAAATTTAGGAGCATAAACCCGGGGGAACAGGGTGCATCCCCACTGGCACAGACCAATGTTCCTAAGAAGTCTGGTGTTAACCCCTCTAAGGGTGGCTAAAAGCCTGGTGGTGTTTTCCTTTATTAAATCTCCAAGAACTATCAAAAAATTGATGTTTTAAATAAGCCTTAAAGAGATGAAGTTTTCAAACCCAGGGTCTTACACGTAACAGTCATTCTCTAAACAGTCTGGAATCAACTGCATTTGATATTGACTAGTTTTTCAGTTTTAAGAAAAATTATTAAAATAAAAATCTTCCCCCAAACAAAAGCTTTCTCAAATTAGGGCTTATCATTATATTCATCCCATGTCAGAGCTACAAAATGAGCCCTCCCTGATGCAGGACTTGGTGCTGGAAATCCTCAGAGAAGTCTCAAGTTTTCTAGGAACATATGTGCCCACATATGCGCACAGCACATTGTACCTTCATTGCTCCCCCATTCCCAATTTAGACGCTTTCTCTGGCTAACACATGAAAGTCTGTTTCTTCAAAGGGGGAATATTCCAGAGGAAAATGGATCAAGAAATTGTTTTTGAAACAGAAAGGGCTGGTTCTGAATTGAGACGGAAACTTAAGGTGGTAAAAACCTGACTAGTAGTGTTGTAAGTTAGGAGCACTCCTAGTCCCTTGTAATTCTGTGTTCTAAGGTACTAGATTTCATTTCATCAACTTCATTTACACAGTACACTGGGAAGCTGACATATGATCATCCCATTGTAAATATGCCAAAACTGGGGCTCAGGGAAATTAGGTGGCTTACCCCGACACTCAAGAGTGTGGACCAAAGCCAGCTTTCTTGCTCTCCTTTTGAAGGAAACTGCTCAGAATGAACATATTTTTTTTTCTAAATAACAGCTCTTATTCACATATTCTTCCAACCAGGCTATGAAGTCCTTGATGATGATGACACTACAGACCATATATTTTGACCCACTATATTTCAAATACTTTCAAGCACGTGTATTGTGGTTGAATGTCATGAACTCTTCAAAATGACTCTGTAAGTTAGGGCAATAATATTAGCCCCATTTTATTCATTAGGGGAAAAAAGGCTCAGAGATGTTAACTAGCCCAAAGTCACAGAGCTAAAAGATAGCCGAACTCTGACTTTATGAACTCTGACTTTAACTGTGCTGTGTACATTCTCAGAAACTAGTGGATTGCACTGAACCAAATACTTGGCTACGAAGGCTACGCTGATGGTTTTCGTGTCTCTCCCTTTAAAGCGCAGACTAGCTCCTCATTTCTCACAGTAGGTACTTCTAACTGCTAGCTCCATATAACATTTCCTAATATGAAGCAGATTGGTACCAACATAAAGTTGATCATCACCTTAGGCAGAATGCAAGGGGTGCAAAGAAGGGAGAAATACAAGTCTCTCTCCCTCTCTCTCAACAGCAACATTTGAAGCTCAGTGCTGTTCAATGTCCGAATTCTCACCAATAGCATACGTCAGATTCATTCTGAGAGATGTACTTATTTATCTCAATGAGCCTCTTTGTAAATGGTACACCTTAAACACAGTACAGTCTTAGCAAGGCTTGTCCTGGCAAAACTAGCAGAACATAGAAATATATGGTCATACCTCAACTACTGGAAACATTCAAGGATCATGCTGGGTAAGGATTCATCCTTTGTTGAGATAGTATCGTTGCTCAGTGAAATCTGAAAGGTTGTGTTCAGCTCCTGTCTGTGAAACACACTAGCTGTGTAGCTTCAAGCAACCTTCAGTACTTAATTTCACTGAATGTACTTCGTCACCTGATAAAATGGGGATCATGCTATTCTATTTTCTGGCTGCTGTGGGAATTAAAATATATCTGTTCTGACAATTAGTAGGCCTTCAACAAATATTGCTTTCCCTTTTGGAATACATGAAATATAATTTAGCTTTTTCTCTTAGACACGAGCATCTACAAACCATAACCATCCACTCTTAGATTGTGTCTTAATACAGTGAGGCACTCAGAGGTTACTGACCTAAGTGGGACCCAATTTCCCCATAACCTAAACATTTAAGCCCGCCTGTGTGGACTGGCTTGTATGGTTTTACCTTGAGACCTAGGGTGTGTTCCAGGGTTGGGGAGGCTCAGCGTGATTGATAGGCCAGCCTCCTGCGTTGGGTTGCAGCTCTTTACCCCTATTCGCTCAGCGAGTGTTACCCCATTTTGCATCGTGCCTTCTCTACTCCTCTGTCCTTCAAGGACGCCCTTCATCACTCTCATGAACCTTTCCTCTTCTTTCTGAATTTCTATTTTCCCCTTGTGCCTCCCTTCCTTCAGTTTGCTCAGCCTTTGATATCAGGGAGACGTGGCTTTTATCAGTGCTAACTGTACCAGTCAAGGTCCCAATAGGAAACAGGGGATATGCTCAAATTAGAACTCTAGAAGGGCCGAACAAAGGCACTATCTACAAAGTGTGGGCAGAGTGAACTACCTTCCGGCTCACTCTGGATGGTGCAGTACCCTGGGTCTAAAAACAAGGGAACGATCACTGCCTCTAGGTCTGAATGGATGAGGAAAGGGAGTGGTTTCTAGAACTTGGAAGAAGTGCATCATGGGAAAGACCCCACTGAAGAGGGGCAGTAGCCTCACTGGAGAGGACCAGGGGGATACGTACCTCAAACTTTCTCTTCTCCCTCCCTTCCATATCCTTCTAGGGCTTCCACTGGGCAAAAAGCACGTGAGAAGTCAAAGAAAAAGGCTTCCAGGGCACAGGGCAGGGTGAAGCAGGGTACAGGGGTCTAGAGGCACACACTAACCAAAGAGCTTACTTTCCTTTAACTCACGAACATAGCACTCATACATCTTCAACTTTCTGCAGCAGCATATAATCCTCTTTTGGGTCTGGACTCACCACCCATCTAGACAGCTGGAAATCCTGAATGCAGAGGTGTGGGATAATTGGGGTGTGGCTGTCATTTATGCAGACTTACAGGCTGAATTGTGTTTTCATTCCTTGTTCCATTTTCCTTCCTTTCTTTAATTTACTATGGCCTGCTCTACATTTTATGGAGCTATTTTAAGCATACACAGGAGATCTTCTTGCCATACGGAGGGAACAATCAATGTTCTCATTTAATAATTCATTCCTTCATTAAATGCTCCAAGTAATTAAATAAAACATGAATAAATTCCATGCTGATATTTGCTAAAGTTTTGTTTCTAGAGAATTTTACCTGTTGGAAAATATACTGGGACCATTATTTACTATGATAAACAATGAAGGAGGGAAACCTTCACAGTGTATAGACACATAGAACTGATTTCATTATACGTACTAGATGTTATATATAGACATACCGCATATCACATATCATATGTTGGAGGCAGTGTGTGTGTGTGTATGTGCATGTGTGTATATATACACACGTGTGTGTGTTTGTATATTCCCTCTAACACTGAAATAGACCTATGAACTATTAAAGACACTGAGGCTCAGAGAAGTTCAGTACCTTACCCAGGGTCACATCTGGCAAATGTCAGATTCACAAATCAACAGCAGGTTTGCCTGGCACCAAAGCCCCTGCTCTATCTATGATTCCCCACCCCTACATCTTCCCTTCATTTCTATGGGGAAATAGGTGATTCAGAAGAACTATCCTAATAACTCACAGAGTTTTCCATATATCAACATATGTGTGTGTGTGTGTGTGAGAGAGAGAGAGAGAGAGAGAGTGAGAGAGAGAGAGAGAGAGAGAGAGAGAAAAGAGACAGGAAGGGGGACACAGAGAAGAAAAAAAAGAGAGGGAGAGACAAAGTGTAGATTTCAGAAGCTTGAAAGAAAATCTCTGAGGGAAGTTCTAAAAGAATAAGAGTAGGAGAAAGAACTGATGGAAAATAAGATCTGTTCTGAGCATTCTTCCCCAAAGCAGTTTGGCCCACATGTTTCCATGGGCCCAATGTGTATGTAGGTTCTGCAAAGCAGTCCACGCTCACTGAAGGCTATTGTGTCCTTGCCCTGCTCGGAATCAGTAAGAGGCACAACTGCTCCCAAGGGGGCTTCCCATTAGCACTGGGGTCACATGCTGTACTAGTCCCTTCTCACACTGCTATAAAGAAATACCTGAGTCTAGGTAATTTACAAAGAAAAGAGGCTTAATTTGCTCACAGTTCTGCAGGCTGTACAGGAAGCATGACTGGGGAGGCCTCAGGAAACTTACAATCATAGAGGAAGGCGAAGGGAAGCATACACGTCTCACGCGGCCAGAGAAGGAGGAGGAGATGGGGCAGGTGCTACCCCCTTAAACAATCAGATCTCATGAGAACTCACTCACTCTCGTGAGACAGCAAGGAGAAAATCTGCCCCCAGAATCCAGTCACCTCCATCGGGCCCCTCCTCCAACACCAGGGATTACAATTTGACCTGAGATTTGGGTGGGAACTCAGATCCAAATCATATCACATTCCTTTTTAATAACCTGTTCCTTGGATGACTTCCTTGTTAGCACTTTCTGATTTTTTCACATCCTCATGTAAGATACTTGTTTGCTATAACATTAGTTTCGTAGAAGGTGTGGATTGAAACTACATCTCCTGAAAGTCCTCTGCATGTTAAAATAGTCCCACTCTTAAGGAGAAAACTCATTTCCATATACATCCCCACCACTTTTCCAAATAGCTTCTTTTCCTACAAAGTCCTATCCGTCCTTTTGTGGACTAAATAACCCTTGCCTCTTGCCCCTCCCTCATACCCACCTCCAATTGGTCAACAGGTTCTGCTGGGCCTGTACTATGAATCTCTTCCTCCTTCTTCACACTGACACCACAGTTTAAGTCCTTATCCCCTCTCCTCTGATACACAATGAGCACCCGCTCTATAAACTTTTTCCAAATGTGAACACATTAACCCTTTTGACACAGACCCTCCTAACCACCTCACCACTCCTTATTGATCTTCACTGGACCACTAGATTCAACATTGTAAATTTTAGATTTGATTTCACGTCTCTGTTTAAGGCACCTCCTAATGGCTGCTAACGGCCTAAAAGAATAATCCAAATACTTTAACCTGATGCAGCTGGGGCCCACCCCTCTTTCCAAGTGCTCCCTCCAGCCCACCATGCACTCCGTATTCATTTATGCACCCCTACCTTTGCTCATGGTCCTCTCTCCCCACACTGCTTATGGTCCAACCTCTTACCATCCCTCCTGGCTTAGCCTGAGTCTATGCTCTTAGTCACTAGCAAGAGAAAGACTCCTTTGGCCCAGCTTGGCTCAATTAGCTATGGCTAGGGAAACAAAGCCACTTCTTACACACGTGGCCAGTGGCAGGGGCATGGGAGGGTGAGACGTTATCAATCTGGCAGCTGCCCCAACTTATCTATTATATTTCCTATATTACTATAGGAACATAGACAGGATAGGTTCTAGATCCATGAGCTAGTTGTGCCACATGGGTCTACCTGCCAGCTACTGGAGGCTGAGGCAGGGTGCTCATTTATCACATTGGTTAGCTCACATGCTTATGTTGTCATTCACAAGATACAGAGATATAATTTTTAGCTAGTTCTTTCTCACTCTTCAGACTCAGCCTTAAGTTATCATACCCATAAAGAAAGGAACAAATGGTTAAAGGGAAATAATGGACAACATCAGAGAGAGGAGAGGCACAGAAATCAATGCACTTCTTGTGAAATTACTACGTTTTTTCCTTGTTTCTTCACTGGAACCACTCATCAGAATGCATGTGAGATCAGACTAGACTAGAATATTTCAAATGTTCTTTAGCTGCTGAACCTTTCCTTCAAAAGAAATTTTAATGGAACTGTATTCAATTAATCAGATAGAAATGGGGCTGGTGGGGTACAGAGGGGCTGAGAGCACCGCCCCCCCCACCTGCCTGAATCCCCCCTACTCCCTGCCTCTCACCTCCACAGTGGCCTCTGGGAAGCCCCTGAAGAAGGCCAATATCAGGTAGGTTGGCCCACCACAGAGGACCGGGACTGTCAGCAGAAGGACCAGGGAGGGAAGGTGAAGGAAGTCTCATTACAACCTCCGGTTGAGTTTTCCGTATTTGTTTTTCATTGGAGAATTCTAACAAAGCCGTTTTTCTTTTACCTTTGCAGGTCCCTTATTTGAGACGAGCAAATGGCTGTATCGTTTGTGGCCTGGGTGTGTTGTGTCTGGTTCTCGTGGTTTGTTTTCCTGCTTTGAAAATGAAACCGTTCATAGCTCAGAGATGGAAAGCAGACCACGTTTTGTCAGCAAGGCCATTCGTCATGTCCCCCAGAGGGGGCCATGAACTTCCACAGCCTTGTGCTCTACCAGCACGAGGACCACCCATGCTGCAGAGCTCAGAAGGCCACCAGGCAGCACAGGGCCAGCCGGGCACGAGGCCTCAGCCAGCTCCCACCCACCCCTGGGGACACAAGTCTGAAATAAGCCAGCGTGACAGTCCGTGGAGACCAGATCCCACATGGTGGTCCGGGTCTCTTGCAAGGTGAATCTTGCCAAAAGTAAGCCCAGGGTAAACTTGCAAAAGGACCCAGAGTGAACAGAGCTCCTCAGATCTGCCTCAGAGCAGAGCCCAGTGAGGAAATCACTTTACTGCTCTGGTAAAAGTTGTTTGGCTATGTTTAGGTTGAACTCTTTTTTTTTTTTTTCAGCTGTTCTGCAGAAAGCTAGTTGTAAAATGCTATGACATACAGCAAAGAACCTCTGTTAGCAAATGTCTGCACCTGCTGGGCGGGGGAACCAAAGGAGGAAGCGGTGCAGAAGCATCAATGCAAAAAGAAGTTCCCCATGCAGCTGTCCCGAGCAGACCAGCATATCTCAGCAACTCTGTCAGACACACACCTGGAAACACACGAAAGGTGCCAGTGGGGGCCACCCACATCTTTGGGGCTGGCAGCCTGGAATCTGCATTTAGAACAAGTTTCCCAAGTGACTGCGACCTAAACTCATTTGAGAGTCAGGCCACCTGGGTGATGTTGATTATAGGACCCTGTGTCTGGGGAGTGTCTCTCCATGTGAGCCTGGAAAAGCATTCCAGGCTTTAGAGAATGAAGAAACCCTGGAGTCGTCCCAGAGCTGATAAGCAAGGCTGAGGAGGAGGATCCTATTTGCTTTTCCAAGTAGTGTCAAGACTGGAGAAAAGTAGCACAGAGCTCAAACCTTCTGAATCGGTTTTTTTAAACTGGGATAAATGTACCACTTAGACCTAGAACAACAGCTTAGGACAGACTGAGAACTGATTGGAATTGGGCTCAGTGAGGAACAAGCTGAGCCCAGAGCCTGTATTTCAAACCTTGTTCCCTCTTATGTCTCTGTTCATTTTTTTTTTAGAAAGTGATGACTCACTCACAATGTGACTTTCAAAACAATATAGCTGTAACAGAAAAAGCATGGAAGTATGTGCTTTCTCCCATTTTCTCATTTAAACCTTTTGGAACATCCTATCTTATTCCTCTGATACCTAAAACATCGACATATACATCCAAGATACTTTATCATTCACCTGGGGGTAGACTCCAGGCATTCAGGAAGAATCAGAAACATCAACAGGCCTTCCCTTGCAACTGCAGGTATTCCGAGCTCACAGCTCACCCTGAATCTGAACCTTTCAGGGTTTCCTAGAATATGCAGTAATCCCAACTCTCCTGTTCCCTCTGACCACAGCCCGAGAACAGCCTCAGACCAGGTCTGTGCTCCAGGGACTGGCAGGTTGACAAGTTGTCACAGAGCATTTGGTGCTTTGTCAGCTCCCGCGCTAGATGGTGACTCCTGAGTCAGATTTCCCCATTTCATGACTTCAGCATGTGTGGCCGAAGGGACTAAGCAGTCATGCTCTCTACAACATCTGGCACGCTCCACCTCTTGGGCCTCATCTTGCAAATTTTCTAATGAAAGAAAAATTCTAATTATCTCATTTCTTTGCCATTGGGTAGAATGGTGAGTTTGGGGTGGGGGTGGAGAGGATACTGGGAAAAAATGGCTCTTATCTCTTCCTGTGCTCTATCTGTATTTGAAATCTGGTGATGAAGATGTATGTGAGATGGAGGAGGGGTTCAGAAAGGACACATTCTGAAACCCAGCAGACTAATCAGTCAGCTTCAGTCTGCGAATCACGTGCTCCACAAATGATTTACAGTCACACAATCAGCATTCCTGGGTTGGGGGTGGCCATCCCTGGCTATGGCCAAGTCTGTTAGAAAGGGAGGAGCAAATGGCACAAGCAGGGAGAGGCCAGAAAAGAGAACCAGAGAACAAGAAAATGAAGAAAGAGAGTGGAAAAAAGAAACAGAAGTAAAAACCAGGGCACATGTCTCAACTTTCAAGAATTATTTCTCCTATTGCCTTGATCAGCCCTCTTAAAAGGAATGGTATTTTTCTTCATCGTATTAATTCCCTGAAAGTGCTTCACTACATCAGACATTTTGGGAATTATTGATTTAGGAGTCTCTCTCTTTATGTCAGAATATAACTTCTACTCTTAGCCAGGATTTGAAGCTCATGTTAGGCTTCATAAAGGCTCAATGAATAACTGGAATGACTAAATTTTTTAAAATTAACTTCACTGGTGAGAGATTGTTTGCTTTGGGGATAGACAGTAGATAAAGTGAGGCCACCATTGGTTTCCTTCTCTTTCATTTTTATTCCCCTACTTTTGTGCTAAAAGAGCAATTTTTAAAAATTATGCTTTAAGTTCTGGGATACATGTGCAGAACGTGTAGGTTTGTTACATAGGTTTACATGTCCCATGGTGGTTTGCTGCATCTATAAACCTGTCATCTCTATTAGGTATTTCTCCTAATGTTCTCCTTCCCCTAGCCTCCCACACCCCAACAGGCCCTGGTGTGTGATGTTCCCCTCTCTGTGTCCATGTGTTCTCATTGTTCAGTTCCCACTTAATGAATGAGAACATGCAGTGTTTGATTTTCTGTTCCTGTGTTAGTTTGCTGAGAATGACGGTTTCCAGCTTCATCCTTGTCCCTGCAAAGGACATGAACTCATCCTTTTTTATGGCTGCATAGTATTTCATGGTGTATATGTGCCACATTTTCTTTATCCAATCTATTATTGATGGGCATTTGGGTTGGTTCTAAGTCTTTGCTATTGTAAATTTTACTGCAATAAACATATGTACTCATGTGTCTTTATAGTAGAATGATTTATAATCCATGGGTATATATCCAGTAATGAGATTGCTGGGTCAAATAGTATTTCTGGTTCTAGATCCTTGAGGAATTGCCACACTGTCTTCTACAATGGTTGAACTAATTTACACTCCCACCAACAGTGTAAAAATGTTCCTATTTCTCCACATCCTCGTCAACATCCATTGTTTCCTGACTTTTTAATGATTGCCATTCTAACTGGCATGAGATTGTATCTCATTGTGGTTTTGATTTGCATTTCTCTAATGACCAGTGATGAAGAGCTTTTTTTTTCACATTTGTTGGCCACAAAAATGTCTTATTTTGAGAAGTGTCTGTTCATATCCTTCACTCACTTTTTGATGTTTTTTCTTTTTTCTTGTAAAATTTGTTTAAGTTCTGTGCAGATTCCGGATATTAGCCCTTGTCAGACGGATAGATTGCAAAAATTTTCTCCCATTCTGTAGGTTGCCTGTTCGCTCTGATAATAGTTTCTTTTGCTGTGCTGAAGCTCTTTAGTTGAATTAGATCCTTTCTGTCAATTTTGGCTTTTGTTGCTATAGCTTTTGGTGTTTTAGTCATAAAGTCTTTGCCCATTCCTATGTCCTGAATGGTATTGCCTATGTTTTCTTCTAGGGTTTTTATGGTTTTAGGTTTATGTTTAAGTCTTTAATCCATCTGGAGTTAATTTTTGTATAGGGTTTAAGGAAGGGATCCAGTTTCAGCTTTCTGCATATGGCTAGCCAGTTTTCCCAATACCATTTATTAAATAGGGAATCCTTTCCCCATTGCTTGTTTTTGTCAGGTTTGTCAAAGATCAGACATTTGTAGATATGTGGCATTATTTCTGAGGCCTCTGTTCTGTTCCATTGGTCTATATATCTGTTTTGGTACCAGTACCATGCAGTTTTGGTTACTGTAGCCTTGTTGTATTTTTTGTATTCCGGTAGTGTTTTGCCTCTTGCTTTTATTTTTTTTTTTTTTTTTTTTTTTTTTTGCTTAGAATTATCTTGGCTATGTGGGCTCCTTTTTGGTTCCATATGAAATTTAAAGTAGTTTTTACTAATTCTGTGAGGAAAGTCAATGGTAGCTTGATGGGGATAGCAATGAATCTTTAAATTGCTTTGGGCAGCACGGCCATCCTCACAATATTGATTCTTCCTATCCATGAGCATGGAATGTTTTTCTATTTGTTCATGTCCTCTCTTATTTCCTTGAGCAGTGGTTTGTAGTTCTCCTTGAAGAGATCCTTCACACCCCTTGTAAGCTGTATTCCTAGCTATTTCATTACCTTTGTAGCATTAGTGAATGGGAGTTCACTCATGATTTGGCTCTCTGTTTGTCTATTATTGGTTTATAAGAATGCTTGTGATTTTTACACATTGATTTTGTATTCTCAGACTTTGCTCAAGTTGCTTACCAGCTTAAGGTAATTTTGGGCTGAGATGACAAGGTTTTCTAAATATACAATCATGTCCTCTGCAGAAAGAGACAATTTGACTCTCTTTCTCTTCCTATTTGAATACCTTTTATTTTTTTTTCCTGCCTGATTGCCCTGGCCAGAACTTCCAATACTATGTTGAATAGGAGTGGTGAGAGAGGGCATCCTTGTCTTGTGTGGTTTTCAAATGGAATGCTTCGAGCTTTTGCTCATTCAGTATGATATTGGCTGTGGGTTTATCATAAATAGCTCTTATTATTTTGAGATATGTTCCATTCAATACCTAGTTTACTGACAATTTTAAGCATGAAGGGATGTGAATTTTATTGAAGGCCTTTTCTGCATCTATTGAGATAATCATGTGGTTTTTGTCATGAGTTCTGTTTATGTGATGGATTATGTTTATTGATTTGCATATGTTGAACTAGACTTGCATTCCAGGGATGAAGCCAATTTGATCATGGTGGATAAGCTTTTTGACATGCCGCTGGATTTGGTATGTCAGTATTTTATTGAGGATTTTCACAAACTAAGCTTCATAAGCAAAGGAGAAATAAAATCCTTTACAGACAAGCCAATGCTGAGAGATTTTGTCATGGCCAGGCCTGTCTTACGAGACCTCCTGAAGGAAGCGCTAAACATGGAAAGGAACAACCGGTACCAGCCACTGCAAAAGCATACCAAATTGTAAAGACCATTGACACTGTGAAGAAACTGCATCAACTAACAGGCAAAACAACCAGCTAGCATCGTAATGACAGGATCAAATCCATACATAACAACATTAACCTTAAATGTAAATGGGCTAAATGCCCCAATTAAAAGACAGGAACTGGCAAATTGGATAAAGAGTCAAGACCCACCAGTGTGCTGTATTCAGGAGAACCATTTCATGTGAAAAGACACACATAGGTACAAAATAACGGGATGGAGGAATATTTATCAAGAATTTAGAAAGCAAAAAAAAAAAAAAAAAGCAGAGGTTGCAATCCCAGTCTCTGATAAAACAGACTTTAAACCAACAAAGATTAAAAAAAAAAAAAAGACAAAGAAGGGCATTACATAATGATAAAGGGATCAATGCAACAAGAAGAGCTAACTCTCCTAAATATATATGCACTCAATACAGGAGCACCTAGATTCATAAAGCAAGTTCTTAGAGACCTACAAAGAGACTTAGACTCCCACACAATAATAGTGGAGGACTTTAACACCCCACTGTCAGTATTAGGCAGATCAACAAGACAGAAAATTAACAAGGATAGTCAGGACTTGAACTCAGCTCTGGACCAAGCAGACCCAATAGACATCTACAGAACGCTCCACCCCAAATCAACAGAACATACATTCTTCTCAGCACTGCATTGCACCTGTTCTCAAACTGACCACATAATTGGAAGTAAAAGACTCCTCAGCAAATGCAAAAGAATGGAAATCAAAACAAATAGTCTCTCAGACCACTGTGTAATCAAATTAGAACTCAGGATTTAAAAACTAACTCAAAACCACACAACTACACGGAAATTGAACAACCTGCTCCTGAATGACTGCTGAGTAAATGACTAAATTAAGGCAGAAATAAAGAAGTTCTTTGAAACCAATGAGAACAAAGACACAACATACCAGAATCTTTGGGACACAGCTAAAGTAGTGTTTAGAGGGAAATTTATAGCACTAAATGCCCACAAGAGAAAGCAGGAAAGACCCAAAATCAATACTCTAACATCACAATTAAAAGAACTAGAGAAGCAAGAGCAAACAATTCAAAAGCTAGAAGACAAGAAACAAGATCAGAGCAGAACTGAAGTAGATAGAGGCATGAAAACCCCTACCAAAAAAAAATCAATGAATTCAGGAGATGTTTTCTTTTTTGTTGAAAAGATTAACAAAATAGACAGACCACTAGCCAGACTAATAAAGAAAAAGAAAGAGAAGAATCCAACGGACACAATAAAAAATGATAAAGGGGATATCACCACTGTTCCCACAGAAATACAAACTCTCATCAGAGAATACTATAAATACCTCTATGCAAATAAACTAGAAAATCTAGAAGAAATATTATAAATTCCTGGACACTTACACCCTCCCAAGACTAAACCAGGAAGAAATTGAATCCCTGAATAGACCAATAACAAGTTCTGAAATTGAGGCAGTATTTAATAGCCTACAAACCAAAAAAAAGCCCAGGACCAGATGGATTCACAGCTGAATTCTACCAGAGGTACAAAGAGGAGCTGGTACCATTCCTTCCTTTGAAACTATTCCAAACAGTAGAAGAAGAGGGACTCCTCCCTAATGAGGCCAGCATCATCCTGATACCAAAACCTGGCAGAGAGAGAGACACACACAAACAGACACACACACACACACACACACACACACACAAAGAAAGAAAAGAAATTTCAGGCCAATATCCCTGATAAAAGAACAATTTTAAAAAAGAATAAAGACTGCCACATTCTGCTTTTCACTCCCATTCATATTTGTGGTCATTATTATATTTGTGATAATCATAGAGACTTGGTCTCATGCAGTCTTGGGCACTGTGACAGTGTTTATTGCATGTAGTGAAGAATGAAAAAAATGTTTTAAACAGGAATAAAGGTCATGTTTGTGGGCTAATAATTTGGCATCAATACCATCTCCTGCCACAGTCTCTCTGCATCACAGGGGAGGACCTGGAAACACATTTCCCAGAAATCTTTCCAGTGTAGCCGTGGGTTAGACTCAGCCTCTAAGAGTCCTTGCACAAGATTTGGAACCAGTGTTCTCCAGCATCGGTTCCTGGCAGACCTGTGGTCGGTCAGCAGATGCAGAGGTTTCCAGGCAAGCTCCAGTGAATTGCCTGTCCTGGAGCTGCAGGCCAGTGGCATTGGCTTCCTACAGACTCTTGAAATTACAGTGATTTCAGGGAAGGCATTTGAGAATGACCCATTTTAGTGCTACATGCAGCTGAGGTCAGCAGCTTGAGTTCCCCCTACCCTAGCTCCCAGCCCTTCCAACAGTGTTGTACGACTCTACTTCTCTGAATTAAAACATTACTGCTTATAATGCCTCTTGTAGCTCCTGTTTCCCTGATTGAGCTCTGACAAATACAGCAAGCCTTTGGAATGAGACAATATCATTTAGGCATGGAGTGTCAACAGAGAAGAGAACAAGGAGCACACGAGCTACTTCTTTCCTTCCTTTGCCTGGCACAGGCTAACATGCTGCCCTCCAGCTCAGGGGGTCCCTTCCAGGATCCAAGCAAGATGCTACTAGACTGGTTGTCAGAATATAATAGGCATCAGTTCTTAAAACCTACCACAGGTAGGCACTATACACACATAATTTTTAGGTGTTATGATTCTCATTTCATAGCAAATGAAACTGACGCTCAATGAGATTAAGTGACTTGGTCAAGGCCACTTGACTGGTTACCAGTTTGGACTTGAACCCTGGACTATTGTGAAATTCCATGATCATTCTACTCTGCCATACTGCCTTACCTCACCAACCTTCTGGATTCTCCCACCTCAGTTTTTCCATCTGTTAAATGAAGGGATTGAATTAGATGACATTCAAAACCCTGCCTGGATCCAATCTTCTGTGACTGTGTGAACTGACGGAGCTCATCTCAGGCCTCTTCCCAGGAGCCCTGATGGCAGCCCGGAGATACTCAACATTAATGGGCATAGGCAGTAGGAAGTTGGAGGAGTCACCATGGCAAATTGGAAAGCGGGCAGTCTGGGTTCAAATAATACACTTTCTAGCTTTCTAATTGCTCACTTCCTAACTGGCAATGCTGGGCTAATTACCAAAATGTGTGGACTTCAGTTACACGGGGGCTTAATAAATTGTTGTTACTGTTGGTGCCCTCAGGCTGAGCCATGGATATGAGGCAGACAAAGAGGACAAGAGGAATACTGGGATGAAAAGGTACGGAATGCCAAGTAGAGAGAGGAACACAAGAAAGTTAGCAAGTTACACAGATCTGGAAGGTATCTTGGGTATCTAAGGTACAGGGAAGGCAGGTAGCTGAAGACAGGCAGAGAGAGAGAGAGAGAGAGACAGAGAGAGAGAGAGAGAGAGAGAGAGAAATGATCAGGGGCTGAGGATAGTGAGCAGCCAGCCATCAAGGGGGTACTGCTCAGAGTTAAACAAAAGTGGCATTCAAGACCAAAAGATACAATTTCCCCAATTTAAAGAAGCAGCCTTTACTTGAAGTATTCTGCTTTACAGATTTCAAACGTTAATAGCACAACTTCTGGAACATATTGATTCAGGTTTAAAAGAAGCCACCTGCGTCTAGCATTCACTCAATGGGATGTTCTGTAAGAGCAGAGTAACTCAAGTAGAAAAACCATGTTTCAGTGTCTTTAGTCTATCACTTATCTTAGCAAAATCGACTGTTTGCTCCCAAATACAGTCCCTGCAAACAAGAAAACATGGTGAGATCACCAAAGGGAAGACTGAGCCCTGCAGCCTGTAATAGACACTCAAAAAATGGTTAACTGAGCGAGTTCTTGAAATCACAAGAGAGAATTCCAGGAGATATGGTTATCAGGACAAAATAGTATCTCTTAGATGCAGAAAAAGCATTGAAATTTTTTAACTCTTTCATTAGGAGAGCTAATACCACCAGAAGGTCCTTTTCACACCTGAACCTCAAGAGGCTCCATCCCCAGGGAATGTGAATTTTTGGGCCTCTAAGAAAGGAATGTGAAGCTAGGTCTTTCTAGAACCATCTCCACCCTCATCCTAAGAAGCATTTAACAACATGGAAATGATTTAACCAGCATACCAGCCAAAGTACCCAGATAAATATATAGCTTTCCAACAAAGGGAGTCGCTAAAAATCTCAGTGGAATATCTTTAAATGTCAGCATCAAGAACAACAGAGGAAGTATGCTGGATGTGATCTCAGAGTACTGTTTCCAACTTTGGTTCTCTCTGTGGTAGAAAGAGAGTGGAACCCAGAAGCTGTGAGTGTAAAGCTCAAGACTCGCCACTTCGTCACTGAACGACTTTGGGAAAAACCACTTTGCTTCCCTGAGTTGTGCGATTCAACTATAAGGCAGGGATAATGGTGTGTGCTTTTCTGACTTCCAGGATTACTGTGAGGATAAAGTGTTAAGAGTGTGGAAATGTCTTAGAAAATAGGAACGTTCTCAACATAGGACCCATTACTAAAATCTTGTATTCCTCACTATGATAACCCTATCTAATTGCTCAGATTTTAAGTTATCATTCTTCTAATGACAAAATAAAAACCCCTGATAACTAATTCTTACGGCATGGGAGTGCTCAGTGATTTCATTCCATTGACTTAAGAGACAGTAAATCTGCAACCATACACCATTGCCATTACACACACGTAGTCACAAATAGGAAAGTCCATAGCAAAATTTGTACGGCAGCGCCTGGACTGTGAGTATGAGATTGGAGAGGACCATGTCCTCACTAATAAATGTCAGCTTGATTTGAATTACTTGCTAAAGCACAGCTTAGACAAAGCCAAAAAGGAAAACCAAAGCTTTCTTGATAAAATGGAATCCCAAAGCATAAATAAAAGATTTCACCTGAGAAGAATGATTTATTATCTCTCACTTAAGGAAAGAATGCACAGTCCATTCTATGTTACCACATCTCTTAAGTTGTTTGTTACTGGTTTATAAAAAGCTCATGCATGCATGTACTTAGACAAACACACACGCACACACTCTCCACAGATATACAAATTTTGCTAAAAGAAAACCTAGAAGTTATGCTTTGATTACCTGAAATAAAACTAGAAAAGTTTATTCTTTACAAGAATTAGCCCTTCTTTGCTTTCCAAAAGCAAATGACCCGAGGCCCAGGTAAAAAATACTGATGAAGCTTTATATTCGCCAAAGATAACTTGGAATTCAGGAAACCCCAGGCTACCAGTCCTTAGGCATTAAAATGAAGCTGTCACAAAAGAAAAGAGACTGAACGTCTAAAACTTGAAAACTCATTTGACCTGCCATGAAGCCATGAATTAATTGACTCTGCATCAAACTCATTTGGACCACATATAATTCAGTTCCTTATAAGCTATTTGATTAGAAATGTTGGAAATAATCATTTTATAGCATAAAGCCCCTTATTCTCCAAGTCAACAGAAGTGTGACATACTACAAAGAATATTTACATTTTTTGTGAGGAAGACATGAAATATCTTTCCTAAGAGCTGTCATCTAGAAATGAAAGGCCATGATGTATTCTTCTTTTTCTGTTTTAGTCATATATGCTGTCCTCCCAAAACTAAATATTTCCCTTTTCCAATGTAATTTAGACAATTTTACAAAACCGAGAGCAGGTTTTCAAAGGATTTTAAAGGTTCTCACAGTTATGTATTACTTGTAAGACATGGCCAGCTTGCCATGTGACTATTTCTACTTTTTAGTTAAGACAGGTAGAATATTCAGATAAAATATCCGGAATAAAATATTAGATCAGTAGAGAAGAGTCATCTGAGGATGCAGTGAGCATCTCTGTCCTGGGTTTTTTTTTTTAAACTAATCAATAAGAAGTAAACATTTTAGTTGCATTATACAAACACAACCAACATTTCAACATTGAAAATCTGAGTTTTCCCAATGCAAACCTACCTCAGAAGCTCTACTATACCTGGCAAGACCACAGGATTCTTATTTTCTTTAAGGTCCCGTGTCAGTTAAGATGTGTTAGACCCGTAGAGGTGTAAACAATGAAAAACAATGTGTTACCCCACATAGCAGAAAGTCTAGTCACGTCATAGCCTGGGCTCTGCTGCTCTGAAATGTTCCCAGCTTGGCCTTTCTGCATGTGCTGGTGTTGAACCAGGCTGGCTTTCTTCACAATTGCAAGTTGACTGTCAACTGCATCTAGAACTATATTTTTTCTTGTTCATGTGCAGTGAGCAAGAGACAAAAACTCTCCCAACCATAAAATAAAAATCCTCCCCTTCAGTCTTATTTGACCAATGAGTTCCCATGCTCACCCCTGTACCAACAGTTGTCAGGGAACTATCAAGCATAAATTGAGAGTCTTAAGTCCTGACCAACAAGGGAGATGGCTTGGATGCATCCAGACTCACCTCTGAGAGATTTGATCAACCTTTCTTGAGTTATTGAGCTGCATTGGGTGTAAGGGTTGAATATCCAAAGAAAATCTGGGTTCTATTAGGAAGAAAGAAAGGGAGAATTGATGCTAGAAAGTAACTGACAATGTCCATGTTAGAACCCCCTGGACTTCCCAGAAGTGATGAGAAGAGTTTTGGCTCTGATGGTGTGCCTGAAATTTGGGTAGGAGAGTGGTCCACTACTCGCAGGAAGGAGTGTGTCTAAGTGTAAGCCTATGTGCTTCCACCTAGCCCCAGGAAAATG
This sequence comes from Cacajao melanocephalus, assembly GCA_963573385.1. Lineage (NCBI taxonomy): Eukaryota > Metazoa > Chordata > Mammalia > Primates > Pitheciidae > Cacajao > Cacajao melanocephalus. Next base: position 161,906 of record CAUYLG010053293.1, on the reverse strand, counting down.
GATTCTAAGTTCCATGAGAGAGAGGGCTGCAAATAAACTTAATAGGCAGATGAAACTTTATCAGAGCTTGTTAGGTAACTATAAAATCACTAGAAACAAAGACATGACACACATCAGCAAAAACAGAAGCAGGAGCTACTACTGGCTGTGGACAGAGAGACACAGCTGGGGGCAGAAGAAAAGCCCAAATGCCTTCAAGAAGACAAAACGTGGAAAAGAAGGAGACTTGAGGTGGCTTTGGGACTCAGTATTTCTACTAGATAAGGGCTCAGAGCCAAAGATGTGTAAAGAATCCCAGAGTCCTAGGTTAACCGCTAAGAACACTGATTTAGCCTTCCTTTCTCTCCCAGGCTGGAAAACATTTCTCATAAGAAAGAATCTTCCAAGATCTCACAAAAGTTGAATAGATTGGAATTTTTGACTTGCTGCATCACCCTAGGAGGGTCACTGAGGAGAAGATATGATAGTGCTCATCTTGGTTAGATAAAGCCAGGAATAAGGCATGGCCTTTTGATCTGAGCATGATTCAATATTTCTATTTTGCAGATAGAGAAAAAGAGGTAGAAAACAATTAAGAAGCTTAACAAAAATAAAAAAAGAACTATGGGCAAACCGAGTTTTAAAATATTGGAATATAATACAAATACCAACAGGCATATACACACACATGCACATACATACACATAAAAACTGTTGCCTAAAATGACATCATGAAGACAAATGCTTGGTTTAAGTCACCTTGAATTAGGTAGCAATGATATAACTTCCCACAATACTAGCTTCTCACAACACATCCCAATGAAGAAGTCCACTATATAATGACACATGGCCATACATCAAGAATCAAGATTCAAATAATTTTGACGGCCTAAAATGTTGGGGCCGGGGAGAACCAGTAAAATGATTAGGGACACATGCAAAGTCTATTACTTCGGTTGAAAAAAAATCAGCTGCACAGACACAGGGATATCTTCTTTGAAATTCCCGTGAATTTTGATTGGGTCTGTTAGTTAACCACAAATTGAATATGTGATCATCAGTGTAATGTAACTTCTAAAAAATAAATAGGATATTTAGATCATAGATACTAGATCATTATAATATTTAGACCATTTTTCAATTGAATCAGACCACATCTGGGGACCTGCCTTTGTTCTAGATCACTGAGGTAATTAATGGTGATGTTGACAAAGTAGGAGGTACTCAGTGGAGAGTGCCTGGGAGGGTAGAGGCTCCAGAAGCCACAGCATAAATGCAGCAGAGAGGCCATCCTACAGAGCAGAAAATAAAGTCGCTCCTGTTATTCCAAGGCAGCAGATTTCAGCTTTTTGTAAGAATAAGCTGACGCCACAAGAAGTGCCCTACATCACAAGCATGGAAGGTTTCTGGTTCTGTTAAACAGTGACATGGTAACTCCGGGCAGGTTATTGAATCCCTCTGTGCCTCAGTTTCCTCATGTGCAATATGAGGATACTATGAGCTGCTACCTTCTAGGATTCTTATGAGGAATAGAGGAGTTAATATAAGTGCCTAGGACAGTGCTTGCTAAATGGTAAGCATCGTGTAAGTCTTTGCTATTCATGCAAAAAAACAGCTTTTTCATAAACAGAGATTCTATGTGTATTAGGTTGCTAAGGCTGCTTTAACGAAGTGCCACAAACTGAGTGGCTTGAACAATAGAATTTTTGTCTCACAGCTCTGGAGATCAGATGTCCAAAAGAAAAGTGTTGGCAGATTTGGTTCCTTCCAAGAAAGAATCGGCTCCAGGCCTCTCTCCTGGCTTCTGGTAATTTGCAGACAATTTTTGGTATTCTTTGTTTGTTTGCTTATTACCTTGAGCCAACTCACTCCAATCTTTGGTGTTCTTTGATTTACAGATGCATCACCTAATCTCTGCCTTCATCCTCACATGGCGTTCTCTCTAAGTGGATGTCTGTCTCCACATTTCCCGCTTTATAAGGATACCAGGTGTATTAAATTATGGCTCATTCTAATTACTTCACTTTTACTTGATTATGTCTGTGAAGACCCTAGCTCCAAATAAGGTCACATGCTATGTACCGGGGGTTAGGACTTCCACATATAAATTGGAGCTGGGGGCAGATACAATTCAAACCATAACACTAGGCCACTGGGGATCTTTCAGAAGAGTCAGATGACCCATGGATTAGACATGTTGCTGGTTTTAGTCCTACATTGCAGCGCTGAGGATCTGCTTTTACAAAACAATGATTGGTCAAATCAGGACTCCCACCATTCAATTTAGGGTGCAGTAAAAAGCTTGATTTCTTAATCCAGGAACTTAACTTGGCCTTAAATTAGAGCAGTAAAAGTACAGAGCAATATAACCATTACCTCCTTGGTCTATTGTCCTGCAGAGACCATAAGGGAAAATCTCTATTGGTGATCCCTTCAAGGCTGAGCTTCTGAATCACCTGCATTCCTGCTTTAGCATTCTTTCTGCTCCACAAGTACAAAACAGTCAAAATAGTGGTACCTGTGGAGAAAGAAGAATAACCTGTCACTTCTGGACCACTGCACACTTTTTCCACCTTCATCTCATCTTACCCTTTGAAGAGTTATGGAGTCCAGGGGCACCAAATGATATCATGCTCATTCCATGCGAGGGAACGGAGAGGTTAAGCTTTTATGCTGGGGTCATGTAATTAATTAACGGTGGTGCTATGATTAGGTTTAGGCTTCCTAATAATCTATCAATCACAAGTTGATTTCTTGAACATCTCCTATTTGTTTAGCACAATGCTAAGTATTGAAGATCGACCCCTGGTATCTGTGAAATCGAATCACTAAAACTTCCAGTGTTGATTGGAAAGCCTCATCATCAGAGGCCCAGTGGACTTCCTGCTCACTCTTAACCAAGTCACGACCACAAACGTGCTTAGAACATTTTGTCTTTTTCTTGGCACGACTGCATGCAGATCAGCCAGTGGCTTTCCCTTCAACTCCCATCGTAAGCAATGTTTTGAAATCCTGTTTCCCTGCTTGTCACTAGACCTCATCCCTCAATTCTCCTTGCCATGCCCCAGCAAGGGGTGGAGGCTGCGTTCCTGCTCCGCCCTCTAGACTCACACCTTGGAGAGAAGGGCTGCCTTTGGATTGGTCATTTCTTTTCCCAGCTTTATTGAGGTACAATTGACAAAAAGTAGATGTATTCAAGGTGTAAAATATGATGTTTTGACATATGTATACACTGTGAAGTGACCACAATCAAGCCAATTAACATATCCCTCACCTTTGTGAGTCTGTGTGTGTGTTTGCATGTGATTTCAGATCTACTCTCTTGGCAAATTTCAAGTATACGATACATTATTAACTATAACCATCATACTGTATATTAGGCTTTATTCATCTTATAAACTGCAAATTTCTATACTTTGCCAACACCTTTCCAAAGAAAGCAACAGTTTAGATTTTTCCTGGGTACTGAAACCATCTCCTCTTCTTAAACTCAGGCATCAACCTCTTAGAAAAGGGAAGTGTATGCCTCCCCCATTTGTCCAAGGGCAACCCTATTCAGGGGATGCATCAGTCAGGTGTGCTGCATATAACAAACAACCACACACAAAAACAATCTCAATGGAAAGCAACAAAAGGCTTTTTTTTCCCTCTTACATCTGTGAGTTGGGAGGGGTTTGGCTGCTGATGTAGGCTGAGCTCAAGCTGAGCTGAGGTTGGTTCCAACCTGTGGGTTGGGTTTAGATTTCCTCCACCTGTCTCCCATCTTCTCTGGACAAGCACTTGCCTCAGGTGGTTTCTTGTCAAGAAACAAGGCAGGAGCACAAGAGAGCGAGCACTATCTCACATCACATCCACTAGCCTCCCATTGGCCGAAGCGATTCACTCGGCCAAGCCTAAAGTCAAGGAGTAGGGAAATATCCTCCACCTGTCATGGCAAGGTCATGGCAAGGGTGTGCAGGTATAATGCTACTACAAGGGACCAGAGAATTGGGACAAATAATTTGATACCCTGGTAAGGCAAGGGACCCATTCTTCAAGTTACCCATGGCTTCTTGCCCACCATGTACCTGTCCTTTCAGCAGCAGCACAGGGTTTGATTTTTGACCACTGAGCTCCCCAACCGTCTCTTTTCCTCCCCAGATTCCATGACACCACCTCTTCAAAAGCACTCCTTCCTCATGCTGCTTTATTAAAAGCTTTCCACCAGGCTAGGAAGTCGAGGAATCCCACCTGCATCTAATATATGATAATTTCCTACTGTAACCCAGCACCGTTTGCTTTTTTTCTCAGTTGTTTGCCTGCCTGTTGCATTGTTGTTGGTTGACTTCCAATAAATCATAAGAGAAAAGGGGAAAAAAGGAAACTACTTAGAAGATGATTATCCAAATATCCAAGCCATTCTCCAGGTAATGAATCCATGTTGAGCAAGCCTAGCATTTAGAACAACAACATAGGAGGAAAAGAACAACGAGAAATTGCCTTCAAATACCAGGTTCTAAAAGTCTGTCTTTGCAGGCCCACAATATGGAGCCTAATAGATTTAGTCGTTCACACCTCTCCTATATTTTCAGAGCCATTAACCAGAGTGGACTTGTCAGGGTTTTAGCTATAAAATTTCCTGCTGGCTGGGACTTGAGGTTTCTAATAGTCACAGGCAAAGGCAGAAGTCAAAACAGATAGTGCATGGAGGAGAGGAAAGAAACAGCACGAGGATGTGCTGAGGGAAGGGCCGGGCAGGGCGGAGAGAGCTGAAGGCTGCCAAAAGCATGGGACTTTAAGGAGCTCAGCACAGGACCACTGCAGCTGGAAGCTGGATTGCAGGTAAGGTTTCTGCTTCTGAAAGATAAAAGCAAGCCTGGGCTCCCAGCTCCCTCCCACACAATCAACCTGGAAGAGCAGAAAAATGAGAAGGAAAACTGGATCTGGAGGACTCAAATAGAAACTGTGGGGAACCCTTTGGTTGACTAAAAACCCAGGGCAGGGGGTGCTCCAACCAAGTGCACAGATGGAGGACAGATTGAGGGAAAGCTCTTAGTTCTGCCCTTGCCCATGTAACCTCTGGGGGATAATTACCTGTCCCGTGCTGGAAAAGGAGTTAGCAGCATCAGCAGATGGTAGGTGTGAGGTGCGGAAGAGCCAAGCAACGCTCAAGCCCTGCAGGGTAAAAGGCTGATGAGAAGAATCAGTTGACTGGTGGGTTGGGCCAGAGCGTTCACCCCTCTATCTCCTCCACACCCACTCACCCACAGACCCTCTGCATTGGTGGATCACAGTCAAAAACTGTTTTCAAACTGATTTTGACTGTCATTTGCAATAAGGAGTGCATTTTATGTGATGACTCAGTACATATACATGAAAGTTTCATAAAACAATATGCTTATTGGTGGGATGCCCTCTATTTCAACCTAGGCTATGCTATGCTATGCTATGCTATTTCTCTCTCTAATGCTGGATGACTCATTAAATTGATTGCATGACCCATTAACGGGTTGCCACTAGAGTTTGAAAAACGTATCTATAGAGATTATTTCCTTCCTAAGTTACTTTTTTTCAAAGCATTTAAAGGAGGATCCTGACTAAAGTTGTGGCCTGATAGAGGGACAGAAAATTGGGGTGGTGGGCTATCATTCTGTGAGACCCGAAGCACCATGTCTTGGAGCTCACCCTACCCCTCTTTAGGAATGGGATTTGAGTTCCTTTGTTAACATAGACAATCAGGTACGGTACCTGTTGCCCCTAAAGGAACCTTATAGCCCAAAGACTGAGGACCATAAGAAGTCAACCACTAGAAAGATAACAGGCTGTAATCACAGCCACTCAGGAGGCTGAGGCAGGAGAATTGCTTGAACCCGGGAGGCAGAGGTTGCATTGAACCGAGATTGTGCCACTGCACTCCAGCCTTGGCAACAGAGCAAGACTCCGTCCCCCCCCCCCCGCAAAAAAAAAAAAGATAGCAAGTGGAGCACTTTACTACGTGAAGCAGATCTATTATAACAGACAGATCAAGATTTTAAAATAAGCATAATAAATACCTTCAAAGAGACAAGGGATTATGTAGGTAATATGAATAAAGAACAGGAAATCAAAAGAAAGAAAAGAGGAGTGATTTTAATTACACAAAAAAGTAACAGTTGAAACAAGGAACACCATATGCAGCAAAACAACAGGATACAGCCCAATAATGAATTAGGGTGCTGAAATATTAGCATCTCTAACAGAAAGAAGTAGGAAGAGACAAAGAGAAAGTATTACAGCAAACCTGGGAGATGTGCCAACATTTGCATAGTAGGAGACTGAGGAGGACAGTATGAATTTCGATATCTGGTAAAATGGAATTCAAGGTAAAAGTAATCAAGAACAATAAGCAAGAACCATGTAACCATCATTGAAATTATATGTGCCTCACAATATAGACTCAGCATGTATAAAGTAACAAAGATGAAACTGTGAGAAATAGAAAACAGTTCAACTTGCACCCAAAAGCACAAATGATTTAGTCACTTTTGTACTTATAGCATTTGGTGGCTTCCTGCCACACTCAGAATAAAGTCCAATATCAGGGCTTGTGAGGCCCAATGGGATCTGGTCCCTTCTCATCACTCCAGCCTATTTTTCATTCCTTACCCTCTGGAATGCTTTCTATAGTAATTTTAAGTTTATTTTTATTCTTCATGTATGCCTTTACTCTCTTACTTTCAAAACCTAATATTTGTTGTTCTTCTGCCTGGAATATCTTCCTCCACCTCTTTCCCTAGATAACCACTACTTATCCAAGCCATCTTAGATGAGATGTTCTTTCTTCCACAAAGCCTTGAATATATTAGTCCTTTCACAGAACCCCTCTTATTTGTAAATTTCCTATTAATTCTCTATCTTCCCCACTAGACAGTAAGCACTGTGAGGCAAAAACAGTGTCTGTGGTGGTCACCAATGTACTTCTAGTACCCTGGACACTCAGTAGCACAAGAAGTATACTAACTAAATCCAAAGAAGTTTTTGTAAAGTAATAATGAGAATATAGGAATTAGCCAAACTTTTGGTTCAACATGGCAGAATGTACATTTAACTCTGTCTCTGCCCACTCCTCAGAAAACTTCACTAAAATGCCAGTACAGTTAGTTTTCAAGACATATATCCAGCAGGACAAAGAGAATGCTGTTGGAGATAGCTTATCAAAGGGGATAAGTATAAAGCTTAATTGGATGGTGTTGGTGGGCGTGGAAACCAACAAGAAGCAAGGTTTAAAGCACCAAAGAACTGGAAAGGCTCAGTAATTGAAGGCAATGGGTATTTCAGAAAATGGGGGACTAAAATAAGCGGATTGATTGAAAGTCCTTACATGGAGAATGTAGAAACTCCCATCCTTTCTTCCAGCCCAGTGATACTAAGCAACTGACCTACCCCATATCCAAGCAAAAGACAGGTGGTTTGCACTGTGGCTAGATTGTTTTAGAAGGGCTCTGGCCTTACAGGAATCAGGCAAGGCAGACAGCAGCAGTGAGATACTCTACCAAATTTTGAAGCCCCTCTTCCTGGTCCCTTATCTACTTTGTTTACGTCACCTCAGGCAGGGAATTAGAAGGACGGGATCACAGAAACTGACAACTTCAATTAAAATAGGAGGACTGGATGAATCTGGAAACCATAATTCTCAGCAAACTGACACAAGAAAAGAAAATCACACACTGCATGTCCTCACTCATAGGCAGGTGTTAAACAATGAGAGCACATGGACACAGGGAGGGGAGCATCACACATTGGGGTCTGTTGGGGGGGCTGGGGGAGGGACAGCAGGGGGTGGGGAGGTTGGGAAGGGATAACATGGGAAGAAATGCCAGGTATAGGTGATGGGGATGGAGGCAGCAAACCACATTGCCATGTATGTACCTATGCAACAATCCTGCATGATCTGCACATGTACCCCAGAACCTAAAGTACAATTAAAAAAAAAAAAAAAGGAGAACTAACCCAGGAATACTGAGCATGGAGGTGAGAACAGTGCCTGACTCATGACCAACCTATGCTGACATGGGGCCTCTATCAAATCAGCTGCCAGATCACGATTTGGTGAGGTCTGCCACCCAACAGTTCCACCATGCACATAGGTTTCTCAATTAGCTTCTGGTCCCTCATTCTTAAATATAAATATAAATAGTTTCTATTCTTGGCAGTTAAGGAAAACCACTAGCCTAAACAGCAGAGAGCAAAAGAAATTTACAGGACATAGAGACAAGGCAGAGAACAAAACAAATATTAACTATGTTTTTAAGCAACATAATTAAAAGAGATAAGAGAAGATTCTACATCCATGTAACAAGAGCAGAGTGCTTGTAAAAGAAACTTTTAGCAAGTAAGAGCTCTTGGAATTTAAAAACATAATAGCTTTCCTGCAGGCAGGGACAGAATAATATGAATAAAAATATATGTGTCTAACCTAAAATTGTCTCTCTGTGGACCTTTACCCAGGGCTCCTACACCAAACCCGAGTATATGGATGCTTTTTTGTGCAAGCTGTGCCATCCTGGGGAGGAGGCAGCAACCTTGGTCCTACTCATCCACTGACTCCAGTTCCTTATTTGCAGCCTCAGTCCCAGACCCAGTCTTCAACTCTAATCCATGCAACCACTGATGCTTCCAGGGGCCCTTAGGCAAATAGAGATTTTTAAAAATTGTGTGCATGAAACAGATTTGACTAAAAAAATAATACACAGGCTTAGAGGTAAAGCGACTTGCCCAAGGTCATGTGGACAGAGACTAAATCATGAGTCTCCTGATATCTCTTATTTGTTCATTAATTAATTTATTCAAGAGATACCAGGAATAACAAAGGTGATTAGTTCTTGCATTTAAGGACCCCACAATCTGGTGAGTAGAGAAAGCGGTAAGAAAGATTGATGCTAAGATGTAGCTCTGCTCTGGGGGCTAGGGTATCTCAGGGAAGATGGCCAAGAAGAGTATTAAGCCTGAGCTGCATCTTAATGAATAGGACGAGAAGGAAAGGGGAATGGAGAGGACCAAGATGGAGGTGAGAGTGAGCACTGTGCTTTGGAGGCACTCCAGTCGTTCTTGATCATGATGCCGTCCCAAGAAGAGTTGAGGCTAAAGCATCAGATCAGGCAGAAACCAGATCAGCTAAGAACCAGTGTGCCATGTGAAGGAGCCAGGACTCATCCACAGCTAGATATGAGCTTTGTAAGGGTTTTGAGCTAGGGAGTGACTCTTGTCAAAAAATCCATTTGTTGATGTGGATTCCAAAGGCTACTCAAGGTGAGATAAGGAAAAGGAGAGCAGAGGTCATTTGGAAAAGGTGACTGTGGCATGAAACAGAGTTGGGAACACAAGTACTGAGTTTAAAAATCAGCCAGAGGAGCTCACTGCCTCCAGGAAATAAAGAGAGACCAGGAGGAGTATAGGTTAAGGTAGGGCCATGAGAGGTAGACACCAAATCGAGGAGGTTATACTGATCTCAACATGCTAGTGCTTCTCCAAGCTTTCTACCCAATAGCAGAGGAGAAGAAAGTCTGGAAATCTTGGGTGGTGACTGGAAGTGGACTTTTACAATCTCAGAATTTATGTTTAATCTGTATGAGCTTTGCATTCTACCTTATAAGATCAGTCTGCTTTAATATAAAAATAGTTTTAAATTACTTTTTAGTAAAAATACTTCCCACACTCTAAGAATTCTTGCAATCAAATTAATATTCCAGTAAGATGCTCCTGTGGCTCTCATGCCTCATGAAAGCCAGTATTGGAGGCAGGTGATGATACACAACAGCAAGGAATTTGGTTTGTTCAGGCGAGCTGTGAGGGGAAAGAGGGGTTTAGGGAGTTAAATTGGGGGGTATGGGGTTGGGTCAGTTTGAAATGGGTATTTTAAGGGAAATAAGAGGCTTTTAGGGAATCCCAATGAGCTCTTAGACTAGAGTATGGCAGTGGATGAAGCAAAAAGCAACATACAGAAGAGAAATGTTGGAAGACCTCGTGGATGATTCACTCTAGGGGGCCAGACAAAGAGAAGAAGGAATCAAAGACAATTCTAACTTTGAACCCTGGGGATGGGATTCTGGGGTTGGGAAGGGAAGCTTCCTCTTCCCAAAGAGCAGGAGGAACATACCGACCTCAGCCAGCTGTGCTTGTGTGCTCGTGCATGACACTCATGTGGGAATGTGTTCTCGATGGCCAGGCACCAGGGACAGGCAAGAAGATCAAAGCAAAAACACAACTGCGAGAGTGGGGCCATTCCACAGAGGGCACAGCTGACACCATAAGAGTGGCTGGAAAGTCTGAGGGAGCAAGGACAGAGGAGCACACACTGAAGGTCCAGGGCTCAGCTTATGGGGAAGGCACAGATTAGCAGTGGAGAGGAGTCCCATGCAGGGACAGACAACAAAGTGTGCTGAGCTGACACAGCCACAACGCTGGCAATTACAGGAGCAGAAACACTCAGACCCAGTGGAGGAAAAAGGGGGTGATGTCTTGGTTAGCAGCATGACTAGAGTCCAGGCGTAGATCCTGACGTCAGCTGTGATGAGGTCTCAGGGCTCAAACGATGCCATCGGAACTCATCTCCTCTCTCTGCCTCCCTCTCCTGTGGATTTGCCTTTACACAGCCTCTCTCACTGTGATGGCTCCCAGAAGCTCCAGGCTTTTAGCCTCTCATTTCATCAACTCCAATTGAAAAGGAACTTCCTTGTCCCAAAAATTCCAACAGAAGTTCCAGCTTTGGCTCCGATTGGATCCCACTGGCTCACAGGGCTGTTCCTTAAACCAGTCACTCTGGCCAGGCCTGGGTCACCAGCCCCAAAGTCCCCATCCAAACCCACATTAACTAAGCATTGGGAAAGGGGCTTCCCCTGAAGAAAGAGGGTTACACGACTTCCACATAAAAAGGGAACAAGTGCTGTGAGAGAGGGGGTGACTGGGTCCAGGAGGAGAGGATGTTTAAGAGGCCGAGGGTGGAGGTGGGTGGCCACACATGTTAAATGTCATGCAAAGGCCAAAGTAGGGGCCATAGAGGCCCCATGGCACTTGGCCAGAGAGGAAACCAGGTGGCTCCTCTCTCCTCTGTCTTCCTCCTGCCTTAGTTTGTGAGTCTGAAGACAGTCATGCCCATTCCCGGCCTCCCTCCTTCCTCACATCCACCCTGGCATCCAGAGCCCAGCTCACAGCCCCACACCCCTTCTCCAGCCTGCCAGAACCAGGCCAGAGCCACGTTGCTGGGCCCTCAGGCCCCAACGGCAATAAAAAGTCCCTCTGGCTTCTGCAAGGGAGCTTGTAATGTGAGAGCCAGGTCCCCCCTGGCTGGGTGTCCCCACCACACACATCATATGATTCCTTCCTTCCCAGCAGGTAATTTTTCCAGTGAAAAATCACCCCTCCCCTGCCCTTTGCCTCTGACCCACCAATTGTTTCCCAAGGCAGGACCAGTAACAATCCTTGGCTGGACTTCAGAGTTCCAGTCCAGCTGCGGGTGTTAGGCCGGGATTTAACCACGGACCCCGAGGGGCTCATGTTATATGAATCATCTCCCCAGTGTGCCAAGACATCAAACCAGACTTCACCCCTCATTCTTTCTTTCCCAGCCGCTTCAGCTCATTGGAGTTTAAAGCTACATGGCTGGCAGCAGCTCATCTGGAACATCCCTGCGCGCTCTCCTTTTCATGAGAGCACACACCCTCAGAGAGCAAGGCAGAGTCAGACAGACAGACAGACAGATGGACAGGGAGAGGAGAGTCTGGCAGATGGACAGAATGAATATGGATTTTGTGCCCCTGCTGTGGGAGGGGGAGCCCTGGCAATCACATCCAATGTTAGAATCCAGCTTGGGAAGGGCCGACAGCAACTCCCCTTAGGAATCTGAGTGGGTTCTTTTGTGTGTGATGTTTTGAAGCATGTCAGCATTCCTGGGCACTGTCAGCCTCCTTCAAATGACCCGAGTGGGGGTGTGAACAGCAAGCTCTCACCGCCTTAGGCTGTGCAAAAGGAAAGGCTGGGAATAGTGTTCCAGAGGTTTCCTCTCACTGTGAAAATCAAGGCAGAAACGCCTCGTCCTCAGCTCCCCAAATACCCTTGAAGATCAAGGGGCAGCTAAGCTAATCTATTATAAATTCTAATGTAGCACAGTTCCCTGACCAGAGCTGCTTCTCCTTCGGTGCCCCGAGCGTTAGCCAATATTTCATCAAAACCTACTCCCTTCCTCAGGCCCACACCTGCTCCTCCTGCTCACCTCAAGAGGCTCACATGCTGGCGCCTTCTTCGTGCATATGGTCTCCATGTGCACACACACGTGCACAGGCACGCACACATGCATACCACTGGACTCTGATCTTCCTTCCTGATTGATGATACTACCTGGCCCAGTCTGGTTTGAAATGATCATTTTTCACTTCCAGCATTTTTGAATCTCACAAAAAGATGCTCAAAAACACCAAAATGGTAATACACACACATATCTGCACACACATACACATATACCAAGCCACTCAGAGCTTTTTTTCCATGAGATGTTTTCTTCTGAGAATTAGTCTTTTCTTGTGATTTTTAACTGTACTCCTTGCTACATATGGGCTGAAATTTCCAGTGTAATAAAAGTGTATACCCAGGTCAGGGAATGGCCCAGTCACTTACATGAGGCAGGGAAGTCCACCTCCGGTGCTTGAAGACCTGCTCAGTCTTAATCCTCCCTTTTATAAAATGGGTCTAACAACCCCTCCAGGAATCAGGCTGCTGGGTGTTAGCTTCTGCCAGACCTTTTCGGAGATGAAGACACGATGCTCACCATGGCGTGCTGAACCAGGAGGTGGGCGGGACTCCTCCTGACTTTGAGACCCTGTTTGAGTGAGCAGTTTAAGAAAGCATTAGAGTCTAGCAGCTGGGTGTGAGCAAACAAACTGCCCCTATAAAAACTGTACCTCTGGCAGAATACATCATTTGACCCCAGGTTTCTGTGGTATATAATCGTCATCCTAAAGGAATCTCTGTACAATGTTGTGTACATTGTACCTTGTACAAGGTGCGTGCCAGGCACCATGATTTACATATATTCACTCATTTGCTTCTCTTAACACCCACGCTGAGGAAGGCACCATCATGAAGCCAAATTAACAGATGACGAAACAACACTGGAAAAGTTAAATAACTTGCTCAAGTGGTGGAACCAGAGTTTGAACCCAGAATCACATTATACTGAAGAGAGCAAGCAGGTGAACAAGTGAGCACGTATGTGTGCACAGAAAAGAGGAAGAAAACACAGCGCCAGACTTTGCAGTTATAGGTGGCATTAAAGGTGATTTTTCCCTTTTGCTGTAGTATTTGCGTTTTACCCATACTTTTTTGACATCTACAGTGAGCAATAATTTTAAAATGCTCTTTTGAAAGAGCATCTCCCAGTTCTGTTTATCAAACTACCATGCTTTTTCACCCAACGCAGCAGACAGGCAGGGGCGATGCTCACATTGCCAGGCAGATTTAAGCCATTCCTCAGACACAGCCAACAAAACAAGGAAGAGTGACCTAGAAGAGGTTACTCTGCAGTTAAGAAATCTTGTCGGGCTGGGCGCGGTGGCTCAGGCCTGTAATCCCAGCACTTTGGGAGGCCGAGACAGGCAAATCATGAGGTGAGGAGATCAAGACCATCCTGGCCAACATGGTGAAACCCCATCTCTACTAAAAATCCAAAAATTTAGCTGGGTGTGGTGGTGCATGCCTGTAGTCCCAGCTACTCCAGAGGCTGAGGTAGGAGAATTGCTTGAACCCAGGAGGCAGAGATTGCAGTGAGCCGAGATCGCACTACTGCACTACAGCCTGGGTGACAGTACGAGACTGTCTCAAAAAAAAAAAAAAAAAAAAGAACTCTTGTTATCAAGGAAGTACAAAGTAGCCTGGTGCACCCCAAATCTACTCAAGCTGTCCATGGACAGTACTGAGGAGACAGTGAGAGAGATGGAAAGGACCTAGATTGGGTCAAGGTTCAGAAGACCAAGTTTCTAGACTTATCTCTGTCTCATTTTTGTTATCCAGATAATTTCTGCACTGTCTGAACCAGCTTTCTCAACTTGACCTTTGAGGGCCTCCTGGATTCTAAGATAGTCATGTTTTTGGTGGTCTTTATGTGTTTAGTTTATCAGTGTGCATGCACGCGCGCACACACACACACACACACACAACCCCCATACACACACATACACACAAATCCATTTCACAGATGGGAAAACTGATCAAGGTCACAAAGCAGATAAGCCACTGAGTTCAGATGCCAACCCAGGGACAACTGGCTCACGATTTTGGAGTTCTCTTTGAGTGAATAATGTCACCAGGTTTCTAAAGCAAATATTTCAAAGACAAATACCTGGTCTAATCCTTTGCCTCAAGCTGTGTGTCACAGTGGTGCTGACATGGTCTTGGCTGCATTCTGAGCTGTTTTAAGGAAAGTGCTTTGTAACTCTTCCTCTACTTCAGCTCACTCTTCACTGCTCCCTTTCTTATTACTCAGGTTCCTCATCCTTTAGGGCCCCTAGAGCTTTCCAAGGTGAAAGGAACCAGCTCATCAGGAAGAGAGCTCAGTTCTCTGGCACCCACAGAGAGACAATCTCCCATTAGCCCCGAGGTGCTGGCCCACAAGCTTTTCCCAGAACGGACCAGAAGCTGTCAGGAGGAAGGGAGTTTGCACTACACACAGCCAGCCAGCTCTCCGGGCAGCCAGCAATAATGGAGAATGTGATAAGCTGTCACTAGAAGCCAGCTCAGTTCTCCGAGACTTAATGGTAGAATAACACAATAGGGTCAGACTAAAAAGGTTCCCTTATGAAAATTTTATCAGCAACTTTGGTAAGTGGCTATGGGAAAGGTGCTTTGCTCACAGGCAGACCTGGGACCCGATTTTACAAGGTACAGGCAGCCTGCATTGCATCACCCCCGCAAGATATTAAGGGCACTCAAATTGAATTAACACCAAATCAAGCCGGTGCACTTAACAATACAAATGCACTTAAGGGATGCCTCAGGATGATTTGTGACTAAAGAAAGCAAAGAAGAAAACCGATTGCAAGCCACAAGGGCGGTGTTGTGTGTCATCTACAGGAAAGGCCATAAGTAGAACTTAGAATACCGGAAAACCATGAACTTCAGGGGCCCTCAAATACCTTAGACCCAGCCATAAAGTAGAGGGCCGCTTTTGTGGTATACAGAAACAATTGATAAATAAATTACGGCCAATTTTCTTAGTGGCATGGTCTCCATTACCTCTGACAGCAGCGTAACTACTCTGCTAAGATGATAAGAGGCGAATAATGGTGAATCAGGTAGCGCCCCAGGAAATTCTTTGCCAGTTGCCAGGCCTCTTCATGACAGTAACGACACAAAGATGCTCAGTGAGAGCCAAGTGATGAGAAGTGACAGCTCTCCAGGCAGACCTTGACAGGCCCTAAAAAGAATCAGCTGAAAGTGTCCCTGGCAGATGGGACCCCAGAGTCAGGGCCGGCCCTTTTGTCTCTTTCCTTCTCTTGTCAGCATTTATCTGCACACATTTTCTCCTCTCGTGTCTTCCTCCTCTGCCCTTGGTCTCCCTCGCCCTCTCCCCACACCCCTTTTCTCACCCCCTCAACTTCGCTCTCGCACACACCCTGTCTACCGAGCTGGAAGACAATGCGGCCATCTTCATAGATGAGTGGCTCTTCTGAGATAATATTGGAAACTTGGATACATTCTGGACTTGAGAGAATTCAGGGGGAAAAAACGGCGTCACTGGGGATTCCTTTCCATCAAGTGAAATACACACAAAAGCATGCTTTTGTTATCCTTTCAGGAAAAGAGCTGCCTCCATGCAGGGTCTCACTCTGAAAACGGGTTACATTTAGGTTGGAGGTGGCCTAATTTTGTCAGAGTTAAAGCAATTGCTCATTGAGTCATGAGGTGGCTGGAAAACTGGGGCAGGCAGGTTCAATGTTTCACTGTGGAAAAAGGAGTTCTGGAATGGTCGGGAGGACCACTTGTAGCTGCTGTTGTGTCTCCACCAAGACTTGCTCACTCCAGGAGACAGGTATTGTCAGGCAGGAAACTGGGAGAAGAAGAAGGTCTCTGCATTTAGAATTTACCATCTTGGGCCCTTGCTCTGCTAGAATTTAGCTGTGTGACCTTGGGTGAGTCACTTGACTTCTTTGAGTCATACTTTCTCCTTTAGTAAAATGGAGGCCTTTGCATTTGACTATTTTGAGGATGGAGCCAATGTTATCGGGAAAGTCTCTGGAAACTAGGAACTGTCTATGAACATAAGGCATTGATTATCATGAGGAATACAATATCCAAAAGGCACATGCAAATCCACTTCTTATAGAAACAGTCAAGTCTCAGGGAAGAATATTCAAATCACCCCTGGTTTTCGGTTTTCCATAACAGCAGCCTCCTCTCAGATAATCAAAGAACCAGAAGAGCAAACCAATGCAAATGAAATATACTAAAACCCCTCAACTGCACTTTTTAGCTTCTCCCATACAGAATTTTAAAATGAAGACAGTGAATTGGATAATTCCTGGTATTCCCTAGCAGTGAGGTATTCCCAAACTCAACACATCTTGAGGACTTGTGGCCAGATCTCCTCCTGCTTCTCAGAGTGGGAGCCAGAAAGTTACCCTATCCCCAGATCATCCCCAGCAAGGCTGTCCCCACCTGCACACCAGGTAGTGACATTCCTCTCTTCTGAGCATTTTAGCTCCATCTGGGGCATCTGGAGTCCCTGCCCAGGCATGGTGTCTTCTGCCAACTCTATTACTTGAAAATCACTCCTTAAATGCTTAGGAATCACTACTCACATTGCACATTTTCCTGCTATCATGGCTCTTCTTTCTGCAAACAACCTTCTTTGGAGCTTACAAATCATTATTCATCAGTGATTCATCCAGTCAACAAATAGTCGCTTAGCACCAACTCTGTGGTACCAGGTGTCAGTAATATGGGGGTGACGCAACAGCATCCCTAACTCCAAGGAGCAAACTTTCTGTGTCATTCTTCCTCTTCCGGTCCATCTTTGGTTTCTCTATTTAGTTCCAAAATGTTGAGAGCTAAGCTGAGCACGTCTCTAGTGAGAGAAATTCTCCCACAAATTGGAAAGGAAGCAAAATTTGTGTCACTTGGAACTCCATCCTTTAAGGATCTACAGGTAGAATTAATTCCTCCCTCACTGGGTTCCCCTGGACTCATGCACACACTTCTACACATCATGTGCTCGATCATTTGTGTGCACGTCATTCTCTCACCAACACACTCCAGGCTCTTTAGGCTTGGTCACCTGCTCTTCTTACTCATGTCTATGTCCGAAGTGCATACAGCAAGTCCAGGTACTTAGCTGGTACCCAAAAAGCCTTTGTGGAATGAATGAATGCAGGAGTGAATGAATCTGTCATCTCCTTACTTTCTTTTTGTTTGCTTTCCAACATTTCTTTTAGGCTCAGGGCATACAGGGGCAGGTTTGTTAGATGGGTAAATTGCATGTCTCAAGGTTTTGGTATACAGATTATTTTGTCACCCAGGTAATAAACTTAGTTTTTCAATCCACTCCATCCTCCCAACTTCCACCCTCAAGTTGTCCTGTCTATTGTTCCCTTCTTTGTGTCCATGTGTGCTCAGTGTTTAGCTCCCACTTATGAATGAGAATGTGCAGTATTTGGTTTTCTGTTCCTACATTAATTCATTCAGAACAATGGCCACTAGTTCCATCCATGTTGCTGCAAAATCTCCTTATGTTCTCTGTCCATAACTGAAACTATCTCCCCTTCCTTGTTTTTTTTTTTTGTTGTTGTTGTTGTTGTTGTTTTATCATCCCTAGCTCCAGCCTGTGATACAAAGAGACAGTGTAGTTTAGTGGTCATCAACACAGGTTCTCTCTGGGATGTGTTGGGGTTGGCTCCGACTGGCTTGCAAGAGTGGATTGTTAAAATGAAGACAGTGAATTATATAATTCCTGGTATTCCCTGGCGGTGAGGTAGTTTTCAAAATTTCTGAGCTGGTTTTAAACTGTTGGTAACTTGAATTCAGCCACAGTGGGAGGGTTTATACCATGAAAATCAGTAAATGCTGCGAACCAGGGATTTGGAGTTCTGGTTTTGCTTTTGGTTTTGAGTGCCTGTTTGCTAGCACACCACTGCTCCAAGTTATCCCAACCTGAATTTGCAGCTCAGGTTTACCATGGACAAGTTGCTTGATATCTCAGTCTCCTCACCTGTAAAATGGAGATGAAAAGTATGGCTTCCTGGGGTTACTGTGAGGATTAAATGACCCAATGTTTATAAAGTGCTTAGCACAGTTCTTCACACATAGTAAGTGTTCAATAAACGGAGTTATTTTTATTAGCAGTAGTATTATATTAGCATTGCTGTTATCTATCATTCCTTGGCTTTCAGCTAATGCATTCTTTCCTCCAGTTAGTTATACTTTTTTCTTATTCCACAAAAAATTAGTGGCAACTTTAAAAAGCAAAAACTATTGAATAGAATATATAAATAACAAATCAGGAAGAGAGAAAATAAAAGTTATGCTACAAAGTCAAAATCACAACACTATTAGAACTGAATGGGATCTAATAGATTAAGACTCACTGGGGTGTCTGTTGTAAATTTCTCAAGGTGCTGCCAACAGAATCACAGAGTGTTAGAGCTAAAGGGGCCTCAAAGATATTCTAGTTGAATCTCTTGTTTACAGATGGAAAACTGAGGCAGGCAGGAAGGAATCATTTCTTGAGCACTAACAAGCGTAGTGGCAAATGTTTTTACTTTCATCATCCTCATAGAATTCCATTTTACAGAGAGCGACTGAGGCAAAGGAAATGACTAGGCTTGCCTAAAGCTGCCTGGCTAGTAATGGTTGAATTGAAATTGGGACCCAGGCTCCCATCTCCTAGTCTACCTCTCTCCTCTGTCCCCTTCCTGCAGAAAGATCCATTTGGTGATAAGAGCTTCCCAAAGATCAAAAAGTCTTTCAAGGTCCAACAAAATTACACTCAAATGGAAAAACTGCAGGCGTGTGATGGAGGGGACTTTCCAGGGAATTTCCCAGGTCTGGCTGTGACACATGAAAGAATGACAAGCATAAGCCCAGTGGCAAGAACAGCTGCTTTTGCAAAACACACAGCCTCATTTTGTGTTGGCTTTTGAAAAGAGATCTGTATTACTAATTCATATTCATTTGTGGTCCACTCTGAAGTTCAGGTCTTTTTCTGCTGTTCTTATAACTAGAAATGGTTTTTTCTGACTCCTACCTACAGCTTTTACTTCCTTCTTCACAAAGCCTTCTGTTGGAGTGGTTAGTGGGCACGGAAATTAAATCTCTTTTCCCTTCCTTTTCATCTGAAAGAAGTAGCACAAAGCAAGAAGGTGGTTAAAAGCAATCGATGGGACTGACACAGAAGGGCAAAGAAGAGGCTGTGTCATCCACGGAGTGAATGAACCCACCATTTATAGAGAGTTGACAGCCATGTCTCACTTATTAGGTCACCACCCCTGTTTGGCAGCAAGCAGGCTGAGGCCCAGCCTGGGGGGTCTGTTTTATGAGGATCATGTTATTGCCCTCAGGGCTGTAGTTGACCTCACACCAAATAAACACGTCAGCCATTTCCCAAGTCACCATTCCCAGGTGTGGTCTGGAGGCACCACACAAAGACCCTCATGGTCATCACTCCCTTTTTCCTCACCTCCACTCAGAAATGGCTCTCACAGCCTCAGCGTTGGTGCTGACAACTCTCTCCCTATGCCTTTCCCCAAATCATTTGGAGTCCAAGATCTCATGAACTGGACCTGAATTGCCATCCGTGTGCAGGTCCAGCTACTAGCCTTCAGAGAGAAGACCCTGTGAAGGAGAAAAACGAACATGCAATTAAATACAAATTTACATACATATATATTTACATTCTACATTTCCCTCAAAAATTAGGGAAGGGAGGTTGGGCAGTTGCTTTTTATTTGTTTTTCCAGGTTTTTATTAAAAACATGCTTTTCATTATTTGTTTTTCACAAGGCAGAATTAACTGCTCCAGACTTCATCCCTGGTCGGCTTAAACAGAGGCACAGTTCTGAGCTCCATTACTCTGCCACCTGTTTGGGTGAGCATGGGTAATACTGACTCACTCACTTTTAAGTTTTTTAATAAGTCAGGTGTGATTTTTAAAAAAATATCTGCTACCAAAAATCAAGCAAAAAGCCCACCATCCCCTGGAAAGCCCCCCTCGAGGTGCTGTTAGCATCAATCACAGTGTGGAAGTCCTCTCCAGACACTGGATGTGTATTCTCACCTGGGGATGCCTCTGATTGGGCCATGGTTTCTTTTTTTCTTTTTCTTTTTTTTTTTTCTTTTTTGTGAGATGGAGTTTCACGCTTGTTGCCCAGGATAGAGTACAATGGCCTGGTCTTGGCTCACTACAACCTCAGCCTCTCGAGTTCAAGCGATTCTCCTGTTTCAGCCTCTCAAGTAGCTGGGATTACAGGCTCCTGCCACCACACCCGGCTAATTTTTTTATTTTTATTAGAGATGGGGTTTCACCATCTTGGTCAGGCTGGTCTTGAACTCTCCTGACTTCAGGCAATCTGCCCGCCTCAGCCTCCCAAAGTGCTGGGGTTACAGCCATGAGCTGCTGTGCCCAGCTGGGCCGTGGTTTCTAAAGAATATTCATGTGGATACCCACCCCACCACTCAACTTCTGTGACCTTAGTCAAGTCATGTCAACCTTAGTCCTTTAAGTATAAAACAGAAACATTCACACCTGCCTGACGTACATCACAAGCAAATACAAATGTGCTTTGGAAACAATAATGTGGTAGGAAAATGGCAGCTGTTATTATTGTAATAAGATCAAAACTGACACAAGAGCATGGCTTCTCAGATAAAATCTGGGGTGCTTGGTTCTGGAAGCATTTCTTTTGGAGCCAGCAACGAGGTCACTGTGGAGATGGGAACAGACCAATTTGCCTCCATGTTTGTGGGAAAAGGCACCATCTTGGAATGGAGGACAGGAATGCATTGTGGGAAAACCCACAGTGTGCCTGTTGGTCAGAAAACACAACTGAAACCACAGTGGTTAGAAAGTATCGAGTCTACAACCTGAACAAAAAGAATTCAAACACTTGAGCTTATGCTGGGATTGTTTTCCCAGGGTCAATCCTGCCTTGGAACTTTGCTGAGGAATTTACGTTTCTCATTACTTGGGGAAAATAAGAAGCTCAGTTGAGACAATTAGAATTCTATTCTGGAGGCAAAACAACAGCTCCAGTTTGGCCTGTTTTATCCCCATCTCTCCTCCAGGATTTACCTGAAGTATCTCAAGGGAAATACAGCGGGGAATTGGTATCTTTGCTGGTCTATTACAAGGTCTCTTTGTGTTCTGCTTCTCCAGTTTCTGAATCTGTAACTCTTGAAATACACCTTGCAAAGTCCCTCTTTAGGCAGAAGTACCACTGAAATTCATTATCTCCTCCTCCAAGAACCAGGCAAAGGAACAGGCACCCGTGCAGAGGACCTTCATGCTCACAAACATGTCTGGATGGGGAGGTGACTCTTGCAGACCAGCAAGGAACCCCCACATACCTGCCGTCACTGCAGGGTAACAGGCAATGGGGCTGGAAAATGGAGGGAGGAAAGAGGCAGGGGAGTGTTCTCACAGTGGATGATGAGGGGAGAGTGGAAGGATGTGGTCATGAGGAGAGAGGAAAGAAAGATGAATGGGGCCTGAGTCAGTCATAGGCTAAAGCAAACAGGAAGGTTTTAAAGTGAGATTTGAGGAGAGGAAGTGGTTCTGAGCAAGGGGAGGGAGAGAGTTCCAGAGATCGGTCTTGGAAAAGAGCTACTCTTCATTTTTTTGGATAGTCCCACTCGTGTGAATATTTCTTGGCAGCTCTGACAGATGGGTGAACCAGTTTTTTATTTTTTCAAAAAAATCACAACTGGCTCCAACTCTCCCCTAGAATTTGAACCAAAAGGGATTGAGACTTTAGGTTTGAAAACATTCAGGGGATTCATTTGTGCTCAGTTGCACTGCTGCCTGCCGCTCGGAGCAAACACTCAGGGCCACCCAGACAATGGAGTACAGGGAGGCGTCCCAGCCCCTATTCAATCTGCAGCCATGTCTCTGAGGCCGTGTCCACTGTGCCTGACCCAGTACCATCATCTGGGGGAAGCTTGGCACCTTTATAAATCTCTCTAAACCTAAACTGCTACATGTAGAATCACGGTTACTACCTCTCCATCTGGCAACAGGAACTGCATGTAGCAGAGAGAAGGAACGGGGAGGGGATTTTGGGGCTGGGGACACAGTGGCAGGTCACATGAAGAGACAAGGGTTTGGGGCTTGGCATTCCCATGGAAAGCCTAAAGGTTCAGATCCCACCAGATAAAAAAGCAACCTTGGATAGATACACAGTGCCCTGTCTTCTGAGGACTGATCTTATAACAGCTCTAGAAGCCAAAAACACAAAAACAAAACAAAGCTCTACCAAAAAAACAACTTCCTTGAAAGAACTTAGCCAGAACCAGCACATCTTAAATCTTTCCAGTTCCTTGGGGAAGTCCCCTTTCCACTACCGTTGATCAGAAACTGTTTTCTCCATATTGTGAAAGATAATAAAATCCTCTGGGCTTTAAGAACTAGGAGGCTTTGATTTTGCTTCTTGTTTTGTGACTCTGGGAACTGAACCTTCATGGTTCTCATCATTTTCATCTACAAAATGGGGTTAATAAACTTTGCTGCCACCTCAAAAAAAATTACTCACATGATATGGACTCCTGTGTAAAGATCAAGACCTATACATAAAAGAATGTCACTCATAATAACGGACGCTGTTACAGAACACACCTCATCATGTTCAGGTTACTGTTTCTTCTTAAACTAAAACTGAACTCAGGCATGAACAACCTCAATGCTGGATCGCTTCTTATTGTGATAGAAATTAAGCGATTTAAATAAAAACTCCGGTACTTTCTTCTGCTGAGTCTATATTCTCTATTTTGAAATCCAAACTCATTCCTACATTACATTTAAATTTTAAACAGAATATAGTGAGCACATTTTAAATGTTTATATTACTTTAACAGCTTTATTTAGATATAATTCATGTTCTCTTATATTATTTTTTTGCCCTTTAAAACTTCACTGTCAGGGCCAGTCGCGATGGCTCACACCTGTAATCCCTGTACTTTGGGAGGCCAAGGCAGATGGATCACCCAAGGTCAGGAGTTTGAAACCAGCCTGGCCAACATGGTGAAACCCCATCTGTACTAGAAATACAAAATTACCCAGGTGTGGTGACGCACCCCTGTAGTCCCAGCTACTGTGGGGGCTAAGGTGGGAGGATGGCTTGAACCTGGGAGGTAGAGGTTGCAGTAAGCCAAGATCACACCACTACACTCCAGCTTGGGCCACAGAATGAGACTCCATCTCAAAAACAAAACAAAATAAAACAGAGGAACAAAAAATTTCACTGTCAAATACAGTAGTCACTAGGCTCATGTGGCTACTCGAATTTCAATTTAAATTAACAATTACTTAGTACAGCGAAAAATCCAGTTCCTCAGTCATATTAATCACATTTCCAATGCTCAGTAGCCATGTGTGGCTAGCGGGTATGGATTAGACAGTACAAATATAGACCATTTCCATTGTTGTAGAAAGTTCTGTTGGGCAACACTGCTCTAAAATAACACAGAATATACTCATTACAAAAACATTGAAAATATATAAAATCAGGGAAAAGATATACATTTTTTATTTTCCCACCACTAATGAAAACCACTATTAATAATTTAGCAGATTAGTTATAATGTTTGGATTTTTTCCTGAATATCTGTTTTGTTTAGATTACATGGTTGTGACCTATTGAATATGCAGTGTTATAGTCTGTTAAACTTTAAAACAAAAGCATTCTTCCATGCTGTTGCCTCCTTTTCAGAAACTTCATTTGTAATGGTTGCAGAATACTTCAGCATCCAATTGTTGGCATATAGAGGGTACATGTTTGAATTTTTCTTAATTCAAATAAAGGTAAAATTTCTGATTTCATAGCACTTGCTCGCTTTAAAAAGAGCCCAGAGAAATTACTGCATTCTACAATAGTTCCTAACATACTAAAAACCTGGGAGCATCAGGAATAATCCGCTTGAACCACTGGTGATTTCTTCTCCCTTCCTGAGCCCCTGAACTTGGAGGAGGCACACGTGTGTCATCTCCTACTACTTGAGGGCTGTGCTCAACAGATGCTAAGTAAGAGCAACATGCTGCAAAATGAGGATAATCATCAAGAAATTACACGTTTCTGTTGCCAAAAGCTAAAGCAGAAGGATTATGCCCTCTCAGAGCCTTCTTCCTGCAATATACTATGAGCCTCACAGGGCCCAGAGGCGTTACTGAGGGGGCAGTGGATGTGAAAAGGCCCCACACAGAGCCTGGCACACTCCCTCAGAAAGCTTCCAGAACCCTCCCTTGCAGGTTCTTCTCCTACTGCACTGGTCTCCTCTTCCCTTTCACATGAGTGTCGAGGACCACAGGCTCTGCCTTCAGGTTCCTCAGTCCACCTGTGGCTGTAGCCACCGAGAGGACCCCAAACTTCTCTCTGCCTCCTGACTTCTCTCTGAACTCCAGACTCAGACATCTGCCGAAACATCTCCTCTGGGCATCTCAAAAATAAAATGTGATTTTACCCCATCTCCCTATCAAATAAACGAACAAAGATAACAAACATCTCTGCCCCTACTATAGTTCCCCCATCTCCATAAATGACACCTCCATTGTTCTAAATGCTCGGGTCAAAAAATCTGAGGTCCTCCTTTGCCCTTCTCTTTCGTTAATGCCTCATCCATCGTTAAATTCCTCAAATCCTACCTTCCCACCTCCACCAGTGTACTAGCCACTGCCCCCTCTTGCCTGGCCACTGCAGCAGCCTCCCAAGTGGCCTGTCTGCATCCACTCTTGCCCCAAGGGGCTTCGTCTCTACGTTAAGTTCTCACCAAGGTAGTTCCACCTGCCCACCCTCCCCTGGGTGTTTGGATATATGTGGGGGGCTCTGGGTTGTCACAATAATGCACATTGCCTTAGTACCTGAAGGACTAGTGTCCTAAATGCTCACCATTAAGAAATATCCCATCCAAAATACCAGTAACACTTCCCTGAGAAGCTCTGACCTGCAGTGATCCTTTCAAAATGAAAGTCAGATCCTTACCCTGTTAAAAATCTTCCCGTGGCTCCCATCCCACCCAGAATAAAATTCCAATTTCTTACTCTATTAGTCCATTTCCACAGTGCTATAAAGATACTACTCAAGACTGGGTAATTTATAAAGAAAAAGCGTTTAATGGACTCACAGTTCCACATGGCTGGGGAGGCCTCACAGTTCCACATGGCTGGGGAGGCCTCAGGAAACTTGTAATCATGGTGGAAGGTGAAGGGAAAGCAAGAATCTTCTTCAGGAGGAGGCAGGAGAGAGAAGCACAAGCAAGGGAAACGCCAGATATTTATAAAACCATCAGATTTTGTGACGATTCACTCACTATCACAAGAACAGCATGGGGGAAACTGCTCCCATAATCCAATCACTTCCCTGTGGGGATTAAAATTCAATGTGAGATTTGAGTGGGGACACAGAGCCAAACCATATCACTTACCGAGACCTATGAGGGCTCCTCAACCCATCCCCATAACCTCTCTGGCATTAGTCCCAACCCCACTCCCTCCCTCCTCTTAGCTCTTCTCCACCCCACATGGCCTCCTGCTCCTCCGATGTGGGCTTTCACAGTGGCTGCCCTACCTGCCTGGGAGCAACTCCCTCATGTACCTACCCAGCTCCCGCTCTGGCATTCAGTCTTCTGCTCGTGCCACCTCCTCAGAAGGCCTTTCCTGCCCATGACCTCTGTAATAGCAGCCCAGCAGGGTTGATCTCCTTTACTTTCTTTCTCTTCAGAGCATTTATATTATGTATTTACTCCATAATTTGCAATCTTTCCTCTCCACTTGCTAGTAAACACCATGGCAGCAGGAGCTTTTTGTGGGTGTTTTTCTTTCACTGCCACCTCCTCTGCAACCAACCTAGAACCTGGTGGAGAGAAAAAATGATGGTGACAAGCAGCACTTGGGGAGCCAGGTTCTGTCCGAGCACCCTCATGTGTTAACCATGCTGGTTTCCCATACCTGGGGACACAGATTACTACCAATTTACTGGCTTATACAATACCCACTGATTATCCTATAGTTTTGGTGGTCAGAAGTTCAAAACAGGTCTTACTGGACTAAACTCAAAGTGCCAGCAGGGCTGCAGGGCAAACCTGCTCTTTGCTTTCTCCACCATCTACAGGCTCCCTGAATTCCTTGGCTTGTGGCCCCTTTCTCCATCTTCTATCTTCTCCTACCTCCCTCTACTAAGAAAACCTGTGACTGCATCAGGCCCACTCAGTGAAGCCAAGACAATCTTCCCAACTCAAGATATTTAACTTAATCACACCTGCAGAGTTTCTTTTGCCATATAAGGTAGCATACTCATAGGTCCAGGGATTAGGATGTGGGCTCTCAGAGAGCCTTATTCTGTCTACCATATTAACTCACTAATCTTCCCAGCAACTTTATGAGGCAGGTACCAATGTTGCTCTATTTTACACATGAGAAAAGTGTGGTAGAGAGATTAGGTCATTGTTCAAGGTCACAGAACCAGTGAGTGGCCTGGTCCACCTTCCTTAGGGTCAGCATGCAATGCATAGTTTTTCTTTATTTTTCATATTTTTGCCTTTATGAGTGAGTCTTATTCCCAAACCCAAGTTGCAAGGACTCTCTCCATCAAAGAACTCCCTGAAAGAAATGTTTCAATGGCTTTTTACAGTAAAAAATTGTTTTTGAACTTTGAAGCCAGCAGTTTCCATGTTAAGTCCTCTCCCTGGCTCTATGCCAGACAGGTAAGAGGCCTGTCACAGTTAACCACCACTAATCAAGGAATCTCCAGGTCCTAGAGGGGAAGGGAGAGGAGAAGACCTTTAGAGAACAACTAAAAAAGGTGTTTATGGGACTCACTATGCCTGAAATCTCCCTTCCCATCTAGCTGGTGCCCTCCTACAAATCCTTGAGAATTCACTCTAATGTTACCTCCTTTGGGAGCCCCAGTGACTACCCCATGCAGTTGCAGACACCTTTGTGCCATCCCTGGATTTCGTGCACACCTGAATGACAGCCTCTGTCACAATGTAGCAATTATTTATTATGCATCTTCCCCCCTACTAATTAGAGGGTTTCTTGAGGGCAAGAAACAATGGGTTATCAGGGTGTGCTTCCAGGACCCGCGAGTGGACATCTCCCTTAGCTCCCTCTGGCCATGATCTGGCTGCTATCTACAACCCCTAACCTCAGTGAAGGACCGTATCTTTCCACACACTCAAAGACATGGCCTCACAAGACCACTTTTTAAAGGAGCACTGAACCCTGAAGAAAAAGGAATGAAGGTCTCAGAAGGCAGGAAAGAACATCAGCAGGCCAGGCTGCAGGTTCTGAGAACCAAGGCCACCTCCTCTCCCTTTGACAAAGACGGGCTCAGTTCTGAGGCTAGAAGGAGAGTGCCAATGGGGCAAGAATTTGAATGCATCAGTGAGGTGACATGCAGCATGCCCATGAGAAGGGATGTCCAGATTTACTCATCTATGATCCCAAAGCCTTCTAGTGGGATGGTTTTGAAACTGTGCTTTAAAACCCATCACTCTAGAAAGCCCACGAAATGAAGTGGTGCAGCCCCAGTGAGGGAGACACCATCTTGAAGGCCTCTGCAGGTGCCAGACTCACATCAGGAGCTTTCTCTGGCCCCACACTGCAGCCTTTGGTGATTCAGCCTTCATGACAAATAACGTCTGCTGCCACCATTGATGGAGAGGGCCCATGCTCAGGAGGCAGGCTGACAGTAGACTGCTTTATGGAGAGGCACAGGAGCAGTAGGATGAGAGAAAAGAGGCAATAGCTTCTTGACCTCTGTCTGTGCCATGCACCCTCATATCCTCAAACAGACCTTCAACAAGGACAGGAAACTGAGGCTCAGATGGGTCCAGTAACTAGACACAGAGCATGTAAGTGGCAGGGCTGACATGTGAGCCCTTACTTGCCTGTATCCCCCAGTCCCTTCCCCGTGCATGACATCCTCCCACACCAAAAACTCAGGTGATGCTGCGATGATGCCAGGAGGTGGAAGATGTTGTAAGTTGCATCACAACGATGCTGGGCGCTGCCCAAGGGTCAGGGGACCTGGGTTCTTGTTCAGGCTCAAGTTGATGGGTGACCTTGGGCAGGTCCCCTGAGCTCTGCAGGTTTCTAGTTCCTTATCTGTCTAGAGCGGAGCTGCCTGTAGATCTCCAAGAGGCCTTCCAGCTCCAAAATTCTTTGATCTTAGAAACTTAACATCCATCGGTTAGGATTTGTCCAGCTACAATTCTGAAAAGAATTATTCCTGCTGATATGAGACGTGGAATGTTAAGGTTTTGCAAATGTTACTGCTCCAGCAACAATGTGTGCATAGAATATTCCTGGCTGGGGAGAGGGATCTTAGGAAGAGCGGAAGTCCGTCTGTCAGCAGTGGGCTTAAATGTGGCTGAACGGCGAGCCGAGTGATGGGAGAAGGGAATCTGGAAAGACTCACATTCTGTTTGAAAAGAAAAAGGGTTTTAATGGGACATGCTCACTCGCTCTGGATTTTAACAACTTCTCAAGGTGTAATGGGGGGCGGTGGGTAGGGGGAGGAAAGAAAGAGGATTTGTGGAGTGAACAGAGGGGAAGAAAGAGAAAGTGATAAAAACAGGACAAATTCAGAGCCTGGGATCATGGAGCAAATCAAATAGCGGGCAGGTGCTACAAAAGGCCCTGGGCCCTGGGTGGGGAGGCCCATGATGAACTCTTAAGAATATTGTTAACACCAGAAAGGAGGTTTGGGAGGCAAATTGCAAATTTTATTTTAAAAGCTGGAAAGTTCTAATATATAAAATGCAGATCAGTCAGTTACTCTTTCTAGGCCTCAGTTTCCTCATTTCCAGTGTGAAGAAAAGTTTGTATGGTATAAGAGCTTTGCGAGAATAAAAGGAGGCAGCACATGTGTAATCCAGTGGTATCTTGGGCCTGAGGGTGCTGTCACTCATTCATAACAGGAAACAGCCTGGAAGAGCCATAGTCTCACAGCAGCAGCAGACAGGCCAGAATTGCATGAGGCCAGCTTTCCACAGTGGCAGGCCATGATGACATGCCGGAGAAACAGCAACAGGGACACCAGGACCAAGAGAGGTTTCCTCAGAGCCTCCATCCCTCCCTCCCTCCGGTACTTGGACTGAGACAAACAATTCAGAAGGATGGAGAGGCTACAACAGGAGCATAGAGTACACAACCCCAAAACATATGGTGATGTGGTTTGGCTGTGTCCTCACCCAAATCTCATCTTGAATTGTAGCTCCTATAATTCTCATGTGCTGTGGGAGGGACTGGTGGGAGG
Source organism: Cacajao melanocephalus (assembly GCA_963573385.1). Lineage (NCBI taxonomy): Eukaryota > Metazoa > Chordata > Mammalia > Primates > Pitheciidae > Cacajao > Cacajao melanocephalus. Next base: position 132,462 of record CAUYLG010053293.1, on the reverse strand, counting down.
TAATTGAATCATGCGGGCAGGTTTTTCCCCTGCTGCTTTCACAGTAGTGACTAAATCTCACAAGATCTGATGGTTTTATCAATGGGAGTTCCCTGCACAAGCTCTCTCTTGCCTGCCACCATGTAAGACATGACTTTGCTCCTCATCAGACTTCTACCATGATCGTGAGGCCTCCCCAGACATGTGGAACTGTGAGTCCATTAAGCCTCTTTCCTTTATAAATTACCCAATCTTGGCTATGTCTTTATTATTATCAGCATGAGAACAGACTAACGCAGGGGGCTCAAATCAGCTTAGTTAGAAAACTAAGGAGATGTGATGTCACTTGCACCCTGAGATGATGAGAACAGTACAGTGGTTAAGAACTCTGGATTCAAATTACTGGGGTTTGATTCCAGAGCTATCATGGTGCACTTGTGCTGGGTAGCAAGGGAAGTTTAATAAAGGAATTTTTTTTTCAATGACGTGGACTGAGTTTAGGAAAACAACAAAGGATGGGTCGTACCTCAAAGTCAGGAAGTGTTTGGGCCACAAAGGTCAAGGATGGGGCTGTCTCTTTAGACAGAAAGCTCTCTAAAGAGTGAACCAGAGCAAACTTACCCAGGCCTTGGTGAACAGAGGATAAGGGCAGCAGTCAGGGAGAGAGATGATAGCATGGGACTCCTCCAGGCACAGGGGGCAAAACCAAGGCCCGGGGCCTGCTTGATATGGAAACAGTTGTCCAGACACTCTTTTAGATGAGGAAACTGAGGTCAGAGGGACTAAGTGACATGAATCATTAGAGACATGGATGAGATGAGAGCCCAGCAGAGCTTGGGCTATCATCCCAAAGACAAAATCCTGAATGTTAAAATCCTGAAAGGTCAAAATCCTGAAAATATAATTATGTAAAACAATAATTTTAGAAGTTCTTTAAAAGATATTTATGTTTTTAAAGGGAATTTATTTGAGAAACATATAAAAACAAGACAGAACACTTCATAGGCCACTTTGCACAATAAAATAGGCAATAAAAGATATTTTTGCAAGCATAAACACTCAGGTATACTAACTACAAGTCATGAGTATAACAGTTATGAGCAGATGAACCATATTCATAAAGAAACAGGTCAAAACGTCAAACATATAAAAGTGCATCACTATGGCTGGTAATTGTGTGCACCCAGCTTTATAACTGTGGTCATCAGAAATACCTGGAAGGACAACCTAGGTCATTTGACAAGATCATTCAAAAACTTTGAGGGGTTACTATCACATATGCAGTAGCTCAAGAGCCCAGATCTTGCGAAATTTTATTTTTCACAAATGCAGATATACAAAAAGGACATCTCTTCGTTTATCGAGGAAGTTTCAATATTTTTATGGACATGTGCAATGCTCATATACAAAGACAATGTTGGGGTAATGCACTTTTGTGGTGTCAAATTTGTGAAACAGTGCATAAAACTAATTAGAACTCCCTAAAGTTTACATAATTCATGCCTCCAGTATTGGTGATAATGTGAAGGTGAAAAACATATGGTGAACTGGCACTGTGTGCACGGGGCAGAAGTCACACGTGATTGAATGATTTGGCAGGGGAGCATTCTTGTATTGTTCATCGCATTTTTACCTCGAAGATCTTCAAAATATAGTCAGTATTATATTTGTAGAGCATTGTGGTCTACAAATTTTGAAAATATATGCTGTCCATTTAACAATTGGAAATTGCTTACCATTGCAATTAAGCAATTTATGCTTTTGCAGCACCAGTAATAATTAGCCTTTAAACATTTATGTTTTACCATTAAGTAGCCTCATACACTTGACTTATGAAAAATTTCACAGATCTTCCATTGTGCTGTAAGAAATACAGTAAGAAAGCCAGGCACAGTGGCTCACGCCTGTAATCCCAGCACTTTGGGAGGCTGAGGTGGGTGGATCACCAGAGGTCAGGAGTTCGAGACCAGCGTGGCCAACATGGTGAAACCCCATCTCTACTAAAAATACAAAAATGAGCCAGGTGTGGTGGCGTGTGCCTGTAATCCCAACTACTTGGGATACTGAGGCGGGAGAATCGCTTGAACCAGGGAGGTAGAGGTTGCAGTAAGCCAAGATAGCACCACTGCATTCCAGCCTGTGTAACAGAGTGAGACTCTGTCTCAAAAAAAAAAAGAAAGATAGAAGGAAATACAGTAAGAAAGAATAATGTCTGGCTTCCCTTATACCAAATCTATATTAGTCAGGGTTCTCCAGAAAGACAGAACCAATAGGATATGGATATAGATATATGAGAGGTAATTTATTGGGGAATTGGCTCACACGATTATGGAGGCTGAGAAGTCCCATGACAGGCCATCTGCAAGCTGGAGACCCGGGGATGCTGGTAGCGTGGTTCTGTTCAAGCTTGAAAGCCTCAGAACCTAGAAAGCAGATGGTGTAACTCTCAGTCCAAGGTCAAAAGCCTCAGGACTCAGGGTGCCATTGGTCTAAGTCCTGGAGCCCAAAGACCAGCTAGCCTGGAGTTCTGATATCCAAGGCTGCAGCAGAAAAGCCTGTCACAGCTTCAGAGAAAGTCCACTTTTCCTTCTGTGTCTGTTCTCTTTAGGCCCCTTGCTGATTAGATGGTGCTGCCAGCACTGAGGGCAGATCTTCCCTGCCTAGTTCAGTCAGACTCACACACTAATCGCTGGAAACATCCTCACAGGTACACCCAAAATAATGCTTTACCAGGTTTCCAGGTATTCCTTAATTCAGTCAAATTAACACCTAAAATTAAGTCCACAGTTCTACCCCTCATTCACTTGGCACCCACACATAGCTCCGTAAACCATACTTTATTTCCAAATAAAAATAAGAAGGTAATAGTTCTGCCTAACACGATGCAACTAACCCAATGCAGCAATCCTGCATACAACAGAAAACATACTAATCCCTTCCCTACAATTCGGCTTTCAGGATTTCAACGTTCAGGATTTTAATCTTTCGGGATTGTGATTTTCTGAATTTAGACATTAGGGATTTTAGCTGTTAAGGATTTTAGACTTTAAGGATTGTAATTTTTAAGGATTTTGATCTTTTGGAATTTCAACATTTGGGATTATGGTATTTGGATTTTTTGTCCTTCTGTATTATGATTGGCACCAAACTCAGCACTTCTGTCTCTCAGTCTATTGTGTGGTCTATATGCCTCTGTTAAACCCTTGTTAATGCTGCCTGTCCACAGCGTTTACCATGTGCCAGCCACTGTTCTGATAACTCATGTAAATTCCCACAACAACTCTGTAAGGTAGGTGCTACTATTAAAGTATCCCCACTTTACAGATGAGAAAACTGAAGCATAAAGAGATTAAAGCTGGCTGTTCTGCCTATGGAGCAGCCATTCTTCACTTGTTTACTTTCAAAAAGAAAACAGAAAGAGAGAGAGAGATAAACCCACTTACCTAAAGTTACACTGGCTACCAAATGACAGAACTGAGGTTCTAACCCTGAACATTTTGCCCCCTAATCTGTGGTCTTAATCTCTAAAGGATAAGGGGCACAGGAGGACCCTGAAAGAAATGGAGGGGGGTTGCGACTTACTGAGTACCAGGACCCCAGGTCACTAATTTGCAATCTGGCATTAGCCGTCCCCACTTCGCCTGGTGCCTCCAGCTTACTCTTCAAGTTGGGGTCTTCCAAGGCAACCTGCCATACTCCTTCCCTCAGCCAGCCCCCTCCTCAGAGAGAGGCCCACCAGCCTGCACCTTTCCCCACCAGCCCCACTGCCATGAAGCATGCCATCTGTATACAATAAGGGTCCTACACATTCCCCACGGGTTCGGCCCTCAGGCAGAATGTACTAGGAACACTCTAGACCCCTTAGTTTTGCTCCAAAGGAAGTTCACAGGATGGATGATGAATTCTTACAGAGGACGCAGCTCGAGCTTGGCAGCCAATGTTAAAACTTGACAAGTCACTTGGTGCTTTGACTCAAAACTCTGCTCCTTCGCCTGTCATTTTCCACTGAGAGCCATCCCTTTTGGTCAACTTGTCAATGCAGGCAATGTGTTCATCCTTCCTCTATCCCCACTCCCTGCCTCTCTGAGAGCTGCCAATGCTGTGTCAGATGAGGAAGCAAAGATAAATAAATGAGAGGATGTGCAGGGGCCGAGCCCTTCCACAGATGTCTGCTTACCTCATGCCTATCACAACCTGGAAACTAGGCAACAATGATGATCAAGAATACATATTGATCTCTTAATATGAGCCAGGCACTCTTAAAAGTGCTTTTTATAGATTACGTGAGTACTGTGGTTGATCCCTATTTTACTATTGAGGAAGCGGAGGTAGAGAGAGAATTAGTCATTTACCCAAGGTACCAGGATTTGAATCCAGGTGTTCCTGACTCTTATCCACTTCCCACGTAACAAAGGACTTGGTGTGTCTAGATAAACTATTGGATTTTATCCTGAAAATGGTTAGACTTAAAAAAATTTTCAAACAGATTTGGTAATGGTCATATATCTTTTAGAAAGAATGGCCATAGGTGAATAATTAATAGAGGGCTTTAGAGACAGGGGGACCAGTCTGGAGGCTGTGGTGATAACCGAGGAATGACTCCCAAAGGCTCCTGTACTAAAGCAGTGGCAGGAGGTGGGGCAGAGGAAACAGACCTGGAGATGCTGAAGGTAGAATGAGGCTTATTAGGTGGGGGTGGGTGAAAGGCAGATGTTTAGGATCACTCCCAGACTTCCGACTTGGGAAGCTGCATAGATAGATGGACCACCAATTGGAAAGAGATTCCAGGGAGGGTGCAGATTTAAGGGCACTTGGAGGGAGATTACTGGGTTCTGATTGGTACGTGTTGAGTTCAAAGTACCCAGAGGACATTTGGATGAAAATACCACCCCCACTCCCTACCCTAAAGGGTCTGAGCTGGAGATCAGACTTGAAAATTACCATTCTTAAATTCAGGAACTAAATATATTGCAGTTTAAGAGGTCATCCAGCAAAACTATGGTAAGTGATAAAATAATTAGGCCAAGGATGTAGTCCTTAGAGGCCATGCTTACTGGCAAGTAGTGGAAGAAGACCCAGCTAAGGGGACTGGGAGGGAATGGTCAGAGTGATGGAAGGGAAGAAGAGAGTAAGATGCCTGGAGAACAATTGAAGGTTATTACCAGAAGGGAGTGGTTTACTGTGTGTATTAGTCTGTTTTCACGCTGCTGATAAAGACATACTTGAGGCTGGGTAATTTGCAAAGAAAAAGAGGTTTAATGGACTCACAGTTCCACATGGCTGGGGAGGCCTCACAATCCTGGTGGAAAGTGAAAGGCACATCTTACATGGCGGCAGGCAAGTGAGAATGAGAGAGCCAAGCGAAAGGGAAACCCCTTATAAAACCATCAGATCTTGTAAGACTGATTCGCTACCATGAGAACAGTATGGGGGAAACTGACCCCATGATTCAATTTTCTCCCACGGGGTCCCTCCCACAACACATGGGAATTATGGAAGCTACAATTCAAGATGAGATTTGAGTGGGGACACAGCCAAACCATATCACTGTGTCAAATGTCAAGGTCTAGTGGAGGGAGAAATATGTCCATTGAATTTGGCTATTTTGAGAATTTTTGCCAGAACTTTTCCAAAATACTCTCAGTGGCATGGGAAAGAAGAGATTGCCCTGCAGGGGCTCTGCATGGAACACAATCACAGATCTGTGGACCCAAGTCTCTGGTTTGGAGCTCAGAAAGCAGCCACTGCCTGCTCTAATGCACTCTGCTCCTCTGAAAACCTCAGTTCCCACACCCCGGATCCCACTTTACTTCTCTGTTGGTTTCTTCAGCATCTATCCATGTGTTGGAGACTCCTGAAAATATTCCTCTTTCTAAAGTATTCTGCCCTCACACTCACCAACTCGTGGTGAAAAAAGAAAATCCATGCCCTTTATTAGATGCAAGGAGAGCTGAATTCAAACCTGGACTTTGCCCTCAATAACTGTGTTTACAGGAGTGACCTAACCAGTGTGTAAAATGGGTTAATAAGACTTCTGTTGCAGGGCTGATTTGAGGAGTTAATGAGATAGCCCAGAGGGAAATTGCCTCTCTCCTAATAGGCCCAAGAAATGTTGTTTTCTTTTAGCTTAAATTCTCTCCAGGCTCTGAGAATGTGTATAGCCCAGGGAAGTAGAGCCTGGGTTTATCTAACCTTTTCTTAGAGGGGATTTTATGGGGGTGAAGGAGGAGATGACACCAGGTTACTGGGAGCTTGCAGAGTTAGAAAGGAGTCACCGAAAACAAATATTTCCATTGGTTTTATGTCAGGCAGTCCTGCCTCATCCCGGCAGCTGTCTGCTGAGTGACAGGCAGTTCTGCTCACTCCTCAGCCTCCCAAAGTGCTGCTCTGACTCTAGAAGAGGATGCAGTGGACACCCCAGGGTTCACCATGTCCTGTACCATCTCAGAGCACGGCGGCCAGACTACCCATGGCCAGAGTTCCCTGTTGCTCCTGTGGATGTAAACCATGGGCGGTTTGCCCCACTGGGAGTACTAGGCAATGTCTGGAGACGTTCTTGATTGTTACAACCCCTGACAATCAGCCGTGAAGGAGGGAGTGCTATTAGCACCTAGTAGGTAGAGGTGCTGCTAAGCCTTCTGCAAGTCACATGACAGCCCCCATAACAAAGAGTCATCAACTCAAAATGTCAATAGTGCTGAGGCTGACAAGCCTCCTGGGCTGTGTTAAGATCCAGTTGTCCAAGTGGCCACTACCTTGATGAGACTCCCTTTGGCGGCCTCCTTCCCTTCCCTGTCTCATTTCTCCACTCCTCTACTAGGATCTCCTGGGATTCCTCGCAACTGAGCCATTGCACTCAAATCATTGTCTCAGGGTGTGCTTCTTGGGGACCCCCAAATAAGACACGCGTTCAGCTATTTCTGGTCTGAGTAAGGAGAAATTTATTCCTATACCTACTAAAGAGGCACTCTCCACCACAAGGAAAAAACATGCTTTTTACATATTTACAAAGCAAAGGTACAAGTCCAAATAACTATAACACAAATAGTAACCTCTCAAGACACACTACAGAGAACACTAGAAAGAGCAGGGACTGGACTGGACAGAATTGATCTCAGCGTGTGTCCTTGAGGTGAGTTTGAAGCTAGGCTTAAAGCAAGGAGTGGGGCAAATTGGCAGCAAGAAGGAGAAAGGGATTTTGGAGAAGATTCAGCCCAGATTCCAACCCCAGGCTGCAACGCCCTGGGCTTCTTTCCCTTCCAAGGCAAGGTTCACGGGGCACCATGGGAACTGTAAAAACAATTCTGGAGCATTGCAGGGAGTGCATGGGGCCCAGAGCGTCCTCCTCCCTGTGCACTTCCTCTTTGTGGGAGGGAACAAAATGGCTGCAAATGTCTCCAATGTGGAGGGAAATTTTTGTCTGTGTCACGGCCAGGGGATTACATCTGCCTACAGTTACAGGATGTATCACTTGCAGAGAATTCCTTCTACAACATACTCAAAGAACCAAAAAATTTTTTTAAAAAGTATTAAATAGCTGGCTATATTTGACCTATATTTTTCATTCTTTTTTCTTTCTCTCCTGTGGTTTTTCACCAAAGTCCACTTTGACAGGCCATTAAAAGAAAACTCTATGTACATGAGCAATAGATGTAAAAAGAAAAAAACCTAGTCTATCGAACAACCCAATGTATACAATTTGGAAGAAGTAACCGGATCCTCTGCTCTGGCAGCCTGTAAACTGGGCTAGGGAGGGACATTGTTTTTCTTTTGGTCATTCTGCCAAGTTAAAAAGGAAGTTGGAGATTAGAACAAAATATTTAAATCAAAAATGAATCCTTCAATGAAAGTTGCTTGATCCCCTTCACTACCACCCCCAGCCTACCTTCCCCCTTATTGGAAGCATATTTCTCTCTGAAAAGAAGTAGTGTATTGTTGCTGAATAGAAGGGAGACAGCCCACTGGGGAGAAACATCGATCTCATCATTTTAAAAGTGAGAGATAAATGACCGAAGCCCTCTTCCCAATCAAGTGCTGTTTCTGCACATTCTCAGAATAAATGGCACTGTTTTCCCCAGTGAGAGTTGAGCTCTTTCCTCTCGGCTGGGTTTGCCTATGCTAACCATACATTCCAGACTCTGGAACAAGGGTCACTGCAACTAAAATGGATGTATCTGTGATGCCACGGCACTGAATTGCTCTTTGAAACCCAAACAAGATCTTGACTCTTCCTAATGGCCCTGCAATAAGATTCAGTACTTTGATTTTTTTGAAATCTCCCTCAAATTTATGATGAGATGGGTAGATAGTATAGGTTTCACAAGTACTATTGCAGGAAAAGGTTCAAGAAAGAAGAAATAAGGAACAAAGTCACACCTGATATCCAAAGATCTCCTCCAGCACTGGGACCTACTAGTCTCTCCTCAATAGGATTCCCTTTGGCCTTTGAAGTGGCACGGGTAAATGTGGCCCTTTTGGTGCTGAGCCCACTTAATGCACATGTAAAAGAACCGTACAAAACAAATATTGTGATGGGACTTTTGGACACATTTTATTTCCAAGAATGATTTTATGAAATCTGCTATCATCTTCATAACTGGCCTGGTTCTACATGCTTCAGTCCTCATCCCCAAGATCCTGTTTTCTTATAAAACTAATTTATCTATAACGTTTCAACACCCCAAATAAATGTTGGTAATGTAGCTCCCTAATACAAATCACACAGTCATAATAAATTAACAACAGTCATCCAAGATATGAGAACAAGGATACATTAATGGCATTAATAACACAAAAACATGTAAGAATGAGTTGTATTACACAATGGATTTTACAATAAACATTTGCAAATAATACGTACTTTGATAGTGAATAATTATATAGAACCCATATGTATCCTGTTTTTTTCCCCCAATCTCTCTGGCTTCACCATCCCACACTGCAAGCACTAAATATTTTAGAAGGAGGTTTTAAAGCAGGAAAATAGCATCATCTCAAATGATCCTTGAAAGGCTTACAAAGGGCATCTACTGTCCTTGGTGCACTTTGCTCACCTACAGCATGTCCCCAGCAGAAGGAAGCATTCAGTTTTATCTGGTGTCTGTACGTGTGTGTGTATTTTTCCTCATCTTCTTTAATGAACTATTAGAAACGAAAACAAAAAAGAGAGTTATTCTCCAAGACACTTTTCCTTGGAACCTGTCTTTTGTTCTTGGACCTAAACCCCGTCACTCCCCTCACCCTTAGAGAAGCTGCAGGTCTCCATAGCATTGCTAGCTTGACAGTTCTTGATGGCACCCATTCAAAAAATCTGTATTGAACTCAGATGTGTCCCAGAGACTCGGCTAGATGCTTTGTCCAGCCTTCTCATTTAATCCTCTTAACACTTTGTCTTCAGGGGTTATACTTCACTTTATTTAGCACAGGAAGAAGCTGAGGCTCAGAAAAATCAAGTGACTTGCTCAAGGTCCCCGGGGAACTAAACGACTTCATTCGTTCAGTCTTTGCTGAAGCTGGTCCTGCCCAGAAGCCCTCCCTGCCACCTGGCCTCCAGAGGCTGCCTATTAGGTTGATGGGGCCCTCTTCTCTCAGGCCAGAATCCTCATGATCCTCTTCACAAGGGCTTTCTCTTTCATGCCTCATTCCCAGTTGTTACCATCTCACACCTGCCTGGCTACAACAGGCTCTCTGGTCTAATTTGATTGCCTCCTTGACTGTATGTCTGCGCCTCTAATCCACTGGAGCCCGCACACTGCCAGCTTACTACTCCAGAGACACTGCCTGGATCCCGCTAGCTTCACAAGAGTCTTGCTCCACCACAAACTAGCTGACCGAGTCTGGGAAAGTCATTAAAACTCCCTGGTAGTTTCTTTGCAATTACAATGTGCACAATAATTTCAGCTTTATCTCTGAAAGAAAAACCAAAATGAAGACTGAATGAGACTCAAAAAGTAGGCTTTGAGGAACATAATTCTCATGCCAGGTTTCATCTTCAAAATGCCCCTGAAATGCACATTTTCATCCAAACTTGCTCAAAATATGGTATTTCTGGATATGAACCCAATGCCAAATTTTTTCTCCAAAATTTCCTCCTCTGTCCACAAAGAATGAAAGTTGGTCATTCAACTTTTCCCTGCAAAACCTGAGTTCATAATTTGTGTTCCAGAAGGTATGGCCAAGAACTATATTCAATATATTTCTGTATTTCTCATTTATGAAATCACCAATAAGGAAATTTCGATAAGCCCTCTTATTTTCAATATCCAAACATCATATTTAATTAATCCAATCCTAGTTTTCTGGGTTAAGTGATATTCGCTAAGGTAGGCTGAAAGAAAAATATAATGTTTTGGAAATATAAATTATTGGAAATCCTGGAACTCAGACACCTAGTTCAGATCAAAATAAGTAATAACAAGTCTTCACTGCCCCCCCCCTTACCATGAAACCAAAAGCCTTGCTTCTTCGCCTGACTTGCACACAACATTCCCAGCCTCAGCCTATCTTGCCCACCTAAGCTTCCTTTTTTACTGCATGAGCCATTTGCTCTAGACACTGGATTATTCGCTGTCTCCTAAAAGCTATTTCCCTTGCATTTTCCCTCAGGCCTTTTCCCTGCACCCAAATGCCTCCCCACTCCCACTGATCTAGTTGGCCAAATCCAACTAGCTCAAACCTCCACTTCTTCCAAGAAATCTGTCCTGAACACACCCATCTAACAGATTTCTCCTTCCTCTGAGCCACTGTGGCAGAGGAAGCTCATGTGCTTACTCACCTAGTTTTGCCTTCTGCTACTTTGCCCAGTGTCATCTTGAACTTTCATTAAACATCTTGCTTTGTCATATTTTAATGTTGGGCACCCCATTCTGTCTTTATACCCTAGAGCTAGCTACACACACAGTAGCCACTCATTAAAAACTTGATGCTTCGATTTTACCCGCACACTTGCAAATGATTATCCTCAAAAGAAATATTTCTCATGCACAAAGCAAGGGAATTGTAGAAATTCACCCCCATCAAATATTTTTTGGCTAAAAAAAAGGAGAGTATCTTTGCAGAGTCTCAACAGAACTGTACATGTGAATGTGTGTTTGGGGTACAGAAGTAGAGAGAAGCTTGTTAATTTTAAAGCCACATAGCATGTTTGGCTAAGACTGTGACTCCATTTGTGTATTTCAACCACGTAAAATACACCCTGGGATTCTGGACTGAGAAAAATAGCCATATAAGGAGAAAACAAGGCATTCCCTATAGCTGCTCTTGTAAAACACTCTATGATTTAACCCTCTGCTCAGACAGATCCAAGCTTCTGCACTTTACAACTGCAAACAATCAAATTCTTGGGAGGAACTCAGCATGTGACCTGCACCACTGGGCACAAACAGTCACAAACAAAACCTGACAGGTCACCTACGGGGCAGCATGACCAAAGCTTCCCAGCCGCCTGCCTTTCTCTCTGCGGTGGGCCGTCCCAGCCGGAGCAGGCACTGGGATGAGCTGCAGCCCCGAGACAACTCTGAGGGCTCATTAATCCCTTTCCTTCAAGAACTCAGGGATCTGGGGTCTGCCTCCACCTTCTGGATGACAGTCCATCAGTCTGCAGAATCCCTTCACTGGAGAGAGGCAGGAAGGAGAAATGGGGGGATCAGGATAAGGAAAGAGGGGCTCCAGGAACAGAGGCAGGACTGGGCAAAGTGTTGGCCAGCCTCCAACATGGTGCCTGTGGCTCTGTGGTGGAGTGTGCGTCTGGCTAGGGGCCTCTGTGCTATGCAGAGGAGGAATTGCAGAGTGAGGGGCTAACAAGGCACCCAGCTGGCCCTTATCTTCTCTCCCTTCATCTTGATTGCCATTAATAACAACTCTGTGAGGTGCAGTTTTCTAGATGATAAAACTTAGATTCTGAAAGGTTCCAGTGTCCCCCACATGTAACAAGTAGGTGATGATTAGAAATAAACTTGTATGCTGTGGCAGACACTGCTCATTTTCTTCTGTCATCTGGTCCAATCTCCTTCCTACTGGCAATAGAATGAACATACCTCCCTTCCCCTCCTCTCCCCATCACACACACACACACACACACACACACACACACAGGAGCAAGGAAGATGGCTGCCTGGCTGGAGATGGTATTTCCCAGACACCCACGTAACTCAGGGGGGCCATATGACTGATTTCCAAGGAGAGGGACATGAGTGGGAGTAATGCGTGCAAATTCTGGGTCACATCTTTTTAAAGTAGCTGCTTGCCCTTCCCATGGGTTGGAACGCAGACATAAGAATGAGGAAGAGGACAACATTAGGGGCTACTGGAGCAACACAACAAAAGGAAGCTGGATGATTTTACGGAACAGCGCCACCTACCTGCCCGGGGCTACTGACCTGCAGGGAACCTAGACTGTTCGGGGGATAGAAATAATCAGCCTCCTCTGAGCCACTGTATTCTCCCGTGTCTTTGTGACAGCCATTTAGCCTGCATCCTAATTAACGCATGTAACTTTCTGCTGTCTCAGCTGTGTGCAAGGAATCTTGAGGCCACACTAGCTTGCACTAACTTAAAAAGCAGAAGGAAAAAATCGTAGCCAAGTTACATAACAGCACTTACGTGCCAAAATCACCCCCTCCCTGAGTCAAGGCTGGAATAGGGGCCTCAGCCACAAGAAGGAGTCCTGCATAGGTGACAGCAAAGGTCAGAGAATCCTGCTCCCTCCTCCCCATAAGAGTTTACTATGGAAAGTTTGCCTAAGAAGGACCATACACCTCATTGAGCTGGAACCAGAAGCACTATTTGGACAACTGTCATTATCATTCCTAAAATGACTTATTGAAAAGTCTTCATCACTAATTTTTAAAGTCAGCTGTACTTCCCTGAGACAGATGTGTTAAAACATCTGCTATGATTGTAATTTGACAGTTCCTCTTGGGACTTCAAGTTTTGCTTTTTATTTGAGACTATCATATTATACATGCACTGGAATTGTTACATTTTTATAATAATCTTTACCAATAATCATGAATTTTGCCCTTTAGTTTGGCATAAATATAACTATATTCAGCCTTTTTTTCTTTTTGCCTGATAGGTCTTTTCTATTTTTTCTTTTCTGTTTTTGTTCTTTTCTTTGCCCTTATATTTTCTTTTATAAAACCACATAGATTTTAATTTTTTCATCCAAGTTAAGAATCTCTGTGTTTTAACAGATACATTTAGTTCATTTACATTTATTTAGGGTTTATTTCTGCCACTTTAGTTTGGGCTTTGTATTTACCTAGCTATATATGATCTTTGCTTTCTTTTTCCCAAACTTTTAGTGGAATTGATTCCATTTTCTTTATTTCCTCTTTTCCTATTCTACTGATTTTGTAATTATCAGTCTTATTTGTATTTCTGTATATACATACAGACTTTTTAGATGTTATCCTTACATTTTTAACACACATACTTGACTTTGAAAAGTACAAAGTGTCATCTCTACTCACCTATCAATCTTCGAGCTCCAAACATCTCCCACCCATTTTATCTACTATTGTTGTCAAATATCTCATTTTCACTTTTATGCCTTTAAAATTTGTCAATATTATTAAGTTCTATAGACAATGTTTGTTTAAATTTAACTTCCCCTCTTAGAGCTCATCCCTTCCTTTTTAGTTCAATTTTCTTCTACTTGAAATAAACCCCCTAGCAATTACTTTACAAGAGTTTTTGGTGACCAACCCAAGTAAAACCTTAATTTTATATGTGCTGTTGGGTAATAGTTTAGCTGGATATAGAATTGCAAACTGACAGTGATTTTTCTTAGTGCTTTGGGTATGTCATCTTATTAACTTTTGGTTTCTGTTGTTGCTGTTAAGAAATCTGCTGCCTGTCTAATTATATTTCTTACCAAAAAAATCTTAATTGCTTTAAGAACTTTTCGGCATCAGTATTTTGCAATTTCATTATAGTGGACTTGATGTTTGAATTCACACTTACTTATTCAGCTCATGGCTTACTGTACTTCCTGAAGCTCATGATATTTATCTTTTAGCCATTGCAAAAAAATTCTCAGTCCTTTTTCTCTCTAAATATTTCTTCTTCATTTTCTATTTCTTCTTCTAAACTCTTATTCTTTCTCATTCTTCCTTCCATGTCTTTAGTTACTCCCTCACATGTTTATGTTTTTGTGATGCATTCAGAATTGGAATTAGATCTCTTCTAGTTTACTACTTTTTCCTTTAACCATGTCTAATCCATTAAAATTGATGACCACATTTATTACTTCTAGAAGTTTTATTTGTTTCTTTTTCAAATCTTTTTTTCATGGTACCTTATATATTTGTAATTATTTATTATGTTTTCAATTACTAATTTTATGCCTTGAATCACTTTAAACACACTTATAGTCTTTATATAATACATCTATTATCTGAAGTGACTGGGGATCTGATCCTGATGTGTATTCTATCCATTGGTCCTCTCACGGGGAATCATTTCTTAATATGCTTCATACTTTTGGAAGCTGAGATTATCTTCAGTGGAACTTTCTCTATTCAGGGGATCTTGTGTGGTCTGGGTTGAGTATGTGACTTATTAGAGAGTTTTGTGCTTGGTTCATGATTGCATGGCATCATGCCTAGAATCACATTTATTCATCTATTTATTTTTAATTGACATGTGATAATTGTACATATTTATTGGGTACTGAATGGCATTTTGATATATGTATGCAATATGTAATGATCAATTCAGGGTAAATAGAATATTCATCACCTCAAACACATCATTCTGTGTGTTGGGAACATTCAAAATCCTCTCTTCTAGCTATTTGAAAATATATAATAAATTATTGTTAACTAGGGTTATCCTACAATGCTATATAGATCATTAGAACTTATCCTATCTAGTTATAATTTTGTATCCATAACCATCCTTTCCTCCCCATCCCACATCCTAGAATCCCACTCTTTACTTCTATGAGCACAACTTTTTCAGCCCCTACAAATGAGAATGCGCCGTATTTGTCTTTCTGTGCCTGACTTATTTCACTTAACATAAGGTTCCCCAGGCTCATCCATGTTGCTGTGAATGACAGGATTTCATTCTTTTTTATGGCTGAATAGTATAGAATCACATTTTTATGTCAATATCTCATCTCAGATATTCCTAGACCACATCAGTAGTGTAAATTCAAACCTCATACCCAAGTAAGGCATTGGATTCTTGGTTCAGAATTCGTGATTGACAGTTCAGAGGCATTTTTTTGTGTGTGCTGGTTAAAATAGAGAATTTTCTTTTTTGTCTCTCTGTGCTGATGGCTTTCTTGGCCTGTTCTTGCGTCATCATGGAAACCACAAAATGTAGGTCTCAGCATTCACAAATACTTGCCTTTTCATTTCACATTCCCAAGACAACTAATGTAGTTTCTGTGTCTTCCTCCCCTTGGGTGAGGAGTCCATGTCCAATGCAGCCAGCTATAGACAGAGATAAGGTCTCATAGTACTTAGGGAACTTTCTATTGGTCTATGGAGAGAGAACTTTTTGGTAAAAGGGCCTAGAGGAAGAGAAGAAATGATCATTAGAGGAAATAATTAGTATCTCTGCAACCAATAACTTTTCTTCAACACTTCTCTTGTATGGAGCTATGCCATCAATGATTGTGTAGCCCCAGCTGTGGGCACAAAATTATTATTATTACTGTTATTATTATTATTATTATTATTATTTTGAGATGGAGTCTCACTCTGTAGCCCAGGCTGGAGTGCAGTGGTGTGATCTTGGCTCACTGCAACCTCCGCCTCTGGGTCCCAGTTCAAGCAATTCTCCTACTTCAGCCTTTCAAGTAGCTGGGATTACAGGCACGTGCCACCATACCCAGCTAATTTTTGTATTTTTAGTAGAGATGGGGCTTCACCATGTTGGCCAGGCTGGCCTCAAACTCATGACCTCGTGATCTGCCCACCTTGGCCTCTCAAAGTGCTGCGATTACAAGCATGAGCCACCGCGCCTGGTGGGCACAAAATTATTAAAAGTAAGAGTCAGCTGTTGTAACCAGGGAAGGTGTTGATAGTGTTTCACAGGAAACATCAAAGTGCGCATGTTTCTGCATAGCGGTAGAATTTATTTTCAACTCTGATCAAATTTGGAGGTTACACTTCCACACAACACCTAGCCCAGTGACTGACGTACTGGATATTGAATAAATATTTGTTGGAACAAATATCAATCCCCTCCTCTAATCTTCAGTAAGGGGAGAATGAAACACATAGAAGCCACAGGGAGAAAATGTTCAGAGAAACAGAAAGCTACAAGGCCATGCCGAAAGAAAGGTAAATCTTTCCCTGAGAAATAAGTAACTAGAAGCAGGCAGTAAGCAAAGAATGCTCGAGGAAAGTAGTCTCTTTTAGAAACCATCATAAAGGCTTGGAACTTGGAACGGATTTTGAATTAGCCCACATACCAAGATGGAGAACGTTCCTCAGTTCATAAATAAGAGCCCCGTCACAGGTGGTGACATTCCCCACAGACCATATGGCAGGAAGTAATCTGTGAACTTGGTTGTTAAATTAAGAGAAAGTGCACACCACAAGAAAGAAGACAATTCTCTTAGGCATAACTGCATAAGGGACTTAGGGGGAAGGAACCGAAATTTTTTAAAGGGATCCACTGTGTTTTTTATAAATAATAATGCCCATGTTAATTATGTATTAACATATACATAGTTCAAATCCTCCTGTAGATTCTTCATATGTTCTTTTTGTTTTTAAGACCCAATTTGAAGGATCTCTCCAAATGCTATTATAAATAGATATCTGGATTAGCTGAGAGCTGCAGTCAAAACCTGGGAGCTGAGAAAACAGTTCCCTTACAAAATGCTGCTTTACCTAAGTTTTTCTTTTATTTTCAGTGTATAGTTCATTTGATTCAGCCTACTAATGAGTCGCCAAAGGTCTTAGGGGTAGCCATGTGGTTGAAAGATGGGGGCTGGCAGACTCAATTTGAAACTGTCTTTGCATATCAAGTGTACTATGTTTCTTCTCAATTGTGTATTTATTAAGTTTGGCTTGGGGATAGGGGAGGATAGACCTCACTCTCCAAGTTAACCCTTGGGCCCACAAAATTTGAAAACTAAAGGAGGACTCCATGTGTAAAAACTCTGGAGAATAAAGCCCACAGCTCGAAAAAGATAACTGTAGTGCCAATCTGAGATCCAGGGAAGCTTTGGTAGGTAAAGTCTCAGGCTATATTAGCTCTTTAAAACACTCAAGCCACCTGTCCCCCAGGATTGGGGCAGTGGTGAGAATGCTGGCCCCCTATCCATTCTGTTGGACAGAACTCACGACAGGAGGCTTCCTTGAGGAGTTCAAGAGAACTCAACTATGTCACTCACACTGAAACATCTAATACCAACAATGACCTCCACATTGAACCTTGGTTGCATTCCCAACAGTGGCTCCTGCAGTTGTTCTCAGCTAAAATCATATTACTGTAGAAAAAATGTGTGAGATCTCCCTTCCCACAATCAGCTAAAAAAGGCAGTTTACCACCCGTTGAAAATGCCATCTCACCAGCCTACAGGTGGTGTTATTCAAGTATAAGAATGTGCAGAATGTGTCAAATGTGTGTGTCAAATGTGTGTCAAATTAGGTGGCCTCCCTCCTGAAACCATTAAATCTTTGCATCTCTGTAAGAAAGGCTGATAGACGCTGATGGTGGGAACTCCAATGCAAGTGAAGCCACGTGTCTTGATACAGAAACAAGAAGGGCTCTGCCCGACCCAAAGCCAGTGACTGAACCTAGCCCCTGTCAGTGCATGTTGCAGCTTCCTTTCCCCAGCTAATTCTTTCTGGAAATGCTACTAGGTGGCATGTTTTCTCTCTTCCAGTATTCCTGAAAATATGTAAGATATGAGATAAGCACTTGATCTTCAGACTTATATTAAGAAGCTTAAGTGAAAAAATTCTGTTGTGCACATATGAAGCATGCAGAACTCTGGGGCAGCCTCAGGCTGGAAGACACCATTCTGCTCCCCTCCTCCCTTAAGCTCCCTGTGTGGGCACTACTGACAACCAGGAGGCACACCTGCCCTTGGAGCTCCGCCACACGGTCTTAGCACAGGATGTTGGGAGAACCCAATTTCCTGAGCCTCTCTGTCCTCAGTTTCCTCTCTCTCAGGGAGACTGTGGGATTAATACAGTAACACAGCGCTTCCCAACCTTTTTTGCACCAGGGACAATTTTTTGTGTAAGACAATTTTTCCACGGACAAGGGATGGAGAGTAGGGGGATGGTTTCGGGATGGTTCAAGCACATTAGATTTATTGTGCTAGGTTTCTATTATTGTTACATTGTAATATATAAGGAAATAACAACTCCCATAGTGCAGAATCAGTGGGAGCCCTGAACTTGTTTTCTTGCAACTAGGCAGTCCCATCTGGGGGTGATGGGAGACAGTGACAGACCATCAGGCATTAGATTATCATAAGGAACACAACGCAGATCCCTCCCATGTGCAGTTCACAATAAGGCTCGAACTCCCATGAGAATCTAATGGCGCTGCTGTTCTGATAGGGAGTGGAGCTCAGACCTTAACGCGAGCAATGGGGAGTGGTTGTAAATACAGATGAAGCTTCCATCGCTCTCCTACCACTCACCTCCTGCTATGCAGTCCAGTTCCTAACAGACCACAAACTGGTACCAGTCTATGGCCCAGGGGTTGGGGACCCCTGCAATAGCACATACAAAGCAGCACTACAGACACATTCTAGAGCCTTCCCTTGCTTCCATGACTCCATGGTATTCAGGTGATGCCTGCTTGTGGTTTTCTTCTAACCCTGCACAGTGGACACTGGTGTTTCTGTTTGTCCCGCTCCAGTTCCCTCAATCCTCTTCTGGGAACCTCTCTTCCCTGGCTCATAGTTTGGGTGCCCTCCTCTGGTCAGCAGGTGAGAACATGACCCATGCTAGACCAGCTGGAATTGCCCTTCTAAGAATGTGGACCTTGCTGGGGGAAGCTGTACTAGGGCAGAAGACTTTTAGAGCTCACTAAACCTGGAATCCAGGCCCTGCAGAGCCTGCCATTTGTCCCTGTTTTGCCACATCCCTACAGCTGCCCTGATTCTCACCCCTTCCTCAGGTTCTAGGAGCTAATCCTCATCCTTACAGTAAGTTCTCTGTTGGCCAGGCATGGTGGCTCATGCCTGAAATCCCAGCACTTTGGGAGGCCTAGGAGGGAGGATCACTCAAGCTCAGGAATTTGGGGCTGCTATGAGCTATGATGATGCCACTGCACTCCAGCCTGGGCAATAGAGCAAGACCCTATCTCTAAAAAACAAACAAAAAAGGTCTCTGTCTGCTCCTTGGAGCCAACCTGGGTATCTGTGCCTTGCAACAATGTGTCTTGGTCCCCACTTCCCTGTACAGATGAGAAACCACTCGCAGGTCAGGGAAACTAATGTGGAAGCAGGATGAGAAGCCGGATCCCAGACTGGCCACCTATGCCCTCCCAGTGCCCTCCCCGAACTCTCTTCTTGGCCTCTTGCCCATGGCCAGTGGCCCTTCTCCTCTCTGCCAGTCCTCTGCATTGCTCTCATGTTCCACGTCATCCAACCTTGCAAACCATCATCTATTTCAACTCTCGTCTCTTTTTTTCCCTCAGGTATCAGGCTGTTTTCATAAATCTTTCATTTTAAAATAAACCTTGGTGTTTCACTCACCACAACATTTCTAAAATGCATTCCTCTGCCAATGTGCTCATTCCAGAGCAGGGCCCTTCCCGCTTGAATGTTGGCAGCATCTTGCCCTCTTGGCTTCCTCTCCTGCCACCCTCCTGTCTCCCAGAGAGAAAATGAGGTTTGGACTTGGGTGGGTTGAAAGTCCATCTGTGCATGCCATGCATAACATTCCCTTCCTCAGCACAGATGCATTCCTAGACAAAAAGGCCTTTGAACATGTTGCTCTCAGGGCCTGTTTGGCACCATTTGGTGAGTTGAACAGCACTGGCCATGCTCCCCTGCTGGAGAGTAAGCAGTGGGAACTGAGGAGGGGTGAGCTTGGTCCCTGCCCTGCTTTGGGGGCTGCTTGTACAGATGGATCCTGGGGGCTGCCACAACCCACAGAACCCTGGGGTGGAGAGTGTGCTCACAGACCATGGTGTACAGTAGCTAGCCCACCTCAACATGTACCTTCTAGTGGAGCCTCATCAAAAATGGCCCTGTTTGGCAGCCAGGGAATCATATCGACCCCTCAGGAAGTGGTTACATATTATAATTCAGTGTACCTCTTGCAGCTGGGAAATGCATTCGCTGGGCTGTCCTCAGGGGGCTCATAAGGAATTCACACCTGTGATTAGCTTAACTGGCCATTCGATTTCCCTAAAGCCCTGCACAGATCCAATTGAGGGAGCAGCTCCCTGACCATGACAACTTGGTTTATTAGAGAGAAATCAGGGTGCAACACATTCAGGTAATTTGGCATATCACAGCAAACACTGTGACTCTAGTCTGGCTAGATGACTGCCAGCATCTATAGTGATGAGTGGATCTGCTGGTCCATGTATATGCAACTTAACACATGTTAGATTTGTAGTGAACATTCTTTCACGTTTTTCAGGTGTAAAACATTGGATTTACAAGTCACTAAAAATTTCCTATGCTACTTAAAATGAGATTAATAATTTACTTTTGTGTAGTATTCAGTAGCATGTTATCCCATGGAATGTCCACATCTGTGGAACATGCGTTGCTGTTCTGGTTGGGAGAAGCTATTTTTACAAATGCAGGCTGAAAAACCTATTTTCAAATGAATGCTCCTAAACATAAAATTCATCTTAAACCTAAGCCCCTCACCAGCATTCAAGAAAGAAGAGAAAGTGGGTGACAGTCAACCACTAATTTCCCAGCCACGTTGCATAAGGCGAGGTCTCTAAGTGACTTCTTAAACTCAAAGCTCTGGCCTCAGAACTCGACTTGGCTCTTCTTCTTTGTCTCCAGTGTATTCTTGTGCCCCTGAACGCTGAATCACAGGCAGAGGTTTCCAGTATTTTCATTCTCTTTCTGCTTTGAAGTCCATTAATCTTCATGTTGATTTTCCCTCCACCCTCTTGAAAAAATGTCTGTGTACCCCAGATGGAAAGCCAGGAGCTGGCACCTTGGGAAGAGATCACATGGAGTGGGAAGGGTAGGAGAGGCAAACTCTTGGCCAGCATGGTGAGCCATCACCACAAACCATGGCCTGCAGCGCGGGAAGGGAAATGAGTCAGGTCCTCTGCATTCTGCGGTCACAATCCCACAGCCTCTGTCACCTCTCCCCTCCCTGTGGGTGCGTGCCTGACCAAGCATGGGACCTCCTAGCGAGAGGCACCTCCAGACAGATGTTCTTTTGTCCTTAACACACCATACACACTGCTACTCTCACACATCAAATGTTCATATTCTTAATCTAAACCCACTTTAAATCAACACATTCTTTTTCTAGTAAAGATAAATTGAACAGTACACACCTATAGACTACGTAAAAAAATCTTGTAAAGTGCTTCAGAATAAATGAAATTTCTATACACATTTTTATATCTAGACAACAAATATGTACATAACTAAATATGAATCTTTACATTTATCTATTCATTTAAATATGCCATTCATATGAAACAACAGAGGTATAATGAACTAGAAACTAAAAAGACTGATGATGACCCCTACTGCTGCTGCTACTGCTATAATGTATATAGAGAGTAACTCAAATCACCAGTCTGCTGTTGTTTAAATGTTTGTGCCCTCACCTCAAAACGTATGTGTTGACACCAAATCACCAAGGTGATGGTATTAAAGGCGGGGTCTTTGGGAGATGGTTAGGTCATGAGGGTTCTCTCCTCATGAATGGGATTAGTGCCCTTAAAAAAGAGGCCCCAGAGAGCTGCCTTGCCCTCTTGCCTTTCTGCCACATGAGCACAAATAAAATGTGCTATCAATGAGGAATAGCCCCTAACCAGGCACCAAATGTGACAGAGCCTTGATCTTGGACTTCCCAGTCTCCAGAACTGTGGGAAAGTTCTGTTTATAAACTACCCTAATTAAGGTACTTTGCCATAACAGCCCAAACTAAGACTTAGTCCAGTTGGCAAGGAGCTATGGCCAGCTAGTTGAACACATACACACCCCTCAGTCACTGAAACCTCAGAATCTTATATGAGTCTTTCTCATCTTTACTTTGTGTACCAATTTGGTTCCCAAGTCTTTCCTTTCTGGCTCCAAAAATGTCACATGTACCTCCCTATCTTTCCCTTTCTAACCCTGACAGTCTCAAATATACTTCAGGCCCTTCTGCTTCTTTCTCAGACTACAGCAATAGCCTCCTTTCAGGCACAGGATGTTGGCGTTAATAATCCACCAAAGTAGGCAGGCCTGACAAATACAGAGCACTCCTACTGTCCCTATTCCCTCAACCTTACTAGACCATCCTAATCAATCCCAGATCTTTCCCCCTGAGCCCAGATGTGGCCACACAGCTTTTGTCAGCACAGCCCTCAAAGCATCACCAATTTATCAGAGTTCCTCTAGAGACAAAATCTATGTACCATCTCTTACCTAAGTCCTTTAAAACAAGGTTTCTCAACCAGGAGTGAACATCAGTATCACAGATGTCTGAATCATCTAAGACGTAAGACCTAAATCAGAATTTTTGTGGGCAAGAATTATGGGCATTTTAAAACGTATTATGCATGATTTGGGTGTGCACTCATCAAGGACTAAGTAAAACACACCCAAATCAGAAAATGTTGCCCCCCTATAAGTCTTCTCTCTCCTCTCCTTTTACCAGTTTTTGCCTTACAGCCCTCACTGGTTCCCATTCCACATCTAAAAATTTAAAATCTTCTTGACACAGTGCCTGCCATCTTCCATAGGGATACTAGATACATACGAGATAAGCACTTGATCTTCAGACTTATATTAAGAAGCTTAGGTGAAAAAATTTTGTTGTGCACATACGAAGCATGCAGAACTCTGGGGCAGCCTCAGGCTGGAAGACACCATTCTGCTCTTTTTAGAAGAAGAGGCCTGCTCTATGTGCAAAGCTTTTTATGAGGGCAAGCCCCTAGAGAAAAAAGGAGCCAACAGCGGCTGGAGAGCTGTCAGACTACAGTAGGGATCTGACTCCATTAAAAGGAGAGAGAGAAGGAAGGCGAGGTGGGTGGAAGTATCTTAGACTGCAGTGCAATACTAGGGGAAATCCTGGAGCCAAAGTCACCCATCAGAGAGGTCCCATGCCTAGCATCCCTGCCATGCCAAGTCACTGACTGAGAGCAGCCCAAGGGAAGCACAGGCTTGGGACAAATGAAGCAATTTCAGAATACAGCAGCTGAGGCCTCATTTAATGAATGATTCTCCCTGCAGTTGCAGATCTGAAAGGTGCGTTCTCAGAGGCACTACACCAGGTAACTGACAGGAGCTGGGGCTGCCAGACTTAACAAAAAAAGGATGACAAGTTAAGTTTTTATTTCAGATAAACAACAAATAATATTTAGTATCAGTGTGTCCAAATAGAAGCATCTTATATTTGATCTGACAACCCTCATTGTAGCTCTTTTTGTAGTATACTTTATCTGTGAAAATCCTTTCTCTTTTGAACTAGATCTACTTTGGCCTGCTTTAGGACCCACATTGCTGGGTACCATCTTAACAGATCCTTCTCCAGGTTGGTCTCTCTCCTACATAGACATCCATCTTCCCCACTACTCCAAATCACTCTTCTGAGAACATTGTGGTCATGCCACCCATCCACCACTGAAGAAGCTTCCAACAGGTCCACGGTTTTTAGATTGAACCTCAGTGTCTGGCATTAGGACATACATTTGCAACACTGATTCCCACTGACTTTCCAGTCCCTGAGCTCCAATCAGACAAAGACTCATGGCGATGAAGACATAGCTCCTGTTTTTGCTCATGCTGGCCCCCTACTCCCTGGAATGCCCTTCACAGTACAGCCTTCACCAAGATGCCAAATTTAACCTTTGTGTCAAGGCTAGTTCAAATGCTGCCTTCTTGAAGGGATAAGCTAAGTATACCATTACTCTGCCCAGTACTCCTTACATCTTGTGGCACAGGAAGCAGCTGAAATAATACAGAAAGATAAAACTTGATATGCTCTGAATGTGGAGCTTTCCATACAGACAGGATTTCAGCAAACGATATTTACCAATTCCACGTGTGGCATTAATATCAACAGCTCTTCTACAACCAACAGGGTAAGTCTTGCTTTTAGCCCCGGTGCAGATGTTTAATTAATCAGAGCTGCCGTCCTTGTTCGCCCTTGACTGGGTTTCCCTGATGATTACCCACTGGAAAACTCAGCCCTTTAATGCAAACAATGTCCTGATTAATGTTTTGTGCCGTGCACCAGGCTTGGCGAGTGGGCCCTTCATTAGGGAATCAGCCTGGACTGCAATGCTCAGTCTTGGAAACTCAAACCTGACTTCATACACAAGTGCCTTTCCACTTCCTTGTATGTTAAACATTTGCTTAACTCCCTTTCCTTCCTTGCAACTTTGATTTTGGGGAGAAAAGTTTGCATCAAGTGAATATAAAATATTAAATTATTCTGAGTTCAGCATAGTTTGGAGACTGACCTGAGTGGTGGAGATGCCCTCCGCCCAGCTGCATCACTGCCTCTCTGCAGTCACGAGCTTGAGTGTTCCTTTCTTTTGTTGGTGTTCCAGGTATTCATTCAGTCAGTCTCTTTCTCTCTCTCTTTTACTAGAAAAGGGGGTTGGGGGAGGATCAGACGATGAAATGAAAACCTTTAAATAAAATATCATTCCCACAAAGGAAAAGAATTTTCCTCTGGGTCATTATCAGTGGAAGCCCAGAGAAAAGATAATAAGCACAAGATTCCTGATTAATTAAACATTTGTGCTCATTGTATGCAATTATTCTGGGGAAAATCAACTCCGGGACATCTGTTTACTCAACCTTGGGCTGAGAAACAACCAAACTACTTCTGCCCTGCATCACCAAGTGCAATGTCAAGGCATAGAACTGATAGCTCATAAGCCTGAGGCATAGGCCCACTAATTTTCTAGGCTGGAAACAGATGACCATGCTGCATGAGCCATAAATTATGAAGGCTGAGTAAACTCACAGAGGGTTAACCAGGGAAATCTAAAGTGACAATATATTAATACAATACATATTTACCAATACACATAATCATGTTATGCTACAGAGCAATTAAATATAGATGATAAACATTTTCATGAATGCTTCACTTATTATTGCTTTTTATCCAGTGAAACCATATTTCCAGCTTTTTCTTTTTTACCTAGTTATAGCTCCAGTTTTAATGATTTTCCTAATACCAGTAACCCCTTAATTGTCATCCCTGCCTAATCTCCTGCCTCTGGCAGTTGGGGCAGAGGAACATCCTTGCGCAGCTCTGTGGGAGCCCAGGACTAGACAGAAGTGAACATTTCTCCCATTATCGATTGATGAGCAAAACCCACAAGTTGGGTATTGAGGATCAAGGTCCAAGAATAGGTTAAACAGAAAGTAAAACTGAGGACCTGTAAGTCAAAGGGAGGAGACACAGGGCAACAAAGTAGCAAGGGCCCTTGAGGTGGCTCGAAAACCCACCGGCTGGATTCCAGATGCCTGTAGCAATTTCTCATGAATCTCCCACCCCAAACCCAGAGATCCCAGGGAGGGGTAGTCTGGATTCACAGCCAGAGAACCTTTATTAGAGGTGATCAAATGAGAACAAGTTTTTGAGGAATAGCTAATGACTGGTTGAGTCTCCCCGTCTATCTAACACCACATGTATCTGTTGAGACCCTGGGTCTGGTGTGGCAGGATTAGGGTGACCCCAGCTCTAGCAAGCAGAGGACTCCACAAACTTTAGGTCCCTGTGTGAGGGATGAAATGAGTTATGACACCCACTCCTCTGACCCAGGTCCTCTCCACCAAAACATGGAGCTTGGCGTGGCATCTCTGAGTATCACGATCTTCCCTTACCATACAGTTGAGCCTTGGTTTCCTTACGAGTGTGGATGCTAGCCGGAGGGTGACCAACTCATCCCACTTTGCCTGGGACTGTCATGTTTTTTAAAGAAGTGTTTGTGGTAGAAGTCACATAACACAGAAGTCACTATTTTAGCATGCACAATAAGTGGCTTTTAGTACACTCATAATGTTTGCAACCACTGCCATTATGTAGTTCCAGAACATTTCATCACTTCCAAAGGCGACCCTACACCCATTAGCAGTATTTCCCCTTCCCCAAGATCTCAGCAACCACTGATCTGCTTTCTGTTTTATGAATTTTCCCACTTCTGGGCATTTCAGATAAAGGGAATTATATAGTAAGTGGGCTTTTGTGCCTAGCTTTTTTCACTTAGCATAGTGTTTTCAAGGTTCATCTATGTTATAGTTCATCTATAGTTCATCTATGTTTCAGTGCCTCATTATTTTTAAAGGTTAAATCATATGCCATTGTATGGATAAAACATATTTTGTTTATTCATTCAGTTGATGGACACTTGAATTGCTTCTTCCTTTGGCCACTGTGGATAGTGCCATTATGAATATAACTTTAAGTTTTGTTTGTTTTTGAGACGAAGTCTCGCTCTGTCACCCAGGTTAGGCTGCAGTGCAGTGGTGCAATCTCAGCTTATGCAAGCTTTGACACCTAGGATCCCTCCTGAGTTCAAGCGATTCTCCTGCCTCAGCCTCCTGAGTAGCTGGGATTACAGGCGCACACCGCCACATCAGGCTAATTTTTGTATTTTTAGTACAGACAGGGTTTCACCATGTTGGCCAGGCTAGTCTCAAACTCCTGACCCCAGGAGATCCACCCGCCTCAGCCTCCCAAAGTACTGGGATTACAAGGGTGAGCCACTGTGCCCAGCCTCTACTCAAGTTTTTTTTTTTTTTTTTTTTTTTGGTGTGTGTGTGTGTGTGTGTGTGTGTGTATGACAGAGTGTTGCTGTGTTGCCCACGCTGGAGTGCAATGGTGCTATCTCGGCTCACCACAACATCCGCCTCCCAGGTTCAAGTGATTGTCCTGCCTCAGGAATCCCAAGTAGCTGGGACTATAGGCGCCTGCCACCCAGCCTGGCTAATTTTTTTTGCATTTTTAGTAGAGCTAGGATTTCACCATGTTTGTTGGTCTTGAGCTCCTAATCTCATGATCCACCCACCTCAGCCTCCTAAAGTGCCAGGATTACAGGCATGAGCCACTGCGCCCAGCCCCCCGTTCAAGTTTTTATGTGGACATATATTTTCAGTTATTTGGGGTACACCCTTAGGAGTGAAATTGCTCGGTCATATGGTTATTCTACGTTTAACTTACCGAGGAACTGTCAAACTGTTTTCAAAGTGGCTGTAGCAGTTTACATTCCCACCAGCAATGTATGAAAGGACAGTGTTGGTTTTAAAATGGAAAGTCCCATGTCTGAGAACTGCCTCAGTCCCAGGCATCTGAGATGATTGGTTATCCCAATAGCAGGTTCTCAGCATACTCGGAGCAATGTAGAAGAGTAAAAATCAGAGTTAGGAAGCAGTTCGCAAGTGAATGCCATCAGGATAACAGCCTCCAACACTGTGCAGTCCCAAACAGATGGTATCCAGCCCCCTGAAGGATGGGGTATTCCATCTCCCACATGGTTTTCTTTCCCACAGCTTGATCCCAGATCTTTGTATGACACTGATATGTTTGTGGGTTCCTCTAGAGGAGTGTTATACTTGTCACCTGGGACTCTTATTAAAGCACAATTTCTCATTTAGCAGGTCTTAGATGTGGCCTGATTCTACATTTCTTGCAAGCTCCTAAGTGATGCTGATGATGCTGGTCAGTGGACTTCACTTTGAATAGTACGGATGTAGATGTTCTTCTAGCTCCCTTAGGGCCTGACCAGCTGCTGAGTCTGACTCTTAATGTGCTAGTAAGAGTAAGGAGGTGACGGGGCTGGAAGCTATACTGTCAAGGATCTGTTCTAGGTAAATGAGGACAATTGTACATCAAAGTGAAATGAATGAATTAGTCATACTAAGTATAACAGCAAATGTGTGACTCTACTACCTGGTTGACACTATCTATCTGGCCATACTCTATAGGAAAAGGAGGCTGGACAAGTAATCATTATTATGAAAGAGTTTGAAAAGCATCTACTAAAACCAGGATGCCCCCCAAAGGATGAAATGAAAAAGCAATGCCTTCCTACCCCACCTCAAATAAATAAAAGGAAAACAAGAGGCCCCTTGGGAGTGCATGGAGGTAGATTTTATTTTAAAAGAATATAGCATATACAGAAGGAAGGGACAGGAATTCAAATTATCTTGAGCTTGTCTGTGGAGTATCATATTCTAAAGGGCAAGACATCCCCAACAGGCTGGGCTTCCCAGAATACGATCTCTGAGTGGCCCTAAATTTCAGGTGCCATAAATGTAGGTATCCCCTCTGCACACATGTTCTTCCATATTGTTTCTGTTCGTTGTATCCACGATGCATGGCCACAACTTCCTTTTGTCACATGACTTTCCTATTCTTGAAATGACGTCACCTCTTGACATGTGCTCTGGTTTCCAGAATAAGGGGAACTGGTTGGGGTGCTGGGTGCATGCAGCAGAGGGTAAAATCAATCCCGTCCAAGAAAGTAGCCCATAGTTCCTGTTCTGAGCCTGCACTGCTAGGTCTGCCTCAACTGCTCTTGCTTCTGGTGGTCTGAGCATGTCTATGAGGGGTCCTTCAATGCCTGAGGAAGCCATGATAATAACCAATAATTCATCCCCATATGGAGTAGTTGCTTTCATAAGAGGTCCAGCTTCTGGAAGTAGAAAGGAGGAGATGTTGGGAGTTGGCTCCTTTTAAATCAGAATAATCTCCCTTTAGAGTGGATGCTCTAAGTTTGATTATATGGGCCTGGGCCAGTTTGAGATAGGATAGGATTAAGATATTATATTAGTTTCCTATTTTTACTGTAACAAATTACTGTAAGTTCACTATGACAAACATAAAACAACACAAATTTATTATCTTAAAGTTCTGGAGGTCAGAAATCCAAAATAAGTCTTACAAGGCTAAAATCAAGGCACAGACAGAGCTGCATTCCTTTGAGAGGATCTAAGTGAGACTCTATTTCCTTGCCTCTTCAAGCTTGCATTCCTTGGCTCATGGCCCCTTCCTCCATCTTAAAAGTGCATTACTCTGACCTCTGCTTCCCTCATCACATATTTTTCTCTCATGAACCTTCTTATCTCCCTCTTATAAACACCCTGTGATTAGAGCCACACACATATTCTAGGATAACCTCCCTATGTTAAGATTTTTAATTTAGACAGAAAGTCCCTTTTGCCATGTAAGGTAACATATTCATAGGTTCCAGGGGGGTAGAATGTGGATATCTTTGTGGGTAGGTGGGGGGCACTATTCTGTCTAAAATAGGCATATTTGAACACCAGAAAACCTCAGCTGTGAGTGACCAGGTGAATTCCTTACTGATCTTGAGATGATCCATTACTGAAACATTCAGATAAAAAAGCAAAAAAAAAATATTGAATGAAAAATTAGTAATGCCCAATGAACCCACCAAATTCATGAACATCTTTGTTTATTCTGGAAGTCTCTCAGTTGGAAAGGGCTGATTCCTTCAGGGGCTTCGTGCAAACATCTTGGCTGGACTGAACATGGTCCATCTCCAGCCTAACTTATTCGTCTGGATAGGGCAAGAGTTGGTGCTGCCCCAAGTCATAGGTATAAATCAAGGGAGCGATAACTTCAGTCAGTCTGGCAATGTTCCTTATTTCTTAAGATGTTTATCATTTTGCTATACTAACATGGCTCAAAGCCAAATTCAAATAAATTTGAGAAAAATACAGAAAAATAAATAAATTTGAGAAAAATTATTAGTTCTTAAGATTTTAATCATTTTGCTATACTAAACATGGCTCATAATCAAATTCAAATAAATTTCAGAAAAATAACAAAATCAATCTATTTAAGTCAAAGAGATTACTTTTTATTTGAGGACCTGTCAGAACTTTAATAACTTTAATGTGTTAATAAGCAGTTCAAATTGCTGAGAAGGGAAAACAGAATACAATGAACCTCAAATGCTTTGACCTTAGAACGCCTTAGTAGCCCAGGGTCTACGTCTTCCAGAACTTGGGTTCTGTGGCATAGTGCTTGGGAAACACTGAGTCAGGACATGAGCTATTTAGATGATGATGCTCTGTCCAGGGTTTGATCAGGGCACTGGTAATTCAACATATGAAAGATTGCTTACCATTCTCCTGGATGTGGTCAGCCTCCTGGATGTGGTTGAAATGCCAGTACTCCAAGGTTTTGCTCAATAAAGGTCAATGCTACAGAAGCAGACAAGTAACTCAGCTGGTGGGATGCAGGTGGACACTGTGATCTCTTAGGAACCCATCTTTACCCTTTTTTGAAGAACACACTGGCCTGGACAGGGAGATAAAGGGCCTGAAGAAGCTTTATCACAAAGTTCATGCTTTTCTATTTAGAAAAGGTCTCCATTTCAGGTTTGGTAATGGGGTGTGCCTACTTGGAGGGAATATAAAGCAATTACTTTTTGGGGGATCTGAAAACACTTCCTCTTAGATTGCATATTTGTCCAGGAACCCAGATGCAGGCAGCAGTCCCTCTCTGGGGGATCCAGAGCTGAAGCTGAAGAACAGGCATGGTACAGGGGTGAGCAGGTGCCCCCAGTCCCTCCCCTCTCCATAGGCCTACTGGGCACAGGTGGTACATTCCCTAGGATGGGTGGGAGGACCTTCTTGGCCCTCACAGTAGCCACAGTCACCTAATCTGTGCTTCCTTCTCTGCAGACATTTGCATGATAATTCCATCCTGTTTTGTGAAGGAAAGAAGACAGTGCCTATAAAAACATACAAGAGGTCTTCAAATCTCTTCAACCTCCCTTGAGACTTTCCTGGAACTGAACCAGTATATTCAAGACCATTCCAAATGAGTACTATTTTTCTTGATGCAATATCAGTTAGGATATGGGGTTCTATGCATTTTCTACAATACTCCTCACTGCTGGGGTAGCCATCACCTGCCAATCATGACCACTCTGTCCTACACTCATATGCCTACTTGTCCTTTGTTCTATGCACTGTCCAAATCATCTCTGTCTCTGGGTCCTAGACATGGCAGTAGTGGAAGCGTCTGTGTTTCCTCCAAGGGGCTGCTTAGGCTGCAGTAACAAACAACCCCTGCATTTCAGTGGTTTAAAAAGGCAAAAACTACATTTCTAGCTCATTCCACATGCTCATCTCTCATCAGCAGGGGACTCTGCATGGGTCTCACTCAGAGGTTCAGACTAACAGATCCTACACCATCTAGAGCATAGCTAGTCACATAGTAGAGAGATAGGGGGACGTCACAAATCTTAAATTGACTCTAAGACTTTTGCTCACATGAGCATTTTTCATAACAGCTATCATTTATTGAATACCCACTTTGCGTCAAACACTTTTCAAACATTAGTTCATTTAATCCTCAACTACAACACATTTATGAGATATTTACTTCCTCCATTTTTAAAGTAAGAGACTTGAATTGTAGAGAGATTAAGCAATTTACTGCAAATCTAGCAAGTGGCAGAAACTGGCTTTGATTCTTCAGCCAGCTCTCAAATCCCTGCCTTTAGCTACTTTGCCTTCCTCACTTGAAAACATTCTCTGATTCCTGAACTTATTTATGTAAAATATCTTAGAAAAATATGACAGTGAAATCATAGTTATAAATTTAAAGAACTGTTTTATTGAAAGGGGAAAATTTAAATGAAAAATCAAATTGTATGTGCAAAAAGCATATAACAATTAGTGCAATACTTGCATTTGTCTTTGTTCTTCATCAGTGAAAGTGAGTGAAACTGCTAGCGTACCTTCCCACTTATGCTTGTGAAAAGAAATTCACATGTTCAGTAATTATTTTTAGTAGTCTCCCCTTAGCAGAGATTTTGCTTTCTGAGGTTTCAATTACTGGTGGTCATCCACAGTCCAAAAATGTTACCTGGAAATTTTCAGAAATAAACAATTCATAAGTTTTAAATTTCTCACCATTTGGAGTAGTGTGATGAAATGTCGCACGGTCCCGCACCATCCCATCTGGGACATGAATCCTGCCCTCAACCAGGTGTCCATGGTGTGTATGCTCTTTGCCTCTGAGTCACTCAGTAGCCATCTTGGTCACAGTGCTTGAGTTCAAGTCACCTTTATTTTACTTAATCATAGCTCCAAAGTGCAAGAGTAGTGGTGCTGGCAATTTGGATATGTAAAAGTCAGAAAATGTTTTCTTTAAGTGGCTGTTTTCCACTTAATAAGGAAAGAAAAAAATTGTATGCTGTACTTGTTAAGATCTGCAGTAAGAATGCATCTTCTACAATTTCTTCATGAAATTGTAAAGAGGGAAAAAGAAATTCATGCATAGCATATACAGTTTGAATATCCCTTACTGGAAATGCCTGGAACCAGAAGTGTTTCAAAGTTTTGATTTTTTTGGATTTGGGAATATTTGCATATATATAATGAGATATCTTGGGGATAGAACCCAAGCCTAAACATGAAATTCATTTGTGTTTCATATATACCTTATACACATAGCCTGAAAGTAATTTGTATAATATTTTTAATAATTTTGTGCATGAAACAAAATTTGTGTTAAGCGTTATGTATGGAATTTTCCACTTATGGCATCATGTGGATGCTCAGAGAGTTTTGGATTATGGAGCTTTTGGATTTTTAATTTGCAGATTAAGGATGCTCAGCCAGTAGAGGGTTCAGTATTACTCAAGGTTTTAAGCATCCACTAGGGATCTTGGAACACATCCATTGCAGATAAAGTGAAACTATTGTATTTTCTGTTTTTTTCCCCAAACATCTCTTGACAAGCCTCTGAATCTCGATTCACATTTTAAAAGAGAATTTTCAGTGCCAGAGCCCATTGATAGCTTCCCTGCTGCCCAGAAGTCACTAATCAGTGACATCAACTTTGCATTTGATAGCCTTGAATTCATGCTCAGAACCGAGAGGATGAATTCACACACTTGTAATGATTAATGACTTGATTCATTCAGTTACCATTTGTCAAAATATTTACATATCCAGAATATTTTGATGTTTTATGGGGATAATAAAAGTAAATATTTAAAATGCAGTCTTAGAAAATCTAGAAAACATGGTAACTGTAGACTGTAGCCTTTCCAAAAAAGATGAAATTTCTCTAACCATGTCTTTCTGTTTCTCTCTGTCTCTCTCTCTCTCAATCTCTTTCACCCCCACCACTCCTTATCTAAACCCAGGTTCCCCTCACAGCTCAACCCTTTCCCTTGCCTACACGTAAACAAGAAACAACGGTTGTCATAAACATCCAAAGTCTGGTAGCCTTCTGTCTTCCTAACAACAGAATTTAAAATCCCTTCTACATGGAATTAGTCTCTACTTGGCACGGCCCGTCATCTACCCGCTCACAGAGGTCATACAATTTACTTTTAGCAGGCACTTGATGGGAGCCGTTAACTCACCCAGATTCATCCTCACCACTCATAAACCTAGAGGAACTTGGCTTCTCAGCAGCATCTGAAGGATATTTTTTCCAGGGACCTGCCTTTGGGTCTCAGACAGGAGTAGCTGGAGAGAAGAGGTCAGGGTTCAGAAATCTTCGCCTAGGGATGCAGGGTAATATAGTGCAATACCACTGACAATTTCATAAAAGTCATGAGTTAAGAGTCAATTCTCAATCAAAGGCTTTGAAGAGGGACTTTGAAAGGAATTGTTAATGTTTTGCCTTTGCAACAGATTTGTTCCTGTTTTCTTAAATTAATCCAGTACTTCTAAAGGTTTAGTCTTCCAAACAACCCTCAAAGTAAAAGCCTTATCATCCACAGGCTTTTATTCAATATTGGTTGCTAAGTCAAATAGCAAAAAGGAATGAATAGAAAGGGATTTCTTTGGAGAAGAATGTCGGTGGGTCTAAGTTGGTGGGCTTCTGAATTCACACCATCTCTGAAAAAAGGCCCTCCTAGGTTATCCAAGGGCCCAGTTCCCTATAACCTTCTGTAGCTCCCTCGGGTATCACCATCTTTCTTAAAATCAGTCTAAGAAAAGAAAAGTAGACTCAGTTATCTAATGAATTAAGGGAATTGACAGGGCCACTGCATTGAAGCACAGCTCCACTGGGTGCCATTCACATAATAGTCTACGTAATCAGTGAACCCTGGAATTACAGAACACAGCAGCCCTAGTAGGTGAGTGAGGGGTAATGAAAGATTATTTGATTTATTACTGATTATGCTTAAATGATCATAATTCATTCAATGAAGAAACAAGCTATTTAAGAAGTTAATAAATTAATAAAGTCTAATTATTATCGGGAAGGGAAAAATAATATTTGAATTACCATGCTGCTGTATTAGACACAACAAAAAATTATTTCTTTTTAATGCTTATATATTGACATATATACAAAGAAATTTGCCTTAGATATTTGGAACCCTCTGCAATGTGGGAGTAAATGGAATCACCTCCTGCCTTTTCCTTTTCTCACTTACATCAGGTCTCCAGTTTTGCTAAGGATAATACTATATGCTTCTTAGAAATAGTAATATCATATCTTTCTAGTCTTTGGTAGCTTCTTTTACAAGTTAGCTCAGAAAGGGTTAAAAATTGACAATTGATCTAATAAGTTAACAAGCATCACAAACACATGAACAATGTTCTTATGGATATGGGAGATTAGCACTTAACATCTATTCCACCTACCTTCTCGGGGGTCTTCCTGCACTGTAGAAGCTGAAAAAAAAATCTCAAAACTACATTTATTGGACTCCCTTACAGCTAGGGTTCTGGATGTTATTTAATTTAGAGGACAGAAATGAGATCAGCACATGTTTTGTGCTGCTTCTGCCATTTCCCCCAGCAATTGCTGCAGTGGCGTTTGCTTCTCCTATAGTGGCTTCTCTACTGTGGTGGCTTCATGAGGCAGGAGCAGTTCTCTCTGTGACCAGTGCTGTGGTGCTGCTCTTAAAGTCATACCTCAAAGTTCAACCTAGGCCTCTTTCTCATAAAAAGCAAGTTATGAAATAAATATTTGTAAACTAGATTAGATGAATTCTATTTCTTGCTACTGAATCTGACTGATTCCAAGTTCACCCAAGGTCAGTAATAATAAAAAAACTTAAAATTGTCTCATGAGCTAGCAAAATACTAGCTTGTGCAGCATTTAATGCTTGTGCAACAGTTGCAGTAAAACAAGTTTTCTCAACACTGCAAGTTGAAAAACAAATTAAATACAAGCTTTTTGGTAAGTGATTAGGTAATAAGACTCAAAAACTTTAAAAGTTTCTTTTCTTTGACTTAAAAATCCTTCTTCTTAAAATTCTAACTTTAAAATATATTTTAAAACTTGTATGGACTATGAGATTCACTATGGTATTGTTTATAATAGTTAAAAATTGGAAACAAGCTAAAACTACAGTCATAGGGAATGCAAAATAATTATGTGTTGTCTGTATGACTGGCCATAGTAACACTGAGGTATGTTTACATGGTTCTACTGAGTTTTTAAATTAAAATGGTAATTTTTTGTGCAGTTTGATAAAATAATGGCAAATAATACATGTAAACATGCAAAGAAAATATTGTCAATGAAGCAATAAATGGAAATATAGTATTGTAAAATATATTTGGAAATATAAATGGAAATATACCTTCTAGAAAAAATGGAATTTCTATTTCTAGATCCTTGACGAATCGCCACACTGTCTTCCACAACAGCTGAACTAATTTACGCTCCCACCAACAGTGTAAAAGTGTTCCTATTTCTCCACATCCTCTCCAGCATCTATTGTCTCCAGATTTAATGATTGCCATTCTAACTGGCGTCAGATGGTATCTCAATGTAGTTTTGATTTGCATTTCTCTAATGACCAGTTATGATGAGCATTTTTTCATATATTTGTTGGCTTCAAATATGTCTTCTTTTGAAAAGTGTTCATATCCTTTGCCCACTTTTGAATAGGTTTGTTTGTTTTTTTCTTGTAAAGCTGTTTTAGTTCTTTGTAGATTCTGGATATTAGCCCTTTGTCAGATGGGTAGATTGCGAAAATGTTTTCCTGTTCTGTTGGTTGCCGGTTCACCCTAATGATTGTTTCTTTTGCTGTACAGAAGCTCTGGAGTTTACTTAGATCCCATTTGTCTATTTTGGCTTTTGTTGCCAATGCTTTCGGTGTTTTAGTCATGAAGTCCTTGCCTATGCCTATGTCCTGAATGATTTTACCTAGATTTTCTTGTAGGATTTTTATGGTGTTAGGTCTTATGTTTAAGTCTTTAATCCATCTGGAGTTAATTTCAGTGTAAGATGTCAGGAAGGGGTCCAGTTTCTGCTTCTGCACATTGCTAGCCAGTTTTCCCAACACCATTTATTAAAGAGGGAATCCTTTCCCCATTGCTTGTTTTGGTCAGGTTTGTCAAAGATCAGATGGTTGTAGATGTGTGGAATTGCCTCCAAGGCCTCTGTTCTGTTCCATTTGTCTATGTCTCTGTTTTGGTACCAGTACTATGCTGTTTTGATTACAGTAGGCTTGTAGTATAGGTTGAAGTCAGGTACCGTGATGCTTCCAGCTTTGTTCTCTTTGCTTAGAATTGTCCTGGCTATGTGGGCTCTGTTTTGGTTCCATATGAAGTTTAAGGTAGTTTTTTTCCATTTTATATGAAGAAGGTCATTGGTAGCTTGATGGGGATAGCACTGAATTTATAAATTACCTTGGGCAGTATGGCCATTTTCATATTGGTTCTTCCTAACCATGAGTATGGAATGTTTCTCCATGTTTGTGTCCTCTCTTATTTCCTTGAGCAGTGGTTTATACTTCTACTTGAATAGGTCCTTTACATCCTTTGTTAGTTGTATTCCTAGGTATTTTATTCTCTTTGTAGCAATTGTCAATGGGAGTTTGCTCTTGATTTGGCTCTCTGTTAGTCTGTTATTGGTGTATAGGAATGCTTGTGATTTTTGCACATTGATTTTGTATCCTGAGACTTTGCTGAAGTTGCTTATCAGTTTCAAGAGATTTTGTGCTGAGATGATTGGGTCTTGTAAATATGCAATCATGTCATCTGCAAATAGAGACAATTTGACTTCCACCTTTCCTAATTGAATACCCTTTATTTCTTTTTCTTGCCTGATTTCTCTGGCTAGAACTTCCAATACTATATTGAATAGGAGTGGTGAGAGAGGGCATCCTTGTCTAGTGCCTGATTTCAAAGGGAATGCTTCCAGTTTTTGCCCATTTAGTATGATACTGGCTGTGGGTTTCTCGTAAATAGCTTTTATTATTTTGAGATATGTTCCACTGTTACCTAGTTTATTGAGAATATTTAGCATAAAGGGCTGTTTAATTTTGTTGAAGGCCTTCTCTGCATCTATTGAGATAATCATGTGTTTTTTGTCTTTGGTTCTGTTTATGTGGTGGATTGCATTTATAGACTTGTGTATGTTGAACCACACTTGCATCCCCGGGATGAAGCCTACTTGATCGTGATGGATAAGCTTTTTGATGTGCTGTTGCAATTGGCTTGCCAGTATTTTATTGAAGATTCTTGCATCTATGTTCAACATGGAGAGTGGCCTGAAGTTTTCTTTTTTTGTTGAGTCTCTTCTGGGTTTTGGTATCAGGATGATGTTGGTCTCATAGAATGATTTGGGAAGGATTCTCTCTTTTTGTATTGTTTGAAATAGTTTCAGAAGGAGTGGTACCAGCTCCTCTTTGTATGTCTGGTAGAATTTGGCTGTGAACCCATCTGGACCTGGACTTTTTTTGGTTGGTAGGCTATTAATTGCTGGCTTAACTTCAGCCCTTGTTATTGGTCTATTCTGGGTTTTGACTTCTTTCTGGTTTAGGGTTGGGAGGATGCAAGTGTCCAGGAATTTATCCATTTCTTCCAGGTTTACCAGTTTATGTGCATAGAGTTGTTTGCAGTAATCTCTGATGGTAGTTTGTATTTCTGTGGAATCAGTGGTGATACCCCCATTATTGTTTTTTACTGCATCTATTTGATTCTTCTATATTTTATTTTTTTAATAATCTTCTAGCAGTCTATTTTGTTGATCTTTTCAAAAAAATCAGCTCCTGGATTGATTGATTGACTGACTGATTTTTGAGACAGAGTCTCGCTCTATCGCCAGGCTGGAGTGCAGTGGCACGATCCTGGCTCACTGCAACTTCCATTTTTTGGTTTCAAGCAATTCTCCTGCCTCAGCCTCCAGAGTAGCTGGGACTACAGGCATGCACCACCATGCCCAGCTAATTTTTTGTACTTTTAGTAGAGACGGGGTTTCACCATGTTGGCCAGGATGGTCTTGATCTCTTGACCTCATGATCTGCCTGCCTTGGCCTCCCAAAGTGCTGGGATTACAGGTGTGAGCCACCACGCCTGGCCGATTTATTGATTTTTTGAAGGTTTTTTGTGTCTCTATCTCCTTCAGTTCTGCTCTGATCTTAGTTATTTCTTGTGTTCTGCTAGCTTTTGAGTTTTTTTGATCTTGCTCCTCTAGCTCTTTCAATTTTGATGATAGGGTGTCAATTTTAGATCTTTCCTCGCTCCTCATGTGGGCATTTATTGCTATAAATTTCTCTCTAGACACTGATTTAAATGTATCCCAGAGATTTTGGTACGTTGTGTCTTCATTCTCATTGGTTTTGAAGAACATCTTTATTTCTGCCTTCATTCCATTGTTTATCCAGTCGACATTCATGAGCCATTTGTTCAGTTTCCATGAAGCTGTGCCGTTCTGAGTTAGTTTCTGAATTCTGAGTTCTAATTTGATTGCACTGTGGTCTGAGAGACTGTTTGTTATTATTTCCATTCTTTTGCATTTGCTGAGGAGTGATTTACTTCCTACAATGTGGTCAATTTTAGAGTAGGTGTGATGTGGTGCTGAGAAGAATGTACATTCTGTGAATTTAGGGTGGAGAGCCCTGTAGATGTCTATTAGGTCCACTTGGTCCAGATCTGAGTTCAAGTCCTGGATATCTTTGTTAATTTTCTGTCTCGTTGATCTGTCTAATATTGACAGTGGAGTGTTAAAGTCTCCCACTATTATTGTATGGGAGTCTAAGTCACTTTGTAGGTCGTTAAGAACTTGCTTTATGTATCTGGGTGCTCCTGTATTGGGTGTGTATATATTTAGGATCATTAGCTCTTCTTGTTGCATTGATCCTTTTACCATTATGTAATTCCCTTCCTTGTCTCTTTTAATCTTTGTTGGTTTAAAGTCCATTTTATCAGAGACTAGAATTGGGACTCCTGCTTTTTTATGCTCTCCATTTGCTTGGTAAATCTTCCTCCATCCCTTTATTTTTAGCCTATGTGTGTCCTTGCATGTGAGATGGGTTTCCTGAATACAGCACACTGATGGGTCTTGACTTTTTATCCAATTTGCCAGTCTGTGTCTTTTGATTGGTGTATTTAGCTCATTTACATTTAAGGCTAATATTGTTATGTGTGAATTTGATCCTACCATTTTGATTCTAACTGGTTGTTTTGCCTGTGAGTTGATGCAGTTTCCTCATTGAGTCGATGCTCTTTACCATTTGGTACATTTTTGGAGTGGTTGGTACTGGTTGTTCCTTTCTATGTTTAGTGCTTCTTTCAGGAGCTCTTGTAAAGCAGGCCTGGTAGTGATAAAATATCTGAGTAATTGTTTGTTTGTAAAGGATCTTATTTCTCCTTTGCTTATGAAGATTAGTTTGGCTGGATATGACATTCTAGGTTGAAAGTTCTTTTCTTTAAGGATGTTGAATATTGACCCCCACTCTCTTCTGGCTTGTAGGGTTTCTGCCAAGAGATCCGCTGTGAGTCTGATGGGCTTCCCTTTGTGGGTAACCCTGTGCTTAGCATTTTTTTCCTTCATTTCAACCCTGGTGAATCTGATGATTATGTGCTTGGGGTCACTCTTCTTGAGGAATATCTTTGTGGTGTTCTCTGTATTTCCTGGACTTGAATGTTGGCCTGCCTTGCTGGGTTGGGGAAGTTCTCCTGTATAATATCCTGAAGAATGTTTTCCAGCTTGGATTCACTCTCCCTGTCATATTCAGGTATACCTATCAAACATAAATTAGGTCTTTTCACATAATCCCATATTTCTTGGAGGCTTTGTTCATTTCTTTTCACTCTTTTTTCTCTAATCTTGCCTTCTCGTTTTATTTCATTAAGTTGATCTTCAATCTCTGATATCTTTTCTTCTGCTTGGTTGATTCAGCTATTGAAACTTGTGTATGCTTCACGAAGTTC
The DNA here is from genome assembly GCA_963573385.1 of Cacajao melanocephalus. NCBI lineage: Eukaryota > Metazoa > Chordata > Mammalia > Primates > Pitheciidae > Cacajao > Cacajao melanocephalus. Next base: position 92,213 of record CAUYLG010053293.1, on the reverse strand, counting down.
TTGTGTTTTTCAGCTCCCTTAAGTCATTTATGTTCTTCTTCTCTAAGCTGGTTATTCTAGTTAGCATTTCATCTAACGTTTTTTTCAAGGTTCTTAGTTTCTTTGCATTGGGTTAGAACATGCTCTTTTTGCTCAGAGCAGTTTGTTATACCCACCTTCTGAAGCCTGCTTCTGTCAATTCATCAGACTCATTCTCCATCCAGCTTTGTTCCCTTGCTGGTGAGGAGTTGTGATACCTTGGAGGAGGAGAGGTATTCTGGCTTTTGGTGTTTTCATCCTTTCTGAGCTTGTTTCTTCCCATCTTCATGGATTTATCCACCTATGGTCTTTGTAGTTGTTGACTTTTGGATGGGGTCTCTGAGTGGACGTCCTTTTTGTTGATGTTGAAGCTATTTCTTTCTGCTTTTTAGTTTTCCTTCAAACAGTCAGACCCCTCTGCTGCAGGACGGCTGGAGGTTCACTCCAGACCTGCTTGCCTGGGAATCACCTGCAGCGGCTGCAGAACAGTAGGGGTTGCTGCCACTTTCTTATTCTGTTATCTTCGTCCCAGAAGGGTACCCACCAGATGTCAGCCAGAGCTCTCCTTTATGAGGTGCCTCTTTGGTTCTACAGGGGTTGGGGAGCCACTTGAGGAGACAGTCTGTCCCTTATCAGAGCTCAAGTGCTGTGCTGGGAGCTCTGTTGTTCCATTCAGAGCTGCTGGGCAGGTATGTTTAAGTCTGCTGCAGTGGAACACATAACTGCCTCTTTTCCCAGGTGCTCTGTCCTGGGAAGGTGGGCCTTTATTTATAAGTTCCTGATGTGCTGCTGCCTTTTTTCAGAGATGCCCTGCTCAGCAAGGAGGTAGTCTAGTCACAGTCTGCCAGCAGAGGCATTGCTGAGCTGCTGCTGGCTCTGCGCAGCTGCTGTGTAAACTTCCTTGCAGTTTTGTTTACAGAGGTACAGTTAGAACTGCCTCGGTAATGGCAGTCTGCCTCGGTAGTGGTGGACTGCCTCGGCAGTGGTGGACTGCCTCAGTAATGGCGGATGCCCTTCCCCACACAGAGCAGGACCATCCTGGGTCCAGCTGCACTTGCTGCAAAACTCTGAATCCGGAGCATTTCAGATTGCTGGTCTTTGTGGGGGTGGGACCTGCTGAGCCTGATCAGTTGGCTCCCTGCTTTCAGCCCCCTCTTTTCAGTTGAATGGGCAGCTCTGTCTCCCAGGCATTCCAGGTGCCAGTTGAAACAGCTGCCCAGACTTGCATGAGTTTTTGTGCAGCAACCCATGGTGTTGGCTAAAACAGCTGTGCTGGAAACGTGTGGTGCTTTTCAGCCCAGGAATCTCCTGGTCTGTGGGTGGTAAAAACTGCAGGAGTAGTGCAGTGTCTGAACCAGAGTGCTGGAGTGGATGGAAAAGCCCCCATGGCCTCTGTTGGGTAGGGAGGGGGGGTCTTCCGGGGATTGCACTTCCAGGGTGAGGCAGCGCCCTACCCTGCCTCAGCTCACCCTTCTTGGGCTATACCCACTGTGCAAACAGTCCCATTGAGATGTATCTGGTACCTCGTTTAGAAATGCAGTGATAACTCACCCTCTGCATTGCTCTCGCTGGGAACTGCACTCCAGAGCTGTTCCTATTCGGCCATCTTCCAGGCAGCATTTTTATCTATTTATTTCACTGGTCTGGTTTCCTCCTTAATTTTTAAAATTAAAAGGTAAAATAGAAAAATTAACTTTAAAAAACAAAATAATGTACCCCACCACCAAAAAACCTTTTTTGGTTAAGTTTTTACTGCTCAAGTTCACCATTGTCCCTACCCCATCATCCAGTATTTACTGAGAAAGCCCTTTAAGGTCACAAGACTCTAATGCCAATGTACTAATTCTTATGATCTTACTGAAAAACTGTTGGGTGCATAGAAAAGTATTTGTGCATGGTGTCTGTATGCATATCATATATCATTTTGGATTGCCAGACAGCAAAGGAAGAACACCATAAACACTAATTTTTACTCCTAGATGGCTTAGTAATTTGCTAAATTTCCTTCTAATTGCTTCTAATTATTCATTACATTAGAGTAGAAGGTGGCAGCTATAAATTTTCAATGAAAACAAAATTTAAATACAATGCATCCAAATGTCTCTGCAGACCCAAGTGGCAACCTGTTTTTCGTATTAGTGAAATCCAGCAGACGCCAGCAACACATGCTGCTTCTTAATGTAATGAATGAGAGTGAGCCAAGGAAGTAACACTACGCTGGCTTTGTGAAGAGACTGCAGAAGTGGCTCATCGACCTCATCCACGTATCAAAGCATTTCAGGAGCTGACTCCCAGGGTGGGGAGTTTCCACTAACCCCCTGCATTCTTCCCCGTGAGGTGTCAGCACCTCTGGCCATTGCTTGATTCTTTTCTCTTTCTTTCTTTCCTTCTTTCTTTCTTTTTCTTTTTTTTCTTTCTTTCTTCTTTTTCTCTCTTTCTTTCTTTTCTCTCTCTCTCTTTCTCTCTCTCTCTCTCTCTCCTTCCTTCCTTCCTTTCCCTCCTTCCTTCACTAAATACATATTTGGCACCTGCCTTTAAGCAAAGCTTTGTGGGAAACCAAGAAGACTCTCCTAAAAGAGGCTGAAGGAGGGCGATCTGCAAGTAAACCCACCATGACCCTTCCAGATAGAAGTCTCTTCTATCTAGAAGGGGATTTGAAAAGCATCCATGGAGGAGGTAGTAATGGAATTGGATCTTGACACTTAAAATTTGACAGGGTATACTGCCACTATGGAAACAGTATTGCAGTTCCTCAAAAAGCTAAGCACAGAACTACCATATGATCCAGCATTTCTACTTCTGGGTATGTACCCCAAAGAAGCGAAAGCAGGGACACAAATTTGTACATTCATACTTATAGCAGCACTATTCGCAATAGCCAAAAGTGGAGGCAACTTAAATGTCCATCAGCAAATGAATGGATAAAGAAAATGTGTTATGTACATACAAAGGGATATTATTCAGCCTTAAAAATAAATGAAATTTGGATATATGCTACAACACAAATGAACCTTGAAAACATTACGCTAAGTGAAATAAGCCAGACATAAAAGAATAAATACCGCATAGTTCCACTTCTTTGGAATACCCAGGATAGTAAAATTCATAGACAGAAAGTAGAATGGCGGTTGTAAGAGACGAGAAGAGGGAGGAATTAGTGTTTAATAGGTACAGAGTTTCAGTCGGGAAGATGGAAAACTTTTAGACATGGATAGTGGCTGTGTAACAATATGAATGCTCTTAATGCCAATAAACTTTACACTTAAAATGGCTAAAATGGTCTATTTTGTATTATGTGTATATTATTACAATTTTAAAAGTATTTAAAAATTTTGACAGCGTATAGGGAGGAGGAACACTTGAGACAGAGTACAGGGGTGGGAAATTATGGGCTGTAGAGTGAGGTGGTGGGAAATTATGGGCTATAGTCAGAAAATAGGGAGGAGACCACCTTGGTGGAAAGATATTGGATGCATGACAAGAACAGTAACAATAATAACAGTAGTAGTCTTCATAAATACAACCTTTAAAAAGCATTACTTTCAGTGGTCTGGATAGAAGACTAAATCAGCCACAACATTCTCCTAAGCCAAAGGCTAATCCAGAGCAAGGCACTAACTCGTTTCAATTCTATGAAAGCTGAGAAAGGTGGCGAAGTTGCAGAAGAAAGTTCTGAGGCTAGCAACAGATTGGTTCATGAGGTTTAAGAAGCCATCTTCATAACATAAAAGTGTAAGGTGAAACACCAAGTGTGATGTAGAAGCTGCAGCAAGTTATCCAGAAGATCTAGCTAAAATCACTGATGAACACGGCTACACAACACAACAGATTTTTCAGGTAGATGAAACAGTCTTATATTGGAAGATTTCAAAGCTTCAAAGGGCAGGCTGATACTCTTGTTAGCGACTAATGAAGCTGGTGACTTTAAGTTAAAGCCAATACTCATTTACCATTCTGAAATCCTAGAGCCCTTAAGAATTATGCTAAATCTACTCTTCCTGTGCTCTATAAATGGAACAACAAAACCTGTTTACAGCATGGCTTACTGAATATTTAAGCCTACTGTTAAAAAATACTGCTCAAAAAATGAGATTTCTTTCAAAATATTACTGTTTATTGACAATGCACCTAGTCACCCTAGATCTCTGATGGAGATATACAAGGAGATGAACATTGTTATTATGCCTACAAACACAATGTCCATTCTGCAGCCCATGGATTAGGAGTACTTTTGACTTTCTAGTCTTGTTATTTAAGAAATACATTTCATAAGGCTATAGCTGCCATAGATGGTGAGTCCTCTGATGGATCTGGGCAAAGTAAATGGAAAACATCCTGGAAAGGATTCACCATTCTAGATGCCATTAAGAACATTAGTAGCTCATGGGTGGAGGTCAAAATATCAACATTAACAGGAATTTGGAAGAAATTGATTCCAACATTTATGCATGACTTTGAGGGGTTCAAGACTTCAATTGAGGAAATCACTGCCAAGGTGGTGGAAATAGCAAGAGAACTAAAATTAGTAATGGAGCGTGAAGATGTGACTGAATTTCTGCAATCTCATGAGAAAACTGGAATGAATAAGGAGTTGTTTCTTATGGATGAGTGAAGAATGATTTCTTGAAATAGAATCTACTCCTGGTGAAGATGCTGGGAACGTTGCTGAAATGAAACAAAAGATTTAGAATATTGCATAAACTTAATTTTTGCTAAAGCAGTGGCAGGGGTTGAGAGGACTGACAAATTTTGAAAGAAGTTCCACTGTGTGTAAAATGCTATCAAACAGCGTTACATGCTGCAAAGAAACCTTTTGTGAAAGCACAAGTCAACTATTGCGGCAAACCTCACTGTGGTCTTATTTTAGGAAATAGTCACCGCCACCCTAGCCTTCAGTTATCACTATCCTCATCAGTCAACAGCCATCAACATCAAGACAAGATCTTCCACCAGTGAAAAGATTACAAGCTGAAGGTTCAGATGATTGTATTTGTTTTTGCAATAAAGTATTTTTAATTAAAGTACCTACATTTTTAAAGACAAATGTCTTAATAGACTACAATATAGTGTACTTAATAGACTACAGTATAATGTAAACATAGCTTTTATATGCACTGGGAAATTTAAAAATTTGTGTGACTTGCTTTATTGTGGTATTCACTTTAGTCTGGTGGTCCAAAACCAAACCCACAATATCTCCAAGGCATATCTGTGCTTTTATTATCCTAAAGTTAGAGATAAGAAAGGTAGGTATAGGTCAGAGAGGGCAAATAATTTGCTCTGTATGCATCAGAGCCTGCACCTGGCTGGGCCTGTATGTCCCTAAAGCACATGCTATATGCTCCTACCTCCCATTGGAAGGTGGGAAGAGAAGTGGGTTGAACCACTGAACATCAGATTGCGAAGGTAGGTCTTAATGAATAGAAGAGATCCAGGAAAGAATTTTGAGCTGCACAATGATATAAAGAGAACTACACCTGGGAATATTAATCTGACAGCTAACTATAAGACAGGTGAGAGGCAGAAAGCTAGAGAGAAACTTGAATTTTTTCCAGGGGATAAATAATGATGGCCTGACTGGAGAGGCTGTGATGGAAAGAGAGGGGGTGGACAGAGACAGGAAGAATCCTCAAGGTCTCAGGAACTGAAAATTAGGAGAATGAGATACACTCAGATATTATTCTGTGTTTTTTAATACTGGAAAGACAGTATAGCTATCAGACGCAGGAAGCCCAGGGAGGGAAACGGGTTTGTGAAAGAAGAGAGTATCTTGTGTTGGGGACACTTTGAGTGGGAAATGTTGTCAGATCTGATTGATGGGTGAAGGTATTCCCCAGACTGTGTGAGAGTGAAGGTGTCAGACTTCGGCTTGAGAAGTCGAAGCACCCATGCAGGAAAACTGTGGTAGCTGGTGTGATGGTTGGTATCCCAGGTCTGAGACCTATACATTTAAGCATTTAGGAGTTCCCAAGATGCTGGTGGGCTCTCTGCCTGTAAATTCATCCAGTCAACCCTCTCCATCCATGCACAGCAATGCTACCTATCATCCATGAACAAATAACAAAGGAATCCCAGGCGCTAGGGAATATCTCAAACATGAATAAGAATGACCAAGATGAGCAAACACAAACAAATGACCTCAGAGGAACTGGTGATCATTTAGTGAACCAAAATCATTCTCATTTATATTCTGCAAGAGTGTGATACAAAATCGTATTCATGGAAGGAGAGTATGCTGCCATTATAAAAGAACAACCAGCAATCCATGAGGAATTCTTTGAAAAAAAAAATTATCAGTGTTATAGTAAAAAAAATTTCAATAGAAAATATGGAGCTTAAAGTCAAGTAAATATCCCAGAAAGCTGACCAACTAATTAACAACACCTAAGAAAAATGATGAGGCCCAGATGATGAATTCAGGAGGGCCAGCATCTGACCAACCATAGAAATAATAAAAGAATGAAAGCTCATGAGTATATTTGTTCAATGTGTTCATCAGATTCCCAGCATAAGGAATAGAAGAATCATGCCCAGATAGATCCCTATACAACTTCCACACCAAGAATAAGGAGATGTTAAAATCTTCCAGAGCTAAAAAGACAGGCCACATTTATGGATGCTGTGGCCATGGGAACAAGGTGGACAGGAGGAGCCATGCATGAGACACCCTCCAAGTAAAGACTTCAGTCTTAAAGGACCCTCCTTGGGCAGCACAGAGGAAAGTCCTGATTAGCCAGAATTTAGTTATCTCCTATGTTTGCCATAACCTTCAGAAGATAACTTCCTATTGGTAAATCAGTCCACAAGGGGATCTGATGCTACCACAGAAACAAAGTGATCGAGAAGGAACGGAGAGTCTCTTCTCTCATACCTAAAGGGACATTGGCCCACTGGGAACAAGGCTCTGAGTCATCAAGGTGTCCCCATATCAGTGACAAAGGGCACAACTCTTGAGAAGATAAGGGACCAAGACAACCTTCTGACTGATGGGTGGGTGTGGAAAACCCCTCAGAGAAAGGAAACAAGTTAAGTTTCATTCAAACTTCTCACATTCTATTGTCATTTCCTGTTTATCCATTTCCTAATTAACAGTAAGCTTTGGGAGAACAACATCTATATCTTATTTTGCATTTTTATCCTGCCATAAACTAGTCCTAGTGCAAATTAGGAGCTCAGAAAATGCTGAATGACTATATGGACAGGTGGAGGGATGGATACATTTCCACTATTTTTAACACAGAAAAGGTGACAGTGGCTGTGGACCTGCCTCTACAAAGTACACACATTCTGCTCTATTAGTAAAAGAAGCTGAGTAATTGGGCTCTGTTGTCACTCATAACAACAGAAAAGACCATTTTGCCTGTCATTCTTCCAAAAAAAATTGCGAATAATAAGTTTATATGGATTAAAACTTCATCTCTAAGAGAATTTCACTGCAAAAAAAAAGTAAAATACAGCATTTTCCCCACCATTACTATTCTTCAGACTGCATCTTTCATTCCCGCTTGCAGGACTGTCTTCTTGCACTGTTCCTAAATGATGGTAGCTTAAACAGGATAGAATAGGTGATTCTCTCAGGAACAAAGGAAGTCCAAAGGTAGTCCATCCAGGGGCCCAGTGTCTGTCTTTCCATCTCAGCATCTTAGCATCCTCAAGGTCACCTCATAGCCACTACATGGTCCAAGATGGCAGCCATCATACACATGCCAGGAGACATCAGAGGGAAGGGAAAAAGGGCATGTGTTGAACCTTCACCATGAGCCATTAAAGAAGCTTCTTGTAAGATACATACAACCTCTTGCTTTACATACACTCCATTGGCCTCTCAGCTGCAGATGCTAGAGAACAGTGTCTTTTAACTGAATAAATCAAGGTCCTCTTACTAAAGAAAAAGGGGAGGACGGATACTCGGGAGCGAATCAGGCTCTCCCACACGACAGTCAGATGTGGTGTGGGTATTACTGGGACCTCATCCTAAAGCCCTCTTTTCATTCTATGCTCTTTCAGGGAAAACTAACCCATATCCATGGCTTTCAATGCCATGTTATACCACTGGTTATAAACCCGTCTTTTTTCAGCACTCCATGCTCCAGAGGTTTGGGTTTTGTTTTTTGTTGTTGTTTATTTTTATAGACTGTTGACCTTGGAATACCAAATAACATTATATTGTGATCTTATACTTGAACCTAGGTGTGCTCATCACCAAGGACAGAGCTAGGATTCAGGAAATAATGTTTGAATCAGAATATTGTCAGTAGTGAAGAAGCTGAAGAAGTGCAGAAAGGAAAAGGGCTAAGTGGGCCATTTCTTTAGGAGGAAACTTCTGTGTCAGGGGTCTCTGGAAGCACTGAGGGAGAGTGAGAGGGCTGAGCTGCTCTGCTTCCACCTTCCTCACAGATTCCAGAGAGACACATATGGCTGCCTCCACAGGCCCTTGCTGCCTGCATGTTCATTCTTTAGACATTCCCTAGTGACACATCTGCAAGTATATCCCTGCAAAATCCCGGCTAGCCTGGAGTTTCTTGCAAGCAATCTGGATATTAAAAGTATTCCATCCAAGAAGTTTTTATTTTATTGAACATTATAAATTATAATATAAAGTTTGGGTAATGAGAACCATTCATGTAAAATCAACAAGAAGAAAGTGAAGTCTGCTCTGTGGAGGAGCCGGGCTAGGTACCACAGAGAGGCAAAACCTCCCCTCCACAAAGTACACACACACTCAGACTCGAGAACATTCAATTTCCATTCTACTTAATTCGACAACTTCTTGTTTAAGTTTCTACTCTTTGTTGGGTACTCTGTTGAGGCACTTGGGATGTAAGGATATAAATTACTCAGACTATGAAATGGTTCTATGTTTTCTGAATTTTAATAATGAAGAACTGAGAAGGATCAATTCTTGTTTTGGAATAAAAAGAACATTATTTATTTTTAACAGAGTTGCCAGCATTCAATTCTCCTGTAATGCATTTTTTAGATCTCAGAGATTATTACCATTAGCTGTCTACTTTCAAGATTTATTTTTTTCCTCAAATTTATTTTTATAGCAGCTCAAATAAAATATGTTTTGTTAAAAATTAGTTCAATTTCCCTTCCAAATAATATTGGACTAAATAAGTCAGAAGTTTATCTAGATTTTTAAAAAACGCATGCATGTCACTTATATTCACATCATTCTTGTTAAAGGCATTTGGGTGTTCTCAATTTTCTACCAATTTGACTATTGATGTATGTCGTTCTTTCTGCTTTGGTAGGACATTATTAGAACTACTAAGTGATTCTCATTCACTTACCAGAAAGAACACCAGGGAAATGATCAAAAAGCTTAAAGATAACACATCCAAGATAAGAACATATTTTCTTGTAGTTGAAATGGGAAATAAGACATAACTCTCCTTTTTTGTTAGAAAAATAATTATTTAGGTAACAATATTTCTAATTAGAGAATTAACAATGAGCTAAGGAAAAACAACTGTGATATTCTAGGTTCAGAAACAGGGTTCCTGGAGATTGTACCCCAATGTTTGATGTCCTCTTTGACATCCGGAATGTGGATGGGAGGGCATCTGTTATTTCAGAGTGGACAGAAGTTTCCTTTTTAGCTAGATGTAGACACTGGCACCCCATCTAAGGTCAGACAACTCTAGTTTGAAAGGACATTTTTGTGAGCTTCTTAGTTCTACAAAGTAAAACCCAAACCATTTTCTGGAGCAAAGAGAGACAAAGAGGACCTAAACTGTGCTCCATCATAATATAAAAAGCATCCATGCTATAAGCAGAGTTATATGTTTGCAAAATTATAATAATACAATTTTAGAGAAATTGTATTATTGGGGAAGAGAAGCTATTCTTCTCCATCAGGCAAAAGAAGTGTTGGAGGCCTGGACAGGCCAAGAGGCTGCTTATCTGAAAAAGGTCTGTCAACACTGGAATTTGCATGATGGCCAGAGGATTAAGGCAGGAGATATCCAGGCAATGTTTTATGGATGGGCATGGCTAGTGGAACCCAGGGAAGTGATACTTATGAGCCAACCATGTGTATGATCTCCTATATGGAAATTCCATTCTGCTTATCTCATGCTTCAATAAAATGGTGTTAGATGTTACTGCATAGTCTTAGCTATGCTCTGGGAAGTAGAAGCGAGGCTCGTGGCCAGACCTGGGGCCCAGCAAAGCAAGGAGAGGGGCAGCAGTCAGAAGGAATTACAAAATGGCAAGAACAGGGGCCAGAAAGAGAAAGGGCTGCATTTTAGGACAAGCAACAACTAGGATAGATCCAAGAGATGCCTACGCGTTTCCAGGGGTATCTCAGAAAGACTTGGGAAACACTTAAAAAAAAACATTTCTGGATGCATGAAAGGTGAGGATTCTGACCATATTAGATGAGATTAAAGGGAGGGATGACCTCTAAGGTTAAGAATGTGGAGACATGTATGTAAGACTTAGGTGAGATCCTAAGAAGAAACCTAGTATGGTGCCACAACCATTCAAAGGGGGAAAGAAGAGTCTTTTTAACAAACAATGCTGGGATAACCATACGCAAAAGAATGAAATTGAACTCTTACCTCACATCTTTAAAAAAAATTAACTCAAAATGTATGAAAGTTCTAAACATAAGTGCTGAAACTGTAGAACTCTTGAAGAAAATAGGGATAAATTTTTGTGTCTTCTGACTTGGCAATGGAGTATTAAATATGACACTAAAAGTATTAAATATAAACAAAAATAAAAAATAGATAAATTAGATGTCATTAAAATTTAAAACTTTTGTGCTTCAAAGGACACTATAAAGAAAGTAAAAAGACAATCCACAGAATGGAAAAAGTACTTGCAAATCGTATATATGATAAGGGTCTTGTATCCAGAATACATAAAGAACTCTTATAGCTCAATAACACAAAGGCAAATAACCCAATTGAAAATGGGCAAAGAATCTTCATAGTCATTTCTTCAAAGATATATAAATAGCTAATAAACACATGAAAAGATGCTCAACATCATTAATCACCAGGGAAATGCAAATCAAAACCAAAGATACACTTCACACCCACTAGGATGAGTACCATAAAAAATTATTGTCAAATAATAACAAGTGTTAGTCAGGATGCGGGGAAACTGGAACCCATATATTGCTAGTGGGAATGTAAAATGGTGCAGTTACTTTTGAAAACAGTCTAGCACTTTCTCGGCTGGGCGCAGTGGCCCACTCCTGTAATTCCAGCACTTTGGAAGGTCAAGGCGGGTGGATCACCTGAGGTCAGGAATTCAAGACCAGCCTGGCCAAAATGGCGAAACCCTATCTCTACTAAAAATACAAAAAAATTAGCCAGGCAATGGTGGTACATGCCTGTAGTCCCAGCTGAGTAGCTGAGTAGCTGAGGCTGAGGAAGGAGAATCACTTGAACCCAGGAGGCAGAGGTTGCAGTGAGCTGAGATCGTGCCAGCCTGGGTGACAGAACAAGACTCCATCTCAAAAAAAAGAAAAAAAAAGAAAGAAAGAAAAGAGTTTAGCACTTCCTGAAATGGCTAAACATAAAGTTACCATGTGAAGTTCTTAGGTATATACAGTTACCCCTTGGTATCCATGGGAGATTGGTTCCAGTCCACCCCCAACCCCGGCCCAGGTTACCAAAATCCATGGAGGCTCAAGGCCCTTATAAAAAAGGTAGTATTTGCATTTAACCTACTACACACATCCTCCTATATACTTTAAATAATCTCTAGTTTACTTATAATACCTAATTCAATGTAATGCTAGGTAAATAGTTCTATACTATATTGCTTTTAAAATGTGTATTATTTTTATTGTTATATTGTTTATTTTATTTTTCAAATATCTTCGATCCATGATCCACGGTTGCATGAATCCACAGATGTAGAACCTACAGATACAATGGGTCAACTGTACTCAAAAGAAATGAAAACCATACGTTCACACAAAAACTTGCACAGAATGTTTAGAGTAGCATGAACAATGACCAAAAGGTGGGAGCAACCCAAATGTCCACCAACTAATGAATGGATGAACACAATGTGGCAATATCCTTATAACGGAATATCATTTGACCATAAAAAGAAAATAAATAGTGATTCATGTTACAACATGCAAGAATCTTGAAAACATTATGCTATGTGAAAGTAGTCACTCACAAAAGACACATATTATGTGATTATATGAAAGGTCTAGAATAGTTAAATCTATAGAGACAGAATATAGACTAATGGTTGCCTAAGGCAGGTGGAGTGGGAGTTACAGGATTTCTACTAATACAGGATTTCTTTTTGGATTGATAAGAAAGTTCTAAAATTGACTGTTGTGAAAGTTGCACATACTTGTGAATATACTATACCACTGAATTATACACTTTAATGGGTGAATTATGTTACATGATTAATATTTCAATAAAGCTAATATATATGAGTAAAATATATGTAATTTATATGGTATATATGTGGTATATGATATATATAGTAACCTCGTTTGCCTTCTACTTTAGATGTAACTGGACAACTCATCCTTTCAAGTCCAGACTCTTCCATAATGTTAAAGGCCTCCAGGGAAATGAGATCTACCACTTCCTGCAACTCTTAACTTCAAACAACCCTCAAGGGCAGATCACTGTCCTTCAGGACTAGAAATATCAATTCTCTAGTACTTAGACCCTTTGCTAAATTTACTAAGAAATCTTAGTATTCTACAACAGAGGTCTCAAATTTAGACACCTGAAGGGACAAGCCAAGTAGAAATGCGTGGCAGTGGCTCAGTAAGGCAGTGATGGGGCATTCGGTGAACTGCAGCTGCAAATGGACACCTAGAGTCAAACAATGTACGGGCCATAAAAATTCACCAAAGACATTAAAAATTAAAACAAAAGAGAACCAAGTAGCACAAAACTAATGTAATGTCAAGGAAGAAAAGCAGATCTCTGGACAAGATTTCCCCACTGGGCCCCCAGCTCATTTTCTTTGCTCTAGAAGAGACGAGCAATAGCTGTAAGTTTGCTATTTTTCCTTTTCTGGACTGAATTTTCCAGCTTTCTCAAGAGCATGTAAGTCAAAAAAATCATCTTTCTTTCTTTCAGTTATTTTCACTTCTGGTGCTGGTTGTGCTCTGGGCTGACATGCTAGTTAAAATCTCCATTTCATCCTGGAGAGTGTCCTATGTCTAAGTGTCTGCTTTGGGCCTTCAGTATTGGCTTGTGTTAGCCCATATTTGAATCTGCAGTGTTGAAAGGCAAACTGGACAGATATGATGGCTAGCCATTTCTGGTGCTCCCATCGTATCTCAGATAGTCTGACTACATCATCTACAAATTCCCATGTGTTCCTCTCTGATCCCAGCTGCAGCCCTCATTAGTGTTGAATTGATTTCTGGGGCTGCATCACCTAGTCAGTGCCCATCCCCTGCAGTGAGAGGTAAAAGGCTGCAGTCCCTGTGGGGCGCTTGTGCTTACTGTAAACCCATCCAGACTCCCCACCATGTGTTTGCACACAGCCCTCACCTCTTCAGCTTCCATCCACAGGACCTGGCTCCACAGCAAACATTTTAGTAAAGTGCATTCTGGGGATTGAAATATGAGCACCAAAGGGATACTTTGCAGTTAAGGGGAAGTAGGACATCCCAATCCTCATACATATAATATCTCTTAATGGCCAAGGGTGAAAACTTGGATTTTATCTGAGCCTGTAACTCTATTTCTAAATTCACCTATTCTGTGGGATGTGCAGTTCCTTTTCACAAGCTTTCTTGGTATTAGTCCAAATCTCCACCCTGGTCTGAAGGCACCGGTTTGGCTGCGACTGCTGGCCTGGGCTGTCACCCAGGTCTGCAACTCCAAGTGGTTCTCAGCAAGGCGGCTTTTTCCTGGTCTGTGTGCTGCCAAAGTCTCAGAGTGAATTGCTGTATCTGATTCAGAGAACCAAGAAGGTGATGCCCCCCTCAATCCTCCGTGCCTGATATACTTTCCAGGTGGGGCAATGCCCCACCTTGCCTAGGCTGGACACCTTTGGGCTGCTTTCACTGCCTTTTTTGGGGGGTTCATCCTGCTGTTCAACCAGTCCCTTTAAAACAAAACTGGTACCTCACTCGGAGATGCGGATATCGCTCTGGTTCTGTCTCACTTGGTGGTAGCTGCACTCCGGAGAAGCTTCCTTTTGGCCATCTTCCCCACTTCCTACCATCTCCATTGTAATCTTATGGGACCACCATTGGGATCACCATCGTATATGCAGTTCATGGTTGACTGAAATGTTGTTATGCAGTGCATGACTGGAATAGCAAAATACAAAGTCATCAGCAGACCTTTGGATCTAGGTTACCTAAAGAAATGCCCCTTATCTTTCTACCACAAATGCATGCACACACACACACACACACATCCCCCACTGTAAATACATATACATATATATGAGAGAACTCTTTCTCTCTCTCTCTCTCTCTACACACACACACAAACACACACACACACACACACACACCCCACTGTAAATACATATACATATATATGAGAGAACTCTCTCTCTCTCTCTCTCTCTACACACACACACACACACACACACACACACACACATATGTATATGAGAAAACCCTCCTTACTTGAGCAAAGTATAGAGGAAATTAAGCTGGGCAGCCTGACTTTGAGGGCGCCATATTGTTTTCTTCAAGAGAGAGAGGCTCTGCATTTAATGAATGCAATTCATTTAGTTACAAATTTTTTCAGAAGGGTATGAGTAATCCATCAGCCCTTTGAGAAAATGGACAAAATATCCTACAAGATTGTGCTCTCCTGTCAATTGATTCCTATCTTGATTTTCTAGGCAACTGAATCCTGAAAAAGTGAGGCCCTTCTTTGAGTCACTAGAAAGTTCTACATGTTATTATAAATCAATGCATTAGCTTTTCAATTTATACATACAACACTTTTGGCAAGTTTGGCTACTGTGAAATCAGCCAATCATTTCTGAATGAGCCAATCATCATCTTTGGACTATGTAAAACTCAGGACAAAACACTGGACCATGATGATCCTCCCTTCCTGCTCCATTGCATCCTCCTCCCCCATCAAAGGCTGTAACTCTGTGAGATCCAGTTGAAGACAGCCCTCTTGTCTCATTAAGACTAAAATTATACAAGAATACAGGCATTTTAGCAGAGGAAAGAAATAGGAGAAGATAACATTTGTCGGTACAGAGAGAGGGTAGTTGTCGTACACTTCTGCACATGAACATAGTAGATGAAACAAAAAAAGTCTCTTACTTATTAATGAGGAGGTCAAATTTCCAGAATGGTTTGGTAAGTCACAAGGAAACAGGGAGTCAAAAGATACCTACAGACATACATGGCTGGGCAAGACATCGGACACTCACACTCAAATTCTGTCTTCCCATTCTCTGAGGATGAATATTTGACATCTTTTTCCCTCTCCTCAAGTCTCTATAACCACTTCCCCACCTCAGTCTGCTGATGGCCTCACCTCAACGTATTAGAAAGTGGAAAGTGTTAAAGATTATTAAAATATTTTTTCTACCTAGAAACCTTTAAAGTACTAAAGCGTTCTCACCCACACTTCCTTGCCACAGAGATCCAACTCATTTGGGCAATTCAAGAGATACCCATTACCTTGAGGGGAGATGTAACAAAAAACAGCAAGAAAAAAAGTCAACCCCTTGTTTTTGAAACTTTTTTTATAGAGAATAATCTGAAAAGAAAAGGCTTGGGTTTGTAGTTTTACAAACTTCTTGAGTTTCATAAATTTTAGCTGGAAGACATATGGAAATGTGTGTGCATGTTTTGGATTTCACAATGAGGAGGACTAGGGGTTGGGGAGCAGGGCGTGCAATGTGACTCTCACATGATGAAGAACAATTCTGCCCCCAAAGCCTACAGCATCCAGTTAAGAAATGCTTCTTTAAAGTCTTGCAGGTTTCAGGGCATTATGCTGTCACCATAAATATTAGATTTTGTCAGAATAGTTGCAGCTCCTGGCTACCTTACCTCCAAATTACATAAAAATCTCATAGGACGGCTAGATGGAGAAGAGTCAGAAGGAAGAGATCTTCGATACCAGTGTGCTCCTGAGAAAAGAGCCTGAGGCCTCTTCCCAAGCTGAGTCATAGGAGTCTTTGGACATGATTAATTTCCCCTCCCCCATATCCAGATAAGTTGTGGAATCTAAGAGCAGAGACCTGTGTCTCAGTCCAGGACAGTGCCCAGTTGCCGGGTGGGAAGGCCCATAAGAGAGAAGATAGTGTAGGAGCAGTAGAATTGAACATGGCTGCATGGAGTGTTCATGATAGAGGGGCTGGAGGAGCCTCACAGAGAGAGTCTCTATAGCCCTGGCTTTGGGGGCAACAGCTGGATGCTTTCTGGTGCAGTGACAATAGTGCAGATGCTGCACCGCTACTGGAAGACCTGGGGAGGGCTCGGATGCAAGGGCTGCTTGGCATGGATAGAGAGGTCTAAGCTGCAGGTGTTTCAACCCTGTTCTGATGGTACTATATGAGGCCCTGTTGGCAGGCTCGCTTGCTTGCTTTCCCCTCCCCTCTCCCCCGCTTCTTCCTTCCTTCCCTCCTCTCCTTCCCTCCTTGTTTGCTTTCCCTCCCTCCCTCTCCTCTCCCCCCATCCCTCCCTCCCTCCTTCCCTCCCTCCCTTCCTTCCTTCCTTCCTTCCTTCCTTCCTTCCTTCCTTCCTTCCTTCCTTCCTTTTCCTATCACCCAGGCTGGCGTGCAATGATGCAATCATAGCTCACGGCAGCCTCGAACTCCTGGGCTCAAGCAATTCTCCCACCTCAGTATCCTGTGTAGCTGGGGCTACAGGTGCATGCCACTATGCTCTACTTTAAAAAAAAATTTTTTTTAATGCTGCCTAGGCTGGTCTCTCTGAATGATAGAGGTTATATTTAGCACTCATGTTGAAATACAGTGTCAAAATAAAATTTACATTTTTTTCAGAAAAAGTTGTCTCTTTTGGGGAAAGAGCTTTGGGGAACAAGAAATTCAAGTTGCTACAGTACAGACCCATCTTTCCTTTTTTGATGGAGGAAGAGTTTTGGTGAGAAGTAGGAGCAAGAACTATCCCTCTCTTCAGGTTTTCAAAGAGGGAAGGGAGTTCTGCTCCACTGTCTAGGAAGGAACTATCCTGGGTAGCAGGGTGAACTACCACTTGCCAAGCCTGATCTACTTACTACTGCTTCTGAAGGTCCAACCTATCAGCAACGGAAACTAACAGTGAAAGACCAGTTCGCTACCTAATGACAAATTGACTACATTTGTCCTCTGCTATCCTGGCAAGATTAATGGATTAGTTTCAAAGGAATAAACAATCTGGGTATGGACTTGCCTTTCCTTCCCAAAACTTCAGCCAGCATCACTATCATTATGAAATGCCTGATCCGCAGACTTGGAACTACATAGCATCTGACTAGGAAACCCACTTCCCAGCGAAGGAGAGATGGGATTCACTAATCATATCTCATTTTGCACCACCCAGAAGAAATCACGCTGACAGAGTGACAGAGTGACCTGCTGAACACTCAGCTGAGAGGAAATACTCTGCAAGATGAGGTACTGAACTGCAGGATGCAGTATATATTGAATCAGAGAGCTCTGTATAGCACCATTTCACCAAAACAGAGAATACATGGGTCAGGGAACCAAGGGTGAAGGAAGGGTGGCTCCATTTGTCATCATTCTGATCTCCCTGGGGAACTTTGTGTGTCTCATAGCCACAACTCAGGGCTCTGAAGTCTTAGAGGTATTGGTCCTCAAAGGGGGCACACTCTTACCAACAGATATGATAAGAATCCTATGGAACTACAAGCTACAACTACCATGGGAGTGCTTTGAATTCCTTGTGTCCAGGCTCCAGCAGGCAAAAAGAGTCACCCTCTTGGCAGGGGTAATTGATGCTGATCATCAGAGGGAGGTACAGATTCTGTTCCACAGTGGGGTAAATGTGCAAGAGAAGGATATGTGTTGAACCTGGGTGATCCACTTTCGCACATCTACACTGGCAACGTCTTTGCCCAGTTTTGACAGTGAATAAACAAGGGCCTGAGAAGGGTATGGTCATCAGAGACTCAAATCCCTCAGAAATGAGGATTTGAGTAATGCCACCAGGTAAGTCCCTGAGACCAGCAGAGGTGACAGCTGAGGGCAAGGGCATTTTAAATGGATAGTGGAGAAGAGTGAGTACAGCACTGAGATCAAATGCAGCAGCAGGGGCTGTAGGTTGTCTCCCTAAACTCCCTCTTGTAAATTTCCCCTCAGAAAGAAAGACCCAGTGGAATCCTGGAATTGCTATTCCCTCAACCTGTATAGAGAAGTAGATCTGGACTCTGGCAGCCAAGCAGGTGGACCACTCTGATCTTCCTTCAAGAAAACACTTGCTATTAAGCTGCAAAAAGTGCCGTTAACACAGCCTGCAGCTGCAGCAACTTCAGGATCTACACAGTGTAGGAGCTGGAGCCATTCTCCTCTGGGCAGTCCTCAGCCAACTACTGAGCATGGTAGGGGTACCAGAGTCTGGCCATTTCTGCCCGAACAGGACCTTCTCTAAGAGGTAGTCTCTGCCCTAGAGCTCCATGTTGGTTTGGCTTTATCTTATCTGCACTGTGGTTTGAGTCTCCCTCCCTGTCCATTCCAAGAAGGAAGGCCTTTGTGTGTCAGATCAGCACACAGCCTGAAGGCTTTTCCTCCCCAGTCTCCCTTTCTTCTTCTTTATCTTTCACAGGCACTCCTCTTCAATAAACATCTTTTACTCACTCCTAACTCTGTTTTAGTCTCTTTCCCAAATGACCCAAACTGACAAAAATTATAAAAGAGCATGAGGTCCAGGACACAAGTGACCAATCTACCCACTCTCTACCACTACAGGACAAAGCCCTGTTGATTACTCTTTCTCAATGCATGATGAATCTGTTCTTATGTGCCATGTTCATTACCTGGTTTGAACCTTTACCTCAATTTGTCTTTATAATCATTTAATATTTTAAATGATTATAAAAATAATACACTATAGATCTAAATAGTATAGGACTAAAATTATCCTTTTATACTTCAGTACTAATTCTCAGAGCTAACTATTAATAATATTACTTGTATATCCTTCCAGATTGACATACATGTCCACAGACAAATGAGATTATAGTAAACATTGTTATATAACCTGCTGGGTATTTTTAACTTAAAACTCTTTTAGTTGAGCATTCCCAGTCCAAAATTCCAAAATCTAAAATACTCCAAAATCCAAAACATTTTGAGTGCTGACATGATGCCACGAGTCAAAAATTCCACAACTGACCTCATGTGATAGGTTTCAGTCAAAACACAGGTGCACCATACACAGTTTATCCAATGTTCCCCCTCAGAAAAGAACCTCCTAGGCCCATTCAGCTGCCATATATATTTTCTGTGCATGCCCAGATTCCCCCATGCAGGCCTGCCCATAAAAAGTAATAAAATGGCACGTGTGCAGGCCAGGCATACCATCAGCAGGTTCTCCATGATGCCCCACATGGGGCCAAGACCTATGTGCATTACTACCTGTGTTTTCCTGCTTATTCTCTGCTCTGTGGTGTAAATAAATTATTCAAAATGTCAAAAAGTCCTGCAGATACCCCTAAGAGTAACAGTGATAACAAAAAGAGGAAGCATTTATGTTTACCTATAGCACAGAAAGTCAACTTGTTGGAAAAACTGAACAGCAGTGTAAGTGTGAAACTTCTTACAGAAGAGCATGGTGTTGGAATGATCACTGTATAGGACCTGAAGAAACAGAAGAATAAACTATTGAAGTTTTGTACTGAAAGTGATAAGCAGAAGTTAATGAAAAATAGAAAAACACTGCATAAGGCTATACATGAAGATCTGGATTGTGTATTGAAAGAGTGGATCCACCCCATAGCAGTGAACATATGACACTTAATGGCATGTTGATCATGAAACAAGCAAAGATCTACCTTGATGAACTGAAAATTGAAGGAAACTGAATATTCAACAGACTGGTTGCAGATATTTAAGAAAAGACACAGTGTTACATTTTTAAAGATTTGTAGTGATAACGCATCTGCTGATCATTAAGTAGCAAAGAAATTCATTGATGAGTTTGGCAAGGTCATCACTGATTAAAATCTGATACCAGAACAAGTCTATAATGCTGATTAAACATCACTGTTTAGGTACTATTGACCCAGAAAGACACTGACTACAGCTGATGAGAGCTCCTACAGAAATTAAGGATTCCAAGGGTAGAATAACTGTGCTGGGACGTGCTAATGCAGCAGGCACACCTAAGTGTAAACTTGCTGTGACAGGCAAAAGTTTGTGTACTTGCTGTTTTCACAAGTCCATTTCTTACTAGTCCATTATTATGCTAACAAAAAGACATAGATCACCAGGGACATCTTTCCCAATTGGTTTCACAAACATTTTGTACTGGTAGCTGGCACTCACTACAAGGAACCTGGACTGGAGGAAGATTGCAAGACTTTGTTATTCCTTGACAATCGTTCTGTTTGTTGGCCAGCTGAAATTCTCATCAATCCTGTTATGGCAGGTACCTTTCCCCAGATATGACTTCATTAATTCAACCATGTGACTAGGGTAGCTTAGACCAATTAAGAGTAAATATAAAAACACTTTCTTGAATAGCATGCTAGCAGCAATGAACAGAGGTGTGGGTGTGGGTTTTCAAAAGGAGTTTAGCATAATGTATGCCATATATGCTGTTGCAATGCTTGGAATAGAGTAACTAAAGACACAATTGGGCATGCCTGGAACAACCTCTGGCCTGTGATTATATTCAGTGATGATGATAAATAAGGTGCTGACTTTGAAGGAATCCACTTGTCCATTTCGCAGGAGTCTACTCTGAAGGAGAAAAATTATGTCTGACTGCCTTACATATGCAAAAAATATTCCAACAGAGTCCATCAGTATGCTGAAAGAAGTGGATATCAAAGAAGTTTTTAACATAGCTAATGAGGCTCCAGTTGTTAATTCATTGACTGACGGTGAAATAGCCAAAATAGTTCTGAATCAAGGTGATTGTAGGAATGGTGGCTACTACGATGACGTTGTTCACACTGCAGAAAATGTACCTACAATGTGGTGAAAATGTGCAAAGGGTTCACTGAAGGACTAGAGCAGTGTGCAATAATAACAGAACAAGAAATCATGTCCATTTATAAAATCAAAGGGAAACTTCTAAGACCAAAACTGTTATAATGAGACAAAAAGCCATCCAGCACAATGCCTACTCATCCCTTGAGGACCCGCTTCCTGGTCTCTCAAAGGCTTCTAATGTTTCTTCTCACCTAAAAAAACAGAATACAGTGTACAGTGTACAACCTTTTTATCAAAATACAGCATCATAGGTAGGGACTGAAAGCCTGCCATTTGTTAGTTGTTGCTGTAGTTTAACAGCTGATACAGTATCCTGGTGATGCTACTGAATGGCTTAGTTATCCTGAACACTATTTTTTTCACTGTATTCATGGTATGTTATATTTTTACTGTTAAGCACTGATGTGTGAATAAGTGTAAGAAAAAGATTGCTTACTGGTGGCATATAGATTCAGAGTCAAGAATGAAGGTTATACCAAACAACCACAGATTGTCCACATGGGTGGCTAAGATTAGTGACACCTTTTCTTTTTGATGGTTCAGTGTACACAATGGACACAAACTGTTTCATGCACAAAGATATTAAGAATTTTGTATACAATTCCTTTCAGGCTGTGTGTATAAGGTATATATGAAACATAAATGAATTTTGTGTTTAGACTTGGGTCCTATCCCCAAGATATTTCATTATGTATATGCAAATATTCCAAAATTTGAAACAATCCCAAATCTAAAACACTTCTAGTCCCAAGCACTTCAGACAAGGGATACTCATCCTGTATTTTGGAAATATGAACAACTTTTCATATCAATATATGTAACTCCATCTTACTCTTTAACAGCTGTTATCATAATTAACAAGTCACACCGTTGAAGAAAATTTATCTTCAGGATTTGGCTTTTGCTAATGAGGCTGCAGTCAATCTTGTATTCATTTTTCTGGGAACTGAAACTTCAAATGTCTGTCCATTTTTAAATTAAAATATTTACTTTTTCACACATTTTTTTTTTTGCATTTGTTACAATATCGTTGCTTTACTCTTCTTTCCAACTTTTATTTTAGGTTCAAGGAGGACGTGTGCACGTTTGTTACATGGCAAAGTTGTGTCATGAGGGTTTGGTATACAGATGATTTTGTCACCCAGATTATCAGCATAATATTCAATAGGTAATTTTTCAATCCTCCCCTCCTCCAATTTTTAAGAGTTCCTTAAATGCTAAAGAAATTAGTTCATTTTCTTCTATGTGTGTTACATTTTTTCCCTCTACTTTGTTCATTGTATTTTGACATTTGCTAGTGGTGTTTTCTGTATAAAAGTTTGAAATTTGTGTATAGTAAAATTTTTTCAATATTTTCCGTTACAGATTTTAGGTTTGGAGTCTTGTCTAGAAATGCCTTCTCTATGTCAATATTATGAAAAACAAATCATGTATGTATATTTCTAGTACATTCATAGTTCTCATTTTTAAGTATTTAAATCTTTTATTTTCTGGAGTTTATTTCAGCATAAACAATGTGGGGTTTTTTTCTGGACAATTGCAAGTAATTCTAACATCATTTATTAAGGGATATATCTTTCCCCACTGATTTGAAATATTACTCCCTAAATTTCCATATTTCTATTACTACATTATTTAATTACTACATTTCTCAGTCCCTTAATATAGAAACTGTGTTAATAGACCATATACGAACAAACAAATGAGATGAACAACAGAATAAAAATACTTATCTAAGAGTAAGTCAGTAGGAAAGTTCTTCAAGGTCCTAGTTACTTTTACAGAGTGCCATGTCTACATTTCAATAAGTTGGTCTGCATCTCCGGCAGGTGCCAGGCAAACAAGTGAAGGACAAGGATCTAGGGCAATCTGGGGTTTTGTTGCCTTCTTCGTGTAAAATCTTTCCCATTAGAGTTCTTGGATTTTTACGAGAGCATGGTAGTTTTTAATGAGCACATAACTGAAGGAAGGCTTTGCACTTCAAAGCCTGTTGCTGTTACACCCGCTGCATTAGTAAAGTAAGTTCAGGGATCAGTTGGAACGAGACCGTTAAGTGTCTTATGGCAACCCTCTGCAGCAAGACAGCCTTTCTGAAGGTGATTGCAGACAGACATGGTCCTGCATCTTTGAAGTATACTCAATGCAGAATCAATTTAGGAACTCACAGATACTAGTTTTCAGCTTGTGTTTATTCACATCTCAGAGAAGGGTTTAATTAACGTAATACATATTGGTCAATTCTTTGCTTTTAAACTCTACCTTTTGCCTATCAGCAGATCAATATGTATTTTAATCTTCTTCTGTTTTAGAACTGATTTTAAGACTCAGAGCAAAGAGATCCAGATTTCACAATCATTAATTGCTATTATCGGCCCCTTTTATTTCCTAAGCATCAGCAGTTTCTTAAGATTCTGCTTTCATTCCTTTACTAAGTTATTCCTTCTTGTTCATCACTTGGTTCTATTGTGCCTTTTAACCAAGTACAGAGTTTACGACTAGCCAATAATGGGAAGTAAAAGAATGGCCTGCAAATTCTCCATTGATTAACCAGTCTATTTGACTTCATCAACAGCTGCACACAAAACTCAAGTGGTCTGACCACTTCTTGATGGATACTATCAAGTACTTCCAAAGCTCCAGGTGGGTCTGTCAAGGGGACTCATATTCATTTTTTCTCTTTTTAAATAAGTACTGCATTATCTCTGCCTCTCATGGGAAGATCAGAAGTAAATAAATACTGAATTATCATCTTTGAGTGGTCAGTTATTCTAGGTATTACAGTATTAACTTGTTTCTTCCTAATTGTAAGTATTTTCTAGTATACCAAAAGTTGGAGAATCAGAAGAATCTGCCATTTCTTTGCTGCCTAATTTGGGCAAGTCACTTAATCTCTTTAGGTCTTAATTTCCTTGTTTGTAAGATAATACAATAGGGCATTTTTAGAAATTATGAGAGAATCTGAATAATATATTTTGCATAAAGCCTTGCTACCAGGACAAATGAGGAACTCAAAGCCCAAATGAAGGACTGTCCCTGTTAACAGTGTTGATATTGCTGCTGACTTACAGGTTAAACTAAAAGGCATAACTGAATGGAAGAGAGTAATCTGACTAAAGGATCAGTGTGTTCATACCTACAAGTGTATCTCTTACTTGAAACTTAGGAAGAAAAGAAATTTGTATGGTTGTTCAAAAAAACAACCTTTTCATTTGGTGTACTGCATTATTATTTCAAGTAAGATTATTTCCATTTGTCACATAATTATGGAGTCTCCCTTCCTGCATGCCTCTTTGTATCCACAATGAAATGTTCCTCTGCTATCTTTATGGAGTTTATTTTCCTCTAAATATAAAATTATAAATGTTCATTGTAGAAAATTTAGAAATTTTAGAAAATTTAGAAACTTTAGAATTTTATTTTATTCATATAAAAATATAAATAAAATAAAAATTATTCATTATTCTAGCACTGGTAGATGTGTTTGATGCCTTTTCTCCCATATATGTACATATATATATATTTATATTATGTATAAATATAGAAATACATCAAAATTTTCATATAGAAATACTTTGACTCACCAATAGACTTGGTTCTGAAATGTAGATCCATTTGTGCAAAAGTCCATGTGACTTTAAATTTAGCACAATATTTGTTTTTGTTGAGAAGAATTGACCCCTTTCTGCTCTGTTGTGACGCTTAGTTTCTATCCATGAAAATCTGTGGGTGGAAAATTTATAGAGCAAATTTTTTATCCTATCTTTTTCATCAAATATCAAATCATGAGAACTTTGAAATGTCAATAAATATTCTATAAAACAATGATTCTCAATATTGCATGATAGTCCATTAAATGAATATAAGATTTACTGGACAATTTATTTACTAATGTTTTAAAAATAACTCCATGATGCATATCACACAGAGAAATCTTACTCTAGCTCTCTAGTTACTTCCTCAGGAAAGATTCCTGGAAGTTGTATCAAAGGTAATACACATATTTAATAATTATGGCATAAATATGTGTATACATACATATATACATACATTTGCACACACACACACACACACACACACATATGGTCAAATGCTTTCCAGAAAGATTGTGCATAATTACATACCTAACCACAGCGGCACTATTACTGGCACAAAGTTAGCATCATCTTTTAAGTCCTCTCTAATTAGGCATGAAGCTATATCCATCCACTGTGGTATGCTTTCTGAGACTTAGAAGTCTGTGCTTTCTCATTGACCACAATAGGCCTTAGGGCTCCAAATTATCTGTCAGGGGACCATGGCTTCAGTGGCTTTGCCTTCTTTTTTATCTGGTTGCCCACCTGGTTCTAATTTCAAAGAAATATTGACCAGTTTTGCTTGATGTGAAACTACACTGTAAGTCTATTCTGATGCAGAGGACTATAGATGCCCCTAGTCTCTACTCTGCAGAAGAGTGGAAAAAGCTATTTCTGCTGCCCATTGGTTCTGGGTGGGAAGTTTTTTTTTAGCAGAGTTTCTGGTTTATCTACTTAAATTTCCTCTTTATCTAGCAGTTGGAGGTAAAGTTGACACAGTAGTGCCGATTTCCAAATGCCAACACACACACACACACACACACACACACACACAACTTTAGCTCTTGCCTCCCTACCTTGGGATGAACAAACACAAATAAAAGCATTATTATAGATTTATTCTCATTGCAGGCAATCACATCCATCCCATTGAGCAGACTATTGTAACTCCTTACACAATTATCTAGCAGCAGTGAAAGATTTCTCAAACAGTATGAAACGCAACTGTTTATCCAGGAACAACTGCCTGTGAGACTTTGGGAGCAGAACTGAGGATCCCTTAAAAAGGTTCTAAGAACCTGCTAGCCACTTTCCCAGATATTCTACATATGCTTCAGAGATTCTCTCTCTCTCTCTCTCTCTCTCTCTCACACACACACACACACACACACACGCACACACACCTCAAAACTGATCACAAAATCCCAACATAAACTGTACAAAATATGGGAAATATTGCCAGGTC
This sequence comes from Cacajao melanocephalus, assembly GCA_963573385.1. Lineage (NCBI taxonomy): Eukaryota > Metazoa > Chordata > Mammalia > Primates > Pitheciidae > Cacajao > Cacajao melanocephalus. Next base: position 66,032 of record CAUYLG010053293.1, on the reverse strand, counting down.
TGAAAACATTAAGAAGAGAGTCTGACAAATAAGTTAAAATAGTTTTTTTTTTTTAAAAGAAAGCTATTGCTAGAAAATTAAAGATACAGGAAAAAAGAGAAATGAAGACCACTCCCATGTACTTGTCAACTATTATGTTTCAAGTTCTCTGTGGCTGAATTTCATCAATGGATAGAGAACTGGGGAAAAAGAGTTAGCAGGAAGGTATAACCTTGAAAAATGTTCAGTATTTAAGAGGAAAGAGGAAGGAGAGTCTGAAAAGATCTGGAAAAGAACCTATCAAAAAAGTAGGAGGATAATCAGGATCATGTAGTTTTATGAAAACTAGAACAGGAGCTTCAAGAAGCAAAAGCAAGTCCTTAGTTAAGTGCTGCACAAGAAATCCAGGGTAAGAACTGACATGTTTAGGTGGGATTTATTAGTAGGAAGGAACTTTCAAGAGAGAATGGATGTTAATGTTTGAGTCACTTTTCTGGAGATGCCCATTATTTCAATCTCGCTCCTACACCACCTTCTTGCAGAATCTACCCATGTCCCCCTCGGTCTCCTACCATTGTGTCTGCTAAACAGGTAGCATCCCATAGACTCCTTTCTCTCTGGACACAGAAGAGTGCAGGGAAATGAACTGTGATGACTCTTTTAGGTTCTTAAACGGAAAAATTAAGTGAGTCAGAGCCATAGTGCCCATGCCTGGGTCATGTGGAAATTAGGCTGAGAGCACAGTCAGTAGAAGAAAGTGAAAGAAGCAGAGGGACAGAAAGACCGAGAGATGAGAGAGCAGACACCTCCAGGAACAGAGAAGAGGGAAGCTGCATTAAAAGAGACCCTTTGCTTCCTGTAAAGGCTGGGCTGCACTCTTGCCCTTGGGTACCATGAATTATCCCTCTTTCCTTCCAGTAATTTTGAGTGGGATTAGGTGCCTCATCATCAAATTACCCCATCCGAGACAGTAACTATTGTGTGCCATTTGGCTGTGTGCTAAATACTCTATCACATCATGCTTACAAGAGCTCAGCAAAGAAGGTATCATTATCTCCCTTTTCCCTGAGAGGAATCTGAGGTTCACGAGGTTAAATAACTTGCTGAAGGACACACAGCTGGTGAGTGAATACGGTTCTAAATTCTCATACCACTACTCTGGGCCATAAACACTAAACAAGCTCAATTACTGCTATGTCTGTGCTATAATATCTTCTTCTATATTAAATTATAAACATAACACCTCAATTTGTAGCACTCATACATCAGCTTTCGGTATGCTCCATGCAGAGGAAGCGTGTCAGAAAGAGCCAGAATCTTCTCAAAAGAAGTTTGCATTCTCCCAGTTCACAGAATAAACGACAACTATAATATGAACTTTATCACAGGTTCTTAGAGACTCTAACAGAAGTATAAGGCTTTTCAGTTATTAAAAGAATTGAAAGCTTTTTACTGTTCATGAAAAAGACAAACTCCTCCCTTTCAAATTATTCTACTTTATAGTACAATTCCTTCTGGCTTGGAGGAGAACTTCAGACACTTTTTCAAATAACCTCAACCATTTAATCTGTACCTTTAGGAAGTCATGCTGAGAGTATATGGAAAAGAGACAGACGGAGCCAGAAAAAGGTGGGGGTGGAAAGGGAAGGGAGAGGGTTATGGAAAAGAAAAGGTAAGACATTGTTTCTGAAGTAGTAAGAATCTCCCAGTTTTTCTGGCCTACTTTAAAATGGGCTGGGTATTTCTACCCACAAAAGAATATCTAACATTGTTTAGGTAGTTACAAGTTAAAAACCTTCTACATGTCTACTCCAGACAGATCTTTCCACTTGTCATCCGCATCATACATAAATCAGCACTGCTTATATTAATTAGACACTTTCACTGGAAGTTAAGATGCTCAGTCAGCTCAGACTAACAAAATACCACAGACTGGGTTGCTTAAGCAATGAACATTTATTTCAGGAGGCTGGGAAGTCCAAAATCAAAGTGCCAGCTAATTTGATTCCTGATGAGAGCTCTCTTCCTAGCTTTTAGAAATTCACCTTCTCACTGTGTCCTTATGTGGTGGAGAAAGAGTGAGTGTTCTCTTTTTCTCCCTTCCCTTGCGTATAAAGCCATTAATCCCATCAAGAGGACCCTCATGACCTCATCTAATCTGAAGAATCTCTCAAAGAGCCTATCTCAAAATATTATCACATTGGAGGTTAGGGTTTTGATATGGTTTGGCTGTGTCCCCAGCCAAATCTCACCTTGAATTCCCATGTGTTGAGGGAGGTAACTGAATCATGGGGGCAGGTGTTTCCTGTGCTGTTCTCATGATAGTAAGCCTCACAAGATCTGATGGTTATTATAAGGGGGTTTTCCTGCATATTCCCTCTCTCTTTGCCTGCTGCCACCTATGTAAGACATGACTTGCTCCTCCTTGCCTTCTGTTATGGTTGTGAGGCTTCCCTAGCCACGTGGAACTGTAAGTCCATTAAATCTCTTTCTTTTTTAAATTGCCCAGTCTTGGGCATGTCTTTATCAGCAGCATGAAAACGAACTAATACAGGTTTCAACAGACAAATTTGGGGGTGGGGGACACAATTCAGTCTATAACAGATGCTTTGAAATAGTTATTTAAAAAAAAAAAAAAACCGTATGAGCAACATCCAAGAATCTCAAGCATGACATTATAACAGAATACATGTCCAGGTATTATAGAATGGTAAACCTTAGACAAATGCCAAAGACCTTCTTCTATAGCTTTAAAGGATTGAAGAAAAGATCTCTACAGATGGTTTGGGGTCATGAAAGATGGCTTTGAAGAAATCAATTAAAATAGGTCTCCACTGAGAGAGAACCCAGATTGTAAAGCATGGGCCTGGGGGGAGCAGAGAGGCCTTACATGCCAGCTATTATCTCAGAAATAGAACTTGGATGCTGAGAGTGCTGAGAGGAAGAGGAGCTGCTGACCCCCTTCTCTGAGCCATTTGCTGGGGAGATCACTCTGGGGATAGGGGGAATTTAAGAAATCTAACTTCAGTCCAACTTAAGAATTGGTTCTAGGACCACTGAAATCTTATAAATAACATGTATTTTCTGAAGTCCAGTTGTTTGAATTTGGGGGCAGACTATTCTTGTTTCTGAAAAAACACTTCAATAAACCTTTTAGTTCTACAAAGATAAAGTCAAGATCCTAATTGGAAATAGAAAATTTCTAGAAAACATTAACTGCTTTGTATAATTATATCTGAAAGTCTTTTTTTTAAATGTATGCAGCTTTTGTTAGGAGACCGTGGCTAGGAAGCAGGTTGGGAGGAAAGCTGAGACTTTTTTTTCCCCTGCTCTTTTTAGTATTTACAGTATGGATTGAGTGCCTGGACTCTGAGTGAAAGAGATACACTATAGGGCATGCCCACTGTGGAGAGGGAAGCTGGCCTCCAAAGCATGGCAGCAGACCAAGGAGAGCCACTCTGTGGAAGGGCTCTTCCTAAAAACACGAGGAGTCTATCTATTTCCAGTCTTAATATTTTTACTTTCTATAATACAATTCCTTTCAGTTATTCTCAAATCTTTATTAAGTTTTGCCAACAACCACAGCCTTGTTTAGGTAAAGAGATTAAATAATCAAAAACTGTTAAAATTGTAAATTTTTTGTTATGTATATTTTACCATTTTAAAAAGATTTTTTAAAATAATCAAAAAAAAATTCCCACAAAGAAAACCTCAGACCCAGATGAATTCACTAATACATTCTAAGTATATTCAAAAAAATTAACATTAACTTTTCCCAAATTCTTTCAAAAAACAGAAGAGAAGGGATAATTTCCCAATTCATTCTATGAGCCCAGTATTAGCCTAATACTAGACAAAGATATCACAAGAAAACTTCAAACCAATACTCCTTATTTCCAGAGATGCAAAATCTACAACAAGTCCTAGGAAACTGAATCCAGAAACATGAAAAAAAAAAAAAAAAAGATTATATAACAAACAATGACCAAGTGATGTTTATCAAAGGAAGGCAAGATTGGTCTAATGTGTGAAAATCAATCAAAGTAAGACATCTGTTAATAAAGGACAAAAACCACATGATCATCTCAACAGATATAGAAAATATATTTGACAAATGAAAACACTCTTCTGTGTTAAAAACAGCCAACAAAACTAAAAATTGAAGAGAACACCTTTAATGTGATAAAGGGCATCTATGAAAACCCAATTGCTAATGTCATACTTCCTGGTGCAAGACTTAATGCTTCCCCCCTAAGATCAGTAACATGACAAGTATGTTCACTCTTGCTACTACTATTCAATGTCATACTGAAGATTATAGCCAAGACAATTTGGCAAGAAGAAGAAATAAAAGGAATTTTGATTGGAAAAGGAGAAGTAAAACTATGTCTATTTGCAGATGACGCCACTTTGTATACAGAAAAATACTAAGAAATTCACACAACAAAACTATTTGAATTTTAAAAACTGGAAATAAATCAAAAGTCAATTAATTGGTGAATGAATAAACAAAATGTGGTCTATTCATATAGTGGAATATTTTTCCACTTAAAAAGGAATGAAGTAGATATATGGTACAGTATAAACAAACCTGGAAAACATCAGTCTCAATGAAGGAAGCCAGATAGAAATAGCTAGACATATTTTTCTGTTTATATGACATATACAAAAATAGTCAAATCCACAGAGATAGAAAGTAGATTATGGTCACCAGGCGAGAGAAGATTGGGGAACGGAAAGTGATTGCCAATGGGTAGAGAGTTCTCTTTGGGGTAATACAAATGTTCCGGAATTAGATGGTGATAATTGTTCATCTTTGTGAAATATGTGAAAAACTGTGGATAGTATACTTTAAAAGGATACATTGTATGTTATGTGAATTATATCTTTTTAAAAATATATATGTATGTGCTCTAACCTAGATGTTTGAATTCTTATCTGAATGGTTGTGAAATAGATAAATCTAGTCAAAGGGTGATTGCCAATTTCAAAAGCTATTTAGAGATAAAGTGATCCAGGGTTTCTACTCTAACTTTATGTTCAGGAAAATCAATGTTGGACTTCCTCAAAATTGTCTCTTAAGAACAGGGATTCTGCTTCCCTACAGATTAAAGAGGGCAAAAAGCCCACATAGGACGCTAAAGCTGATGATGACCTCCATGTGCCAGGCCTGTTCTGTGTAGCTCCACCTGTTGTGCACCAGTCACACATATTATGATGTAGTTTGTGCCCTCTTGGACCCATGACACTTCAGTGAGAACACCACCACCATTCGTTATCACAAAGCATTTTATGACTGTGAATGAGAACTCTGCTTCATAGGAATCTCTCTAAATAGTCTTCAGAGGACATATTTAGAATAATACTCCTCAGCCTAGAGGAAAACTGAAGTGGCGCTTCTGTAACCATAGAAGCATTTACAATGAGTTCAATAGTCAGTTGTATATCAAAGTCACCAGAATGAACTGATGTCTTTAAACCTCAGGTCTTAAACGATTTGCAGGGACTGTCTATGCTCTAAAGCTTTCCATGTGCACTTCTACTGCCTAAGCCTCCTACTTTTAAACCAGAAGTAAACGTTGAAAAAGAAAATGTATTTTGCTTACTGTTTGAAGAAAAAGGTCAAAAATGAGATGTCCTATTATATAGCCTATAATTATTTACTTTACGGTTCTTTTTACTAGGCATCCAATACAATTTCGTTCATCCTAGATCACATTTAAGATTTTCCTCCTATATAGATACCCAAAACATAGAAGGGATCTACTGAAGACAGCTTACCTTATATTCTTGTCATGGTGAATATTTATGAATATCTGATAGCTCTTAACCTGTCAGATGAGTCTTCTTCATATCTAAATAAGCCTTCCTATTTTACGTAGTTTCCTATAGCAGCACACAACATTTCTGGAGCTGCTTCACTGGGAGGACTCTGTCAACAATCGGCATTTCACTGGCATTAACATGCAATAAAAGACAATGAACCATGACTCAATTAAATCACACAAAAAAAACTGCCTTCAGATAATATAACCCAGTAGTTTTCAAAGCTTTATATGTTGTGGGGCTTCTGCTGCCTGACTAACATTAAGGTCAGAGCTTTGAAAACACATGCCTAAGCATCTACCACACCTACACATAAGATGATTTAGAGGAAGGAGTAAAGTTCTGTTTTGATTTATTTCCTTCCCATACTGTATCCAGAGATTTTACAACTTATAGCATGTGATATCAATTAGGTATCACTACTGCAAAGAGTAAGAACATATTTTCCCATCGCAATGTCCATGTAAATGTAATTTGCCCAGAAGATACAGTTAGGGAGACCTATAGATTCCGATTTGTTTAAAACAACTAAAAAAGATTATGCAGGAGGGATGGTTAAAAAAAAATATGTAGGCACCCACAGTATGAACTAACAGGACATCAGATATCTGGATATGTCAATCAACACATTCCACAGTCAGAAAAGAGTCTTGTAATAAAATTGCTAAGGTTAAGAAAAAAGATGGAGCTCTTCTAATATGTAAATTTACACATTTATGTCTCACTTAACCAGGAGGACTGGAGGAATGGAGGGGTTCCTTACAAAACCAGAGGCTTTCCTTTTATTTTCTTGGATGTACCCGAAATATTTAACACTCTAGGTTTAAATCTTCAATATTTTAGGTTTGATCACATTCAACACTTAGTCATTTCAATTAAAATTGCTCTTCTTTCTCTCATTAAACTAAACCATCAGGAAAAACTGTATGATTTCACTAAAGTAAAGACAAAATGGATTCAAATATTATACTGTAAAAATGTTAGAAAATTTCCTTGTTGGGGAAAATTATTAAAATTCTCTCGCTTCAATTATAACAAAAGGCAGGGAGAAATGGCCAGGGACATGTTGAACTCATGGGCAAATAGTAAAAGAAAATGCTCTGGCACATTTAATATATAATTCATAAATTCCATATCATTATTTTAAGCTGTGATTAATACAAATTCATTCAAGATTCAATTTTTTTGTAAGAAAGCTATTATATGTGCCAACCAAAATGGAATCAAATAAAAACAATCATTTAAAAAAGATCTTCAAGATAAATTTAAAACATTTAAGGCATCTTTTTAAAAACTGTAGGGATTAAAATACATATTAAAATCACAGGTTAACTGAAGAATTAACAAAAATGATGGCAATAGATTGTGACTCTATGCTAGCCCAATATAATCACTTGTTTATTATATTCAGAAGCCATGAATATAAAATGGAAACTGAAAAGAATTTGAAAATTCAAGTTATGAAGACAACTGATGAGGATAATTTAAAAGAAGGAACACTTTCTCTGTTTGCTAATATTAAAAGATTAATGTATTAATCTTTTTTAAAAAATTACTAAAAGTTTACTGGTGTATTAGTTTCCTTTGATGGCTGTGACATATTGCCACAAATTATCACAAACTTGTGGCTTAACCAACAATACAAATGTATTATCTTACAATCCTGGAGGCTCTAAGGAGAATCCATTTCTTTGCCTCTTTCTGCTTCTAGCACCCCCCCCTCCCATGAATGCCTTAGGTCTGAACCCTTCCTCTGTCTCTAGAGCACATCGCTTCAACCTTGGCTTCCATCATCATATCACCTTTTCCTCTCCGTAGTCAAATCAACCCCTGTACCTCCCTCTCTTACAAAGATACCTCCTGTTGCATTTAGGGAACACCTGGCTAATCCAGGATAATCTCCCCATCTCAAGATCCTTAACTTAATCACACTTGCAAAATCCCTTTGCTATAGAAGGTAACATTCACAGGTTCCGGTGATCAGTACCTGGGCATCTTGTAGGGCCATTGTTCAGCCTACTACACTAGTCCAGAAAAAAATATTTTTAAATCTTCATCCTAAGAGTTACATAAGTGAATGTTTTATTGATCAGCTTTACTTGGCATATGTCATTATATTCCAATGGGAAGTAATAGCATGGTCAGGCTGGCTCACCATCAGTACCTCTCAACAGAGAGTCTGCTTCTGAGAGTATCTGTGTGGTCTTCTGGGCCAAGCTAGAGACACTGGGCAACACAGTGAGCGTGGTGTTTCCTTTGAAAGATAGACACAAACTTCACAGTCACTATTTACATAAATAGCACTAGTATGTATGTATTTTGTTTGGTCTAATCAATTCATAAGAAATCTAGATTTCAAACCAAAACATACTTTTCAAAATTATTCCTAACTGTTCAGGACAATTTTTTAATTTTTTTCTCTTAAAAAAAACTGTTAATTTTTTCTGGAAGGTAGGACTGGTAGTGTCTCAAAATAATACGGGCGTTGGAACTGCAGCTCTAGGCTTACTAATTCCTAGCTTTTTTGTGTGATCTTTGGTAGCCAGATGCTTAACACTTTTGATCCTCAGTTATTCACGTCTAAAATGGTGATGCAAATACCTATGCTACAGGTTTATTGTGAGATCATTAGTTTTGCTATGATAACTGGCATAAAACAGTTGCTAAATAAATATTAATTATCTTCCACCTTTTATATTAGAAAACTTGTCTATAAAAAGTTCACAGCGAGGGCACAGTGGTACACATCTATAGTCCCTGGTACTCAGGAGGCTGAGGTGGGAAGATCACTTGAGCCCAGAAGTTCAACACTGGCCCGGGCAACATTGTGAGATCCCATCTCTTGAAAAAATAATAAGTGCACAGTGAAATAGGATCAACTTACTATTATTCAGTATGGTCTACTGAATGAATTCAGGCACCTGGTAAATAAAGTAACATGAAAATAGTAATAATTTCATTAAACATTCGAAAATAGCATATATCACAAATGTGAAATAGGAAATAGAGTTACTAAGTTTAGTAAGAGTCAGATATTTGTTAAATTAAAGTGATCATTCTACTATTTAAAAGGTTATTTGCTTATTTCATTAAATTATCACTGAGTTGGCAATTTTGGCAATCCTAAACCTCTGTTTTTGTATTATGTCGTTTCAAAATATGCGTATTAAAAATGTTGGCAACCCCCCTCAATAAAGAAGTGTGACTTAGGTATCAGAACAATAACTTTAAGAATTAATAGGATGGATGATATAGGTATTTTTCTAGATCACAGAAGGTTGGTAAGAAAATCCACATTCTGAAGTGTAAAGTAAAACTTCCTTTCTTCTACAAAAATATTTGAAGTCATTCTCCTGAGATACGTCTACTCTATACATCATTCTTAAAAAGATAAAGAAGCTGATAGAGCAACTGTCCTTGCCAACACAACAGAGATCTCAAATATGCAGCAATTGGTCACTAAGGTGCTTAGAAGCAGTCTAGAGTTTCTCAGATCTCCATAGGAAATGTCATTAAATCTTCTCCTCCTGCTGGGTCTGCCTTCTGGGAAAAAAGCATATGGTATAAATATTACTATATTTGGTAGTGAATACTAATGATTGCTCAGGAGGTTCATCCTTCAGTTTCTATGGCCTTTAGCATCTAGTTGCTTATAAATGTGACATGCTTTGATTTGATTTAATAATCTTTCTGAATTTATGGTTCAGAATTCACTGTACAAAATGTACCTGTAAAGTCAGATACCCATATATATGGAGACACATACACATTTATTTTTGGAGTTATCCCATTAACAGATTATAAAATTAAGGAAAGAAGACCAAGGCCTTTCCAAGGCACATTTTAAAAGGTACTTGTTCCTCTAAAATCAGTAGGATCTGAAAACAGATTCAACACAAGTATACACACGCACAAACACTTAGACATAGAGGTTACATATAGTAACAATGTTTTTCTATAGTGAGAATTGTAAGTTCAATGATATCACATGAACTCAAAAACTATCAATTTCTATATGAACAATATCCTAATTATTGTGTGGAACAGCAGAGAAAGGTGTTCTGAAATGTGCAGAAATTATATGATCTGTATACAAACAATAAATAGCATGTTCTATGTTATAATACATTTGTAAGTGAACTTCATACAGGTCATGTTACACAGGTCATATTAAAAACAATTCCAAGGAAAGAGTGAAGAGAAATTTGGTTAAAGATATAATTTTACTCCACATGAAAGCTTTCTAAAGTTTTATATAAAGCTAATTATTGTAGTTCAGTATTATAAGAACAGGATGTGTTACACAGTGTGACAGTAATACTGCTGTGGCATAAATCACTTGGCTAATTTGGCTACTAACAAATAGTTAGTATAAAATCTTATTTACCACAGCCAATGAAAAAATTCTCAGCAGTTGGATATATTTGAATCAAATGTCACTATAAAGATAAGACAAAAAAGCTTCCATAATGCATTCTGTTCAATTCTAATGTATCCATAATGAAAGACTCCATAATGAAAAATAATATAAAAAAATATTCTGTATCAAAACTCTTTGTCAAAAGCTATAGTTCACATCAGAAGTTAATAGCACTAAGGAGTTAAATGATTAATACAAAAACAAATTCTTACTACAAATATTCTTTTGTTCTTCACTTACCATGATGCAAACTGCAAGGATTTAACCTTTAAGGGTTAAAGAGTTTAATCAATGTCAATGTCTGATCTTCTGAAGGCGATAAAGAACAGTCTGTCTAGCGATACCCAACAGAATATCACTTTGTCAAGCCACAAAGCACCCAAAAGCTTGTCAAGTAAGTTACCAGAAACCTCTTTGTGGTTAGAACTCAGCTCCTTCCTGCTTGACCTATTATTTGATATTTGACCACTTGGTTGCAAGACACTTGCTCTTTCTAGCTGAAATGTCACTGGGGCATCTTGTCAGCTCCCCGACATCTCGGCCTGACATACAATTTTACTTTTGTGTGCTACAAGCCAGAAAATGCAGGGCAATGGCCTTGTTTTAAATTCTGTCAGCATCAAAGATGGGCGTCACTCTTGGGTCCTACCAACAACAAAAACAAAAAAGGAGTCTATTTTGAAGGTCAAAACTGCCATTACCTGGAAGTTTTTCAGCTTACACTAAATATATTACCTGCTATCCTGGTGTGGGAACTGTCCTTATGAAGTGCCCAAACATACCACAGAAATCCTCCAGCACAATTGCTCTACTTTCTTATCAAATGCAGACTTGCTAAAAGAATGAGTTTTCAATGCCTGCAGGGACCAGATTCAGCAGTTAACTTAACTTGTTCAAATGGGCAAGTGGTATCATGTAGCTTTACAAGGAGCAACCTGACCTTCTCACATTGACCAGGAGTGACATTATTGTGCAGGAGGAGAAGCAGTCACATCATTTCTGTTTTGCACAACCTGCTTAAAGTTTGCAACTAAATGCTTGTCTTCAGTTGAGCTGACAAGAGAGAAGAGGGGGCTCAGTGAACCATGGCCGGGCTGCCATGAAATGACAGGAATCATTGGCATACATTTCAAATAGCTCTCTCAATCCTATTAAAGCATTGCAGTCCTGCTTTAAAATAGACAAGTATGAAACAACTTTGATAGATAGAGACTAAAATGGCTTATTGATTTTTTTAAGTCTGAGGGAAATTACCCAAAATGTGTCATTCCTTAACATTTAAAAATATGTTACATAAAAATGAGCAACTGTGATAATAAATAAAACTTAGAGAGAAAAAAGTTGGCTATTTCCTTATTCAAGGAGACAGAGCTACGAGAATACATCAAGATATAGCACAAATTTTTTAAATCCACTGCCACTTCTGCTGAAACAAAAGTCAACAGATAAGAAAATCCCCATTCAAAACCATTTTAATTGTACTGTTAACTCTTCCTTCATTTTTTAATTTCATGAATTCATAATCCAATCTGAGTTGGTCTTTTGGCATTAGCAGACATAGTCACTGGAGAGGAGTGAGATGATGTCAGAGCATGGGGCACAGTATTTATAAATGTCTCCTTTAAGAAAGTGTAAGTTGTATCAAGCTCAGCTTTCAATGGTAAGAAATCCCCAACACCAGTTGTGTCAGCAGGAAGAGCAGCTCTTGAAGGAATGGAGAGATTTGAATGGTCTCGTGATCCTATCTGTGACATACAAAAGAAAAAAATAATAAACATAGAGTTGAAAACTCTCAAACAGAGCCTAAAACCATAAACAGGCAAGTAGACTAATAATCATTATAACATAAAATGATATGGAAATTACTATTTCAATAATCTGTATGACAATATATAAATGGTAAATTATTTTCCAAGTGTGATTGAATCCCTCATTTGCTCTTTTATGAACTTTTCTAGACAACAGGAGTTTGCCTAAACACTAAAACTTTGTATAAAGTTATTGTATGAAAGAGTCAATACAATAAGAGATTTTTACCTTGACTTCAGTCCACTGGCAATTTACAGAAACTGATGCTAGCATTTATTTCATTATGCTATATAATAAGTGTCATATAATATGAAAGATTAGATTGCTTAGAAACTATGAGTATTTATGTTTTTAAAATCTATCTGTTTTACTTATTTGACAAAAGTAGCACAAAGAAAAATAAGCCAATCCCAGTGACCTCTAGTCACTGAGGAGATACAAAATTCTAGTGAGAACTTTTCGCCTTTACCTTTAATAATAATGCCACCACCCTGGTTTTTTTTTTCCAACTTTATTATTTTAGGTTTTCGGGCATACTTGCAGATTTGTTACACGGTAATTCCTCAGGTAAGTCACTGAGGTATGGTGTACGAATGATCCCCTCAGCCAGGTAGTGAGCATGGTATGTGAGTGGTGGTTCTTCGACCCTTTCCCACTCTCCCTGCTCTAGTAGTCCCTAGTGCTCAGTGTCTACTGTTTCCATCTTTATGTCCGTGACACCACCCTATTTTGACAAAGACCATCACAAGTATTTAGAAATCACGTGTCAAAATAAGGGAATGAAAACAATTTGTCATATATTTGAGAACACTGACGGTATCCAGAAACTGTTGAGAATTAAACTTAAAAATGCCACATAATCATGAAATACTGGGCAACAGAATTAACATTTTGATAAACCTTCATATTTAAGCCTTAACTGACATTGGTATCTAGTAGTTAATATTTAATGTGAAGAAAGTCTTAGCAGTAAAGCAGGTACGTATTATTTTATGACATTTAAAGATGGTAGGAAAATAATGATCAATTGTATGATATAATTTTCCAAATTTCCAGAAAATAAATGTTGCTGATATAACCAAGTCTGGCTATAAGTATGTCCACCAAAATTCATACTCTATATTGCAGGGTTGTTTTCAAAAAAAAAAAAAAAAACTTTTTAGTAGATCCTCTTACAGTTTTGATAACAAAATAAACTATAAGGTCTGCTTTATTATGTCATGTTATACAAAACCGTTTCCACATGTAAAAACAAGAGGCAAGCTATCACTGGCTTTAGGAAAGTATTAGAAATTCAACTGTTGTATGTGTTACCATTTTTGTGGATTTTTTAAAAACTACAACTGGAGAAAAAAATCAATATCTGCATCTAACACCTAGTTCAGCAATTTTCTTTGATCTTTGTTCTTTTGATTTCTTGATACTCTACTGCAGGCCTATAGCTGACGGAAATCGTCTCTTTTTATACTGCAAGTTAGAAAACACCTAAAATGGTCACTTGAAATAGTGCTATGAAGGACAAGGTTTCCCAATGGAAGGAAAAGAACTTCCAAAATCATGTGTTGACCCTGATTAGTAGTATTAATGAGGTTTTGCTTGCAGACCCTTAATGCTGGGCCTGATCATGTCAGTTCAGAACCTGAACAGAGGCATCTCATTACATCAGAGGCTAGAGGTGTAGACACCTGCCTTTTTTCTGCTGCTAGAATCATTTTTTCTGATTTTCCCCCCAGCTATGTGTCTGAATTAGCAGGGTCATTACTGGATTGACTTTGCAGCTATAAACATTATAGTGCTGTCTACTAACTTCTCATTCTGCCAGACCTGGGGGTTAGGGGAATGCTGGAAGAGCAGGAAATGGTGGTGCCCGATTTTCTTCTTAATAAACCTAGTTATAGCCATAGTACTCTTTATTATAACAGAATATTGTCAGGAAATGCTTCAAAAGTTTGTTTTGATACATCTTCTGGTCTAAGAAAACTACGTATGGAAAATAGAGGGGTGTGCAGAATCAGTCCAAGGAAGGTTGGCTATCCACTGGCGGTATTTTCTTCTTGATGTTTTAGAGAAAGGTAACTATGCCAAATTGACCAACCATTCTTGTTTTGTCAATATTAGTGATATGCATAATTCACTCAAACCTGTATGCTGTGCTTAAAGTTTCCCTTTTTGTTCTTGTGAATCCATCAAGCTAACACATCACAAAGTTAGGAAGGCAGTCCTTTAGGGAGAGTCTCTACTAACTGCTCATTTCTCTTTAATATTCCACAGATCTTAGTACCCTACAAAGAGGCCCCTGTTTTGCCTTTTTTCATCCTACTTTTTCTAATATGTCTACTTTCCACTCTGTTGTCTGAAAGCACTCTTTCATCTAATATAACATTTTTGACTAAATAACCTTGAAATAGGGTGTTATTTCCCTAGTATTTCAAATTGGTCTCACTTTTTGCACACTATCTTCTGACCTTGTGTCCTAAACATGGAAAATAACCTAAAATCTCCAGAGATGAAAAAAAAAGGAGAGAGAGATATTTCCTTAAAGTCTTGTACCCCCCAAAAGATAGCCTCTAGAAAGTAAACAGAGATACTTTTGTATGAAGGAAAACAAATGACTGCTTTTACTACTGGGATCATCTGCTGTACTGCTAGAAAAAAGCTTTTTTTTTCATGAAATGAGGTAAAGTCTGATTTTAAGTCACTTAATAGCTTAAAAAGAAGCCAGCAACAATTCCGGTGAAATTTTGATTTGAGAATGTAATGTTAAAATAACAAGTAAAGATGGACTAGTTTTCTTTTTCACAAATATCCAGAATAATATCCAGAAATATGTAACACTTTCATACTATTTTAATATAACACAGAGAGTAAAAGACAGTTAAATAATTTTTTGTCACAGAACATTTAAAGTTAGTATTCACCACCTGATGTATATTTTCAATCTGTAAAGTCCATGGTCATATAAACTACTTTTAAAACTGCTGAGGTGTTCTGTCTCTTACATAGATCTAAATTTAGGCAGTTTTTCAAAAGGAAATTAGTTACCTGAAATAAAAGCTAGGTGTCATGTGAATCTTTATGGAAGCACTTTTATTTACCCAATAAGCTGTAAATGATTCTATTTGAACTGCTATAGTCCATTAGCTAAATACATATTCACAATACAAAATGTGTCTACTACATTTCTACATTTTAAAAATCTTATGAAATACAGTAATTGGACATATCCAATAGCCATTTTTCAAGGATTTAATACCTTAATTTTCTACAAATGTTTTTCAAACAAAAATAAATAAATAAAGCATTAGTTTAATAATAAAATAAACACCCAATAAATTGTCTATAAGCCATAGCCTTTTTGCCGACCAAGGCTTCTGAAACTAAGCCATTTGTCTCCTGTGTAACATTTATGATCAAGTTAAGTCTTCTAGAATTTAGTATTATAAAAAGTGAGGAAAAATGTGATTTAGTAAGCCTTAGTAGTATTGCATGGAGATTATGCTAAGCACATAGTGTGATGAAAAGAATACTAGACAGAAGATAAGCAGACTAGTTTCTCCTTACAGATCTTTTACAATCTGACTGGGTCATTTGGGGCAGGTAAATTAGTCCATCCAAATGAAGGGCTAGACTCTTTCCAGCTCTGAAATTCTACAGGTCTGCCATAATTCCACGTGTGACAGCATATACTATTTACCCTAACTTTTTTGAGGGACATTAACCCAGAAATCAGTTCCCCAAATACACTTGAAAGGATATAGACAGACCATTCTTAAGGGGAAAGAATACATATTGTGCACTGCACATCATTATAAAATAAAAGCCAAATAGATAACAAGATAAGTCACAATTTAAATGATGTGGCTTCATTTAATTAAACTCTACAGTACTCTTTTCATTACTTCAATCTCCATGATGATGTTTTAACCCCTGTAAATTATTGACTGCTTTTAAGTAGCCTGCACAGCTCCACACAAACAGATGAAGAAATCAAAATGCCCATAAGAGGGTCTTACAGGGAGGCTCCCTTGCCATTTCTACTTTGCTTCCTAACGTGCTCTTGCCACTAAAGTCTCAATACTAGGTGTCACAAAGTTTTCTTTCTTCTAAATACTTCAGGCTAGTCCACCAAATTCTACCTGTCAATTTTCCAGTCATCATGCTGGTCTCATAGGACACTGTAGTTTATACTGACAGTCAGAGTTGGTAATAATCACATAGTTTTCTCCGGTGGAATACTAGATTTTGTATCTGAGATATATACACCCAAAAACATATACATTCACCTTATAAATATATACTCACATATATACTTGATATATGTATCATGTAAATATACATATACACACACACACACACACATCAGCTATCATGCCATCTGACATTTATTCCTCATACAGTAGTTACCAATTCTTTTAGCTCCAATTACAAGCCTGTAGGAATATTTTATGTATTCTTCTCCCTGTAAGTCATTAAACCTTAGTACAGACTAGTTTGACTATCTCACTGACATCAAGGCATGGGAAGAAATGTCAGTTAACGGAACAATGCAAAGAAGTTGCATTAGGAAACACCCTAAGAGTCCTGTGTACTTAGAGATTTGAAAAGGACAATCATAGAGGTAGAAACACATCAGAAAAAAAGAGGTAGAGATATTAGCAAGAAACTTGATTCATATCACAACAACTCTGTCCTCAGGCAGACATTCAGCATTCTATTTGGTTCTAATTCAGCCTTGGCTACTTGTTTGATGTGGAAGATCGATTGGATCAATGGTTTTGATTCTTCACGCTTCCCTATAACCATGCCCTTGCTCTTGGCTTTCCTGTCCAGCCTCACCTACCATTTCCTCACTTGTACTGTGCAAGGCAGGTACATGGAACTTGAGTCCCTAAATAGGACATTCCATATTTCACACCGCCCTGCAGTCTGTCCACTTCTGCTCTTTGTTGGGTGAGTCCTCCACGTTTCAAACTCCGGTCAAGGTCTGCCTCTTTCATAAGGCTTTTCTGGATCCTCTTCCCATCCTTCCCCAACCACAGCTAACTGTAACATCCAATCTCATTTTTACATTCCTTCATGAGCATTTATTTTACTATTTTTTCACTAATTTGTATGTTCTTATATTTCCCCTATAAAACTCTCAGCACTTAGTGTGATGGAATCATGACTTTGTACCCCTAGCACTTAACAGAACATCTGGGACTAAATAAAATTCCTAAATGACAAATGAGTGAATGAACAAATGACTCATATTATTACTTCATGGTTTTGGTGTTTTATCACTATTTTGTTATTTCACACATATACAGATTACGTCCCAATTAGATTTAGCAAAGAATAGTGGAAAGAATATGGGCTTTGAAGGTAGAGAGAACTAAGGTTCTAAACTTCATTCTGCCATTTACTAATTATGTGATCCTTGACAAGTTACTTAACCTGTGTGAGCTTGTATCCTTATCTGTAAAGGAAGAAGAATAATCCCTCACAGGACTTTTATGAGGATTAAATAGAATAATATACACAAAGATGCATAGCATAGAGTAGCTCCTCTTCTTCACTTCTCTTTTTACTCTTCTCAAGTGACATAACTTCCAACTTTACAATTATACCTAACATGTATTGAGCATTATGTCAGGCACTGTGCTAGATTTAGTTTTACAGGCATTAGCTGAATTCTCACAGTGACTTGATCAGAAAGCAGTACAATTATCTTCATTCTACAGTTGAAGAGACTAGGGCTCAGAAGAGCAGAATAAATTGCCACAGGTTGCACAGCTTGGTAATGGTAGAAAGGGATGTGTCTGTTGGTTCTTCTGACTCTCCTATTTACACGCTTGACTACTACCCTAGCATGTCGCCCAAAGAAGATATAGCCTCAGGCTTATTTTATATCTAGAGGCATTTCATCAACAAAATAAGGGTTCAAATAACCTCTCTGAAACTAGAAAATAAAAGTACATAGATTGTGCTAGAGGCTAAAATAAATGTTTATATTCTGATAGCATATTTTAATGTGGTCCAACATTTGAATGCCTATGGTACTTACTGGAGTAAATACATAGATCTTATGGAACTTACACAAAAATGAAAGTTATAGCCCTTTCATCGAAGGAGCTTATATATTGTCATATTCAAAGAAAAAAAAATAGGCACTGAGGTGTTAAATTACACTAGAACATTTAAGGTTAGGCGTGGTGGCTCATGCACGTAATCCCAGCACTTTGGGAGGCCAAGGTCGGCAGATCACCGGAAATCAGAAGCTCGAGACCAGCCTGACCAACATGGTGAAACCCTGTCTCTGCTTAAAAATAATACAAAAAATTTGCTGGGCATGCTGATGGACACCTTCAATCCCAGCTACTCAGGAGGCTAAGGCAAGAGAATCCCTTGAACCCAGGAGGCAGAGGTTGCAGTGAGCTGAGATCATGCCATTGCACTTCAGCCTAGGTGTCAAGAGCAAGACTCCATCTCAAAAATAAATAAATAAAATTAATTGCACGAGAACATTTAAACTTTAATTTTAAATTACTTCAAGATATCTTGTGTCTGACAAGACAAAAAGTCCCATTTTCTTCTCCAAGATGTTTAGATTTCCTGATGTGGTTAAGGTTAGAAAAAGAGTTGAAAATTTCTCCCAAGTGGCTTTTGTTGTTTCTCTTCCTAGTGTTCTTCATACCCTGTGCTTGCAGTCTGTTGCTGTCCTGCCGATCCTGACACAACTGATAGACAGTGGCAGAAATGGCCAGAAAATGCCAGACAGGCATTTTGCCCTGTCTTAGAAATATACACTCCCAAATAATTCAGAGAAAATTAGAAATGTAAATATGTTTATGCACACAAATATATAAAAAGATACAAAAATCAAATAAATAAAAACAAGCATACGATATAGAAAAATGCCCCTGAAAATCTGAAATGACAAACTGGTAAAAATATGTGCAACACATATAATCCCCATACAAGTATGCAAATCACTTAAAATAATGTAATTAGAAAATAGAATGAGGGTAGCATATATATTAAGACTGAGTTCACTTGTAAGAGAAAACTCTAAATGCCGTTGGCTTAAATAACATAAAAGTTTATTTCCCTCTGATAGGGCTATATAAAAGTTATCAAGAATCCAGGCTACTTCTATCTTGGGCTCCATAGCCCAATATGTGGCTTTTACCTCATGATCAAAAATGGCTGCTCAAGTTCCAGCTAGTATGTCTGCATTCTAGCCAGAAGAAAGGAGGATGGGGCAAAGAAGAAGGCACTGCTTCCATTTAAAGACACTTTCTAAAATTGTACACTTTTACTTACATCTCATTGACTAGAACTTAGGTCATATACCTAATTTAGCTTTGAAAGAGTCTGAGAAATGTAGTTTGTTTTTCTGCTTCCTGAGCAGCCCAGGTAACATTCAGAGGCTCTATTACTAAGAAAGAGAAAAAACAGGTATCAGGAAATCACTGCCAGCCTGTGCCTCATATGCAAATTGGATGTCTGATTAGGGGACAGAGTAGTATAATAACCAAGAAACATATGAAAAGGTGCTAAACTTCATTCATAAGTAAAGAAACACAATACAACACATCCCAATTAAAGATTACTTTTCATATATCAGCTGGGACAAACTTAAATGTCTGATGATCTCCACTGTTGAGAAGAGGGAATCAGGCAAACTTATGCCTCCTAGGGATATAAACTGGTGCAACCTTTCTGGATGACAAAATTTTAAATGTATCTTCCTTTGACCCAGCAATTCTACCGCTAGGTATTTCTTCTATGGCTACACTCAAAAGAGTTCACCAAGGTGAGCATACAGGTGTGTTCACTAAAGCATTTTTAGACAGAAAAACAAAACATTTAAAAAATAAAACCAGAGGTCCATCAACAGAGGCCTATTTAAGTGAAGTATGATATGACACAACCATATAATACAACTATTTAAACACTGATGTAAATATGTAAAGGCTGATATAGAAATATATCCAAGTGAGAAGAGAAAGTTCAAAATGTATACATGTGTTTATGTATACATATACACATATAAATATTTATATATATCAAAATAAGCATAAACACACATACATGCATATCTATCTTGATTTTTTCTGAAAAAAAGAATCACAAGAAATCAAAATGTTTTACTTTTATAACTAAAAACCTTTATTAAAAATAAAACTGTATATATTTATATATATTGAAATACATCTATATATTTTTAGTATAATTATGGCTCTGAAATGTGTGGTCAAAATGAAAATATAATCAAAAGAAACTTAATAATCTTTGGAAAAAAGAACTAAATTAGAGTTTGGGTAGAAAAATAAGCTCTGAAAGGTTAAATTTAACCATAGAAAGGTTAAATTTTTCTTTCCATATTTTTTTATCCTTAAAATTATTTGAATCATGAGAGAAAGTTATGACCTGGTAGTTCACAAAAGCAAAATTACAGCTGAGTAACAAATGGGAAAAAATGGTAGCCCCCTATAAGTAATCAGAAATGAAAAATAAAATAAGACATTTATTGCTGATAAAAATTAAATGTTAAAAATTATGCTACATTAATAAAAGTAAAAACATTGTGAAACAGGTATTCACAAATTGCTAGTAACTGTATAAATTGATAGAGCCATTAGATCTATAATTGGGCAACTGTCTTAAATGGTTAATGCCATTGAGCCAACAATTCCATTTATGATTAGGTTCTTTATATTAATAATAACAGACAAAAATTGGAAATAATCTCATATTCACCCAGAAGCATAGTTAAGTAAGCTATAGCTATGTGGTAGAAAATTGTGTAGCTATAAAATTTACAGTTATAAATTTTTGGATAACATGGACAAATGCTTGGGTCTAACCAAAGGTCAGACCTTTGTAAAGAGCTAGAGAGTAGGTATTTCATGCTTTGTAGGCTATATGTTTTCTGTTACAAGCATTAGTCACTGCTGTTGTAGCACACAAGCAGCCATAGAGGATATGCAAATGAATTAGCATGGCTGAGTTCCAATATAACTTTGCTTATGGACAGTAAAGTCTGAATTTCACATAAATTTTATGTGTCATGATCTATTATTATTCT
Source organism: Cacajao melanocephalus (assembly GCA_963573385.1). NCBI lineage: Eukaryota > Metazoa > Chordata > Mammalia > Primates > Pitheciidae > Cacajao > Cacajao melanocephalus. Next base: position 44,925 of record CAUYLG010053293.1, on the reverse strand, counting down.
TTTGCTTTTTTTCCAATAACTATTTAAAACATTAAAACCATTCTTAGTTCACAGGCCATATAATAACAGGTGGCATGTAGATTTGGCCCACAGGCTGCACTTTGCTGACCCTAGGGCTAGACTATGTCGTGAAAAAGCAGTACATGAAATTACATATGGTACTTGTTTTGTGGTATTGGAATTGTTTGGGTTTTTTTTCTCTATTCTCTGAGTTAGCATTAGGATTTGTATTTTTCCAAATTACCTATAATAAGCATATTTTACTTTTATAACTGAAAACCCTTTATTAAAAATGAAACTGTATATATTTATATATATTGAAATACATCCATATATTTTAGTATAGTTATGGCTCTGAAATGTGTGGTCAAAATGAAAATGTAATTGGTGAAAGGTCGCAGAGGATAGGTCTTCAACTAAGTGTTTTGCATGTTTTGAAAAGATTTTGATCTAGCAAAGAACATTCATTTCAATGTTTTCAGTTACCTAAGTCATATTTACAATTTTACATTGAGTAAACACCTACACAAATGACACCGAGTAACTTGTTCCTCTACTCTGCACAAATGCAACTCCTTATGCAAAGTGGCTACTTATAACTTGTGTGCCTTCATTTTACTCCAAATAGCACTTCCAGCTGCCAAATTACGACTTCTGTGGTCAAAATGTACACATGTCACACTCTCTCTGGGAACTATTAGGCAAAAGTTTTCTGACCACTATTTCATTACTGAAGAATTTCCTCTTAAAGTTATAAACCTTTTTTATTCAATGTCAAAATTTTAGTAATAATCTGGAAGCTATAAACTTAGACCTCATAGCAATATGTTTTTCAAGGAGTGGAATTACCGAGCAGGCATTCAAGTAAAGAAGAGCAGAGGAAGGAAAGAATCATTTAGAATTTCAAGTAGTTTGAAAGAAATGACTTTCCTAAACCTTTCTAATAATATAAGTATCTGTCAATCACACATCTCAGCAACTTTAGCATTAAATTCTCATTTTACAATTTGAAACCCATTTTTTTTTTTTTGCCTGCTCCTCCCTTCCTCTGCAGTTTTAGCCATGTTCCTTCATTGTTCCTTTATATCACACCTAAAATCCTTAGCAATTCTTCATGGAATGATGCAAACTGTCTTTATTTCCCCACTGACCATGGTGTAAGTTCTATATTCCCCAGGGCTGTGGACCCTTTGAACAATTCCATAGCTGGGCCTTTCTGGAGGGATTGGCTATCTTCAGTTAAAAGAATGTGGTCTATTTCTTAGGGAGAGAAAGGCACTTCAGATGTAAGACAAATCATGTGATCTGGTGGTTGTATCTGCGGAATGCCTTCAAATCACAAGCACTGGGGCATATGTTCTAAAACAAATCACTTAGCTGGCAATGACATTTTCTTTACATGATAGTCAGGAATGTTATTTCTGATATAATCACACCATTTCTAGCCATCTCAAACCAAATCCATCCCTAGGGATAACATCTTATGTAACAGTAAAATATGGCAAACACAGAATTCCAAAATAATATACCCCTAGGCTATATTTTAGGAATCGATTCCCTACAGTATCAATTCCATATGATAAATTTTCCCTATGCTTGCATAATACATAGATATCTAAATCCATATCCCCTCTTAGTATCCTAAATTAGCTCTATTCATTTATTTTGTCAGTAAATATCTATGGAGTGCCTATGATGTGCCAAATACTGTTCCAGGTACTGGAATACAACAGTGAATTAAACAAATAAAAATTCCCTGTTTGGGGGATTATTTATTAGACCCTAACTAATCTTCATCCTGATCCAGTTCTCCTTAACTTATAATCTGTTGAGATACTATGAAACCACATAATTGCTACTTTTATAGGATAAGCTTTGATGCACAATAGCACTGGAAGTTTCTCATCTTCATTATTCTGTGGATACAAAGTCCCAAGTGAGTCAAGTTACCCTGGACCTTCCCTGTCCTGCTCATACAAGCTTCAAACACCCCTGTAAATTCCCCATGAAGAGCTGCTTGGTGTCTGCAATCCCTCCATCAAGGCCTACCTTCAATGTATTAGAGGGCTTGCTAGGCCACATGGGTAACTAAGCTAATAAAAATTTTGTTGCTGGCTAATAAAAATTTGGAGTGCCCATCCTTCCCTTTCTGTCATCTGAAAACTGTGACAACTCTGAAACCCAGTGTCTTGCAGTGTCTGTCACAAAACATTTCTTTAGCTTCTACCTGTAGGCCCTTTTTCTAGGAGTACGGATGCCAGTCCCTAGACCTGCATGGAAGAAAGGTACTAGGTTGTTCTCTCCACTTCACATCTCCTCCTCTGGGTGCCTGCCCATAAAATCTCCACTAGTCCTTCCCCAGCTGCCAGAACCCTCATTTAAATTAACTCTCTAGAGTCTGCACACAGGTTTTTCAAAAAGGCCTAGACTTGTTTGAAATGCAGTCTGTGCTTAGAGTAGGTTGTCCCCTAGATGATAATTTTGACATAGGTTTCAAAGCTCTTTGCTAAGTAGTTTTCATCAGTTATTTGTCTCTTCACTTTCTCTGACCTAAATGTACTTTTAATTTTTGTAAACAAGCCATCTCTTCAGACTTTGCTATTTACTACTTCATCTCTTCTTTACTGTATATTTGCTTGTTATTCAAAAATATTCAAATTTGTAATTATAGACTAGAAAAAATAGGAAAGATGAAACTTTTGAGAAATATTAATAAGCACAGATAATGAATCAGCAAGTAGTGTGTGGGACATAGGCTAAATCCATATGGTAAGACATGTTACTTTATAGATAGAAATGGATGGAAAGGCCACATCCTAAGGTAGAGATGTGCCACCTCTAGTTAATGTCATCCTTAAATTGGCCCTATAACTGCAGATAAAACAAACTATTCAGTAGCCTCAGTGGCAAATTATAGCCACTGGCCAGGCATGTTTGTCCCTGCATCTCTCCTCGATAGCAAGTGTGTGTAAGTGGCTTCAGGCACCTTCAGTCTTCCAAGCCCCCTGTTCCAAACCTCAACCCTGATCCTCACAACCTCACAGAAAGTGAAGAGGCTGATGCTGCAGAGACAGACAGAGCACATGAACACTGCATAACCAAGAATTCAGGTTATAGTCCTTCCCTCTGCTTGCTCCCTGCTGCATCTCTTCTTGCTTTTTACTGTGTGTTTAATTAATTCAACAAACCATGTGATTTCAATATATTAATTTGGTGTGTGACACCTCCTGTTATGACCTCTTGGATAACTTGACTGGTAGTCTTTTTGGACACTACAATTGCATTAAGGTAATTTCTCATAAAACAGCTTTGCTCTCCAGTACTAATCAAAATGCTGATCCTGAAGCATGCTCTGCCTTCTCCTGTCTTGGAGCCACTTTTGCATGCTGCCCTTTCTATTTAGAAAGAGGGTCCTTCATCAGGTTAACTCCTCTGTTTGTCAAGGCTTACCTCAGGTATCACCTTTCCCCTAAAACTTTCCCTGCCGTCTGTCACCTTGCACAATATAATACAATACCCCACCTCTGTGTTATTATAACATCCCATAAACACTTTTATAATAGCACAATATCACAGTCTTATGTTTGCTTAGACCTGCACTATCCAATATGGTAGCCACATGTCGCTATTTAACTTACATTAATTAAAATTTAATATAAAACTAAAGTTCAGTTCCTCAGTCACACTATCCATATTCCAAGTACCCCAAAGCCATATTTCTATCATCACAGTAAGTTCTAATGAATAGCGCTGGGTTAGAGTGTTCATTCCTTGAAGCCACAGGTTATTTTGTTTGCTTGTTTCTGTATTACCAGTGGCCTGCACAGTGACAGGTACAGAGCAGGTACTCTATATACCTTCCTCTTGTGGAATAAATGAAGAAATGGATGAGTGAGTTAATGGACTTATTCTAGTCCATATTCTAAAGAAAGTGAATAGGGCATCTTTTAATATTAAACCCCTTTTTCTGCAAATATGTTCATTTCACAGAGTTTAACTTCATTTTCTTTAATTCCAACTTTCTTCAATTCCTCCTTTCAAAGTGTCTGAAGTTTCAGAAGGGAACTTACTGTTCTTTTCTGTGTTAATCTTTATTGACCTTCTGGTGACTATAATTATTGCATTTTACCTTAGGCCGCTAGAAAGAAAGAAGCCTATGACAAAAGATAAGAGGAAAGTTATCTTGGCCAGTGTCCATTCTCAAGACGTTCAAACAGGAATCCTAGCTCCCTAAAGCTTGATTTTCTATATCAGAGGAGAATGCATTGCTTATTCTACTGCTTTGTCAATTTTCATAGTCTCCTGAGAAAAAGATTCTATTATAAGCTAAATTTTGAGTAAATCTAATTGTTTGATGTAAACCTTCAAAGTTTCCTTTGAGTTGAATGTCTATCTGCTTGGGCAGAAGAGGGGAAAAGAGGGAATTTACATTCACTTTGCTAAACATTAGCATCTTTTGTTCAATCATTTGAATGCAGGACAGTTAGGGGGAAACAGCTTAGAGAACAAGAGTTGACACATACAGTGTAAAATCTTTTAAGGTGCTTGGATTCAATGAGGGAGAAAGTGAGACGGAACCATATTTCAGCTTCCTAACTGTGTTCCAGTCTGCGGGAACTTTGTGACAGGTCTCTGTCTCTCAGCCACACTTGACTGGCTTTTGCTGACATTCAGCTGTCAGACAGCAACCCTTTACCAGGCCCCTAACATGCTCCACAGCTTCACCCAATTAACTCGCTTTCACTTGACACAGCAGCAAAAAGCTTCATAATAGGTGGTCAAGGTGCATGGTGTCTGCCTGCCCTCGAACTGCTCACACACAGCAAGATGTTTAACGACTTTTCTTCTTGCCTGTATGCTCAGAATTAGTATGACTACAATTTAGTCATTCCATATATTGAACTGGACAGGAATCTAGGAAATATTATAGTGATACATTAAGCTACTCAAGAAAAAAAAAAACAGACGTCTAGGTGACTAAAGTTAAATTTCAAGTCAGTTCTTTAAGGCCCTACTGAGAGAAAGATTTGATTTTTAGATTACCAAAATTTAACATTAACAATCAATTTATAGTCAATTTTCCCACTATATCATTAATAATAGTATTGTATAAAGACTGCCAGCATTAGAAAAGAGCACCTGACAAGTAAAAGCAGAAAGGTCTAGGCACATTGAAAAGTATGGAATTTCATCTCCACTCATAAACATGTACTTTTGGACAAACTCAACAATAATTATTCTGTAAATTTTTGTCACACTACTGAGGCTTTCAGATAAAACACATTGTACTTGACTATACTGTTGGTTAGGAAATAAAATTTTCATACTTTTTTGAAAAACAATCTAAGTATTTTGCACATTTTCTCTCACCTCCCAATATGTTCAGATCTAAGCATATAATCAGTTTTCATTTATTTATACTCTGAAAATTTGAGTTATTTAAAAAATCAATGTTATATAAAGAAAATGAAAAGTAATATAAACTACACTGCCTTCAGAAACCTCGCTGTGTGATAAAGAGGCCACAAAATGTTAAAGATAGGCCTCTTTGTTATTGACATCCAAATGCAGAACCTTATAGTTATCAAGAAAGAATTATGATTTCAATTTCAAGTATCCTATCAGTAATCAAAGCTGAAAAACTAATTACAGGATGCGGAATCCTAGGCTCCATCATCATGAACTAATCCCAGCAGATATTTACCACTATTTCACACTAGGCAAAGCACAGTTTGACCATAACTTGTCATTCTATGAATTTGAGAAGATGCTCCAAGCTTTTAAAGTCAGGTTTCCAAGTAGGAGTGCTTTCATGACATGCCTTCAAATTGCAGAAAATCTTTCTTTACATAAATGCAAATTTGTTATATTGAACACTGCTCACTTTTTACCAGAAGTTCAAGGAAGAAAGAGATCTTGAATGAATTACTAAGTAATTAGGAAATTGCCCTGTATCAATTTTATTTGTTAAGTCCAGCCACATTTTTCATCTAAATCTATCTAGAATATAATCCTTCTCTATCTGCACTGTTACTGTCCTCACACAGATAATTCTCACTTCTCACTTGCACTACTTTAATATTCCTATTATTTGTTATAAGTACACATATATATATATATATGTCTGTTTCCTAAATAAAGCTATCAGATCTCTGAGAGAAAGCACCTTATCACATCTTATTAAAAATGTAATATAATATAGTGCTTAAGAGCAAGGATTTGAGAGGATTCTGGAAAGATGGCAGAATGGTAAGCACCAGGAATCACCTAGACAGCAATTGCACTGGCAGAATCTGTCTGATGAAACTATTTTGGAATTCTAGAGTCTACTGAAGGCTTGAAACTTCCAGGGGAAGGCTTGGACAGTAAATTGTGATTAATTTCAGTCAATTTCAGCTTTTAGCACAGCAGCAGCTATTCATCTCCCACTCCCGGCCCCATGACAGTCACAAGTGCAAATGTTCTTGGAACAGCTTGCACATAACTTGGAAGAGCCAGGGTAGGCAAAAAAAAAAACCTTGTTCTCCAAATATCATGATCTATGCTCTGATTGTTGCTTCTGGTCACAGAGGTACCAAAGGGCAGGTGACCATTACTATCGCATCTCCCCACATTGCTGCTAGCCCCTCAGCCTCAGCTGAAGTGACATCCAGGGAATTTAAAGGGCCAGCATCCTTTCTTCCCTCCTCTTCATCTTTTTCTTTTTCCCCCTTTGGGGCCAGACATTAAGGACTAAGATTCAAAAGCAACTACATATATGAGGAAAATTAGAAAGTGACCACATGAGCCCAGGGAAAGCTGCAGATCCAGAAAAGACCTTAGAAGACCCTAAGTTTACATCTCAGGCTGATCCTTGACACACAGATAGCTAAGAAATTTTTTGTTTAAATCAGCAAACCCTAAGAAAGGGAGAAAATCTCATTTCCAGAGTTACGATATTATATTCAAATGTCCAGTTTTCCACAACAGCAACAAAAAATAACAAAGCATACAAAGAAACAGGAAAGTATGGCTCATTCAAAAGAAAATGATAAATCAATAGAAACTATCCCTAAAGAAGATTTGATGGCAGGTCTCTGAGACAAAGACATTATAATAGTCTTACAGATGCTCAAAGAACTAAAGAAAGATGTGAAGAAAGTCAAGAAAACAATATCTGAACAAAATGGAAATATCAATAAAGAGATAGAAAGCCTAGAAAGAAACAAACAACAACAACAAAAAAGAAATTCTGGAACTGAAAATTAAAATAACAGAAATGAAAATTTCACTACAGTGATTCAAAGGCAAATTTGAGTAGGCAAAAGAAAACAAACAAACAAAAAAACATCAACAAGAAAAGACCACAGAAATTACTGAGGCTGAGAAATACAAAGAAAAAGGATTGAAGAAAAGTGAACAGAGTATAAGGGACCTGTGGGATAACAGCAAGCAGAGTAACATATGCACTGTGGAATTCTAGAATGAAAAGAGAAAAAGAAAGGAGCAGACAGACTATCTAAAGAAACAATGACTGAAAACATCCCAAATTTGATGAAATATATAAACATCCAGAAAGCTCAATGAACTCCAAGTAGGATGAACTCAAAGTGACCTGCACCAAGACAGATAAATGAACTGTCAGAAAACAAAGACAAAAAGAAAATCTCTAAAGCAGAAAGAGAAAGGCAACTAGTCACATACAAAGGATCCTTAATAAGATCATAAACAGATTTCTCCTCAGCAACTGGAGGCCAGAACGCAGTAAGCCAATATACTGAAAGTCCTAAAAGAGAAAAAAACTGTCAACCAAAACCCCTATATCTGGCAAAACTGTCCATTGAAATTGAGGGAAAAATTAAGATATTCTCAGATAAACAAAAGTTCAATGAGCTCGTTACCACCAGACCTTCTCTGAATGAAATGCTCAAGGAAGGCCTGCATGGTGAAATGAAAAGACACTAGCATAAAGCTGTATAAAGACATAAAAATCTCAATAAAGATAAATCCATGAGCAATTATAAAACATACCATTATTACAACAACAGCTTGTAACTGCAATTTGGTTTTCTACATGATTTAAGAGATTAATATATTAATAAAAACAATTATTAGTCTAAAAGTTCGTCTTATTATAACTTTGATATGTAACTACACATTTTGTTTTCAAGATAATTTAAGAGACTAATGCATTTAAAAGAATTATTAATTCATATTACTGGGCATACAATGGATAAAGATGTAATTTTGTGACATCAGCAACTGAAAGGAGTGCAGATGGAGCTATAAAAGGAGCAGAGTTGTACATTATGAAGTTAAGCTGGTATAAATTCAAATTAGAATAACTTAAGGATGTTAAATGTAATAATAACCACAAAGAAAATATCTCCAGAATATATACAAAAGAAAATGAGAAATAAATTTAAACATTTAACTACAGAAAAATAAACACAAAAGAAATTAGTAATGCAGGAAATGAGGCAGAAAAAGGCCACAGGCATATAAAAAACAAAAAGCAAAATGACAGGTAAGTCCTTTCTTATCAGTAATTATTTTAAATGTAATTTTAATGTAAATAGTTTAAACTTTCCAACAAAGACAGAGATTGGTAGACTAGATTAAAAATATAATTCAACTATATGTTATCTATGAGAGACTCACTTTAGGTCTAAAGACACATGTAGATTGAAAGTGAAAGGATGGGAAAGATATTCCATGTAAATACTAACCAAAAGAGAGCAGGACAATAATAGTTGGAGACTTTAAAACCTCACTTGTCAATATTAGATAAAACAAAAGACAGAAGATAAGAAAGAAAATAGAGAATACAACAGATGAACTACATCTAACAAAAATATATAAAACACTCTAGGCAACAACAGCATATATATTCTTCTCAAGTGCACACAGAACATTTTCCAAGAAAGACCATATGTTAGCCCACAAGTTGTCTCAATAAATTTTAAAAGATATATATTATACAAAGTATCTTCTCTGATCACAACAGAAAGTACTTAAACATCAATAACAGAAGTAAAACTGGAAAGTTCACAGAATTGTGGAATTTAAATAACCAACGGTCCAAAGAAGAAATCATGAGAAAAATTACAAAATACTTAAAACTGCTGGACAAGGAAAATGTGGCACATATACACCATGGAATACTATGCAGCCATAAAAAAATGATGAGTACGTGTCCTTTGTAGGGACATGGATGAAGCTGGAAACTATCATTCTCAGCAAAATAACACAAGAACAGAAAAACAAACACTGCATGTTCTCACTCATAAGTGAGAGTTGAACAATGAAAACACATAGACACAGGGAGGGGAGCATCACAAGCTGGGGTCTGTTGGTGGGGAATAGGGGATGGACAGCATGGGTAGGGAGGTTGGGGAGGAATAACATGCGGAGAAATGCCAGATATAGGTGTTGGGGGGATGGAGGCAGCAAACCACATTGCCATGTATGTACCTATGCAATAATCCTGCATGATCTGCACATGTACCCCAGAACCTAAAGTGCAACAAAATATATATTTTTTAAAAAAAGAAAGAAAATACTTAGACTGGATAAAGAAAATGTGGCACATATACACCATGGAATACTATGTAGCTTTAAAAAAGGATGAGTTCATGTCCTTTGCAGGGACATGGATAAAGCTGGGAACTATCATTCTTAGAAAAATAACACAAGAACAGAAAAACAAACACTGCATGTTCTCACTCATAAGTGGGAGTTGAACAATGAGAACACATGGACACAGGGAGGGGAACATCACATACTGGGGCCTGTCCAAGGGTGGGGGTTGCAGGAGGGATAGCATCAAGAGAAATACCTAATGTAGATGACAGGATGATGGATGCAGTAAACTACCATGGCACATGTATAACTATGTAACAAACCTACACATTCTGCACATGTACCCCAGAACTTAAAGTACAATAACAAAATATAAATTTAAAAAAATACTTAGAAATGAATGAAAATGAAAATACAGCATATCAAAACTTATGAGATGCAGTACTAAGGGAGAAATGTATAGCTAAAAAAGCTTACATTAAGAAACAAGAAATATCTCAAATCAACAACCTAACTTTACTACTTAAGAAACTAGATGAGAAAAAACTAAACTGAAAGCTAGCAGAAGGGGGAAAATATTAGAGCAGAGATAAACAAAACAAAGACCAAAAAAAAAAAAAAAAAAAAAGTAAAAAAAATAGAGAAAATCAATGAAACCAAAAGCTGGTTCTTTGAAAAGATCAACAAAATTGACAAACTTTTAGCTAGATAGGCAAGAAAAAAAAGAAACTCAAATTACTAATATCAAAAGAGAAAGTGGCGACATTAGTACCAGTTCCACGGGGCTGGGGTGGGGGGCAATTTAAGAGAGTACTACGAACAATTGTACTGACAAATTGAACACCCTCAATGAAATAGACAATTTCCTAGAAACATAAAACCTGCCAGGACTAACAACAAATTAGGGGGGAAAAAAAAGGAAAACACCTATAACTAGTAAAGAGATTGACTCAGTAATCAAAAAGCTTTCAACAAGAAAAGCCTAGGACCAAATGGCTCCACTGATTAATTCTACCAAACATTTAAAGAAGATTTAATATTAGCCCTCCTCAAACTCTTTCAAGAAATTGAAGAGAAGGGAACACTTCCAAATAAATTTTATGAGGCCAGCATTACCCTATTACTAAAGCCAGACAAAGACATCACAAGAAAAGAAAACTGTAGGTCAATATCCCTGATGAATATAGATCCAAAAATCCTCAACAAAATAACAATCAACTGAATTCAACAGCACAATAAAATGGCCAAACACCATAACTAAGTGGATTTACCTCTGGGATGCAAGGAGAGTTCAACATACAAAACCAGTTTATATGATACGCTACGTTAACAGAATGAAGGCAAAAAGTCACATGATATCACAACAAATGCATAAAAGCATTGGATTAAATTTAATAATGTTTCCTGATTTAAAACTCTCATCAAAATAGGAATAGAAGGAAATTATCTTAATACAATGAAGGCCACATATATGAAAGGCCCAGAGCAAATATCATACTCAATGGTCAAAGAATGAAAGCTTTCTCTTTAAGATCAGGAACAAGGCAAAACTGCCTCCTTTCACCACTTGTATTCAGCATAGTACTGGAAGTTCTAGCAAGAGAAATTATACAAGAAAAAGAAAAGGCTCTCAAATTGGAAAGGAAGAAGTGAAATTCTCTCTCTTTGCAGATGATATGATCTTACATGTAGAAAACCCTAAAGATTCCAAACAAAATACTATAAGAACTAATAAATGAATTCAGCAAACTAGGAGGCCACAAAGTCAACACACAAAAATCAGTTACATTTCTATACCCTAACAATAAATGATGTGAAAAGAAAATTACAAAAACAATTCCACTTAAGTAACATCAAAAAGAATAAAATACCTAGGTGCTAACTTAACCAAGGAGGTGAAAGATTTGTACAACAGATACTACAAAACATTGCTGAAATACAATAAAAACATGAAGAAATGGAAACACATACCATGTTAATGGATTAGAAGACTTAATACTGTTAAGATGTCAATACCACCCAAGGCAATGTGCAGTGTCAATGCAATCCCTATCAAAATCCCAATGAAATTCTTTGCAGAAATAGCAAAATCCATCCTAAAACTCATACACATAATCTCTGAAATACCCAAAACAATATTGAAAAAATAACAAGGCTGGAGGACTCACATGTCCTGATTTCAAAACTTACTACTAAGCTACAGTATTCAAAACAGTATGTACTGGCATAAAGACAGATATCGAGACCAATAGAATAGAATACAGAGCTCAGAAGTAAACCATCAGATAATGGTCGAATGAGTTTTGACAAGGATGTCAACACCATTTAATGAGGGAAAAAACAGTCTTTTCAACAAACAGTGCTAGAACTGAATGTCCACATGCAAAAGAATAAAGCTGAAGAACTTCATTGAAGAAAGAATGAAAAAGAGACCCTGCATAGCCAAGACAATCCTAAGCAAAAAGAACAAAGCTGGAGGCATCATGCTACCTGACTTCAAACTATACTACAAGGCTACAGTAATCAAAATGGCATAGTACTGGAACCAAAACAGAGATGTAGACCAATGGAACAGAACAGAGGCCTCAGAGGCAACACCACACATCTACAACCATCTGATCTTTGACAAACTTGACCGAAAACAAGCAATGGGGAAAAGATTCCCTATTTAATAAGTGGTGTTGGGAAAACTGGCTACAATGTGCAGAAAGCAGAAACTGGACCCCTTCCTTACACCTTACACCTTATACTAAAATTAACTGCAGATGGATTAAAGACTTAAACATAAGACCTAACACCATAAAAACCCTAGAAGAAAACCTAGGTAAAATCATTCAGGACATAGGCATAGGCAAGGACTTCATGACTAAAACACCAAAAGCACTGGCAACAAAAGCCAAAATAGACAAATGGGATCTAATTAAACTCCAGAGCTTCTGTACAGCAAAAGAAACAATCGTTAGAGTGAACCAGCAACCAACAGAATGGGAAAAATTTTTTGCAATCTATCCATCTGACAAAGGGCTAATATCCAGAATCTACAAAGAACTAAAACAGCTTTACAAGAAAAAAACAAACAAACCCATTCAGAAGTGGGCAAAGGAGATGAACAGACAATTTTCAAAAGAAGACATATATGAGGCCAACAAACATATGAAAAAATGCTCATCATCACTAGTCATTAGAGAAATGCAAATCAAAACCACATTGAGATACCATCTCATGCCAGTTAGAATGGCGATCATTAAAAAATCTGGAGACAATAGATGCTGGAGACGATGTGGAGAAATAGGAACACTTTTACATTGTTGGTGGGAGTGTAAATCAGTTCAACCATTGTGGAAGACAGTGTGGCGATTCCTCAAGGACCTAGAAATAGAAATTCCATTTGACCCAGCAATCCCATTACTGGGTATATACCCACAGGATTATAAATCATTCTATTATAAAGACACATGCACATGTATGTTCATTGCGGCACTGTTTACAATAGCAAAGACCTGGAACCAACCCAAATGCCCATCAATGATAGAATAGATGAGGAAAATGTGGCACATATACACCATGGAATAGTATACAGCCATAAAAAAGATGAGTTTATGTCCTTTGTAGGGATATGGATGAATCTGGAAACCATCATTCTCAGCAAACTGACACAAGAACAGAAAATCAAACACCGCATGTTCTCACTCACAGGTGGGTGTTAAACAATGAGAACACATGGACACAGGGAGGGGAGCATCACATACTGGGGTCTGTTGTGGGGGAAGAGGGGAGGGACAGCCATGGGTAGGGAGGTTGGGGAGGGATAACATGGGGAGAAATGCCAGATATAGGTGATGGGGGGGGATGTAGTCAGCAAACCACATTGCCATATATGTACCTATGCAACAATCCTGCATGTTCTGCACGTGTACCTCAGAACCTAAAGTGCAACTATATACATATATATATATATATACATATATAGATAGATAGATAGATATAACATAAGCACAAAATGAAAAGAACACCTCTGAGGAGTGAAGTTCAAGTCATGGACTTACAGAAACAGAGATTGCCATGGAACATGCAAAAAAGAAGTTTTAGGAAATTATTAAGAACAATCTTATCCATAAGGAAAAATCAGAAACAGACTAAATGCCAATAACTGGAAATAGCTAAATTAATATGATATGCTATATAATATTCTGTAAAATTTGTATATTTGATGTCATTAAAGACATATAATGGTACGAAAGACTATATATTTGAGTGGAACAAATGACTGTAACACATTATGTAAAGTACAAATCCATTTTGATTTTAAAATGTATATGCATATAAAAATACCTATAAAAGTATCAAAAAAAAAGTTATGGTTCAAGATAGCTGATTAGAGACACTAAAAACCAGTTCTCCTCAGAATGAATAGCCAAAGTCACAAGTGAAAAACATGCTATTCAAGTAACATGAATAGAACATCAAGGGAAGAGTGCTGGCACCTAGCAGAGAGCTCACGGGAAGAAGCTAAGGCACAGAAAAGAATGAAACAAGAGGTTAGCAGAGATTGGCTAGGAACCCTGAGGGAGCTGGTATTTCATCAAAAGGATAGGTGGGAGAGTTTTGGTTCCCCTTGCGCCTAGGGCAAAATGCTGGTATCCGTACCATCAGAGAGGTCCTCTGCCCTCATAAACCTGAATGCTGATGTCAGTAGCAATGTGGGGAATTCTGTGGAGCATTACAACAGACTACCAACTTATGCTGGGTCACTCACCCCTCCCCCTGGACCTAAGCAGCAGTGGCAGGGTGTCATACTTCAGGCGCAATCATCAGTGTATTGGTCCATCTTCACACTGCTATAAATAAGTATCTGACATCGGGCAACTTATAAACAAAAGAGGTTTACCTGACAGTGCAGCATGGCTGGGGAGGCCTTAGGAAACTTGTGATCATGGTGGAAGGTGAAGGGGAAGCAAGGCATGTCTTACATGGTGGCAGGAGAAAGAGAGCACACAGGAGAAACTGCCACTTTTAAAACCATCAGATCTCATGAGAACTCCCTCACTATGAGAACAGCATGGGGGAAACTGGCTCCAAGATCCAATCACCTCCTACCAAGTCCCTCCCTCCACATGTGGGGATTACAATTCAAGATGAGATTTGGGTGAGGATACAGAGCCCAACTACATCAATCAGGGTACTGTATCCTGCCCAGGGAACCTCAGCCCTGTGTCTCCAGAACACTGGAGCTCCTGCAGATATTCCCTTGGACCCACTAGAACTGCAACACCCACACGTGGCTAGTTGGACCCAGGAAAGCTGCAGGATTCCCAGTGGTCTAGCCCTCAAAGAGTGCTGCTCCTAATCGAAGGGAGAGTGTAGTGCACCAAGGAAGCACCCTTGGGACAAAGAAAACCAGAGCATGTGCTTTCCTGTACTTAAGAACTCACTGCTTGTGGGCTATGAGTGATGGTACCATTTCCAGTAGAGATGCACGTGCTGTGCTCAGCTCTGCAAGAGAGGAGTATACTTCCATCTCAGCAGCCAAGTGACCTCAGTGCTTTGGCCCAGGTGTGAAAAGGGGAGCTTCTCCTCCTTGCCACTCCCACTGCCCCCCTCCCCCTGCCACTGCTGCAGATACAGCCATGGTGCTGCTCCCACAGGAAATTGGTACAGATATGCTGGAAGACAGATCTTCCGGGGTTATTAGGGGTGACTGTGTCCCAACTGGCAATGTGGCCACTGGGTCCAGGCTTCTGCAGAAGATGGAGACCCTACCCCTCTCTACATAGAGTGGCAGTGTTCCTGCAGTGACGAGCAGGAAAGCCAGAGTATTATTATGTTTTCGGCTGAGGCAGGAGATTCTGCACTACAGCTATTTTGGCAGTGAGCCTAAGAGCAGGCGTCTTTTACAGCTCTTGGCTACACTGCAGGCTAGACAGCAGTGTCTGACTAATCTGAGTGTCCCAAGAGTCGGGATGGGGGCATGACAGGGAAATAGATTGCGTTCCTGCCTGCCAAGGCCATGGAGCTGGGGAAGCTCTCTCCTGCCACTGTGCAGACTTGGTGCATTTCACCAGAAGCTCCCCTACTCAGCCGATTAGGGCTGGTGCTTGTGCTTGCTACTGGGTGATCCAACGGTTGGCCTGCGTGGTCCAGCTCTGCCCAGCTTTGTCCTCCCCTCAACATTAAGTAGGGAGCTCAAACCGCTGTACATTCCACAGACCAGCTCACTGACTGAGCCGAGAGAGCCTCTCCTGGTAAGCAAAGACCAAGTATATACCCAACTGCTACTGCCAAAGCCAGCTCTTAGTCTGAACTGCCACTCAATGGCCTGGAGGTCAAACTGCACAACCTAATAAAAAATCTGCTGACACAAGTGAACTGCACTTGGTAATGAGTAAAGTTTTCTGGGAACTCCACCATCCCAGCCCTGCAGTAGGTCATGAGCCTGCTCACACAGACAGCATATCACCACCACAACCAGCACTTGAGAAAGCCATCAAATCGAAGCAGTCTATAACCAAGGAACTTATATAGAGTCTTTGCCACTAAAATTACTCACAAACAAAGCTAAATGACCTTATGCATCATTCATTATAGTCATATCCTCAAGGCAAAAAAGAAAAAAAATCCTGTCCAAACAAAAGTAAATTCAAAAATAAGAAGATATTAGTTTCTTCAGATGAGAAAGCCAGCAAGAATATCTTTAAGTATGATAAAACAAGCTGTTATGATATCCCCAAAGAATCATATTAACTCTCTAGCAATGGACCCTAAAGAAAATAAAATCTTTAAAATACCAGATAAAGAATCCAATATACAGAATTTAAAGAAACTCAATCAGATTCAAGAAAAAGCTGAAAAATCAAAACAAAAAAATTATAAAATTAATTCAGAATATGAATGAAAAACTTACCAAAGAGACATATTTAAAAACAAAGAAATAGAACTTCCAGAAGTGAAAAATTCATTGAAGGAATTATAAAATACAGCTGAAAGTTTTAAAATCAGACTAGACCAAGCAGAAGAAAGAATCTCAGAGCCTGAAGATAGGTCTTTTGAATTAATCCAGTCAGACAAAAATAAATAATATAATTAAAACATGAGCAAAGTCTTTGAGAAGTATCAAGTTTTGTAAAACACCAGAACCTATGCGTCAGAGGTATTCCTGAGGGAGAAGAAAAAGCAAAAAGTTTAGAAAATACATTCAAGGATATAACTGAAGAAAACTTCACTAGTCTTGCTAGAGATTCAGACATCCAGATACAAGAGACTTGGAGAACTCTAGAAAACACATTGCAAGGACTTCACCAAGACAAGTAGTCATCAGACTAAAGTCAACGTGAAGGAAAAATTCCTAGTGTCAGGAAGAAAATAGCATCTAAACACCTACAAAGGAAATCCCAACAGACTAAAAGCAGACTTCTCAGCAGAAACTATACAAGCAAGAAGAGAGTGGTGTTCCATTTTCGAACTTAAAAACAAAACCTGTCAACCGTGAATTTGTTACCTTACTAGTATAAGCTTCATAAATGAACGAAGAGTAGTCTTTCCCAAACAGGAAAATGCTAAGGGAATTCATCACCACTAGACCAGTCCTACAAGAAATACTCTAGGGAGTTCTAAATGTGGAAATGAAAGATTGATATTCACCATCATAAAAACACACAAAAGTATAAAATTCATAGGTCTTATAAAACAATTATACAAATAAGACTACAAAGCAACTAGGTAATAGTTAACATCATGACAAGACGAAACCCTACCTATCAATATTAATCTTGACCACAAATGCCTTAAATGCTCCACTTAAAAGATATACATTGGCAGAACAGATTTTTTTTTTTTTGAGATGGAGTCTTGCTCTGTCACCCAGGCTGGAGTGCAGTGGCATGATCTCAGCTCACTGCAACCTACACCTCCCAGGTTCAAGCAATTCTCCTGTCTCGGTCTACTGAGTGGCTGGGACTACAGGCACACGCCACCACACCCAGGTAATTTTTGTATTTTCAGTAGAGATGGGGTTTCACCATGTTTGCCAGGATGGTCTCGATCTCTTGACCTCGTGATCTGCCCATCTCAACCTCCCAAAGTGCTGGGGTTACAAGCATGAGCCACTGCACCTGGCCAGCAGAATAGATTTTTTTAAAAAACATGACACAACCAGATGCTGCTTAAAAGAAATCCACTTAACTGGTTAAGGACACTTGTAGGCTGAAGGTGAAGGAATGGAAAAAGATTCCATTCAAATGGAAGCCAAAAGTGAGTAGGAATAGCTAAACTTACATCAGATAAAACAGACTTTAAAATCAACAACAATAAAAGAAGACAAAGAAGGTCATTATATAATGATCAATTCAACAAGAAGATAAAAACAATCTAAAATTTATATGCACCCAGATTCATAAAATACATTAAGACTAGATCTAAGATAAGACAGCAATACAATAATAGTAGGGGACTACAACATCCCACGGATAGCATGAGACAGATCATCAAGACAAAAAATCAACAAAGAAAAACACTGGACTTAAATCAGACTTTAAACTAAATGGACCTAACAGAAATTTACAGAATATTCTACCCAACAACCACAGAATATACATTCTTCTCACTGGTGCATGGAATATTCTCCAACATAAACCATATAGTAGGCCACAAAACAAGTCTCAATAAATTTTTAAAAAATCAAAATAATATCAAATATCTTCCTGGACCAGAGTGGAATAAAACTAGAAATTGATTCCTACAGGAAGGCTCAAAACTGTACAAATACATGGAAATTAAACAAACTGCTCCTGAATGATCTTTGAGTCAATGACAAAATTAAGACAGAAATTTAAAATATTTCTGAAATGAATGAAAATGGAAACACAATATACCAAAACCTCTGAGATACAGCAATGCTAAGAGGGAGTTTATAGTATTAAGTGCCTACATTAACAAACAAACAAACAAAAAACCCCAGAAAAATCACAAGTCAGCAACCTAATGTTGCACTTTAAGGAATGAGAAAAGCAAACCCAAAATTACTGGAGGAAAAGAAGTCACAAAGATCAGAGCAGAACTAAATAAAATTGAGATCAAAAAATTACAAAGGATCAACCAAATGAAAGGTGGTTCTTTGAAAAGATTAACAAAATTGATAGGCTGCTACCAAGACAAACAAACAAAACAGGAGATGAGATTCAAATATGCACAGATATTTTTAAAAGAAGACATTATAAGTGATACCACAGAAATAGTAAGGGCTGTCAGAGACTACCATGAACATCTCTACACTTACACAACAGAAAACCTATAGGACATGGATAAATTCCTGGAAACATACAATCTCCCCAGACTGAACCAGGAAGAAACAGAAATTCTGAACAGACCAATAATGAGTAGTGAGACTGAACAAGTAATAACAAATCTCCCAACAACAACAACAACAACAACAAAGCCCAGGACCAGATAAATTCGCAGCCAAATGATATGAGACATACAAAGAAGAATGGATACAAATCCTACTGAAACTGTTCCCAAAAATCAAGGAGGAAGGAATGCTCCCCAACTCATGCTACTATGCCAGTATCACTCTTACACCAAAGCCAGCCACAGACATAACAGAAAAAGAAAACTACAGATCTATATCCCTGATGACCATAGATGCAAAAATCCTCAACAACGTACTAGCAAACTGAATTCCACGAGTATATCACAAATATAATACACCATGATCAAGTGGGATTTATTCCAGGAATACAAGGATGGTTCAACATATGCAAATAAATAAATGAGATTCACCACATAAACAATTAAAAACAAAAACTATATTATCATCTCAACAGATACAGAAAAAACATTTAATAAAATTCAGCATCCCTTCATGATAAAATCTCTCACCAAACCTGATATAGAAGGAACATATCTCAAAATAGTAGCCACATGTGACAAACTCACAGCCAGCATCATACTGCATTGGGAAAAGAAAGCATTCCCCCTTAAAAACTGAACAAGACAAGGATGCTCACTTTCTCCACTGCTATTCAACACAGCACTGGAAGTCGTAGGTAGAACAATCAGGTAAGAGAAAGAAAGAAAGGTAATCCAAATTAAAAAATAATAAGTCAAATTGTCTCTGTTTGCTGATGATAAAATCTTATATCTAAAGACTTATAATCGTATCTCAAAAGACTCCTCCAAAAGACTTCAAGGTTTAATACATTCAGTAAAGTTTCAGAATACAAAATCAATGTGCAGAAATCAGTAGCATTTCTATACACCAACAATAATCAAGCTGAGATCCAAATCAGGACAGGAATTCTATTTATAATAGTTACAAAATAAAAAAAATAAAATACCTAGGACTACATTCAACCAAGAAGGTGAAAGATCTCCACAAGGAAAACTACCAAACACTAATGAAAGAAACAATCAATGATACAAACAAATGGTGAGACAACTCATGCTCAGGGATCGGAAGAATCAATACTATTAAAATGACCATACTACAAAAAGCAATCTATAGATCCAATGCAATCCCTATCAAAATATCAGTATCATTTTTCATGGAATTAGAAAAAACAATCCCATAATTCAGATAGAATCAACAAAGAGCCCAAAGAGCCAAAACAATCTTAAGCAAAAAGAACAAAGCTGGAAGCATTACATGACCTGACTTCAAATTATACTATAAGGCTACAATAACCAAAACAGCATGGTACTGGTACAAAAATAGACATACAGATGAATGGAACAGAATAGAGAACCCAGAAATAACTGATTTTTAACAAAGTCAACCAAAACATACACTGGGGAAATGGCATGCTATGCAATAAATGATGCTAGGAAAATTGCATTTCCGTTCCTTTGCTAAATGCAGAAGAATGAAACTGGGCCCCTATCTCTCACCATACACAAAAATTATCTCGATGGATTATAGACTTACATACAAGTCTGGAAACTTTAAAAATCCTTAAGAAAATCTAGGAAAAACTCCTCTGGACATTGGCCTAGACAAAGAATTCGTGACTAAGACATCAAAAGCAAACTCAACAGAAACAAAAATAGACAAATGGAACTATATAACCTAAAAGGCATCTACACAGCAAAAAGAGTCAACACAGTCAACAAAGAACTTGAGGAAAGGGAGAAAATATTTGCAAACTATGCATCTGACAGAGGAGTAAGAATATCCAGAATCTACGAGGAATGCAAGCAAAACTCCTCAAATAGCCCTATTAAAAAGTGGGCAAAGGAAATGAACAGACATTTTGCAAAAGGCCAAGCATATGACAAGCATATGACACCAGTCAGAATGGCTATTATTAATAAATCAAAAAATAGCATGTTGGTGAGGATGTGGAGAAAAGGGAATGCTTATATACTGTTGGCAAGAATGTAAATTAGTAAAGCCTCTAAGGAAAACAGTATGGAGATTTCCGAAAGAACTAAAAGTAGGTCTACCAGTACTGGGGTATATACCTAAAGGAAAAGAAATCATTATATCAAAGAAGATACCTGCATTTATATGTTTATCACAGCACTATTCACAGTAGCAAAATACAGAATCAATCTAAGCGTTCATCAACAGAGGACTGAATGAAGAAAATGTGGTTTACACATACCATAAAAAATGAAATCATGTCTCTTTCCACAACATGGATGGAACTGAAGGCTGTTATCTTAAGTAAAATAACTCAAAAACATAAAGTCTATACTGCATGCTCCCACTTATAAGTGGGAGCTAGATAATATTTACCTGCAGACAGAGAGAGTGGAATAATAGAAACTGAAGATTCAGAAAAGTGGGAGGGAAGATGGGGGGAGTGAGGGATGAGAATTACCTAATGAGTACAACATACCCTATTTGGTTAATGATTACACTAAAAGCCCAGGCTTCACCACTATGCAATATATCTATGCAACAACACTGTACTTGTGCCCCTTACATGTACCCCTTACATCTATTAAAAATATATTTTTTTTAACTTCTTATTTTTCTATAATGAACATCTGTTACACAATAAAAATAAACAGCAATAAAGATTTACTTGGGTGTAATGATTGTACACAAAAATTTTCCTCACATTATGTTATCTAAGTTATTTCAGTGGAGGAGTTTGGTGAGTTAGCACTGAGGGCAGATAATGTGTACTTAAATTTTCATCCTGCCATACACTTACTATTAACCTTAGATCTAAGTTTCTTAACCTCATTGTGTTTCAGTTTCCTCGTCTTCAAAATATGGACCCTAACAGAACTTGTCTCTTACAGTTATGAAGATTAAATGAGTTAATTTATGTAAAATGTTTACAATAGTGTTTACCATATAACCATTCATAAATTATAGCTATTGTTATTTGCAGAACTATACTTTTTATTAATGTACTAAAAATACAGATTTTTCAGACTTCTAAATATTGTAATCCATCATCTTTAAAAAGCTGTTCACTATGAAATTATAAAAAATATTAGGGGTATATTCTTTGAGAAACAAAAAAGTTTAAGGGTGTAAATATTTTCCTTATAAAGTGTTATGCTTTATTAAATTTATACTTAATTAAAGAAGCATTTTCAAAGTTACCAATGACCAAAATCCCATGATGTTTTTCACTTACCTACTAAAATCAAAGTACAATGACTAAAAGATTGGTTAAATGATAAAAAGCCAAAGCTTTTTTCATAACTATCTGGATAGTAAATAACTGTCTTACTAAGACTCAAAATCCATTAAATGATCTTACTTTTGGTGGATGGCATTTCAACAACTCAGACTTAAATATAATCTGATTTTCTAGGAAAATCTTTACCCTTTTAAGTACATATCGAGAAAAATGAAAGAGCTATTCTAAAGCATCAAAACACCTCTTATATTCTCAAGGTAATTTCTGACTCACACATCAGAGATTTCAATGTAATTTATTTTCTCAAAGGTAAGAAATCTCAAAAAGAGAGCTCTACATTAAGATTGCTTAGATGAAAGATTTTTCAGAAGTGTACATTAAAATAAATAGAACCTCAATTCCATTTTACTCCAAACTAATGATATTCACTTAATATTTACCTCTTTAAAATGGCTCTGTAATTATTTAACATGAATGAAGCCAGAGAAACATATTACCATAACGTATAATTTATATACTTCCATATTTAACTCTCACAGTCTATCCGAATTGTCCAATAAAAGTTTGCATTCAGTCAGGTCTCTTTTCTTTTTGCTTCTCAAAACTCAAACCATGATTTATATCTGCCCCAAGAGGGGACAGAGAGGACAGGTTCTTCTGACATTATCATCTGAACATTTCAATGTATGTTTTCACTATTATAACTGACTTCTACTTTTTTTGTCTCCCCTAATTCTGATTCTAGTTTGTACTACAGCAGTAACTAGAAAGAAAGGATATTTGAATGATCCCATTCCATATTAAAACTCAGTTTTAAGGCAAAAAAATTGAAAATGCTGTATTTTGGGGAGTACTATGAACAAATTTAGAGAATACATAAATAAATAGTTCAAATGTACAGGTGAGCTTCTATCACAATGGAAAACATAAAAGAGAAAACTAGGAGAACAGTAGAGCTAAATTAATCAGTTTCTAATTATTGTCTTCACATTAAGTGTTTAAATAAAAAACCAACAGCACTGACATACTCTTCTGTTCAAGTATTTATTTGTATCTATTAATATTTACATTCTACTTAATGATGGGGGTTTTTTAACTGGGTACTAGAGTCAGAGTTACTTTTACAAAAAACTAAAGTGGGTCTGAGGAGTTAATATCATGAACAAACAAGTATGATTTCACGTGGTTTAACACTCTAACTCAAGCTAGGTTTTCCTCTGCTCCCCTTTTTTTACTTCCATTTTTAGAAAGGAAATAAATAACTTGGAAACTTATAGTGGTAAAGAATCCTTCTACTGGTAAAAGAGGAAAACATAATTCGAGAATAAGAGATATTTGGTGTGAGATAAACCTGATAAAGTGCTTAGGGCAATCTAAAGGTAAAAGATGGTGATGAAAAGGTAATACAAGAGACAAAAGTGGTAAGAACTGGTAGAAAACACTTCTTACTTAACTGTTTTTCCTAAGGCCATGGAAGCAGCGGGTATGCTACTGAAATTCAACTGCACTGATGCCATTCTGTTATGTAGGTACCACACAAAAATACCTGAATTAGAGGTAAATGATGGCAGTGTACTTAAGCTTTCTTAATCTAGCATCTTCAATTGATTCCAATGACATTCTTCTCTGGGAAAAGGAATGACCACATGGGAAGAGAAAAAAGTAAGATACTTAACTCTGCCATGGTATTTAAATGCTCCACCAGGTATTACCTTCCTGTTCTACTTCCGGGCATAGTCATTCTCTGCGAGTTGCCCCCTAAATCCTAAAGGTGCTAAAGTGTACAGTAGTCCATAACAAAGAGGGAAAGAATAAATTTCTCTCCTTTTTGTTACTTTCTTTTAGAAAGAATCCCTAAACAACAACAGGTGGGCATTACAGGATTTATTAAAACAGCTTTTTCAGGTCTTACAATGGCCCCCTTGCTCTCCACAGAACTCAGGCATGAATCAGGTAAAAGCTGTAACAGGAAAATAATCTGAGAAACAGATACCAATCTCTGTCACCACTGACCACACTGATATTAAAGGATCACAAAGGAATATTATGAACAACTCTATGCCCACAAATTTGATAAGCTAGGTGAAATAAACCAATTCCTTAAAACACACAATCTTCTAAAACTCACACAAGAAAAAACAGACAATCTGAATAGGTTTTATGTATTTAAAAATTAAATCAATTATTAATAACTTTCCAAAACAGAAATTTTGGATTCTGTGGTAAATTCTAACAAGTATTTATGGGAGAAATTACACAAATTCTGTACACTCTCTTTCAGAAGACAGAAGCAGAGTGAATATTTCCTAACTCATCCTATGAGGGCAGCCAAAGACATTACAAGAAAAGAAAACTACAGACCAGTATCTCCCATGAAGAAAGATTCAGAAATCCCAAACAAATCATTAGCAAATCAAGTCCAATAATGAACAAAAACCACAACCAAGTTTCCAGGTATGCCAGGTTGGTTCAACATTTGAAAATTAATGAATGTAATCCATCATATATGGATGAAGAGGAAAAATCATATGATACTATCAACAGATGCAGATAGCAAGCTATATTCAAAACTGCCCCATCCTGGGCAACATGGAAAGACCCCCATCTCTACCAAAAAAAAAAAAAAGACAGCATGGTGGTGTATGTCTGTAGTCCTAGTTACTTAGGAGACTGAGGTAGAAGGATCGCTTGAGCCTACAAGGTCAAGGCTGCAGTGAGCCATCACTGTGCCACTGCACTACAGCCTAGGCAACAGAGTAAGAACCTGTCTCAACAAAGCAAAACAAAACAAAAAATTGCCTTCCCATACTAATTAGAGTTTTATTACTGAGCCAAGTTCACGTCTGGTTCCTAAACCTCTCTCAAGAAACTGTTCTCGTGAGTGATCTTCTCTCAGACTCTCCTCCCTGTCCAATAGCCATGCACAGACATGCCTGAATCCCAACAACAAAGTTGACGAACTTTCCTAAAACACTCCTCAGCTCATCATACTCAATGATGAAAGACTGAAACCTTATCCTCTAAGATGGAGAAAAAGCCAAGCATGCCTACTTTCACCACTTCTACTCAACTTAGTACTGAAAGTCCTAGCCACAGCAATTAGGCAAGAAAACGAAATAAAAGGCAACCAAAGTGAAAAGAAAAAAGTAAAATTATCTCTGCTCACAGGTTATATGATCTTCTATGCAGAAAATCCTAAAGATTCTACCATAGAAAAAAAACTAAACAAATTAGCTAGAACTAATAAACAAATCAGACTGGGTGCAGTGGCTCACACCTGTAATCCTAGCACTTTGGGAGGCTGAGGCAGGCGGATCACTTGAGGTCAGGAGTTCAGGACGAGACTGGCTAACATGGTGAAACCCTATCACTAGTAAAAATACAAAGATTAGCTGCATGGACATGGGCATGGTGGCAGGAAACTGCAATCCCAGTTACTGGGAGGCTGAGGCAGGAAAATCACTTGAACCCAGGAGGCAGAGGTTGCAGTGAGCTGAGATCACGCCACTGCACTCCAGCCTGGGCAACAAAGTGAGACTCCATCAAAAAACAAACAAACAAATCCTAATAACCTAATAAACAAATCCAGCAGAGTAGCAGAATATAAAGTCAATACTAAAAATATCAGCTACATCTCTATACACTAACAATGAACAATCTGAAAAGGAAATTTCTAAGAAACAATCCCATTTGCAATTACATCAAAAAGAATAAAATACTTAGGAATAAACTAAGGAGATAAAAGACTTGTACAGTGAAAACTGTAAAACATTTCCAAAAGAAATTAAACATATTAATGAAAAGACACACTATGTTCATGGTTTAGAAAACTTGATATTGTCAAGATGCCAATAATACCCAAAGTGATCTCAGATTAAATGCCATTTCCACGAAATTACAATGGCGTTTCTTGCAGAAATAGAAAAACCCTAAAATTCACATGGAATCTCAAAGAGATCCCAATTCTGAAAAAGAGAAACGTAGCTGGAGGACTCAAACTTCTTGATTTCAAAATGTACTATAAAGCCACAATAATCAAAACACTGTTGTACTGGCGAAAGACAAACATATCGACCAATGGAATGAAACAGAGAGTCCTGAAATAAACCCTGGCATATATGGTCAAATGATTTTTAACAGGGAGCCAAGACCATGCAATGTAGAAGAACCTTTTCAACAAATGTTCTGAGAAAACCGGATATCCAAATGTAAAAGAATGAAACTGAACCCTTGCCTAATATCATAAATAAAAATAACTCAAAATGGATCACATCATAACTATAAGACTTAAAACTACAGAACTCTTAGAAGAAAACATAGGGAAAGAGCTTCAAAACATTGGATTTGGCAGATTTCTTGAATATGACACCAAAGGCACAGACAACAACAAAAAATAGACAAGGCGGACTTCATGAAAATTAAAACATTTTGTCTATCAAAAGATATTATCAACAAAGTAAAAAATGCCAGCCCAGAATGGGAAAAAATATTTCCAAATTGTATATCTGATAAGAGATTAATATCCAGAATATATAGAGGATTCCTAAAACTCAAAACCAACCAACAAACAACCCAATTCCCAAATTAGCAAAGGAGTTGGACATTTCTCCAAAAAAGATACACAAATAGCCAATAAGCACATGAAAAGATGTTCAGTATCACTACTAATTAAGGAGATGCAAATCAAAACTACAGTATAATATCACCTCATATACCTATTAGAATGGCTATTATTTTGAAAAAACAGACAATAATAAGTGTTGGTTAGGAGGTGGAGAAACTGGAACCTTTGTATGCTACTGGAGGAAATGTAAAATAGTACAGACACTGTGGAAAACAGTATGGCCATTCCTCAAAAAATGAAAAATAGAATTACCGTACATCTACCAATTTCATTTCTGGGTCCATACTCAAAAGACCTGAAAGAAGAGTTTCAAAGAGAAGTATTTGTACACCCATGTGCATAGCAGCATTATTCACAACAGCTAAAACAGAAGCAGTACAAGTGTCCACCAGTGGATGAATGGTTCAGCAAAATATGGCACATGCACAAAACAGAATATTATTCATCTTTTAAAAGGATGCATATTCTGATACATGCTGTAATATGGATGAAACTGAGGACATTATGCTAATTGAAATAAGTTGGTCACAAAAAGGCAAATAGGGTATGATTCCATTTATATGAGGTACTTAGAGTAGTTAAAATCGCAGAGATGAAAAGGAGAATGGTAGCTGCCAGGGTTGGGGGAAAGGGGAATGGAAAGTTGCTTAAATGGGTATGGAGTTCAGCTCTGCAAGAGAAAAAGAGTTCTAGAGATGGATAGTGGTGATGGTGCACAACAGCAGGACTGCAAACTATTGAGCTGTACACTTAAAAATGGTTAAGATGATAAATTTTATGTTATGTGTATTTTATCACAATTTTAAAATTGAAGGGAAAAAAGAAATTCTGATACATGCTACAACATGGATGAATCTTGATGACATCATGCTGACTGAAATAAGTGAGACAAAAAAGGACAAATACAATATGATTCCACTTATATGAGCTACCTAGAGTAGTCAAATCCATAGAGACAGAAAGTAGAATATTGGTTATCAGAGGCTGGGATGGGAGAATGAAGAGTTATTTTTTAATGGGAATAGAGTTTCCGTTTAGGATGATGAAAAAATCCTAGAGATGGAATAGTGGTTATGGTTGTACAACAATGTGAATATACTTAATGACACTGAACTGTACATTTAAGCATTTTTAAAATGGTTAAGTTTTGTGCTGTATATATTGTATCACAATAAGGAAGAAAAAGAGAAAACTAAATACTGTAGATGTAAAAAATAAAATTCTATACTATCAGGAGGAATTAATTCCATCACATAAAAAGATCTCCAAAGCATCAGAGATGCAGCAAAAAGAGTCAAGATTATTTCCCCTTCAAATTGGCCATATTTAAAAATATACACACGATAAAGAATTCCTTAGAGGAGAGATGTTCATAAATAAAAATCTGAAATTAAGAAAAAAGTTTACCAAAAATCTAAATAAACCATGAATGGCTGACCTTTGAACAGGAGTTTGAACTGTGAGAGTCTAGTTATAAACAGATTTTCATCTATCTCTGGCACCTGAGACTGCAAGACTAACCTCTCTTCTTCCTCCTCAGCCTACTCAACATGAAGTCAAGAATGAAGACCTTTTTGATAATCCATGTCCACTTAATGAACAATATATTTTCTTTTCCTTATGGTTTTTGGGTTTTTTGTTTGTTTGTTTGTTTGTTTGTTTGTTTTTTGGAACAGGGTCTCACTCTGTTGCCTAGGCTGGAGTGTAGTGACATGATCATAGTTCACTGTAACCTCAAACTACTGGACCTAAGTGGCCTCCTGACGCGGCCTCCCGAGTAATTAAGATTACAGGGATGAGCCACCATGCTCGGCTAGTTTTTAAAAATTTTTTGTAGCAACATTACAGGGATGAGCCACTGAGTGCAGTCCCCTTATAATTTTCTTAATAGCATTTTCTTTTTTCTAGCTTACTTTACTGTAATAATACAGTATATAACACAAATAACATTAAAAATATGCATTAATTAACTATATTATCAGTAAGGCTTCCAGTTAACAGCTGGCTATCAGTTTTTTTAGTTAAAATGGACTTCAAGTAAATATAAACAAATAATCTATTGCTCTTAAATATTAAATTATTATAAAAGTAAAATATGAATAAAACGAATAAATAAATATGGTAGTCCTAATTTTAAGATAACATCTAAGTTAATATGGTATAGCTATAACAGAAAGAAAATGACAGGTGTGTGTGTGCGTGTGTGTGGCGGGGTGTGTGTGTGTGTGTGTGTGTGTGTATAAGCTACATACCCTAAGACATAACTGATGCTGAAAATCATTTTTCAATGGTGTTTTACATTAACTTGCCCCCAAAATAAATAATGTAAATTTAGTAACACAGCTTTCCATAATATATAAATATAGCTATGTAATCTCTATGGTAAACTAATAATAAAAAGCTAATAAATAACAAAAGATATTCTAGTAATTTTATACTGAACTTGATCCTCATATAGAATCATCTTTAATAAGCTTCTCCTATCTAATATAAAAATAGAAAGTACTAATTAGTGTGAATGAAATTTCAGAGGTTGGTCTAGCTCATCAATTAGAGATATCCACAAACCATATTTGATACCAACCTTTTTAAAATAAAAGGTTTATCAGTAGATGCCCTTAAGTTTAAGCACAACACAGTAAAAATAAATTAAAATTGCAAACAAAAGGATTTGATAAATTAATGTTTCTTTTTCTATAAAAATTTCTTACAGATATTACCCCTTTTGTAGTTCCAAAAAAAAAAAATAGAAGATTAATATGGCCACCTAGAGGAGAAAACATGATCAGCAAATATGCCATCACATTTTCTTACTTTTTCAGGAATATGTGTATTTCAAATTTATAACATATAACCTGCTCTAAAGGACCAACTGAAGGGGTTCATATTGTATGAAAGAGACTTAGGGAGAATACTAAAGTAGCAGTGATGACCTAATACAAGCCAAAAAACATTAATTTTGCTGTCAACCTGACAAGCATAGTTTTTGTCTTGTTGTGTGATTTTGGGTTAAAAAAAAATCAACTTAAAGTCACTTCAATTCTGTAGAATCTTATCTACCACAATACATGGCAATGAAGACTAAACATGACAGCATAACAGAAACAGAGTGAGGCACACAGCAGAAACTCAATAAATGGCAGTCCTCACTACCTGGTAAAAGTTCTCTTGCACTGGTCTCTCCTAATTCCTCTTCAGGTCCTCTCTTATCTTCTCTACTCCTGCAGATTTGTTTTCAAAATTGGCTGTTCCAAAGCTTTTCAACTGGAATTACTTAGGGTGTTGAGAAATGGACTAACGGTTCCTTATTAGCATTATTGTGGTAAATACTACGCCATGTAAAAAATGTATTTTTTTCCTTCTATCTTGTGATTCCCTTTAGTTAACTCACATTAGTCAAGTCTAACCTTTACAAACTTGTGTAATGGTCAAATGCGGACTGAAGGGTCAGAGCAGTAAGAAGTGTAACTTACTCTATTCATCTCTTTGCTTGTGTGCCATTTATTTTCTACTCACACAGGAAAATGAATGAAGTCTTACCAAGAGAACTGTACCCAGCAGTTCTCTTATACAGGTGATCAGTCACCAAGTAGCAGTTTCTGCAGAGGCAGCTATGCCAAGGGGCAACCACCAGGTGGAGACACAAATCCCCATCCTTCCCAAATATATACCAGAGGAGAGTATCAGTGGGCGGGAGGGAGAAGGTGTACAGCTGGGTTACAAACAAAACCCCTCAACTACCTGTCTGACTCTCAAAGTCGATAAGGACAGAGTAAGTGGTAAGAAAGTATAGGCAGCAAATGTACACTTCCTTACCACTTATCCTCTCCTTAACAACATTCAATCTGACTTCCTTATTACTCCCCTAAAACTCCAATTGAAAATGAGTGATCAACTTCTACTGGACAAAGGGGTTTAATCTGAATTACCACCCTCCCCAACCACTCTGCCTTCCTTCGTCCTCTAAAACTTTTCTTCCATGGCTGATGAAATATAACATTCTCCTGATTCTCCTCTTTATCTCTTTTACTGTTTCTTCAATTCTTTACATGACACCCTTAATTCTCCTGTCAAAGGAAATGATTTTGTAATGTTTTCTCTCTACACCTTCTCCTTCATCAATTTAATTCATGTTCATAGTTTCTATTCTCTAAGCATATATGATCTGAAAACTTCTCCCTCAAACGCATTCATGATTACAAGCTTGATAGCCATTTCCAACTGCTTAAATATCCTGTCTCATCACATATGTAAAATCACTTACCATATCTCTTACCCAGTGCTCACTTCCAACCAAAAACAGGCCCCTCTCTGGATTTCATATTAATGACTTCATCATTCTCCTCATCACACATGATAGAAATCAGTCATCTCTGATGCTTCCTTTCTTTTTCCAAATGTTCCAAACATACTCAGTTTCTAAATCCAGTAAGTTCTGCCTCAATAATATCTCTCCTATCCTCCTATATTTCTATTGCTACTACTGTAATTCAGACTTTTATCATTTTCCACATATACTACCCCAAAGATCTCCTTAACTAGTATCTTTTCTGATAATCTGCTTCCTGCTAAATTAATCTTTCTAAAGCACAACCCTGATTACGGTTCCTTAGTAAAAAACTCTTCAGCAAATTCTCACTGGCAAACAAATAAAACCCTATCTTTCTAGTCAGAAGGCACTTCAGGCCTTAGACCTCATCTCTCTTTTCAATTTTATCTCCTATTCCCTCAGATGTATGTGTATAGATGCACCTATGTTGGAGTCAAGTGGATTTCTCTCCGTCCCTGAAATATTACAAACATACTCACTGATTTTCCTCCTCCAGTTTACAGCCTTTTTGAAAGAAACAAGTTTATGATCTTCATATCCACAGTATCTAGCAGTGTGTGACACATAAAAAGTGTTCACGAAAGCTTTTCATGTTTACAAAATAAATAAATCTAATCTCAGAATGCCTTTGCTTTTCATGTTTAAGAAATAAATAAATCTAATCTCAGAATGCCTACAATTAGTCTACTCTGAGTGTTTCATCAAATAATTTAGGGCGGAAATGTGTAAAAAAGTACAGGATAGGTCCTAAACATAAGAGTAAAATACAATGAGAAGGTGATTCTGGGACACTGGACCACTTGCAGAGGTTAGGGTAAGAATAGAACAAACACCTAGGCTGTACCTCTCTCCTCACTGCTCTCTCCATAGGCTATAAAGTCATGCTAGACTAACAGAACTACAGAGAAGTAATCAAGACAGCAGAGGGGTGTTGGGGTGAGAGGAAAGAGGAATGAATAGAAAATAAATCCTAAATGTACCTGCAAAAAGGAAATGCACACTCAGGGCTTGCTCATGACCATCACTGTTTTTACTACCATTATAATCAACTACATTTACTGATCACTTACTTATTAGCTATCAGACACTATGCTAAAAAACTGTACCACATTTATCATTTAATTTTCATGGCAACCCTACCAGTTCAGTATTATTCATATTTTACAGACAGTGAAAGAAATCTAAAAACAATGAACTATATTGCCAAAGGTTTCACAGCTAATACATTAAGAGATATGACCAGAATGTTATCTAGGACCAGATCTCAAAACCCATTCTCCTCCCACTCTACTATTCATGTACCAAAGGTGTACATAACTTGGGGACTGGTTTTACTGCTTTGCATTATTTAATTAACTTAGTAAGCACATCTTTTATTTTCCTTAGTACTAAAATGTATTTTTGAGGGTAAAATACATGTTGACTATTTATTTCTTCTCTTGCATCTCGTAATCACCATACCGTAATCACTCAGTATTTGATTAATTTATTATTGTATCTGTGTACCAGCAGACATGAGGTG
This sequence comes from Cacajao melanocephalus, assembly GCA_963573385.1. NCBI lineage: Eukaryota > Metazoa > Chordata > Mammalia > Primates > Pitheciidae > Cacajao > Cacajao melanocephalus. Next base: position 12,292 of record CAUYLG010053293.1, on the reverse strand, counting down.
CATTAATCTTTAGTTGGCATGAAGCCAAACACAGTAATAGACGATTTAGCCCCTTTGACAACTGTACATGCTGGGATAAGACTTTAAGTCATCAACAGTAATAGGCCCTAAAAAATTAGAGCTACAAAATTAAGGATAGCTTTTGTTTATGTATAATGATAAAAATGATATATAGGATGTATTATTCTTTCCCTCATATCTGGGTATAAACATAATAATCATGATGAGTAGCCATACATTCTGTTAAGCAAGTGAATAATTTATTTAAATGAAGAAATAAATATGCTTTAATTAATGGCAAAAACATGTCTCATTTATGTCACAGAAAGATATAAAAACACGTGTAGGTGGACTGACATCTTCTACACAGGTTGAGTTCAAAGGTCAATTTCAGCACATACAACAAAATCAATTAGAGACAAATAATCCTTGAAATTACTAAAATCCCTGAAAATCCCTTAAATTGCCTTTAAAGCATAATATAGTACCAGCTCTCAATAAATTCATCTCAGACAGTTTTCCCTTCTGCACAAACAGATTACCATTTCTCCCGCTGTGTGCCATGTGCAACACTTGGCTGGTGTTTAGGGGCCATATTGAATGAAACAGCATACATTTACACACTGGAATCATATTCAACACTGTGGGAGACTTAAACTCTATCAGTTCCTATAACAGGTATAGAGAAACTGATTGCATCTGAGAGAACAGCAGATTCACATCTTCCACATCATGCTTGTTAAGCATATGTTCACTGTGAAATGAGAGCTCCAATTATCATATCACATAAATTATTTGGTGTTTTGCTTTGGGGTGTTTTGGTTATTGGTTTGATTTTTGGCCTGAGCCCAAAGATATGAATTTGAATAAATCACATTCCCAGAAATATGACTCTACTGTGTGTGCTCTCTTGCTTATGCTGCAGCCACAGATTCCTAGAATTTCAGGCACAAGTAATCAAATACTATAGTGTGTCATGTAAAAAAATAAAACAACCCATCTTACCTTCATCTATTGATGCTTCACTACTGTATCCATCATACTCTGCAGACAGAGGACTGTATTTCTGCCTTGTTTCCCAAGCATAGTTCTTTTGTCTAGAATCTGCCATTGGTAGTCTGGAATTGTGTGTTCTGGATAAGGCCTCATGATATTTACCCAGTGCTTCATCTTCACTTTCAGAGGACGAACCATGCTCATCTTTGTCCATGTAGGAATTATCTATTTGGAATGACATGAAGAAAAAACAGTAACTTAAAAAAATTTCCCTCCCGTCACCTGGCCCTGCTGGACCCATCAAATGATAATGTTAACACAATAAAGTATGGGAAATTTGCTGAAGTTATATATATTAACACGTGTATATATATACAAATATACACACACACACACATATACATATATATACACACATACATATATATATAACCGGAATTTTCAGATTTAGAGAAATAAAATTTTTTCACATAAGCAGCTCAAGCTTTAGATTTTTATGTTTTAACAGAAAAAGATCAGTTTGTATATTCTATTATATAAATAATGTTTGTTAGTCAAAGGGATTTTTCAACCATGTTACATATAAAGGAAATTATAATACTTACCATTGTACATTTTTTTAAGGAGGAGTAACACACAAATGAAGTTCTAAATATTGCCAGTACATATGGATCTGGTTCAAATAATTCATGTTAAAAGACACATTTCTGGTTCTCATGTTGGCCAAAATTTTCAAAACCGACAATGCTCAGTGCTAGCAGTAAAATACAACAATGGACAGGTATACACTATTGGTGAAATTATAACTGATACTACTTTCCTAGAGAGCAATTTGGCAAAACATATTAAAACTTTTAAATCTGCATAATCTGATCCTTTTCCAGGAATTTACCAATTCTATTTCAAAAATTCAGCCTAATAAATTAACAGATGAATAAAGATATATTTTTGAGACGATTCACTGTACTGTATTTAATGGCAAAAGAGATAATTTAAATGTCCATCAGTGGGCTTTGTTTAAATAAATTATGATATATCTATTCAATGACATACTATGCAGTCATTTAAACTGAGGATGTGAATGTAAAAGAACTCTCAGGGAAAGAATACTATATCATGTTATGAGAAAAAAGGAGGTTAAAAAGTAGAAGTTGTAATTATATTCCCATTTGAAAAATATACATACACACACATGTGGCATGTACACACACACAATGCAGTGTAGGTATGCACAGACAAAAATATCTAGAAGGAAATACACCAAACTGTTAACACTCCCTGCTTGTGAAAGGTAGAATTCTAGGAAAACTTTACTTAAATATATTTAACTTTCAAACAAAACTTTCAGGGAGTATAAATTTTATATTGTTCTAAAAAGCACTAGTTATCACCAGTTTTAAAAAAAGGCAAACATTTTGAAACTGCACAATGGTGTAATTTCCTTAGAATTATTAAACAATTCTAGAAAGGTGAAGAGACTGCAGTAGTTAAAATTCATTAGTTCAATCTGGTTATTTTTCTCTTTACAGTCAGTTAAGATCATCTGTAGTAGAAAATCAAGGTCGAAATTTGAGTGGGAGTTACAGAACAAGCAATTTTATAAATACAGGACAGAAACTAATTGTTTAGCATTAGAAGGAGCTTAGATATCACCTAGTCCCAGTTTTTAAATTAGTAAAATAAATCCACAAACCGGTAACACTATCACCAAATGTCACATATTGCGACAGTGCTTGCCCAATATGTAGCCAATAGTCACATGTGGCTATTTAAACTAATTAAAATTAAACAGAAATTAAAGCCCAGTTCTCCATGCTATTAGCCACATTTGAAGTGCTCAAAAGCCACATGTGTCTAGTGGTTACTGTATGGAACAATGCAGGTATGTAAAACTTTTCTGTTGTTGCAGAAAATACTATTAGAAAACACTGAGATGACAGAACTATAAGGCCTCTGACTCCCAGTGCAGAGCTGTTACCACTTTGTGGGATACCATGGTGGGGATCTTAAAGCAAGAGAGGGTTCTGAGTCTCTTGAGGAGGGTAACTAGTCTGTGGTCAAACTTCACCTATTGAAAAACATTACCTAAAGTAACCTGCAATTAGAAATAGAGAAGAAAACACTTCCTCCTTTTTCTATACCTTATAAAGCCTATGTCAGAACCTAGAATACCAGGTACCAGTAATATTACAGTTCAGCTAAATGAAGGGTTAATCTATGGGTCAAACAACTTTTGAAATGATTTTGGGAACACTGCATGTGTAAGTTTAGTACTGACTATATTGTGGAATATGTGAGAAATATTTGGTTTCTTTAGGTACTAGCATGCTTCTTAATGAAAACAAATTTAAAAAATTAAAAACCCTACATGCTACTTGTAATGTATTAATTACTAGTGTCTGTCCTACCATTATAGTCTGAATAAAATAACATGTAAACCATTTTACATTATTTTCAATTTTTTGCTACTTTAAGCAGTAAGGCTACCAGAACTAAACCAGGCCTACCAAAGATCACTAAATCTGACAATAAAAAAACTGCTTGAAAAACAGATTCCAAAATGGATACATTTTCAAAAACTGACATTGAAGTTAGTGCATCTATCCTGGATTAGCCTCTCCTATATCACTGTAAAACCATTCATATAATTGATAAATAGCAGATCCCTATTATGTATATAGTCATAGCAGAACTGAAAAATCTTCCTCGTTACTGCTACTTGGCTTTTTATTTTATGAGAGTATGAATTTATAGAAAAATTCCAGATGTGTATTTTATAAACAAAAGCCAGTGTACTTTTGGCCTTGTGATCAAATCAGCAATAAATGGATGTGACTAAGAGATTACCAGAATTAATTATTAGCAGTATGAGCAGCTAGTAATGTTTTGAAAATTACCAAAGTACTGTGATTAAAAACTATAAATGCTTAATTAGAATCCTAATTCTATAAAGAGAACTCATGAATAATAATAGATTATTCATGTATACTTATTGTAAATAGGGCGGTAATATAAAAATTTTAATGTATGGGCAAAATGAATAAAAATGTATCCTGAACCATGTTATTGAATAAAATAACATCTATTGCTCTCCAGGAAAAAATTAAACATTTGATATAAATTCTTATTAGGATAGATGCAAAAATATTGTATAAGAGGCTTCAGAGTTAGTTATATAAAAATTTCAAAGCAAATACAGAACATCAAATAAACTCCAAATAAAGCCTGTAAGAAAACCATGAAGTTTCTGGTTGTAAACTAAATGGACATTAAGAAAAACTAGGGCTGCTGAAAAATTGGCCAAATAATGCAGGGACCAGGGGCAATACTTAGTGGTACAAATAACATGAATGCTCTTGAAATGATTTTAGAAAAAATACTGAACGACTTTAAAAATGTCTCCCAGTAAAAGGATTCAAGAACGTCTTAAATTTAGACACATGAATAGGAAAGCTGAGAAATCTGGATGATGTTTCAATAATTTTAAAAATCAAGAGAAAATTTAACCACTCACACCAACATTAAGAGACCTCACCTTTTTCTGGCATTATATTAGAATATTTTTCATTTTTAGTCTTTGCTGTTCCTTTCTTGGCAGAAATGGCCCCAGTTTTCTTTGGGTTTATGTCTTCTTTCACTTTGCAGTATTTCTTTGAACTTATTTGTTCTTCAATTTTCCCAGATAACTTATCTTTAGAATTAGTTGATGGTGCTAGATGTATGTCTTCTTTTATAATGGATTTCTGTGTCATATGCCTATTGCTTGTCAAAATGTCTTTTAATGAACATTCATTTCCTGAACACTCATTCCCTTTGGATGCTTTACTTTTAATATATTTTTTGGCTTTCTTTAAATACTCTGAATGCCCTAAATCAGGAAAATGCTTGTATTTATTGAAATGCCGCATATTCTCTTGATCTCTTCCCAAAATTACATGTCGAGATTTAGTATATTCTTCCTTTTTACGATTATCTATACTAACGTACTTCTTTTGCTCATACAATTTGTTTATTCCGTTGGCATTCTTCTGATTTCCTTTCATTTCTTGATATCCTACCTCTTTTAAATCATTCTTACCATTATTGGAAATTCCTAGTCCAATTGTTTTACATCTGTCAGTACTTTCAAGTTCTTGACAAGGAGATCCAGCCCTTGTATTCTCTTTGATAACTGATATCCCACCATTATTCATGCAGCCTTTCAAAGAAGAATCACCAGTATTACCAGTGTCTTGATACTCCGATAGAGTCTGCTGCCTATCATTAACATGTTTAAATACTCTTTCTTCATGTATTCCTTGATCTTGCTTTTGTGAAACTGAAGTATTACAAGTATTTATTTGCTTTGCTCTGTACTCTAAACTGGATTGTGTTTTCTGACAATTAGTGTTTTGGGAGACTTCTGTTAACCCGGCGTTTTTTTGTTTAGAAGTGTCTACAGTTTCTTCTGCTGCAAAGCTTTCCTCTTCTGGGCGAAAGCCACTTATCATACTTGTTACCTGCTCAGCAACTGAGTCAGTTAAAGCATAGCTGACTTCCCCAACAGCACTGGTCAAATCATCTACAACACTACTGATTGTGTCTACCAGAGAGGACACTGAAGGCAGATTCTGTTGGAAATTTCTGAAAAATGCCATTTTCTAATTCCTTGTTCCTAAAAGGTGCAATAATGGAATTTTCTCTTCTCAAAATATCAACCACTTTGGAACTTGAATTTAACATTTACTTAAATGTTGCTATTCATCAGCTCAATATTAACAATTCACATTATAGCTTTTAATCTTTCTGTAAATACTAATGCATTGAAAGAAATATGTTGAAGACTCTTCCAAAACGAGAAAAAAATCAAACCATTTGGTTTAAACGTAATGACATTTTTTCCCACTCCACAGCTATTATAACAGCAGCAAGACAATATTTTTCCCTCAAACACTATTGAGTTTTTATTCTATACCTGAAAAAAGAAGCATAAAAAGGATTTTTATTATGTACTTTTAGTTGCTTATTAATAATCTATGTAAGGGAACTATCCTATCTTATTAATGAACTACCAGTATCATTTCAAATTAAGAAAAATATTCAAGAAAAATATCTAAACAGTTTTGCATAGTGGTAAGAATAGGGGAGAGGTGTAGACATCTGCTGAGTAGCTACTATATGTAAGGCACTGCAATTGACACATTTTATCCTACTTGATCTTATAGTGATTCTAGAAGATAAATATATTATTCCTATTTAATAAGTGACAGAAAAACAAGATTCAGTAAAATAAAGGTCCCTGAGACATTTTCAAGGGATCTTCAAGGTCAAGACTAGTTTTACAGTAACACCAAGGGGGTATTTAACTTTTTCATTCTCATTAGCCCACAAGTGAATATGGTAGTTATCCAGAGGCTACATGACGGATTGAATGCAGAAGCAGAAATGAGAATCCAGCTGTCTTTCACTATGCCAGTCATTAAAAAGATTTGCAAAAAGTGTAAAACAAAATCACTCTTCTCACCATTTTTCCCAATGTTTTTTGTTTTGAAAAATAGTTTTTTAAATGTAAACGTTATTTATATTAACATGTAATAGTCTTACTGTTGATTTTTTAAAAATAAATTGATAAATAACATTTTTAAATTTTCACAGTTTTAACTTTAATATGGTACAATATCAATAGATATAATCCACATAAACAAAAAGCTCTTTGGGAGTACTCAATAAAATTTAAAAATATAAAGGTATCATTAAACAAAAGAAAAACCAGAAATGCTGAACCAGAGAATTACCAATGGCTACTAAAAAGATACTTTTAGCCAGTTCTTTAAATGATCAAAAAGTAAGACTGGAGTGGATTATGAGAAGCATTACATTTGACCAAATTAAAACTGTATAAAATACTATTTAGTTTCTTAATGCAAAAGTCACAGAATATAATTCAGTAACTAACAGATTCTTATAAGTAATGGGGCTATTGCCTTTTAAGTTATCAGATGTAAGAGAAAAGCGTATCTCCAACACAGGTACACAGATAAAAGCAAGATTTCTCAGCTACTGTTGGTCACATTCTTCTAAATTAACACTTTGCTTTTATAATTTCCAATTTGTTCCTACTATCATTTTTATAAAACAGTCTTTGAAAACAGAAAATTGTAAAAACTCTTGTAGTAATTAAAAAAAAAAAGAAAGAAAACTCCAAGGAAAATGTTTCCATAAGAGAATGGTATTCATCTTTCCTAGTATCTAGTAACACTATAAAATACGGTGCTAAGGGAGGGAGTAGAACATTATTTTTTATAATCAGAACTGATATATTAGTAGTAAAACCACCTCCTCCAAACAATAAAATTACCGATTAGCTGAAAATTAAACAGCAGGTAAAGAAAAAGGTGAATACTTTCAAAAGTGTTCTAGGGATGTGGGGGGGAAAAAAGCTCTCTAAAGAGCCACTTGGACAATGGAAGTATGCTACATAAAGTAACAAGATACTTCCTTCTTCCTCAAGCATATCTGCTCATATTATAGGCTCAAAAGCATATTTTAAATATAAAAAGTCAAAATGTCATTTTGTGGTAGCAGACAAAATGTATGTAATAGCGACTCGTGAACAACAGAAGGATATTGGAACATAATTTAATTAACAGTAGATCTTTTACAGAATAATAGCTCAAATATTAGTTTATTATATGTCACAACCAACCTTTATATTGTATATATTAAAGTAAGTAAATAATAGTACAGATAAACAACAGAAGCAGCAATATGATACTTACAAATTTTATCTTGTGAATTCTTCCTTGTACTGTATTCTGAACCAAGATCTGGAAACCCGCCAACATTTTCAAAACAGAACTTCTTATTAATATAGAGAAAAAGGAGCAGCATCAAGATAATAAACACCCCAACAGCTGACAAAAATCCAACTGCCTCTGGAGATACTAGAGAAAAAAAAGTCACAGCTGTAAGCATTTATTTTTCTTTAAGCTACAAATAAGAAGGAAACCCCCAAACATGTTAGCTTACTACCTTATTTGAATTTTCTTTGTCATATTTTAAAAATAGTTTCGTTTATAAGAAAAACAAACTGCAAGGTTTCATGACAGTTGTTCAACTCATTCTGCGCATTCATTCAAATTTTCTAAGTTTCCTTATAAATTTGTAGGAACAATCTTGAAAGAAAGGCAGGAGTCGGCCAGGCTCATTGGCTCATATTTGTAATCCCAGCACTGTGGGAGGCCAAGGGGGAAGGATCTCTTGAAGCCAGGAGTTCGAGACCAGCCTGGCCAACAGAGTGAAACCCCGTCTCTACTAAAAACACAAAAATTAGCCTGGCATGGTGACACATGCCTGTAATTCCAGCTACTTGGGTGGTTAAGGCATGAGAATCGCTTGAACCTGGGAGACAGAGGCTGCAGTAAGCCAAGATTGTGCCACTGCATTCCAGCCTGGGCACCAGAATGAAACTCTGTCTTAAAAAAAAAAGACAGGCGTCATCATATGTTTAATCCATTGAAGAGTACCGCAAAATTTTGAAAATAATTAGAAAAAAGGCTGGGCACAGTGGCTCATGCCTGTAATCCCAGCACTTTGGGAGGATGAGGTGAGTGGATCACTTGAGATCAAGAGCTCAAGACCAGCCTGGCCAACATAGAGAAATCCTGTCTCTACTGAAAATACAAAAATTAGCCAGGCGTGGTGATGAGCACCTGTAATCCCTTCTACTGGGGAGGCTGAGGCAGGAGAATCGCTAAAATCCAAGAGGCAGAGGTTGTAGTGAGCAAAGATCACACCACTGCACTCCAGCCTGGGTGACAGAGTGAGACTCTGTCTCAACAACAACAACAAAAAGAGCCAGGTATGGTGGCTGACACCTGTAATTCCAGCACTCTGGGAGACAGTGTGGGTGGATCACCTGAGGTCAGGAGATGGAGACCAGCCTGACCCACGTGGTAAAACCCCGTCTCTACTAAAAATAAAAAAACTAGCCAGGTGTGGTGGTGGCACCTGTAATCCCAGCTACTTGGGAGGCTGAGGCAGGAGAATCGCTTGAACCTGGGAGAGGGAGGTTGCAGTGAGCTGGGATCAAACCATTGTACTCCAGCCTTGGCAACAAGGGTGAAACTCCATACAGAATTAGAAAAAAGTTATATCCCATGCACGGATATATTACTTAACAAAATTTATGAGAACATATATCATTATTTTTATCTCTAAAAGCTTCAATCGCTCTTTCTTAGTAAATAAACTTTGTACTCCCTGATGTGGCAGTTAAAGCTCCAGCCTGTCTTTTCAATATTATACTTCAGTCAAATGCTGTACCCACTCTCAGAATCCACAATATTCAATAGCACACTTCTTGTTGATCCTCTTCCCCTTGCCTGGAATGACCAACTCCTCGCTACTTTATCCTACTCATTCACTCAACCAACTTATATATTTGTAGCACCAATACATACCAGGCATTGTTAAATAAACAGTTTCTGTGTTCCTTGAACAATTTGGTGAAGACAGTTACAACAGAGTGTAGTAAAGGCAATACAGTGTAATAAAGGCTATAATCGAGAAAGAACAGGGACTATGAGAACCACAGAAATACTTACTCCAGTGTTGAAAGATCAAGAAAGTTTTTCTGGAAGTTATGGGCTCTATGGTTATATTTTAAGAATTAGTAAGAAATAACATCTGCAAAGGCCCAAAGACGGACGATGAAGCTATATTTCAGAAACTGAATGAAATCCTGTTACAATAAGCTACTAGATTTTCAAGAGAATTTGGTCTCAAGAGTATATATGAAATCACCTACAGAGGTTTCATACAGTGGGAAAGACAAAAGACAGCTTCTCCAGTCCTCAGCAATCTTTCTTGCCTTTCAACTTTTTTATTACTTGTCACTCTATCGGTCATTTGGAGTTAAACAGGAACTAAGTTTTTGTACCCTCAGTGCCTTACAGATAATATTCAAGTATTAGCTGAGAATAAATTCTAAGCTTCAAATGCCCCTACAAAGATCCCTGTATAATCTACTCTTCTTCCTCCATCACTCAAGCAGCAATTAAAATATTATTTTCTCCAGGATTCTTTCTTTAATCAGAGAGAAACTGCAATTAGTATCCTAACTCATTTATTAAAAATTAAGTCACCAACTGGTCAATGTTAAGTGCTTTGATTTCCTTTTCCATTATTTATAAAAGCTAGGCATATCAGGTATAGAACTGAATAAGACATTATATCTTTTCAAAGCTGGGTCAATGATATTGCAGAAGATGAAGCAGAGAGTAATATTGTAAGGCAGGGGCAATGGGAGTGAGAGGAGGAGGCAGTAGGAACGGTACGAATGCTAGCTGGAAATCAGGCTTGTGCTGAGGAACAGACATTGTTACTAGAACCAAGAAATTATAGCCAGATATGTTAGCCTTGCCTGGCTTGTCCTCAGACTGATGCACAGCCAGGGAAGAAAACTATTTTAATAAAAGCTAAGGTAATATGACATAAAAACAGTGTTATGCACTAAGCCTGAGATATGGAGTAAAAATGAAAACAATAATTATCATCAGCATTTCAGATAGCCAGGAAAATCAGAAGCAGGACAGAATCTGGTGTGAAGAGGCAAAAAAGAGGAGTACTTCAATATTACACTGTAATAATAAATATATATAGAAGTTCCCCTTTTAGTCCAGGCTCAAAACACTCAGACATTTAATGCCTTAAGTGGCTACATAGGATTAGGATATCATGCAGACTGATTTTCCATTTGTTGGAAAACTAAATGACGAGAGAAAATGTAGCTCATGTCACTTAAGAATGCTAGTTACTGCTAACAAAAATAGCAACAAAACCATATAGCACATACCATATACCAGTCACTGTTTTAAGCACTTTACACATATTAACTCATTTAATCTTCACAATGATCCTATTATCATCCCCACTGTAAACTGAGACAAAGAAATATTAAATTTTGTGTCCAGATAGTAAGTGGAAGAATCAGGATTAAAACCCTGTCTGGATGCATGGATGAATGAATGAATGAATGAATACATGTGTGTTCAGGAAAGATCAAGAATATACCAGAGGAGTTGTGACTGGAGATGAAAGCAAGGTCCAAATTGTCAAAGAACCTTGAATATCATCCTCAAAAATTTTCTATTTGGGGAGTAACATGATTACAAGTTTGCCTTGTAGAACTATATTGGTTAAAGCGGCTAGAAAACTGAAATATGGTAGCAGATCAATAGTGGTAAAGTATCTTCAGTTCTTAAACTAAGTAGTAGCAGTAGTAAGAGAGAAGAGTGAAATCTAGTCTTTGTTCAAAGAAAATTGATAATGATCCAGTTATGTAAATGTACAGGATAAGAAAGAAGAAGAGTTGAAGTTAATTCTAAAGTTTCTAGTTTCAGTGGCTGGGTAAACGGTAATGCACTAACCAAAATGAAAAATATGATAAGAAAGGCGTTTGGATTAGAGCATGGGAGAAAAGAGAGAAATAGAAGAAGGATGACAATTTAAAAATGTAATGGTCAAAACAATTTTATGATAAGTACTATAATATTATCTTGGTCTTTAGATTAGTAAACTGAAGCCCAGAGAAAAATTAAGTTGTCCAAGATCACAAATCTATGAAGTGGTAGAACCTGGACTTGAATCCAGACACTTTGACTCCAGAATCCATGATCTTAAACAACAAGGAATACTGCTCCTTGTATGCCAACCTGCATATAAAAGATAAGAAAAAGCTATGTGACCAAAGTAACATAGTTTACTATATATGAGAAAATATTTTATTTATAGCTCACATATATGTTAAAAAAAAAATAGCAAGTTATTTCAACTTCCTCAAAATAAATACACAAATTTTCAAAGTGGAATATAACATTTTTCTGTTCAAGATACTATTCAAAATATTTAAAAATTAATTTTAGAATGAAGTTTAAAAAACAAAATAGGCAGAGAGATCCAAGATGGCCGATTAACAACAGCTCAGGATTGTAGCTCCCAGTGAAAGCACAGAGAGCGAGTGGATGCCACACTTTCAGACGAACTTTTGTTGCCCACAGACTGGGAGATTCCCGGTGGAGGAGCCACACGGGTCGCCAGCACGAATTTTTTGGCAGGCGTGGCTATTTTGCCAGCGCCCCAGCACAGAGCTTCTCAGTGAGGAGTATACGGGACAGGGTGCCCTTTGAGTCTGGCTCGGCTGGTCCCATCCCCACAAGGAGAACAGCAATTGGAAGCGCTGAGGACTGAGAGTTTCACAGTAAGCACAGCTGAACCGGGAAGGTCCAGCTCTGCGGGGAAGGGGCGTCCGCCAAAG